>OX451740.1:612844724-613444724 GCA_948472305.1 Vicia faba
TGAACCGGCCGAACTTGATATCCGTAAATTGCTCGGACCAGATTACTTTCTGATTTTTGGCAATCTTGAAACGTGTTTTCTTTCTCTTCACCAACAAAGGTTTTAAGACATATTCCAACAATCTCCATCTTTACTTTAAACTATGTTGATACCAATTACCATCAACAATATTGCTGCTGTCTACCAGGTTGAAACTCTAATCAATAACCTTGATCAAATATAAGCAACCCTTGAATCTTGATCTCGCCACCTTGCATCCACTTGTTTCCAATTACTTTTTTTTTGCCTAGGTAATATAACAAGCTTACAAGTATGATTTTTCAACCACCCTTGACTCCACAAGTTTTCAAATGTCTCTCTGAAGGTTTTTCTTCTTTTATTTTGCAGTCCTTCAGCCACATTAAAAACATAATATTCAAGACTAGCATAACCGTCCCTTTGAGTTGCTACAATATCCCTCCTTATCTTATCACGAGTCAAATAATAATCAGAGATCTTTGTAACCGTTCCCTCACTACTACTAGTATCCATAGTACAAAACTCCACCTCATATTGAGTTTTCTTTGTTATAGTTTTTAGCAGGTTTCACCCTTGGTTTTCACTATTCTCCCCTAAAGAAATTCTCTACCAACCAAGTAAGTTGTTTTATCTTTAGCTCTTCCCTAAAAACTCAATAACAACTCAGTGGTAACATGCATTTTTATCCTTTGATTCTTGCAGAATTCATTATACTCCTCTGAAACTTTCTCAAGGTATTCATAACGCCTTAAACTCAAATCCCATAGTTCTTCCTTGTCATGAAAGTTTTCACTAGTTAATGATGAATGAAAAACATTTGGGCCTTCTAAAATATATAGACCACATATTCTAGACTCTTTAGAAATAATCAATTCATCACGTGAAATCTTCAACACTCCATGTTCAACTCTAGTACAATAGCCTAGATCATCAAATATACTTCTAAATAACAAATTCCGCTTGAGTTCTGGAACATATCTCACATTGTGAATAAGAAGTTTACGATCATCAAACATTTTAAGTTTGACCGTAGCAATACTATGAACCTTGCAAGCCTTATTATCACCAAGGAAAACTACTCCACCTTGCGTCATCTTCAAAGTTTCAAAATATTATATTCTTGGACACATGTGATAAGAGCAACCTGAGTCAATGACCCAACTATCTTCAGCTTTCAAACTCGATACTACTAGTACATCGGCATCCTCATAACTTTTCTCACCAAAGGAAACTGCATCTTGAACAAAATCTTCACTGACCTTTCTCTTAAGACAATCCCTTTTAAAGTGACCGATTTTTTGACAATTAAAACATTTTACCTTTAATTTTTAAGAATTCTTTGATTTGGACATCCCTTACACTCTCCTCCTCCTCTTGACACATTTAAGCCTTCACCACTATCTTCAATCTTCAAATCTTTTGACTTTGAAAATTCTTTGGATTTCACTGTCATCTGGAATTCATCCAAAGTAATAGTACCTTCCTTACCATAAAAGAATGACATCCTTAAAGTGGTCAAGGGATATGGGTAATGAACTTAACATGAGTAAATCCTTCTCCTCATCTTCAATATTCACTTAAATATTCTCAATATCATCAATAATCTTGTGAAATTCTATAAGTTTCTCAACTATGAATTTGTGCTCTGCCATTCGAAATGAATAAAGTTGTTGTTTCAGATACAACATGTGAGCCAAAGGCTTTGTCAAATACAACGATTCAAGTTTCACCCCACATAGAAACTACAAATTTCTCTCTAGTGACTTCTCTTAGAACTTTATCCCCGAGGCGCAAGATAATGGCACTCCTGGCCTTATCCATCATCTCGTTCTTTTGTACTTATGTAAGCCCTGCAAGAATCATGCTTCATCCTTCAAAGCATCGATAAAACTTATCTTAAATTAAAATTGTTTGCAACATAATTTTTCACAATGCAAAGTCGTTGTTACCCAGAAAATTTCTTAATCTCCCATCTACTAACTATAATGCTTAATACCTGTTTTCTTCATGTTCACTGCACTGTTTATTGTGAAACTTGTTGCTAATTACGATAAAATTCAATATCAATTTATGAGGTAAAGAATAGTAGTAACCAAAATAAATGGTCTACAATAATAATAATTCATACACATATAATATAACATAATAAGGCGAGAAAAAGATGAAGGTTTATTTATTCAGTTTGATCAAACGATCTACTCTGAGGGATAGAGAAGCTCTCCAATTCACTATACTCAGAAAGTTGTTACAAGAGATTACATATGAGTTACAAGAAAATAACCTTCGCCTTCAAGTTCCCAAGAACAACCCTGAAGGCGCCCAAGAATTACCCTTATTTTCTACCCAAGTGTTTCTCAACCTCTTCAATAATTAGTATATAAATAACTCAAATCTAAGGTGTAAAAAAGTGTTTTCCAATTCCCAATAACATTAGATAACCTCCAAAGGTTTCCAAACCCTTGCCTTTCTAAGGTTTCCCTTGAGAATAACCAAAACCCTATGATATGCCTTTAAAACCCTTGCTCTCCCTCTTTTCTATAAGCTCTAAGATTGTCACACTATAATAATATAAGAGATACATATTTATAATAGTCAAAATTCAACAAATCCATAATAGATCCCAAAATATATCTCCTTAATTGTTCGAATAAAAAATATTATTATAATCTTATAATATCTCTCAAATATTATAAATATCATATAATATCTCTTAGATTATTATAAATATATATATCTTATAATATCTTTTAAAATATTACATATATATATATATATATATATATATATATATATATATATATATATATATATATATATATATATATATATATATATATATATATATATATATATATATATATATATATATATATATATATATATATATATATATATATATATATATATATATATATATATATATAATATATATATATATATATATATATATATATATATATATAATATATATATATATATATATATATATATATATATATATATATATATATATATATATATATATTTATATTAATTTATATGATCTTCAAATTAATATAAAATATTCTACATTAACGAATGGATCAATAAATTGAATTGACCGAACCTGATACCTGTAAATCCCTCGTACCAAATTACTTTTCAATTTTCTGATTTTTGGAAATCTCGAAACATGTTTTCTTTTCTCTTCACCAACAAATATTTTAAGACATTCCAACCAAACTCTATCATACGAGTGATAGATAACAATTTAAAAAGGTTCAAAGAAAAGAAAAAAATTATTTATGTTGGTAAACTTGTTTGACTTTTCTGATTTTTCTAACACGTATTATATGAATGTCTGATAAGTTTAAAATAGTCATTATATTTGTGTATATTTTAGTGGCACTTATCGACTCATTTTGTTGTAATACTTTGAATAAACTTTAACTTGTGTGTGTATTTGTACATATTGAGTATAATCGTGTTTTTTGTGTAAATATTGTATCGTTTGATAGTTTTTCATCTCTTTTGTAAGTCTTCATTCATAATTTGAGCATCGAGTACTAAGATTCGAAGGCACAACTTCAAGATGTGATTTTGAGCTATTAAAGAGAATTCAATAAGCAAAGAATAAGCTTTTCACATATTAAAAATAGTCATAAATGAAGGGAAATTGCGATCAAAAGCGCAGCGGAATTTAAAATTTTCCTTTAGCGATCCTTACGAATGAGCATGGTCAGTGATAGAAATATTTACCTCTTGTGGCGATTCAGACCTTTGATGTCGTGATCACGAGCGTTGATGAAGAACAACGCCTCTACTCAGTCCACACGAACAGATCGCTTCCGGTCACAGTGCTAGCTGATCACGAACGGAAACCTTGAGTGAGAGAGAGAATCAAAAACGAAATAACATCAAGTGAAATTGCTTCATCACAAGGGATCTGTTTATAGAATCACTCGTGTGGGCTACAAGCTAAAAGCCCAATTAAGGCTATAAGCTAAAAGCCCAATTAAGCTTATGGACATCATACCTTATGATGTACCATATATCACTTATCCACGTGGTACCTTACCACTTTCCGTATTACACTTAAGTGCACCGTACCTTACGGTGTTCCTTATTTATTCTATCTATCATCAACCTGTCCTTATGTGTGTGACCCTGTAGGTTTTCGCGACGTTGGCAATTATATTAAATCACACATTTAATATAATAAACAGTGAGCGGTATCTAACAACACATCACTGTTACCCAAGTCACGAAAATGTCATGTGATCTGACCAAACCCTTTTCCGTGATAATATTTGTTTTGTACACTTACCCTTTTGCCCTCATGTCTATATTGAACACAAGGCATACACTGTATCACCCTTGTCCAGTTCAATATTGGGCCCTTAGACATTTATCCTGTTATGCAGGATGAGCAAATTCCATCTAGGTCACTCATGTCCCTTAGCATGCTTTGTGAAGTACCCATCAACCGTCTTTATAGTCATCCAGTTACGGATGACGTTTGATCAGCAATAAAGTACTTGACTCTACATCTAGGGTCCATAGTGGTTTCAGGTCGAAGGGTGGTATACACCATTATCATCATGAGAATAACTTATGACACTTTGCATAACATTCTATGTAGTATTCTCATAGCGGGTCAATCCAGTATAAATATTACTCCTAATATTCATACCTATGTCAAGACTTGATAACTCCTTATTTATGATCCATGAGATGTGATCATCAATCTATCTTCATAATAATCTTAATGCTTTAATGTTATCCCACTTCACATTAAAGCTTGACTACGAATACTTTAAGAATAGTGTCTTATGTTTAATGGGATCTCATGATTAAGTCACACTTAACATTTCATTAAACCAATAAACCATTCTAGGGACTTTATTATTTTGGAAATCAAACATAATAAATAAATTCCTTTTATTATTAATAAATAATTCGATACAAGTACCAAAAGTATTGGCCTCTAGGGCTTACACCAACAATAAAAGCATGGTATTTTGTAATTTTTAGATAGATCGTTGAATAAGCTTTCCAACACTTCCGACCGTGCGTAAATCAGAGTTACGATTCTTAAGTTATGGCAAAAACAGAATGTTGATTTTATTCAGAACAGTAGGGCGCGTGCTGAGCGCCCTCTGTGCGAGCTAAGCGCTCCTTGCGACATTGAAACTCGTTAAATAGGGAAAAACACATTTTTAAGGTATAGTTTGGGTATTTTTTTGCTCCCAACTCCAATACCAACATTCTTTGGGATTTTAGGCTTCGAAAACAACACTTGGAGGTTGTATTCTGATGATCCAGAGTCGGAGCCTCTTTCCTCGTGATTGACACCGTGAAAGATTTGGTTTTCTTCTCTATTCTTCTCTTTGTAATCTTCATTTATTGGGGTTTATATGTAATTTTACCTTGATTATATGTATATTTATTGCTCATGGTGTTGTATAAAACTTATTTTACAAATCAATATTGATGATTGCTTTCTTTATTTGGGTTTGAGTTGTTGCAGAGATGGACGGCCGAATCCAGATTTTGGATGAACATATAATAGGTTCTAAATTCTAGAGATAGATTTAGGCTTAACATTCATGTGGGTATCAGAGCTTAATGCTTCCGTGTTGTTTGTGTTACGTTGAGAGATCATCGACGCAAGTAATATAGTCGTTGTCTCACTCTACGTTAGAGATAACCTCTGTGTGAGAGATACCGTGATAATGTTGACAAGTGATTTTAGTTGAGTACAACTGAGTAGTAAATTTAATTATTTGATAGGGTAGATTAAATGCAAACCCGAGTTCTCTATTTTCTGAAGAATGAATTCTTTTTATATTTATAAGTTTTAATTCCCGCATTTACCTTTAAATCCATTTTAATCCAAACTCATAAACGAGAGACTTGTTGAATGACAATTCAGTAGCACTAATCCATGTAGATACAATATGATAAAACTAAATAAATACTTACTTTTGCTTGCTGCTTTACCGCTTCAGCAAAATGGCGTCGTTGCTGGGGATTGGTATTCTTATTGGATTGTATTATGATAGTATCTTTGTTTTTGAGTTTTTCACATAATGTTCATATTGTCCATATCTTGTAATTAAACTTGTATATGTATACTTGTGTGTTTACTTGTTTATATTTACCAAACTTGTATATTTTACATGTTTTTCATACTTGTGCATATAGGTGTTTATTTTTCTTTGTGTTCAAGTTTGTGTAAATATGTGTTGTATATCAATGTTGTTCAAGTATTGTTTTGAATTTTCTTGTTTTCGTAATGTTTTTTCAAGTGTTTGGTTAAAACACTTTCTTTAGGTTTACATGGCGTGGCAACGCCATGACATGATTTGAGGAAGTTACTAGCTAGCACAATAAAGGCGTCAAGCTTACAACATAAAACAAGCATGGTTTATTGTTTTTAGTTGTTTTAATTTTTTTCATTGTAGCAGTATATGTAGTGTGGTAAATGTTGGTTAAACAAGTTGCAATTGGATTAGTACTTAAAATTCTCAAATCATCACTTTTCAACTTGTTTAATTCACTTTCACCCGGTTGTTTAGTTGTTATAAAGTATTGTAACTCTATGTGTCTTGTAGTTGAGTTATGTATGGATTAATGGATGTGTGGCATAGGGGAGTCATTTGTGATTATGATTTTTCTGCATAGACCTGCTCGCGCTTAACGTGGTTTGTGCATGCTAAGCACTCCTTTTCTGGTGTAATGCGTTGAGCGCGTTCTGTGAGGGCTAAGCGCACCCTGCTGCTTGCTTGTGAAATTTTGTTTCACATTCCCCCCTTTTGCCCACTTTCTCCTAGGCTATTTAGAGAGTACATAATAGTAGTATTTACTAATTCTTTTATTTGTTGTTTAGATTTCAATTTTGGTCTGACATCTTGAGGGATTTTGAGGTGATTTTCCGAGTTTGATTGTTTAACTTACGAATGTATGGTAATAATAGTTTTTAAAGTTGGTACACACCAATTACTCATTTATCACTTTCTATATCATAACATGTTTAAGAAACTTATAATTTATACAAATTCCATGTCATTCATTCTTTTGCATTACTTGCTTTTTTTATTGAATCACTATAGTTCTTTTTTAGCCTCAAATGTGAGGAAACTTTTCATTGTTCATATATGCTAGAGACCATAATTCTTGTTTTAACTAGACTTTATTATGTTAAATCTTTTATTTGTATTGATTGTATGAAAGCATAAAAAGGATCAAGATGTTTTGTTTCATTTTGAGCACAACTACCTAACTAAATAGTCAATTCACTCTGGGAGTGTGTGAGCATTTGTTAACCCCTTTGAGCCTTTTTTATCAAAGTCCATGTTGTCTTTGAACTTGATGCTTGTCTATGAGTATTTAGTTCATCTTTTTGATGTTGGTTGAATTCAATTTTGGGGGAGCAATGTTTGTTTGTTTATGTGTTGATTGTTATTAGATTGAAAATAAAATGAAAAGAAAAATAAAAGAAAAGAAAAAGAAAGAAAAGAAAAAGAAAGAAAAAAGTTGATTTTTTTTTTTGAAAAACAAAAACAAAAACAGTAGAATAATATTTTGTTAATAAGTAATATGTGTTTGGTATAACACTTGGGATTATGGAAGAAGTTTGATTGATATTTTGTGTTTGAACTTTTGTGAGTTGATCACTCCTTAGGTTTAGGCAAGTTTTTGTTTGATTTGCTTTAGGAATTGCCCCCTTGTTTTTTAACCAAGCCACGTTACAACCTTGAAAAGTCTTTGTGATTATTGTTTTTGTATGTTCAATGTGAATTTTTAGATAAATGCATAATTTAGTCTATTGTTTAGAAGAATGTGGATGAGTGTCAACTTCTCACCTTTGTGTGTTTTCCATCCCTCAATGAATTTTTTCAAGGTATGATTCATGATTACGTATGTTTTGTTTTAGAATGTTTTGTATGATATTTGTACTTAGGATTCGTTTCGTTCTCATGCTGTCATTGTAGGATAATTGTAAGTTTACTTTGCTTGTACATTTTTGTTGAACTATACATTTGTTTTCCATTTTCAAAACCTGTTGATTTACGATTCTTTGATTGTTGCTTTTTTGTATATTTAGGTTGTTTGACTTTGTTTGAGGACAAATATTGTTTTAAGTTGGGGAGATGTAATACCCCAAATTTGTCCTACCCTTTTATCGAATCATCTGGCATATGCATTCTGTTCTCATTTCATCTGCATACCCTCAATTAGATCAATTAATACCTCATGTGCCACTAACCAGTAAATTTAACACGGGATCAAGGATATTGAATAATTAAGGTGGTTGTATGGCTTTAAGGCTCTCATCTTCGCACAATCTTGTTTCGGTTGATTTCTCCATCAACCATTTGTTTGAAGCTAGGGTTTTATTTCCTGGACTTCTTTATCATCAAGCTACAAGGTTATTCTTTCTTCTCAACATCAAGTTGAAATCTTTCTTCAAGGCTTAAGAATTAGGGTTTTCATCTATTATGCTTCAGCTAGAGATCATTGGATTAGGGCTCGATCTTATGGTTATCTTGAGCCTCTCTTTCTTCAACATTTGGGCTTGTTCATCATATTTCATTATCGTTGCGCTGCTCCATCCGAACCTGTCCTCTGCCTTCGTCTCCCTCGTCTCCCTCCGCCCTCCGCCTCCGGACGTCGCACAATGTCCTACACCCCCCGCCTCCGGACATCACACACCTTCCTTCCCCCTCCGCCTCCGGACGCGAAAGACACATTGTTATCCGCATGATTTCGACTCTCCGCCTCCGTCTGCATTTGTCTCCCACCGTACGACCACCATACGACGCGAAACCCACATTGTCCTTCGCGCGATTCCAGACCTCCGCCTCCATCTCCATTTGTCTCCCACCATACTCGTCCGTATCCAATGTGTGATCGGTGGAAATAGAACTGACTGTTTTTAGCTGGTTTCGCGAAATTTCGCGGAAGCAAGAGTCGCCACCGTATTTTATTTTCTCCAACAAGGAAAGGACAAAAGCACAGCAAAATTCCTTATGAGATATGTTTCTCGGTTCGGGAGGTAGATTTATAGAAAGGGAAGGTGTTAGCACCCTTTCTATCCATGGTTATCCATGGGCTCTTAGGTACTTGCTCTTATGTTTTCAAAATGTTTGCTTTTCAAGTGCGTGTGGGTTTGAAAAAAAAGTTTCTTTGAAAGATTTCTGAATAACTCTTGTATCTGTCCTCAAGAGTGTTTGAAAAATTTGTTTTGAAAACTTTTGAAAGTGTAAGGTGTGAAAAGTATTTTTGTTTTTTTAGAAAGAGAGCAAGTACCCAGGAGAATCTACCTACTCTAAGGAATTAGGCTGTGTAAGAGTCCTTTAGATAGTGCTATCCCACCATTGAGAGGTAGGTAGCACCATCGTTGGAGTTTTTCGGGTTAATTCGATTGTAGGGATAGTGTGCTCACCGAAGCAACAGTAGGACACCTTAGAAGCTACCCTTATGTCCTTGATCCTTTTTTTAATCCGAGGCAACCGTTCCGAGGCAACTCTTTCGAGGCAACTGTTTCAAGGCAACTATTTCGCGGCAACTGTTTTGAGGCAACTGGATCATGGACATAAGGACCGCTAAGACGTCCTATACTTGACGACCACGTTTCGAAGGCAACAAGTGAGGCGTACCCTAGAAGTGGTGTGTGTATTTGTGTGTTGTTTTCAGTTAATGTTTATCTTTGTAATTAGTGAGCTACGAGTTGTTTTTATTTACATACATTCTTTCATGCAAGTTTAGCAGTTAAGGGGGCGCGGAAAGTAAATTGCGGAAACATAAATCCTACGCTATTACAAGGCGCGGGTCTATACATCGCCAAAAATTACAAAGACCCGTTTTTTAGTAAATAAGTACGGAAATTAAATAAAGCGATAAACCTATTTAACTATTACATTCTTGAAGACAGTTACATAATAGTCAAATAAAGTAAATGCGCGCGAATAAAATAATCAGGAACGTTCTAAGGGTGTTGACCCTTTAAGAAAAGAAATTGAATTTTTTGGTCTTTTTGTAATTAAAATGAAATTAAAGCTAATTAATTAATTAATTAAAAGAAAATATTTTTTTTTGTTTTTATGTTTTTATGAAATAAAAGAAATGGAGTAAAATTAAAAGTTAACTTTTACCTAATTCTAGATTTATTTTAATTTTTTAAGAAAAGGAATTAAAATGGCCTAATTAAACTATTTTAGTTAATGTTTTTTTTTTACAAAATAAAATAATAATAATAATAATGATGTAATTCTATTTTTTGGTTTTTTTTTAATGAAAATGTGTTAATTGATTAATTGCTAATAAAATAAAAAAAGGTTAGCAATTAAAAATAAGAGAAAATGACAAAACAAAATAAAAAAGGGAAGTAAAAACCAAGGGGGGTGTGGGCCAAATAGGAGGTTTATTGAAGCAATCCAAGCCCACTGAAATCTAAGCCATGTTTGACTTTCATGATTGCCTGCAGCACGCTTGACTCCAGAGTATGGTGTGCTACACTTTTTGTCCTTTGGATCTGCGTTGATGACACCTGGCTGCTTGGATCTGTGAGGTTTATTGTGAGTCCTCCTTGGAATGCTGCACAAGAACATTTAGGAAAAAATAGCATTGGAAATATGGGGGACCTGGGAATCGAACCCAGGTCCCAGTGGCGAACGAACACGTTTCCCACCACTCAGCCAACTGTGCGCGTTTGTCAATATAAGGGAAACCAAATATTATATGAGAAAACAAAGATTAATAGTATAAAACAAAAAAAAACGCGCCAGATATTTGAATCACCCAACCACGCTTGGACACCTCAGCTTTCTTCTTCGTTTGCACCTGTAACATGAATGAGATAGCGGGGGTTTTAAACCCCCACTAAGTGTAATAATGGAAAATAGCGATTAGAAGAGGAGTTAATATAAATTGAGCGCGAGGGTTTCAATTGATCAGGCTTCTTGCAACGAATTCATCCATATTGGTCTTGAGGTCCAATTTTACAATATATGGAAACCCCCAATATTGAAGCTCTGAAAACCTAGAAATTGTCAATGGTGATTTCTGATTTAAAGCATCATTCTCAAATTAAAACACATGGAAAGCTTGGTAATAATGTCAGCAATGCAAATCAACCAAAAGAATGTATTAAAAATGCGTGGAATGTGATATGTAAATTTGAGAATGTATACAAACCGTATGAGTTGGTGGGGATGATTCCTTGAGTGATTGCGCTTGGTTCTGATTGCCAAAGGTTCCTAGGGATACAAGGAGTGTATTTGGATTGAAATGGAGGCTTGGAACAGGCTGCAAATAGGTTTTCAGTTTTGCTTTTTTCTCTTGAAAGTTTGAAATGTGTTTGGCCGTTTTGAGGGTTTTTAGGTCGTGAATTCTGTTGTGAATGCTTGCATATGTGTTATGTAATGTGTATCAAACAATATTATGGTCATTGAAGCCTTGCATTGAAGTTCTTGATTTCCTCCATAACCAACATTGAACCATTTGCCATATTTGTGTCAAATTTGAATTTTTGCTTGGAATAGGCCCTTGCACGAATTTGGAAGGTAATTCAAGGTGTATCAAAGCTATTCAACACAAAATATATCCCTCCATTAATTTCTTTGATTTTTATTTGAATTTTACAGATTTAAAATGAATTAAATCAAATAAAATTAAATAAAAATGGAAAAATTAATTTTAAATCTTGAAATAAATTGTGGGACACGTGGGAAGCATGGACAAGCTGAATCAAGTGGAAAAAGTGGGCCCCTTTTGTCAAAAAATGAAATTTCAAGGATAATTGACTTTGGCCATTTCACAAAAATTTCCCAACTTCTCCAATGCATATCTTGCTCAATTTTGAAGCTATGAACATGTTCTTGGACATTTTGGAAAGGTCTTGAAGTCCTATAACCAATGCCTTTGGTCCCATGTGATTTTGATTTACCAATATCAAGTTATGGTCTTTGACTTAAAGTCCCTTTTTGTTGACTTTTGAAAATGACCTAAAATGTTGAAATTGATAACTTTTTGTGAGAGCATTTCTTGGACTTGGAATGTGAAGATGAGTTGTAGGAAATGTCTTCCCCTTCAAGATGAGCATTGGATGGGATTTTTCTGATGAACCATAAAAAATTTATGCCTTGGTCAAGTTACAGTTGACTTTTCAGCTGTCCAAAAATAGAAACTTTTGCATCTTGATGATTTTTGAGCCATTCTTGTGAAATCATGGTCAAGACTTGACCAAATGATGATTGTGGCTTCAAAATGAGATGTTGACCAAATTTTTTGACTTTTGACTGTCAAATGACCATTTTGCCCCTGCAGTTGACTGTTGAGCAAATGGGACTTTTGACTGTGCAACTTGACCTTGTGAGCCTTGAAACTTGACATGTGGATGCTTGACAATGTCCATGAGCATACGGGACTTGATTGGACCCTTGAAAACCTCAACTTCCTTGTAAGAGCCAAAACCCTAATTTTGCCTGCCTTAGGAGGATGGTTGACCGTGTAGCCCTTGAGTAGACTTGGAACCATTGGAGGTGATGCTTGTCAAATCTTGAAGAATATGGGAGGGAAAATTTTGGGGTACAACAGTTGCCCCTGTTCAATCTTCTTAGACTTGAGGATGTAGATTGGTTGGCGTGCCTTTCGTAATCCGAAGGTGGAAGATGATTGAACACTAGAGTGCCCAGAAATTTTCACTCACATAGTAGAGTATCAGCAATGTGATGTCGGGAATGGGCTTATAGATGCCATTTGGAGGGATAATGGATAGGAGGATGGGCTTATAGATGCCATCTGGAGCTGTTGGTATGTGGATGGGCTTATAGATGCCATCTAGGTGTCGATCGCGTAAGAGATTCCTTAGCGAGAACTTGCGTACCTTAGAAAGAAAGATAATTACCTGGCCTGTTACAGGAGTTGATCTTCAAACTCTTTATGTAGATGTGCCCTGGCTAGATACATGAGTCGAATCTTTAAACTCTTCAGACGTGCCCTGGCAAGATACAGGAATCGAGTCCGGAGAATAGTCGTCAACAGATACACCCTGGCAAGGTACAGGAATCGGATCTTCAAACTCTTCAGACGTGCCCTGGCAGGATACAGGAATCGAGTCTGGAATATAGTCGTCAACAGATACACCCTGGCAAGATACAGGAATCGGATCTTCAAACTCTTCAGACGTGCCTTGGCAAGATACAGGAATCGAGTCTAGAATATAGTCGTCAACAGATACACCCTGGCAAGATACAGGAATCGGATCTTCAAACTCTTCAGACGTGCCCTGGCAAGATACAGGAATCGAGTCTGGAATATAGTCATCAACAGATACACCCTGGCAAGATACATGAATCGGATCTTCAAACTCTTCAGACGTGCCCTGGCAGGATACAGGAATCGAGTCTGGAATATAGTCGTCAACAGATACACCCTGGCAAGATACAGGAATCGGCTCTTCAAACTCTTCAGACATGCCCTGGCAAGATACAGGAATCGAGTCTGGAATATAGTCGTCAACAGATACACCCTGGAAAGATACAGGAATCGGATCTTCAAACTCTTCAGACGTGCCCTGGCAAGATACAGGAATCGAGTCTGGAATTAGTCGTCAAAAGATACACCCTGGCAAGATACAGGAATCGGATCTGGAATCACGATAGTTGATAGTAATCATCTTTGTATTGACTTTTGTCCTGAAAAGACAAAACGTTAGTTGTATGCGATGTCATGATGTATGACATGCGTGATGTTCTCAGAATAAATGATATTGTATGTTCATGATGTGTATGTGCATGCTATAATGTATAAAGATGTGATGTCTATGAATGTATTTTCGTCTAGGAAAATAAATCCTTGACGAATGCCGGGAAGTCAAATCCTGGGCTGATGTTTGAAGAGTAGAGTTCTTCGTTTTCGCTGGGGATGATTGTTGCAAGAATACCGGTAGGAGAATATGACTCCATTGGGGAATAAACTTGGCGAATAGATTACTCTGCGAGGGAATGCTCTGTGGGGAGAGAGGCACTTTGCTGAGGTTGATGATAACTCTGCTGGGGATACCATTGTTAAGTTCTGTTGGAAGTTTTGATGAACTCCGTCGGGGATAGGAAGAACTTCGCCGAGGACGATCTTTCTGTGGCTTTTAGTTGGGGATAACCCAGTTATAAGCCCTGGTAGGGAATAACCTTTGAATAAAGTCCGGGAAGATGCGTTCGTGCTCTACAGGGGATAAGCTTCCAGAATCTACTGGGGATAAGCTTCCTGCTGGGGAGATTTTTCAGATTGGACTGGGGAACGGCTCCACTGGATGCTCTGTATTCCGCCGGGGAACAATCTTAGATCAAGACTGTCGGGGATGCTTGCTAGGAATGTCCGTATACTCCGCTGGGGAATGTTGAGATCTACTGGGAATACCCATCTTCCTTATGGCTGACAGTAGATTAACTCTGCTTGGGGAGAGTGTTGCTGACTTGCTGGAGAATGCTGTGCCTTTTCAGGGCTGATTGGAAAACCAACTCTGCTCGGGGAGAATTGTTGAATCTTGTCTTACTCAGCGGGGAGTGAAGGTATCTTGGTTACATTCTTCAGCCGAACTTACCTTGGTACCTTGATGGACAGAGCAACCAGACCGCTTAGACAACTCTTTATTGCCCCTGTTTCTGATGTCACCTGTAATTAATCCTTTGTTTCGTATTCAAATATTTATGAGTTAGCAATTAGTGTCAAATGCATATATCACAATTGAACATTGGACGTTCTTTACAAAACAAAACAGAAAAAGGAAAAAACAAATGGCCATTGGTCTGAAAAGTGAATTTGTATTGATTTTTAAATTTTCCTGTAAATAGGCGTTTATGTACAAGAGGCTGACGTCCTAGTAAGAGAACACCGCCGAACAACAGAGTTTATACAATTTGTACAAAGCAAAACAACTATGTGAAAGGAGTAATCCCACTGGGTTCCAACTCTGCTACCGCCTTTATATCCTCGAGCGTCTCATCACTTGGCTGCTTAGTTGAAGATGAAGCTGATTGATCGATGCCATCTGAACCTGATAGTTGATGCCAGATTCTGGACGCGAGGTGATCCAATGAGACATAGTATTACGCTCATCCCTAACTTTTGCCTGGACCGCCCTTTCGGGTTTTCAGTCCACCGGGATACCCATTTTTGCCCAAGCCGCCTTTTCAGGTTTTCGACTTGCCGGGTGTACAGATTTTTCCATTTCATCCCTTATTTTTGCTAGAACCCTTTTGGTTCGTCGGGAAGCCCTAATTCTTGCCTAGGTATGTCAACCTAGCGGGTCTTTTATCATGCGTAGTATCTTTTTACTATGTCTGCATTGGCGGGGTGAGGAAGGTCGTCACCATCCATGGTGGTTAGAATCATGGCTCCTCCTGAGAAGACATGCTTAACCACAAATGGCCCTTCGTATGTGGGGGTCCATTTGCCCCTGGGATCACTTTGAGGGAGGATGATGCGTTTGATTACCAGATCCCCAACTTGATACTCTTGTGGTCTGACTTTCTTGTTAAATGCCCTGATCATCCATTTTTGGTACGTCTGACCATGACAAATAGCAGCGAGTCTCTTTTCGTCAATTAGGTTTAACTGATCAAGTCGAGTCTGGATCCAGTCATCTTCGCTTAGATCTCCATCCTTCATTATCTGGAGAGAGGGTATCTGGACTTCAATCGGCAAGACTGCCTCCATGCCATAGACCAAGGAAAAGGGAGTTGCCCCGGTTGACGTCCGTGCTGAGGTACGGTACCCATGAAGCACAAACGGTAACATCTCGTGCCAATCTTTGTAGGTCACTGTCATCTTCTGCACAATCTTCTTGATGTTCTTATTTGCTGCTTCGACAGCCCCATTCATCTTCGGCCGATAGGGAGAAGAGTTGTGGTGCTGTATTTTGAATTGCTCGCAGAGCTCAGTGATCATCTTGTTGTTAAGATTGGTACCATTATCCGTAATGATCCTTTCCGGGACGCCGTATCGACAGATCAGGTTGTGTCGAATGAACCGTGCCACGACGTTCTTGGTTACGGTAGCATAGGAAGCTGCTTCAACCCACTTTGTAAAGTAATCAATTGCAACCAGGATGAAGCGATGCCCGTTGGACGCTGTAGGTCTGATCTCGCCGATCATATCAATTCCCCACATTGCAAAAGGCCAAGGTGCAGTCAAGACATTCAGAGGGACTGGAGGAACGTGCACCTTATCAGCATAAATCTGGCACTTATGACATGTCCGAGAATATTGGTAACAGTCGGCTTCCATTATGGACCAGAAATATCCTGCCCGAAGGATTTTCTTTGCCATGGTGTGTCCACTGGAATGCATTCCGAAGGTACCTTCATGTAGCTCTGCCATGATATTTTCTGCTTCAGTCTTATCCACACAACGCAGTAAGGTTGAATCATGGTTTCGCTTGTAGAGAATGCCGTTGCTGAGGAAGAACTTTGCTGCGAACCTTCTCAGAAACTTTTTGTCATTGACAGATGCACCCTTGGGGTATTCTTGAGCTTCCAGATACCTCTTTACTTCATGATACCAAGGTTTTTAAATTACCTCTTCAGTCTCAAGATCACAGCAATGTGAAGGTTCATCCAGTTTCCAGATAATGATCCGGGGAGCCTCGTTGTCTCATTTGACTTTGAACATAGAAGACATCGTAGCTAACGCGTCCGCCAACTGATTCTCTTCTCTTGGGAAGTGTTCAAAGGTTATCTCTTTGAAATGGGGGATCAATGTCAACACACATTCTTTGTAAGGAATTAGGTTTGGGTGCTTCGTACCCCACTCGCCTTTGATCTGATTGATCACGAGAGCGGAATCTCTGAAGACACTCAGAAACTTGATCCTTAAGTCAATCGCAGCTTGAAGACCCGTGATGCGTGCCTCATACTCCGCCATGTTGTTGGTGCAGTTGAAACATAGCCGGGCAGTAAGTGGAGTATGAGTGCCTTGAGGGGATATGATCACAGCGCCGATACCGTTACCCAAAGTGTTGGAGGCTCCGTCAAAGTGCATAGACCATCGGGATCCTTCCTCAGGTCCTTCATCCGGTCCAGGTACTTCACAATCAGTTACTACCATGATATCCTCGTCTGGAAATTCAAAGTTCATAGATTGGTAGTCATCCACTGCCTGGTGTGCCAAGTGGTCTGCCACTACACTTCCCTTGATTGCTTTCTGAGTCGTGTACTGGATGTCATATTCTGTCAAGATCATCTGCCATCTTACTATTCTTCCGGACAAGGCAGGCTTTTTGAATATGTACTTGATTGGATCCATTTTTGAAATCAACAGAGTAGTGTGAGTCAACATATACTGTCTCAGCCGGCGAGCAACCCATACCAAAGCGCAACAAGTTTTCTCGAGCAGTGAGTATCGGGTCTCACAGTCGGTAAACTTTTTGCTAAGGTAATAAATGGCGTGCTCTTTTCGGCCAGACTCGTCATGCTGCCCCAGCACACACCCCATTGAGTTGTCAAGTACTGTCAAGTATAATATTAGAGGTCTCCCTTCAACCGGTGGCATAAGAATGGGTGGTTCTTGGAGATACTCTTTGATTCTGTCGAAAGTGGCATGACATTCATCATTCCAACGTACTACTTGATCTTTCTTCAGCAGTTTAAAGATTGGTTCACAGGTAGCAGTTAGATGCGAGATGAATCGGGCAATGTAATTCAGACGTCCTAGAAAGCCTCTGACTTCTTTCTCTGTCTTGGGAACTGGCATCTCTTGTATGGCTTTAACCTTGGCAGGATCCACTTGAATACCTTTATCGCTCACGACGAAGCCTAGAAACTTCCCAGATCTTACCCCGAAGGTGCACTTATTCGGGTTCAACCTCAGTTTGTACAACTTCAACCGGTCAAACAGCTTCTGTAGATGGTCAAGGTGTTCCTCCTCAGTTTGAGACCTTGCAATCATATCATCGACGTACACTTCTATCTCGTGGTGGATCAGATCATGAAATAAAGCAACCATGGCACGTTGGTAGGTTGCCCCAGCATTTTTCAACCCAAAAGGCATGACCTTGTAGCAAAAGGTGCCCCACTGAGTAACAAAAGTAGTTTTTTCCATGTCTTCAGGAGCCATCTTGATTTGGTTATAACCGGAGAACCCATCCATGAAGGAGAATACCTTATGCTGAGCGGTGTTGTCAACCAGAACGTCAATGTGAGGCAGAGGGAAATCATCCTTAGTGCTCGCCCTGTTCAAATCCCTGTAATCAACACACATTCGGACCTTACCATCTTTCTTTGGCACTGGAACCACGTTGGCGACCCACTGAGGGTAAGAAGTCACTGCTAGAAACCCGGCATCAATTTGTTTCATAACCTCGGCCTTGATTTTCTCGGACATCTCTGGACGCATACGGCGGACCTTCTGTTTTACCGGAGGGCAGTCTTCCTTGGTAGGCAGGTGATGAACCACAATGTCGGTGTCCAACCCAGGCATGTCTTCGTAAGACCAAGCAAAGATTTCCACATATTCCTGCAGCATCTAGATCAACCGTTGTTTCACACTGAGCTCTAGATTAGCACCAATCGACTTCCTTTCTGTCTGTCTCAGTACCCAGATTTACCGTTTCCACTGGCTCTTCATGTGGCTGAATGGCCCTCTCTTCCTGGAGTAGCAGTCTTGAAAGCTCACCAGGCACTTCGCAATCATCTTCACCTTCGTCTTCGGCTAAGTTGATCGGATTTTCGAAGTCATAACTGGCAGTAGCAGAGTCATTGCCAGTGAGATCCAGAGTGGATTGGAACCTGTATAAGTGAGTGTGTGTAAATATAACTGTTTTGCAATATATAAAGAAAGAAAAGGAGCACAAGATTTGAAATGTGAAAAACGTCCAATGCTTTTATTCATGATATATGGAAGTGACACACAAAAGCCCTCACAAATAAAACCACGGTGCCCCGGGTAAGACACCGGGCCATAGAGTTTAGTAATATTGTTCGTTACAACTTTTAAAACAAAAGAGTTCATTATTGGGTGACAAAAGTAATAGGTGTAAAGTCTTTTGCAGTCCAGTTGCTAGGTCCACCGTTGGTCGTTGGGTAGATCCAACTGTCAAATTCAGATTCGTCCACTTCGTCTTCATCCCCAATAGCATTCACTCCTGGATTGGTGATGAGCACATGAGGTCTTCCAATCCTTGCCTTGCGCACAGCCTTCTGAGCTTCTGCAGTGAAACCCAAGCCAAATTTGTCAGTCTTTGGAGTGAAATCAGGAAGCCTGCCCCAGTTTGCACACTCACCCTTCTCAATCACAGCCCGAGCATCCTTCAAGGAAGCCATCTTCAAAGGAGAACTCTCTTCAGTCATAGTCTCCGCTGCTGCCAATGTCTGAGGTACCTCTTCAAAGTGTTGAAAGGGGGTCTTAATGAACTCCCCATCCATTTCTACGTATCTGAAGGAGTTGAGGTGGCTGACCATGTATTCCTCTTCCCCTTGCACTGTTACGATCTTCCCCCTGACCGGGTACTTGAGCTTCTGATGCAACGTGGAGGTCACATCTCCAGCCTTGTGGATCCACGGACGACCCAGCAAACAAGAATAGGATGGACGGATGTCCATCACATAGAATTTTGAATCAAAGACCTGTGAACCAACCCTGATTGGGATATCAACCTCACCATGTACCATCCTTTTGGACCCGTCAAAGGCCCGGACAACGATGTTACTTGGTTTGAGCTCTAAACCCTCACAGTCCAGCCTGTCTAGAGCTTTCTTGGGTAGTACGTTCAGTGAAGAACCCGTGTCAACCAGCACGTGAGCAAGAGTAGTGCCCCTGCATTCAATAGAGACATGCAGGGCATCATTATGGTTCTTCCCCTTGGCCGTCAGATCAGCATCAGAGAAACCCAGACCATTATCAGCGGTTAAGTTGGCCACACAGTCAGTGAATTGATCAGCAGACGTTTCTTGGGGCACGTGGGCCGTCTTCAGGAAAGCAATCAGGACTTTGGCATGGGCCTCTGAACACATCAGCAGTGATAGCATGGAGATTTTAGAGGGGGTGTGCCCCAGCTGTTCAACGATGTTGAAATCACTTTTCTTTATGATTTTGAGGATCTCTTCCATCTCCTGCTTGGAAGCCTCAACAGTGGTCTTCGGTGCCTCCGTCCGGGCAGGCACATCAGTAGCAATCCCCTTTCCCCGAGCGTCAGATGACTCGGCAACAGGGGTAGAAACTTGATCAGGGGGGAAACAGGCACACTGGAAGGTGTGATGACAAGAGGCCTTTGAATTGCTGGAGGTGCAATGTCTGGTGAGAACAGTCTTCCACTACGAGTGACTTTAGAAGGCCCGGTGATATTGGTGATACCGGTACCAGCATTGAACTCTTGTTTCACTCCAAGAACATAAACATCTGCCCCATAGTGCCATGGGACAACTTTATCAGACTTGTAGGGGATGGGCCCCGGAACAGTAATGGTTATAGGAGCAATCTTGTGAACAGGCATAATTTGGACAGGCTTCTTTGAAGGAGCCTTGGAAGGGTTGTTGAAAACAGTAACAATTGAAACTTCTTCAACAGGGGCAGCAGGAACGGCAGCCTTCTTGAACAAGATCTCTTTATTATCCATCAGGTTTTGGACGCCTGATTTCAGCAAAGAACAACCAGCAGGGGAATCAGCACATAAAGGGCAACCTTTGCTACATCCCGGAAATAAACCGGCTAGCAACAGGTTCCTCTTGACGGTCAGCAGTGGAGTAGCAATATCATCCACAGAAGCTACATACAAATCCTCCTCAACAGCGTTCACTCCATGCTGGGGCATGGGAGCGGTCACAACATTTGGCCTTTCTGGCGCTTCGAACTGTATTTCCTTGGCATCAATAAGGTCCTGAACCTTATTCCTTAGGGCCCAACAATCATCAGTAGAATGTCCCGGGCTATCAGAGTGATAAGCGCAACGGGCGTTGGGGTTGCACTTCGGAGATGATGTGTTTACCATCTTCGGAGCTTCCTTGACTGTTACCAGGTTGGTTGACAGCAGTTGCGGCAGGATCTGAGAGAGAGTCATGCTGAGCCGAGTATACTGCCGTTTGGGCCTCTCAGCTCTGGGTTGGTTGTACTGTTGAGGAGCAGCAGCAGGCTTAGAAATAACTACCGCGTTGACAGCTTGGCGGCGTTCCGGTTTATTCTGTCTCCTGGGACCATACACAGCACTGGCCTCCTTCTTGAAGGGCTTCTTTTCAGAACTTGAGGAGGCACCCTTCTGTATCTTCCCCGATTTTATACCAGCTTCGATCCTTTCACCAGTCAGGATTAGGTCAGTAAACCCAGCAGAGGAATTACCAATGAGATGGTTGAAGAATGGACTGGATAGGGTCCCCAAGAACATGTCCACTAGTTCACGGTCAGTCAGCGGTGGATGCACCCTGCCAGCCAGGTCTCTCCATTTCTGTGCATACTCCTTAAAACCTTCACCCGTTCCCAGTGACATACCCTGGAGTTGGGTACGCGTGGGAGCGAGGTCGGAATTATATTGATACTGCTTGTAAAAAGCAGTGGCCAGATCCTCCCAGTTACGAATGTTGGTTCCATCCAGTTGATAGAACCATTCGAGATGAGTCCCTGAAAGACTCTCCTGGAAGAAGTGGATCCATAAGTTCATGTCTGCTGTGTAAGGCTGGATCTTCCTTACATAAGAACGGAGGTGCATCTTAGGGCAGGAAGCCCCGTCATACTTCACAAAGGTCGGCGCCTTGAACTCGTGTGGGATCACCAACCCAGAAGATAACCCCAAGTCTCCGAAATCCAACCCAGGCACACGTTGAATCTCCATAGCATTTAACCTGTCCTCTAGTTGTTTGTACCGGTCCTCAGCAGGAGGGTACTGTTCGTCATTGAAGTCTGTCTCAGTGTCAGAGACCACAGGACTAGGGACCTCTCTCCCTTGGTGACTGCCTTCCCCCACAAACGGAGTAGTCTTCTCAGCTTCATTTTGCAGTGTATTCCCAAGTCTGCGCCCAGTGTTGAATATCACAGTCCTCTTCTTCTTCTTATTCTTCTTCAGGAGCAAAGCCTTCAACTCTTGTTGTCCCTGGGCCAAGTTCATGACCATCTCCTGGAATTGGGCGTTTTGGGCCTGGAGGGCCTTGATAGCTTGCTCGGTAGTGAGTTCAGGATTCATGATGCTTGAGTGCTGAAATAAACAGCGAAGAAGATTAAGCAACCTGTAGAAAAAGGGTACCTGTTATGCACATGATGCATGATATGCTATTTATGCAATGCATTCAAGGGTTCGAAAGTTCAAATTCGTTGTAGCCAAAAAAGAACACACTTTTTATTAGGAAATGAATTATTCAGTACATCAAGGCCTCATGGGCAAAACATTACAAAATAATTAATCCCAAAAGACACTGCGCATCCTCTTTGGAGCAATGTAAGTGTTGAGAGTTTTTTCCTCGTGCAGTAGACGCGTGAGCTCCAAGACCTTCTTCTCACTGGCATGTAGATTGGCTTCAAGAGAATTCCGTTCTTCCTTGAGTTGGATCCAGCTTTTCTGCATTTCTTCCCAGGACGTAGGCATGTCAGGATGCTGAATAGTGTAGGGCACCTCTCCTTCCAAGGCTGGCTCTTTGATCACAGGGAGAACATGAGGATATGGCATCACCAGCTTCTGGGAGCGGGCTCGTACCCACTTGAGATAAGGCTCCAGGGGGATGGATTTCTTGTGCCCCAGTGTCTTGCTGTCTACCCTGTTGGGCATCCTCCAAGCTCTGATAAATCTCTGGCGAAGTCCTTGTGCATCGTTGTCGAAGTCAAAAACTATGTCAGGAATTAACATATCATGAGGGCCATCCCTCCGAGCATATCCAAACTGTCTCAAGGCCAGACAGGGGTTGTAAGTAATACCTCCTCTGATTCCAAGTAAAGGAACATTAGGAAACTCCCCGCAACGATCAATGATAGTGACGTCTTCTCTGGATCGAGAACACCAATGTATATCAGCATGCGTAAGAGTCATTAATCGTTGTGACCATCTCAAACCCCGCTCATTCTTCAAAACTGATTGTGGAAGGTGCGAAATAAACCACCTTCCCAGGAGAGGAGTGCAGCACATGAGAACACCTCTCTTTCTCATGGTTCGAGTGTAACATGAGTGAAGGATGTCCCCAAGCAACGTAGGTATAGGATTCCTGGACATGAAGATCTTGACAGCATTGATATCTATAAGCTGATCTGGCTTAGGGAACAACACCAACCCATAGACAAGGAGAGCTACAACTTCTTCAAAGGCTTGTAGGTTAAGGGAATTCCAACACTCTTGGTCCTTCTCAAACAGAAACTTTGCCAAGAACCCTTTGATACCACTTTTGGTTTCCCAATGTCCCTTGATGTCAGATGGTTGTAGGCATAATGCTTTAGCAACCTCTTCAAGTTTTGGTTCCCTTTCCGTACCGTTGTAGGGCAGTTGACTGAGGATAGGGATCTTCAGAAGCTGGGAGAACTCTTCCAATGTAGGCACCAGTTGATAATCCAGGAAAGTAAAGCAGTGGTGCAGAGGGTCAAAGAACTGGAACAACACTTTCACCATATCCTCTTCAATGTGGGTATTAACCAAGCTGATGAGTCTTCCATGTTTCTCACTGAAAGAAGAGCTCTCGGGAATCCTGGATGTGAGTTCCTTAAGCTGAGGAGGGACCCTTACAAGGTTGACCTGAATTGTCTTTCTGCGGATAGTTTCCATGTCCTACAAAACAAGAACAAAGATGAAGATTTGAACCCCTGAAGTGGTTAGTGGATGCATATGATGCTGTATGATGTCATGATGCCATGATAAAACACACCAAAAGTATTCACAAAAAGCAAACATGGTAAGGCACACAAGTCACACCATAGCCCTTAGAGTTTAGGCCAGCATGAAGTTTGGGGTACTACCCTCTTGAAGTTGGTGGGCTCAAACCTGTCCTATCAAAGTAACCGGGTTCTAAGGAGCTCAATATCATTGGATTGTTTTCTGTGTTCATCATTTCGATTTAGCCACTGAACTGGCGATCAAAATATCCCAAGAAAACAACCCTCAATGAGTGTAGTATCGAGTATCAACCAACTTTGGACTGCACCAAAGTCAGTTATCTCACTACCTCTAAAGAGGCCAGGATGGTTCAATTAAGGTTCCTAAGGTCAGTTGATGCTTCACGACACCACGCGGCGGCCCCGTACTCTCCTTGACTTGACTCAAGGGTTACTGGTACTCACCAAAGTGCCACATCAACGTAGCAGACTGCTTTAACCGTGTCGGTATACCCCGCACAGTTCCCTCACAGCCTTGTTGCTACTTTCTAAGAAGGTATCCCCCAGATCCGGGTTAGGATCTATAGAACTCCCAAGACAGGCCCAATAATATTAAAGCACACAAATCAGGCAATTGAAAACATAAGTATGAGCTATCCTAAGGTACACCTCACTTCAATATTCCCCAGCAGAGTCGCCAGTTCTGTGATCGGTGGAAATAGAACTGACTGTTTTTAGCTGGTTTCGCAAAATGTCGCAGAAGCAAGAGTCGCCACCGTCTTTTATTTTCTCCAACAAGGAAAGGACAAAAGCACAGCAAAATTCCTTATGAGATATGTTTCTCGGTTCGGGAGGTAGATTTATAGAAAGGGAAGGTGTTAGCACCCTTTCTATCCATGGTTATCCATGGGATCTTAGGTACTTGCTCTTATGTTTTCAAAATGTTTGCTTTTCAAGTGCGTGTGGGTTTGAAAAAAAAGTTTCTTTGAAAGATTTCTGAATAACTCTTGTATCTGTCCTCAAGAGTGTTTGAAAAATTTGTTTTGAAAACTTTTGAAAGTGTAAGGTGTGAAAAGTATTTTTGTTTTTTTAGAAAGAGAGCAAGTACCCAGGAGAATCTACCTACTCTAAGGAATTAGGCTGTGTAAGAGTCCTTTAGATAGTGCTATCCCACCATTGAGAGGTAGGTAGCACCATCGTTGGAGTTTTTCGGGTTAATTCGATTGTAGGGATAGTGTGCTCACCGAAGCAACAGTAGGACACCTTAGAAGCTACCCTTATGTCCTTGATCCTTTTTTTAATCCGAGGCAACCGTTCCGAGGCAACTCTTTCGAGGCAACTGTTTCAAGGCAACTATTTCGCGGCAACTGTTTTGAGGCAACTGGATCATGGACATAAGGACCGCTAAGACGTCCTATACTTGACGACCACGTTTCGAAGGCAACAAGTGAGGCGTACCCTAGAAGTGGTGTGTGTATTTGTGTGTTGTTTTCAGTTAATGTTTATCTTTGTAATTAGTGAGCTACGAGTTGTTTTTATTTACATACATTCTTTCATGCAAGTTTAGCAGTTAAGGGGGTGCGGAAAGTAAATTGCGGAAACATAAATCCTACGCTATTACAAGGCGCGGGTCTATACATCGCCAAAAATTACAAAGACCCGTTTTTTAGTAAATAAGTACGGAAATTAAATAAAGCGATAAACCTATTTAACTATTACATTCTTGAAGACAGTTACATAATAGTCAAATAAAGTAAATGCGCGCGAATAAAATAATCAGGAACGTTCTAAGGGTGTTGACCCTTTAAGAAAAGAAATTGAATTTTTTGGTCTTTTTGTAATTAAAATGAAATTAAAGCTAATTAATTAATTAATTAAAAGAAAATATTTTTTTTTGTTTTTATGTTTTTATGAAATAAAAGAAATGGAGTAAAATTAAAAGTTAACTTTTACCTAATTCTAGATTTATTTTAATTTTTTAAGAAAAGGAATTAAAATGGCCTAATTAAACTATTTTAGTTAATGTTTTTTTTTTACAAAATAAAATAATAATAATAATAATAATGATGTAATTCTATTTTTTGGTTTTTTTTAATGAAAATGTGTTAATTGATTAATTGCTAATAAAATAAAAAAAGGTTAGCAATTAAAAATAAGAGAAAATGACAAAACAAAATAAAAAAGGGAAGTAAAAACCAAGGGGGGTGTGGGCCAAATAGGAGGTTTATTGAAGCAATCCAAGCCCACTGAAATCTAAGCCATGTTTGACTTTCATGATTGCCTGCAGCACGCTTGACTCCAGAGTATGGTGTGCTACACTTTTTGTCCTTTGGATCTGCGTTGATGACACCTGGCTGCTTGGATCTGTGAGGTTTATTGTGAGTCCTCCTTGGAATGCTGCACAAGAACATTTAGGAAAAAATAGCATTGGAAATATGGGGGACCTGGGAATCGAACCCAGGTCCCAGTGGCGAACGAACACGTTTCCCACCACTCAGCCAACTGTGCGCGTTTGTCAATATAAGGGAAACCAAATATTATATGAGAAAACAAAGATTAATAGTATAAAACAAAAAAAAACGCGCCAGATATTTGAATCACCCAACCACGCTTGGACACCTCAGCTTTCTTCTTCGTTTGCACCTGTAACATGAATGAGATAGCGGGGGTTTTAAACCCCCACTAAGTGTAATAATGGAAAATAGCGATTAGAAGAGGAGTTAATATAAATTGAGCGCGAGGGTTTCAATTGATCAGGCTTCTTGCAACGAATTCATCCATATTGGTCTTGAGGTCCAATTTTACAATATATGGAAACCCCCAATATTGAAGCTCTGAAAACCTAGAAATTGTCAATGGTGATTTCTGATTTAAAGCATCATTCTCAAATTAAAACACATGGAAAGCTTGGTAATAATGTCAGCAATGCAAATCAACCAAAAGAATGTATTAAAAATGCGTGGAATGTGATATGTAAATTTGAGAATGTATACAAACCGTATGAGTTGGTGGGGATGATTCCTTGAGTGATTGCGCTTGGTTCTGATTGCCAAAGGTTCCTAGGGATACAAGGAGTGTATTTGGATTGAAATGGAGGCTTGGAACAGGCTGCAAATAGGTTTTCAGTTTTGCTTTTTTCTCTTGAAAGTTTGAAATGTGTTTGGCCGTTTTGAGGGTTTTTAGGTCGTGAATTCTGTTGTGAATGCTTGCATATGTGTTATGTAATGTGTGTCAAACAATATTATGGTCATTGAAGCCTTGCATTGAAGTTCTTGATTTCCTCCATAACCAACATTGAACCATTTGCCATATTTGTGTCAAATTTGAATTTTTGCTTGGAATAGGCCCTTGCACGAATTTGGAAGGTAATTCAAGGTGTATCAAAGCTATTCAACACAAAATATATCCCTCCATTAATTTCTTTGATTTTTATTTGAATTTTAAAGATTTAAAATGAATTAAATCAAATAAAATTAAATAAAAATGGAAAAATTAATTTTAAATCTTGAAATAAATTGTGGGACACGTGGGAAGCATGGCCAAGCTGAATCAAGGGGAAAAAGTGGGCCCCTTTTGTCAAAAAATGAAATTTCAAGGATAATTGACTTTGGCCATTTCACAAAAATTTCCCAACTTCTCCAATGCATATCTTGCTCAATTTTGAAGCTATGAACATGTTCTTGGACATTTTGGAAAGGTCTTGAAGTCCTCTAACCAATGCCTTTGTCCCATGTCATTTTGATTTACCAATATCAAGTTATGGTCTTTTACTTAAAGTCCCTTTTTGTTGACTTTTGAAAATGACCTATAATGTTGAAATTGATAACTTTTTGTGAGAGAATTTCTTGGACTTGGAATGTGAAGATGAGTTGTAGGAAATGTCTTCCCCTTCAAGATGAGCATTGGATGGGATTTTTCTGATGAACCATAAAAAAGTTATGCCTTGGTCAAGTTACAGTTGACTTTTCAGCTGTCAAAAAATAGAAACTTTTGCATCTTGATGATTTTTGAGCCATTCTTGTGAAATCATGGTCAAGACTTGACCAAATGATGATTGTGGCTTCAAAATGAGATGTTGACCAAAATTTTTTACTTTTGACTGTCAAATGACCATTTTGCCCCTACAATTGACTGTTGAGCAAATGGGACTTTTGACTGTGCAACTTGACCTTGTGAGCCTTGAAACTTGACATGTGGATGCTTGACAATGTCCATGAGCATATGGGACTTGATTGGACCCTTGAAAACCTTAACTTCCTTGTAAGAGCCAAAACCCTAATTTTGCCTGCCTTAGGAGGATGGTTGACTGTGTAGCCCTTGAGTAGACTTGGAACCATTGGAGGTGATGCTTGTCAAATCTTGAAGAATATGGGAGGGCAAATTTTGGGGTACAACACAATGTCCCCGCGTTCTTCTGTGTCTCTCTATCTCCATCTGCCTCTGACGTCGTCCCTCCGTTTCTGACAGGCTAGATTTAATATTATTGTTACTGATATCCAGATTTATATTACATTTTATCTAAAGGAGTTGATTTAAATTAGAACAAATTAAAATGTGTTGTTAATCTTGCATGCTAACCACCAACAAAGTTTTAATCACGCGGCATCTTATTATGTTACAATTTTTATGTTTAAAAGAATCTCTTATGGATTCTTGTAGTAGTGCTACTCTCCCGCCGAACATCCTATAAATGTATATTTCTAACAAAACTAGAAACATTCAAGGACCGTTAAGTAGGACGTTTCCTATTTCTATATTATATGTGACAAAGTTTCCTATATTATTTGTGACGGATGTTAAAAAACATTAATTAATAAAAAAGTATATTAGAAATAAAAATTTCTAATGATTTAACTATGTATTCATTAATTAAGGAACATGGGTATGGATTGTAGTTGGATGAGAGGTAATCAATTAAGTGTTGAGTACGAACATGGAGTGAAGGAATTTCTATGATTTGCTGAAAGTAATGCTGAAAAAAGTCTCCATGCGCTTTTTCTCTGTCCATGTGTTCGTTGTGCAAATAAAGAACCAAAACTTAGTAAGAAAGAAATAACGGATCATCTAATCTGTGTAGGGATTTGTCAAAGTTATACACAATGGATATGGCACGGTGAAGTAGTAGCAAATTCAAACGTGTCCCAAAGAGATGATGTTAGTGTCGATATGGATGATAATTTGGAAGATATAATGCGTGATATTGGACAAGATTCGTTTAAGAGGGCACATGTGTATGATACTTTATGCAGTGACAAGGATAAACCTTTGTACCCAAGATGCACAAATTTTACACATTTGTCAGCCGTGTTAAAATTTTTTAATCTGAAGGCGAATAATGGGTGGACTGACAAAAGTTTTACTGAATTACTTGAATTATTGACAGAAATGCTTCTAGAAGGTAACGTAATGCCAATTCGTTATTGCGAGGCAAAGAAAATATAATGTCCGATGGGTTTGGAGTATGGAAAGGTACATGCATACCCTAATGACTGCATATTATACCGAAAAGAGTATGTAAACTATAATCATTGTCTGAAGTGCAAGGTGTCACACTACAAAAAGAAAGATGGTGATTCTAGTGAAGATGAGGTGGTCAAAAAGGGTCCTCCTGTGAAAGTGGTATGGTACCTACCAGTAAGTTCAAGGTTCAAGAGATTATTCGCTAATGTAAACGACACAAAAAATCTTAGATGACATGCAGAAGAAAGAAATTGTGATGGAAAAATTCTCCATGTAGCTGATTCTTTGCAATGGAAGAAAATAGATACTTTGTTTCCAAGGTTTGGAAAAGAGTCGAAAAACCTTAGACTTGGACTTGCTACTGATGGAATGAATCCATTTGGTAAATCTAAGTACTAATCATTCTTCTTGTCCTATTCTCTTGATGATTTACAACCTATCTCCTAGGTTGTGCATGAAGCGTAAATATATTATGCTATTGATGATGATTTCGGGCCCAAAACAACCAGGAAATGACATAGACGTGTATCTAAGTCCACTGATTGTTGATTTAAGAGTGTTGTGGAAGGAAGGGGTGGATGTTTTTGATGCGTATTCTGACGAACAATTCAATATGCGTGCCATGTTGTTTTGCCCCATCAACGAGTTTCCGACATATGGCAATTTGTCTGGGTATAAAGTTAAGGGCATAAAGCGTGTCCTATATGTGAACAAGACACATGTTACCATCAGCCTGTAAAAGGAAAGAATACTGTTTATCTCGGGCACCGAAAATTTCTACATCGTTATCATCCATATCATAGATTGCGGAAAGCTTTCAATGGGGAACAAGAGCATGGTGTTGCTCCAAAGCCCTTAACTAGAGAGGAAGTTTATCAACTACAACAGGGAATTAATGTTGTCTTTGGAAAGTACCAAAAACGATCTACTGTGAAGAATACATGGAAAAATAGGTCGATTTTCTTCAATCTTCCATATTGGTCTAGTCTTGATGTAAGACATTGTATTGATGTGATGCACGTGGAGAAAAATGTATGTGATAGTGTAATCAGAACACTTCTCAATATTCAAGGAAAGAAAAAAGATGGTATTAATGCTCGTCTGGATTTGGGTTTGATGGACATACGAGAAGAGTTAACTCCACAATATATAGGTAATAAGACATATTTTCCTCCTGCCTGCTACACTTTGTCCAAAAAAGAGAAAGCAAGTTTTTGTGAGTGTTTACAACGTATCAAAGTGACGCATGGTTACTCTTTAAATGTCAAGAGGCTTGTATCATTTAAAGATCTCAAATTAGTTGGCTTAAAATCTCACGACTGTCATGTATTAATGCAACAACTACTACTAGTGGCTATTCGTGGGATTTTGCCTAACAATGTTTGGAAGACTATAACTAGGTTGTGCTTATTTTTCAATGCAATCTGTTGTAAAGCCATTGATCCATTAAATTTAGATGATTTGGAAAATGAGGCTGCAGTTATCTTGTGCCAATTAGAGATGTACTCCCCTCCTTTATTTTTTGGCATTATGGTTTACTTGATTATTCATCTAGTTAGGGAGATTAGATTATATGGTCCAATTTTTTATGGTGGGTGTATCCAATAGAGCGATACATGAAGATCCTAAAAGGGTACACAAAAAATCCACAACGTCCGAAAGCATCAATTATTGAGAGGTACATTATGAAGAAGCAATTGAGTTTTGCTCTAACTATTTGTCAGGAGTGGATGCTGTAGAGGTTCCCAATTCTCGTCATGATGGAATATGTGAGGGTGTGGGTACACAAGGTTTAAAGGTCAAGAGAATAAGTATTGATGTGGTTGTTCAAGCGCATTTGTATATATTGAATAACACAGATTAAGTTCAACCTTACTTATCTGCTCACAAAAGCATCATAAAGAAAAGTATCCCAAGATGAAAGGGTTGTTAAAAGAGCATAATAAGAGTTTCTCGGAGTGGTTTAAAGAAAAAATTGCTAATGATGATAATGCTTCTGATACAATTAAGTGGTTGTCCTATGAGCCTAAATGTAACATAATAAATTGGAGTGGATATGGTATTAACAAAAATTCCTTTTATACAAAGTCAAAGGATGAATGTAGTACCATGCAAAATAGTAGGGTTATGATTGTGGTTGAGTCCATGCACTTCTCTAGTGCTAAAGATAAAAACCCCGTTATGGCATCTACGCGTTACTTTAGGGTGATTGAAGAGATTTGGGAAGTTAATTATGTTGTTTTTAAAGTTCTTGTTTTCGCAAATGTTTCGGTTGAGCAAGAGTCGCCACCGACTTTTTATTTTATCCTAAGGAAAGGTTTAAAAAGCACAACAAAAACCTTTGAGATTTTTCTTGGGTTCGGGGAGTAGATTATAGAAAGGGAAGGTATTAGCACCCTTTCTATCCATGGTTATCCATGGGCTCTTAGGTACTTGTTTAGATCAACTTGCCTTGGTTTTCAATTGTTTGAAATGGTGCTTTGTGTGTGGCTTTTGAAAATGTTTTGAAAAAAAAGATGCCTTGTCTAGGCTACCCTTGTAACAATTCTTTACTCGAATGTTTTACAAAAGGTGTTTGTCTTTTTGAAAAGATGTTTCAAGGTTTTTTGAAAGTTTGTTTTGAAAGTGTTTGTGAAGTGTGGTTTGAAAATAGGCAAGTGTTTTCTTTTGCAAATTGACAAGTACTTAGGAGCTATCTACCCTAAAGTTCTCAAAGATTTTTATTATGTTTTTAATCCTTTTAACAATTTTGTTCCACCATTGCATTTGGTGGACAATCTTGTGTTAGGAGATGAAAGGGACGGGCGCGGGTCATCGTTTAGACCATAATTGCAATAGTGTTAAATGTCTTTGGGCAATTTTTCTTTAAAAGGGACTTGATCATTTTAGGCAACTTTTCGAAAGCGTTATCGAGGGACTATGATCATTTGATTGTTTGTTTTTACCCAAAGAAACCTAACATGCAACATGGCCCAATTATTTGAAGGCAACAAGTGGAATACCCTAGGGGTGCAAGTGTGATATGTGTTGTCCATTTTCATGCTTGATTATCTTGAAATTAGGTCAAACTATTTTGTTCTTTTTATTTGCATACAAACCCTAATTCTAGCACGGTATATTTAGAAAGCGTTTAAAGTGCGAAAAGTAAAATTCCTACACTATTACATCACAATATGGGAAGGGGGGGTACAAATGTTCAAATGGGGGGATATTTAGACAAAGAAATTAAATCTAGCTATTACATCATTTTTGGAATATTTACAAATAATTAATTGCATAAATTAAATGAAAAATAAAATAAAGATGCAAAATGAAAAAAAAGGTTTTTATATGTATGAGAAAAAAGTATTATTTATGTTAAATAAATAAAAATAAAAAAAGTATTATTTTTGGAGTTTTTGTGTTTTAAGGGTAAAACCCTAATTTTTATTAAGTAGTATATATATTATTTAATTTACACAAATATTTATTTATTATGTACAAAAAATAAAATAAAATGAAATATATTCATAAAAAGTGTTTTTCATGTCAAATGTTAATAAAATAAAAAATGTATATATTTTTGTATTTTAACCTAAATATATATATATATATATATATATATATATATATATATATATATATATATATATATATATATATATATATATATATATATATATATATATATATATATATATATATATATATATATATATATATATATATATATATATATATATAAATTATTTACTAAATATGTATTATATATACAAATTAATAATATTTAATATTTAATAAAAAAAGCATTTTTTCTATAAAATATTTTTAGAGGGTAAAACAAAAATAAAAAATGAAAATAAAAGTGCTTTTGTATATTTCTTAGTATTTTTAATAAAATGTATATATTCATTTATTTGTGTATAAAACTACACTAAAACAAACAAATACCTAATAAATTCAAAAATGGTGTAAAAAAATATTTTTATATTTTTTATATTATGAGGAAAAATAAATAAATCAAACCAAAAAAAGAAAAGTCAAAAAACATTAAAAATAAACAAAATGGGCTCAGGGGGTTCAGAAGCAATTGTATGGTGCAAAAAGAAAAGTCAACACAAGCCCAACCCATGAAGACCTTTCTTCAACCTCCAGACTTCTGTTTGAACAAAAACACGCGCCTCTTTCTTCCATTGCAAGGTCCTGATTCTTTGAGTTTTAGCAAAAACTTCCAACATCAAAACTGTTAAGCATCTTCTCACGAATTCACACATATAAAGAACATGTATTAATTCTCAGAAATGAGAGAGAATTTCTTCTCTCCCAATTCTTAACCTAATTTTTGTTCAAAGTTCAGACATCAAATTCTCTAAGCATACATAATATAAATGAAATCTAATTATATGGGCATGTTCAGGGCTATGATTGTGACATGTTTTCTTCACAAACCTAAAGCTAACAATGCCTAATAAGAGAGATACGAGTTCATGAACTTACCTGTTCAGTTGAAGTTGTATCTGGCAATGGAGAAGCTTTCAGTGCAAGGTGATGATTGGTATAGCTTCCTTGAGGTCCAAGGATGCTATTTCAAGCTTTACTTTATCTTGAAACTTCTTGAATCGTGCTAGAGAACTTCAACTGCAAAACAAGAAAATGAAAATGGTGGAACTGGTTAGAGGAATTACAGGTCATGTTTTAGGTTTTGGTTAGCTTGCATTGATGGTAGGGAATGTGTTTGATGAGCTTTGGGCAAGAAATCATGCAAGGGATGAGAGATGGTGTTCAATCTGCAGGCCTTGCCCTGTTTTTGCAGTTTGAGAGTGATTCTGGGAATGAGAGTGTTTGGGACCTTGTTTGCTCGTGTTCTAGCTTGGTTAGGATGATTAGAATGTGTGTACAATATTTTCTTTAGTGTTCTAATGCTGAGATGATAGTTATTGTATGTTATGGGATGTTTTTTAACCCTTAAGCAAGAAAATGTCCAGTTGAGGTTTAGGCAGGTAGAGGCCCTCATAACATGCTGCAAAGATCCTCCTTGATCAGTATGTTATGCTCATAATCTTGTGCCAATTAGATTTCATCTGTACTTATTGGATTTTCAATTGGACATAAAGCTTGCTTTTGCAAAAATGGCCATTTTGCTTTTTCCATAAATGGATTAAACTTGTATGTAATGCTTGAACTCATAGAACAACACTTTAACACAATGAACATGCATTAAATTATTGAGTGTTGGATGGTTTAAGGACCTGTAATGTAGCACAAACTAAGCTGACTTGAAAATGGCATAAGTTATGAACATGTACATGACCAATTCAAAAGTGAGTTTTTGCCATATTGTGAAATTCGATTCTCTCAAGTTATGAGGTTGTTTGATGAGTTCTTGGACATTTTGGAAAGCTTGGAATGTGTAATACAATCCATCTTTGAAATGCAAATTGAAATTCCAAGTGGAAGTGTATGGAAAATGGCCTTGAAGTTAGGTAGAAAACCTTGCCAAAATAGGTTAAAATTTCACTAAGTTAAGAATGGTTTAGTACCCTTATTCCAAAAATTGTAACTTGAGATACAAGCCTCATTTGGGAAAACTTTGTGAATAAAAGTTGTAGATTATGCAACAAGCTACAACTTTCATGTTTTGACTTTTGCTTGAATCCAAATGAATCTTGGTGAGAAAGTGAGGCAAAGTTGGGAAAAAATTAGGGTTTTTTATAACTTAGAAAAATTCTAAGTTATGAAAAATTCTCATTTCTAACCCTAATTTGCATTTTTTGATTTCTTGGTGAACAAGTTTCATGATTTGGCATGTTTTGATGAAAAATGAATCTTGACTCTTGATTTTGACCAAAAAGTCAAAGTTTGACTTTTCAATATACAGTCAAAATTGGTCAATTGACTGGGAAATTCAACTGTCAATCTTGTGTACTTGGGATTTTTTGAACTTGTTGAGCATGTCAAGATAATTCCATGGGGTCATTGAGTACATATGTGAGCTTGGTTTTCCATTGGTTGGGTCAAACAGTTAAAAATTGCCTTTGTGTAGTCAAAACCCTAAAAATGACCATTTTGCCTCTTTGGTGATCTGATCAAATTTCTTGTGGAATTGTGATCCAAACTTGATCAAATGGTTCATATGAGTTCATAATGTTGATGTGGGTCAATTTTCATGAGATTTGACTGTCAATTGGCCACAGTTGACTTTTTCCCTAATATAGTTGATTTCTAGGTCAACTGTCCAATTGACTGGGCAAAACTTAGAATCAAGACTTGAAACTTGATATGGATAAACTTGGGAGTCCAATATGAAGCATGAAAGTCATCTTAGGCATTTTAGGTCAAAACATCTTTGTGCAAACACAAACCCTAATTTGGGTCAACAGTGCAAGGAGAAGTCTTGAGCAGATGAAACCCTAACTGGATCTTGATCTTCAGGGACTTGGTGATGAGAAATCAATGAGAAATGGGAGGGCAAATTTCGGGGTACAACAGTTGCCCCTGTTCAATCTTCTTGAACCTGAAGAGTTAGATTGGCAAGTTTGCCTTTCGTGACTTGAGGGTAAAAGGAGATTGGACACTAGAGTGCCCTTAAATTTGCACTCGTCAAAGCAATGGATGCGGGAATGGGCTTAGAGATGCAATTTGGAGATGGGCTTAATGATGCCATCTGGAAGAGTGACAGGAACTTGTTGGGGATGGGCTTAAAGATACCATCTGGAAATGAGTATCAAGAAGGTGTCCATATTTTGGATCATCTTCGAACTGGGGGTCTGAATAAGCGATAGATCGACATCCGTTGTTGGGAGGAATCCATAAACTGTTTTCAAAAGTTGCATTTGAACAAGTTGATAGATTAATATCCGTTGTTGGGAAGAATCCATAAACCGTTTTCAGAAGTCTGCAGAAGAAATTGAACAAGCGATAGGTTAACATCCGTTACTTGGAGAACCCGTAAACTGTTTTCAGGAATCTTGAAGTTGAATAAGCAATAGAGCAACATCCGTTGTTGGGAAGCGTCCGTAAACTATTTTCAAAAGTTGCATCTGAACAAGTTGATAGATTAACATCCGTTGTTGGGAAGAATCCATAAACTGTTTTCAGAAGTCTGGAGAAGAAATTGAACAAGCGATAGGTTAACATCCGTTACTTGGAGAACCCGTACACTATTTTCAGAAGTCTTGAATTTAGAGGAAGAACCGGTGTAGGGTTCCCTGATGATGAGCTCGTGTGAAACTGCATCTGGATAAATCTGGAATAAGCATTAGAATGTTGCCGTGTCTGGGTCACATCTGAACTATTCCTGGAAAGAAATCTCGGAAGATAATGATTTTATTCTTTCGACTGATCTTACCTGAAAGGTAAAGAGTTAGTTATATGAAATGCCATGATGCATGATACAATGTATGTTATATGATATGAATGTAAATGGATGCGCATGTAAGCTGGAGAGCTGTCTTGCAAAGGATAGATGAATCCGAGATGGCTGAAGATGACAACATCTCGACTACTGCCGGGAAGAATAATTCCTGGTCACTGCTGGAGAAAAAGGAGCTTGGGTTGTATACCAATCTTCTGGGGAATTCCTGATGACTTCTACTGGGGAGTTCCAATCTAATAGACTCATGCTGGGGAGGTAAGACTGAGGATCTTCGACTTGGAGGGAAGTATCTCTGGCGACTTCACTGGGGACTCAAGATTTGCTTTCCCAAAACTCTGTGGTGAGAAGGTTCATTAGTCTGGCTTCGCTGGGGATTGACAATTTGAAGCTTTAGCTCGGCTGGGGATACTGAAACTTAAATTCTGAGGGGAATTGAATTCCGGAGGATCCTCCGACTGGGGGATTGTAAAGATAAGTTATGCTCGGGAACTCTGATGAACTCCGCTGGGGATAAGAAGAAATTTGGCGAGTGCGATCTTCCGTGGCAATAAGCTGAGGATAACCCAGTTATAAGCCCTTGTGAGGAATAACTTTGAATAAAACTCGGGAGAGACGTCCGTACTCTGCAGGGGATAAGCTTCTAGAATCTACTGGGGATAAGCTTCACGACTTGCTAGGGATATGGATTCCCAATCTCCTGGGGGTTTCCTTTGAAAGGGTATCAAGATATCCAACTGCGCCTTCAACCTATCAGTAATCCTCTTTCTTAGTTCATAAGGAAATGATTATGTTCAAATGCATATGCCTATTTAACAAAACATTGGACGTTTCTCAAAATAAAACAAATAGTGCAAGAGAAAAGGAAAGGAAGCGACACAAATTTCTGGGAAAAGTATTTGTATTGACTTTTTATGAGTATATTTGTACAAGGGAGACAATCATCCTAGTAAGAGGATTTTGTCGTAAATATTTGAAAAATTTACAAAATAAAGATGGCTATGTGAAATAATTCCATGGGATTCCATTCCGCTATAGCTTTCACAACTCTGAATATCTGTCCATTCAATGCTTCGTCTGCCGATGACTGGATTGATCAGAAGCCTGGAACCGGTTTGATGAAGAGATTGTCTTTTGAAGTGATCTGACGAGACATAGTCATACGCTTTAATTCCCTAACTTTTGCCTGAATCGCCCTTTCGGGTTTTCGATCCACCGGGAAACCCATTTTTGCCCAAGCCACCCTTTCGGGTTTTCGACTTGACGGGTGTACAGATTTTTTTGTTTTTATCCCTAATTTTTGCCTGAACCGCCCTTTCGGGTTTTCGGTTCACCGGGATGCCCATTTTTGCCCAAGCCGCCCTTTCGGGTTTTCGACTTGTCGGGTTATTTTATGCGTAGTATCTTTTGACTATGTCCGCGTTCGCAGGGTGTGGCAAATCGTCGCTGTCCATGGTGGTCAGAATCATTGCACCACCAGAAAATATGCTCTTGATCACAAATGGTCCTTCATATGTAGGAGTCCATTTGCCCCTGGGATCACTTTGCGGCAAGATAATCCGCTTGATTACGAGATCTCCGACTTGATACACTTGACGTCTGACTTTCTTATTGAAGGCCTTGATCATCCGCTTTTGATACGTCTGACCATGGCATATAGCAGAAGTCGCTTTTCGTCGATCAGATTGAGTTGATCAAGTCGGGTCTGCATCCAATCATCTTCATTCAAACCTGCATCCTTCATAATCCTTAGAGAAGGAATCTGAACTTCCATAGGCAAAACAGCTTCCATGCCATAAACCAAAGAAAATGGGGTTGCCCCAGTTGAAGTACGTGTCGCCGTACGGTATCCATGCAGAGCAAACGGTAACATCTCATGCCAGTCTTTGTAAGTGACCGTCATTTTCTGAATGATCTTCTTAATGTTTTTGTTCGCAGCTTCAACAGCACCGTTCATCTTCGGCCGATAGGGAGATGAATTGTGATGATAAATCTTGAACTGTTCGCACAATGCGGTGATCATCGTGTTATTCAGATTTGTACCGTTGTCTGTGATGATCCTGTCTGGAACACCATACCGACATATGAGATTTTGCTTGATGAAGCGGTCAACCACATTTTTAGTGACAGAGGCGAAGGAAGCTGCTTCGACCCATTTGGTGAAATAGTCAATGGCAACCAGGATGAAGCGATGTCCATTGGAAGCCGTGGGCTTGATCTCCCCAATCATATCAATGCCCCACATTGCAAAGGGCCACGGAGCAGTCAGAACGTTGAGGGGAACCGGAGGGATATGAACTTTTTCCGTGTAGACTTGACATTTGTGGCAAGTACGGGAGTGTTGATGGCAGTCAGCTTCCATGGTAGACCAGTAATAGCCTGCCCTTAGGATCTTCTTAGCCATTGTATGCCCGCTCAAGTGAGTGCCAAATGTGCCGCTGTGGATATCAGTCATGATCAACTCTGCTTCAGCTTTGTCTACGCATCGGAGTAACACACAATCATGGCTTCGTTTGTAAAGGATGTCGTTGCTCAGGAAGAATTTAGCAGCGAATTTCCTTAAGAACTTCTTGTCATTTACGGAAGCTCCTTCGGGATAATCTTTAGTCTCGAGATACCTCTTGATTTCATGGAACCAAGGTTGTTCCACTACTTCTTCGGTATTAATCTCGTGACAATGCGCAGGTTCATCCATTCGCTCGATGGTGATTTGGGGAGCCTCGTTATCCCAGTTGAGTTTAAACATGGAGGACATTGTGGCTAGAGCATCTGCTAGCTGATTCTCTTCTCGCGGGAAATGCTCGAAGGTAATTTGCTCGAAATGAGGCAACAACGTCAAGACATGTTCTTTGTATGGGATAAGATTAGGATGCTTGGTATCCCACTCTCCTTTGATTTGACTGATGACCAAAGCCGAATCCCCAAATACGATCAAAGATTTGATCCCCAAGTCTATAGCAGCCTTGAGACCAAAGATGCAAGCTTCATACTCAGCCATGTTGTTTGTGCAGCTGAAGCAAAGTCGGGCCGTGAAAGGTGTGTGACAGCCTTCCGGAGAAATGAGCACCGCGCCGATACCGTTTCCAAGTGCATTTGAAGCACCATCAAAGTACAGGGTCCATCGGGATCCCTTTTCGGGTCTGTCATACGGTCCGTTACCTTCAATGTTGTCCAAATTCATGATGTCTTCGTCTGGGAAGTCAAATCTCATGGGTTGATAATATTCGATAGCCTGATGAGCCAGATGGTCAGCTAGTACACTCCCTTTTATAGCTTTTTGGGTGGTGTACTGAATGTCATACTCAGTTAGGATCATTTGCCATCTAGCTATCCTTCCAGATAAAGCGGGCTTTTCGAAAATATACTTGATAGGGTCCATTTTGGAAATCAACAAGGTAGTATGAGTCAACATATACTGTCTTAGTCGGCGAGAAGCCCATACCAAAGCGCAACAATTTTTCTCGAGCAGTGAGTAGCGAGTCTCACAGTCGGTAAACTTTTTGCTAAGGTAATAAATAGCATGCTCTTTTCGACCAGACTCGTCATGCTGGCCCAAAACACACCCTATTGAGTTATCCAAGACGGTCAAATACATGATCAATGGTCTTCCTTCGACGGGTGGCATCAGAATAGGAGGTTCTAGAAAATACTCCTTGATTCTATCAAAAGCAGCTTGGCAATCGTCGTTCCATTCAACTACCTGATCTTTCTTCAAGAGTTTGAAAATTGGCTCACAGGTAGAAGTCAGATGCGAGATGAATCTGGCAATATAGTTTAAGCGCCCCAAGAACCCTCTAACCTCCTTTTCAGTACGGGGAGCAGGCATCTCTTGTATTGCTTTTACTTTTGCTGGATCGACTTTAATGCCTTTGTTACTTACAATGAATCCCAGGAGTTTACCAGACTTAATTCCAAAAGTGCATTTACTTGGATTCAGCCTGAGTTTGTATTCTTTCAATCTGGCAAACAGCTTTTCTAGATGTTCAAGGTGCTCTTCCTCTGTTTGTGACCGAGCTATCATATCGTCTACGTAAACTTCAATCTCATGATGTATCATATCATGAAATAAAGCTACCATGGCGCGTTGATATGTTGCCCCTGCGTTCTTCAGCCCGAACGGCATCACCTTGTAACAGAAAGTGCCCCATTGTGTGACGAAAGTTGTTTTCTCCATATCCTCGGGGGCCATTTTGATTTGATTGTAGCCCGAGAATCCATCCATGAAGGAAAACACTTTGTGCTGAGCTGTATTGTCGATCAAAATGTCAATATGAGGTAGCGGGAAATCATCTTTGGGGCTGGCCCTATTCAAATCCCGGTAATCCACACACATCATGACTTTGCCATCTTTCTTAGGTACTGGCACGATGTTAGCGACCCATTGAGGATAGGACGTAACAGCCAGAAAGCCAGCGTCGAATTGCTTCATCACTTCTGCTTTGATCTTTTCAGACATGTCAGGCCTCATTCGGCGAACTTTTTGCTTGATCGGTGGACAGTCTTCTCTTGTGGGGAGACGGTGAACCACGATGTCTGTGTCTAAACCCGGCATGTCTTCATAAGACCAAGCGAAGATTTCAACATACTCATTCAACAACTGTATCAGGCGTTCCTTGACATTCGATTCCAAATTGGCACCCACTTGCACCTCCTTCCGGTCTTCCTCGGACCCTAGGTTGACAGTTTCCAATGACTCTTCGTGCGGTAAGATGGCCCTTTCCTCTTGTTGCAGAAGTCTGGCTAGTTCCCCTGGTACTTCACAACCTTCGTCATCTTCGTACTCGGCTTGATTGACCAGATCTTCGGAGTTATTGAAAGATATAGCAGAATAGTCACCCATGGAATCCGAAGTGGATGGGTACCTGCATTGGTGAGTGTGGGTGTGTGTAAGGGATAGCCATCCTTAAACAAAAATGCAAAAGGAAAGAAAATGAACACAAGCAGTTTATCATATGAAAAACGTCCAATGAATCATTAAACATGGAATATGGATATGAAAAATAATCAAAACCCTTACAAATGGACCTACATGCCCCGGGCAAGGAATGAGGTGAAAAGATAGTGTACAGATTGTTTGAAAGTAAATATTACAGACCAACTAAGAAATATTTGACAGATAAATTACTGATGAATAAAAGTGATGGGGACAAAGTCTTTTGCCTCCCAGTTGCTCAACCCCCCTTTGACAGTTGGATAGATCCACTCTTCGATGTTGCTCTCCTCGTCTTCATCCTCCAAAGTGTTGATTCCGTAGGGAGAAATTTTGACTGGCGCCCTTTCAATCTTCGCACGGCGCATAGCTTTCTGGCCTGCGGCAGTGAACCCTAATCCAAATTTGTCTGTCTTATGTGGAATGTCAGGTAACTTCCCCCATGCTGAATTCTTCCCTTGCTTTATTGCGGCCCTTGCATCCTCCAGAGATGCCATCCTGGCCATCTGCCTCGGTGCCTCAGCTGCCAACTTTGCTACTGCTATTTCAGGAAGGACTTCTTCGAAATGTTGAAAAGGCGTCTCAATGAACTCTCCTTCAACCTCCACATACCAGAAAGAATTTAAGTGGCTAATCATGTACTCTTCTTCGCCATGGACAGTAATGATCTTTCCCTTGACAGGATACTTCAACATCTGATGCAAGGAGGAGGTGACTGCCCCAGCATGGTGTATCCAAGGCCTACCCAACAAGAAAGAGTATGATGGACGGATGTCCATCACATAGAAAGTGGATTTAAACACCTCATTGCCTATCTTGATGGGAATTTCAACCTCCCCATGGACCATTCTCTTCGAACCATCGAAAGCTCTGACAACAATATCACTCGGCTTCAACTCCAACCCTTCACAATCTAGTCGGTCCAAGGCCTTTTTAGGCAATACATTCAGCGACGAACCAGTGTCGACCAAGACGTGTGCGAGAGTGGTTCCTCGGCACTCGACTGAAATGTGCAAAGCATCATTATGGTTTCTACCTTTAGGAGTTAGGTCGGCATCGGAAAACCCTAATCCATTGTCCGCAGTAAGGCTAGCCACGCAATTCTGAAATTGATCTGCAGAGGTTTCCTGGGGCACATGGGCTGCCTTCAGGAACTTTATCAGAGCTTTAGCGTGCGCTTCTGAGCAAAGTAGTAGTGCCAGCATGGAGATCTTTGAGGGGGTTTGCCCCAGCTGTTCTACCACATCGTAATCACTTCTTTTGATTATCCTCAAAATCTCATCCATTTCCTTCTTGGAGGTTTCCGGGATGACCAAGGGTTGAGCCCTCGTCCTGACGAGCTCATCTTGGATTCCCTTACCTTTGTCAGCAGTGGTAGGAGGGACAGTACTAGGAACAACAACATCTTCAATCAAAGGGGTTCTAGCAGAGAGTTTTATTGGTGCCGGGATGACCTTGTCGGCAGATGAGGGTCCAAAGATTGCTCTTGGAGGGGCAATCTCTGGAGAAAATATTCTCCCGCTCCTGGTGATTTTACTCGTGCCTGCAATGTTACTAATGCTGGATTCTTCATCATCCGAACTTTCTTCAATTATTTCAATTTGTTTGATACCATGGTAGTAGACGTCACCGCCATAGTTCCAAGGTATCGACTTCTCAGAAACATAGGGAACAGGCCCTGGCATTGTTATCTTCAAAGGAACAGATTTCGTAGCTGGTGTAATCTTAACAGGCTTTTTGACGGCCTTGGAAAGATTGGCGTGAATGGTTATGATTGATACATCTTCAGTATGAACTGGAACAGCAGAAACTTTTTCAAACAAAATTTGTCGACTATCCATAAGGCCTTGGATGCCTTTCTTCAGTAACGGACAATCAAACGGCAGAGAGTAACAACAATAGCAGTCTTCTTTACATCCCGGGAAGATCCCGACCCTTAACAAATTCAACTTGATGGTTAGCAATGGAGTTACCAGATCATTGACATCAGCAACATACAAATCCTCTTCAATGGCATTGACATTTCGGCCGTGCTTCGGCATGGGAGCAGATATCACATTAGGCTTCTCCGGAGCGTCAAACTCCACCTCTTTCGCCTCTATCAGGTCTTGGATTTTATGCTTGAGTGCCCAACAATCATTGGTGTCGTGTCCAACACTGTCAGAATGGTAGGCGCATTTAGCATTAGCATGATAATGCGGAGAGGACGTATTCACATTCTTTGGTGCCTCCTTGATGGTGGCGAGATTCAACTTCAATAGATGAGGAAGCACTTGCGCTGGAGTCATATTAATACGGGTGAACTGCCGTTGTGGCCGTTCCACCCGTTGCTGATTTGGTCTGGACTGGTTGTAGCGAGGCTGCTCACTTGGAGTATTTTGAATCATTACGGCCCCCACAGTTGGCCGGCGTTCAGTCTTCCCTGCTCTTCTCTGAGAATATACCACAGTTGTTTCCTTCTTAAAAGGATTCTTCTCAACACTTGCAGCAACACCCTTCTGAATCTTTCCTGACTTGATGCCAGCTTCTATTCTTTCGCCTGTTAAGATCAAATCGGTAAACCCCGCGGAAGAGTTACCAATCAGATGATTGAAAAACGGCCCAGATAGGGTCCCAAGAAACATATCAACGAGCTCATGATCGGTTAAAGGAGGCTGCACCCTGCCAGCCAAATCTCTCCATTTTTGTGCATATTCTTTGAATCCCTCGCTCGTTCCTAGTGACATACCCTGAAGTTGGGTACGAGTAGGAGCAAGGTCAGAATTATACTGGTATTGTTTGTAAAAAGCGGTGGCCAAATCTTCCCAATTTCTGACGCTGGTTCCCTCTAGCTGATAAAACCACTCCAATTGAGCTCCATAAAGGCTGTCTTGGAAGAAATGAATCCAAAGGTTTTTATCTGCCGTATAAGGTTGAATCTTTCTCACGTAGGACCTGAGATGCATTTTTGGACAGGACAGCCCATCATACCTCACAAACACTGGCACTTTGAATTTTGGGGGAATCACAATCCCGACAACCAAACCCAAGTCTTCAAAATCCAAACCTGGTACTCTTTGTAGCTCCATGGCGGCCAATCTGTCTTCTAGCCCCTTGTATTTGTCATCAGCTGGAGGATATTGCTGATCAGAATAATCTTCATCCTCTTCGACCTCTTCTTCTTCCGCATCAGACTCGGAAGGTACCGCATCTCCACCTCCTTTGCTGGTTCCTTCATCAAAGATAGGAGGAAATTCAAGCACTCTCCGAGCTTCTCCGTCAAATCTTCTCCCCAAAGTAGCCACCCCGAGTCTCTTTTTCTTCTTCTTCACTGGGTCTTTGTTCCCCAATTGAGTTTTGATATCCTCCTGACCCTTAGCCAAGGTCATCAGGAGTTGCTGGAACTGTGCATTCTGAGCTTGCAGGTCTTTGACTGTTTGCTCGAGATCCATCCTACTGAAATAAACAACAGACAGATAAGGAAACCAACCTGGAGTGAGACCTGCTTATGCACATGATGAATGGTATGCTTATGTATGCAATGCATTCAAGGATTTAGGACATTCAAAATTGTTTCAGACAAAGAAGAACGCACGTCATATTAATAAGAAGAAATTTGTTAGTACATAAATGCCCCATGGGCCAAATATTACAAAATAACTTCTCAAGGCAAAAAGACATTGCGCATCCTCTTTGGTGCGATGTAGGTGTTGAGGGCCTCTTGCTCATGGAGTCGGCGGGTAAGCTCTAGAACCTTCTTCTCACTGGCGTAGAAGCTAGCTTCAAAAGTATTCCGTTCCTCCTTGAGCTGAATCCAACTTTTCTGCATTTCCTCCCACGATGTAGGCATGTCTGGATGTAGGATGGTGTAGGGAACCTCTCCTTCATTGACGGGCTCTTTAATCACTGGGTGTACATGAGGATAAGGCATCATTAGACTTTGGGCTCGGGCTCGTACCCACTTGAGATAGGGCTCAAGAGGGATGGAGTTCTTGTGTCCCAGAGTCTTGCTATCAACCTTGTTGGGCCTCCCCCAAGCTCTGATGAATCTTTGGCGAAGTCCTTGCGCATCGTTGTCGAAGTCAAAAACTAGGTCAGGAATCAACATGTCATGAGGGCCATCCCTCCGTGCATATCCAAATTGCCTCAACGCTAGGCAAGGGTTGTAGGTGATACCTCCTCTAATTCCAAGTAAAGGAACATTAGGAAACTCTCCACAACGATCGACGATGATGACATTTTCTCTGGACCGAGAACACCAATGTACATCAGAGTGAGTAAGAGTCATCAATCGTTGGGACCACCTTGAACCTTGGTCATTCTTCAAGACAGATTGTGGAAGGTGCGAAATAAACCACCTTGCAAGGAGAGGAGTACATCACATGAGAACACCCCTCTTTCTCATTGTTCGTGTGTAAAATGAGTGAAGAATGTCCCCAAGCAATGTTGGTATTGGATTTCTGGACAAGAAGATTTTGACGGCATTGACATCTATCAATTGGTCAGAATTTGGGAATAAGACCAACCCATAGATAAGGAGTGCCACAATCTCTTCAAAGGCTTGTAGGTCCAATGAGTTCCAACATTCTTGTGCCTTCTCAAACAAGAATTTTGCTAAGAATCCTTTGACGCCGTTTCTGGTTTCCCAATGCCCCTTGATGTCGGATGGTTGTAGATGTAATGCTCGAGCAACATCTTCCGGCTTTGGTTCCTTTTTCGTACCGTTGAATGGTAGTTGATTAAGGATAAGGATTCTTAGGAGTTGAGAAAACTCCTCCAAAGTGGGTACCAACTGGTAATCAGGGAAAGTGAAACGGTGGGAGAACTGACTGTGGTTTTGCGTTTGTTTTCGCAAATGTTTCGGTTGAGCAAGAGTCTCCACCGACTTTTTATTTTATCCTAAGGAAAGGTTTAAAAAGCACAACAAAAACCTTTGAGATTTTTCTTGGGTTCGGGGAGTAGATTATAGAAAGGGAAGGTATTAGCACCCTTTCTATCCATGGTTATCCATGGGCTCTTAGGTACTTGTTTAGATCAACTTGCCTTGGTTTTCAATTGTTTGAAATGGTGCTTTGTGTGTGGCTTTTGAAAATGTTTTGAAAAAAAAGATGCCTTGTCTAGGCTACCCTTGTAACAATTCTTTACTCGAATGTTTTACAAAAGGTGTTTGTCTTTTTGAAAAGATGTTTCAAGGTTTTTTGAAAGTTTGTTTTGAAAGTGTTTGTGAAGTGTGGTTTGAAAATAGGCAAGTGTTTTCTTTTGCAAATTGACAAGTACTTAGGAGCTATCTACCCTAAAGTTCTCAAAGATTTTTATTATGTTTTTAATCCTTTTAACAATTTTGTTCCACCATTGCATTTGGTGGACAATCTTGTGTTAGGAGATGAAAGGGACGGGCGCGGGTCATCGTTTAGACCATAATTGCAATAATGTTAAATGTCTTTGGGCAATTTTTCTTTGAAAGGGACTTGATCATTTTAGGCAACTTTTCGAAAGCGTTATCGAGGGACTATGATCATTTGATTGTTTGTTTTTACCCAAAGAAACCTAACATGCAACATGGCCCAATTATTTGAAGGCAACAAGTGGAATACCCTAGGGGTGCAAGTGTGATATGTGTTGTCCATTTTCATGCTTGATTATCTTGAAATTAGGTCAAACTATTTTGTTCTTTTTATTTGCATACAAACCCTAATTCTAGCACGGTATATTTAGAAAGCGTTTAAAGTGCGAAAAGTAAAATTCCTACACTATTACATCACAATATGGGAAGGGGGGTACAAATGTTCAAATGGGGGGATATTTAGACAAAGAAATTAAATCTAGCTATTACATCATTTTTGGAATATTTACAAATAATTAATTGCATAAATTAAATGAAAAATAAAATAAAGATGCAAAATGAAAAAAAAGGTTTTTATATGTATGAGAAAAAAGTATTATTTATGTTAAATAAATAAAAATAAAAAAAGTATTATTTTTGGAGTTTTTGTGTTTTAAGGGTAAAACCCTAATTTTTATTAAGTAGTATATATATTATTTAATTTACACAAATATTTATTTATTATGTACAAAAAATAAAATAAAATGAAATATATTCATAAAAAGTGTTTTTCATGTCAAATGTTAATAAAATAAAAAATGTATATATTTTTGTATTTTAACCTAAATATATTAATATATATATATATATATATATATATATATATATATATATATATATATATATATATATATATATATATATATATATATATATATATATATATATATATATATATATATATATATATATATATATATATATATATATATATATATATATATATATATATATATATATATATATATATATATATATATATATATTATTTACTAAATATGTATTATATATACAAATTAATAATATTTAATATTTAATAAAAAAAGCATTTTTTCTATAAAATATTTTTAGAGGGTAAAACAAAAATAAAAAATGAAAATAAAAGTGCTTTTGCATATTTCTTAGTATTTTTAATAAAATGTATATATTCATTTATTTGTGTATAAAACTAAACTAAAACAAACAAATACCTAATAAATTCAAAAATGGTGTAAAAAAATATTTTTATATTTTTTATATTATGAGGAAAAATAAATAAATCAAACCAAAAAAAGAAAAGTCAAAAAACATTAAAAATAAACAAAATGGGCTCAGGGGGTTCAGAAGCAATTGTATGGTGCAAAAAGAAAAGTCAACACAAGCCCAACCCATGAAGACCTTTCTTCAACCTCCAGACTTCTGTTTGAACAAAAACACGCGCCTCTTTCTTCCATTGCAAGGTCCTGATTCTTTGAGTTTTAGCAAAAACTTCCAACATCAAAACTGTTAAGCATCTTCTCACGAATTCACACATATAAAGAACATGTATTAATTCTCAGAAATGAGAGAGAATTTCTTCTCTCCCAATTCTTAACCTAATTTTTGTTCAAAGTTCAGACATCAAATTCTCTAAGCATACATAATATAAATGAAATCTAATTATATGGGCATGTTCAGGGCTATGATTGTGACATGTTTTCTTCACAAACCTAAAGCTAACAATGCCTAATAAGAGAGATACGAGTTCATGAACTTACCTGTTCAGTTGAAGTTGTATCTGGCAATGGAGAAGCTTTCAGTGCAAGGTGATGATTGGTATAGCTTCCTTGAGGTCCAAGGATGCTATTTCAAGCTTTACTTTATCTTGAAACTTCTTGAATCGTGCTAGAGAACTTCAACTGCAAAACAAGAAAATGAAAATGGTGGAACTGGTTAGAGGAATTACAGGTCGTGTTTTAGGTTTTGGTTAGCTTGCATTGATGGTAGGGAATGTGTTTGATGAGCTTTGGGCAAGAAATCATGCAAGGGATGAGAGATGGTGTTCAATCTGCAGGCCTTGCCCTGTTTTTGCAGTTTGAGAGTGATTCTGGGAATGGGAGTGTTTGAGACCTTGTTTGCTCGTGTTCTAGCTTGGTTAGGATGATTAGAATGTGTGTACAATATTTTCTTTAGTGTTCTAATGCTGAGATGATAGTTATTGTATGTTATGGGATGTTTTTTAACCCTTAAGCAAGAAAATGTCCAGTTGAGGTTTAGGCAGGTAGAGGCCCTCATAACATGCTGCAAAGCTCCTCCTTGATCAGTGTGTTATGCTCATAATCGTGTGCCAATTAGATTTCATCTGTACTTGTTGGATTTTCAATTGGACATAAAGCTTGCTTTTGCAAAAATGGCCATTTTGCTTTTTCCATAAATGGATTAAACTTGTATGTAATGCTTGAACTCATAGAACAACACTTTAACACAATGAACATGCATTAAATTATTGAGTGTTGGATGGTTTAAGGACCTGTAATGTAGCACAAACTAAGCTGACTTGAAAATGGCATAAGTTATGAACATGTACATGACCAATTCAAAAGTGAGTTTTTGCCATATTGTGAAATTCGATTCTCTCAAGTTATGAGGTTGTTTGATGAGTTCTTGGACATTTTGGAAAGCTTGGAATGTGTACTACAATCCATCTTTAAAATGAAAATTGAAATTCCAAGATGAAGTGTATGGAAAATGGCCTTGAAGTTAGGTAGAAAACCTTGCCAAAATAGGTTAAAATTTCACTAAGTTAAGAATGGTTTAGTACCCTTATTCCAAAACTTGTAACTTGAGATACAAGCCTCATTTGGGAAAACTTTGTGAATCAAAGTTGTAGATTATGCAACAATCTACAACTTTCATGTTTTGACTTTTGCTTGAATCTAAATGAATCTTGGTGAGAAAGTGAGGCAAAGTTGGGAAAAAATTAGGGTTTTTTATAACTTAGAAAAATTCTAAGTTATGAAAAATTCTCATTTCTAACCCTAATTTGCATTTTTTGATTTCTTGGTGAACAAGTTTCATGATTTGGCATGTTTTGATGAAAAATGAATCTTGACTCTTGATTTTGACCAAAAAGTCAAAGTTTGACTTTTCAGTATACAGTCAAAATTGGTCAATTGACTGGGAAATTCAACTGTCAATCTTGTGTACTTGAGATTTTTTGAACTTGTTGAGCATGTCAAGATAATTCCATGGGGTCCTTGAGTCCATATGTGAGCTTGGTTTGCCATTGGTTGGGTCAAACAGTTAAAAATTGCCTTTGTGTAGTGAAAACCCTAAAAATGACCATTTTGCCCCTTTGGTGATCTGATCAAATTTCTTGTGGAATTGTGATCCAAACTTGATCAAATGGTTCATATGAGTTCATAATGTTGATGTGGGTCAATTTTCATGAGATTTGACTGTCAATTGGCCACAATTGACTTTTTCCCCAATATAGTTGATTTCTAGGTCAACTGTCCAATTGACTGGGCAAAACTTGGAATCAAGACTTGAAACTTGATATGGATAAACTTGGGAGTCCAATATGAAGCATGAAAGTAATCTTAGGAATTTTAGGTCAAAACATCTTTGTGCAAACACAAACCCTAATTTGGGTCAACAATGCAAGGAGAAGTCTTGAGCAGATGAAACCCTAACTGGATCTTGATCTTCAAGGACTTGGTGATGAGAAATCAATGAGAAATGGGAGGGAAAATTTCGAGGTACAACAAGGTGAAACTGCAGAAGCTGCCTGTTTTGCAAGAGGATGGTATTTTGGTGTTTTGGAAGGCTTGAGAAGTGGTTAGCTCGTGCTTATGACTTAAGGCAATATGCAAAACTTGTTTTGAATGATTACAAGAGTTGGTTTTATCAGATACAAGAGTTCTCTTTGTTTTTGCAAGTTGACTTGGCTTTTAAGAAAAGTGTGAAATGACAATGCAAAGGGCTGTACCATCTAGCTTAGGGTCTGCCAAGAGTTGGTATACTTTTACCTATCTTTTTGGACTTTGTTTGCTGTGAAAGAATGGGCAAATGCTCAAGAGAAACCAAAATGCCTAAAGTTGTGCTTTATGAAAATAACATTGTTGCCTTTTTGCCAAAAATGGATTAAACCCTTGTGTAAACTTCCATTGATCAGAATAATGCCTTAAACCATTGAGTTTGCATTCAGTTTTTGAGCGTGTAAGGGTTTAAAGACCTGTGAGCAAGTACAAGTAAGGCTGGATAGAATTTGCAATTTGTAGCAACATGAAAAATACCATGGATCAAAGTGACTTTTTGCCAAATTCAAACCTTCGATTATCCCTAACCATAAATGATTTTGGAGAGTTCTTGGACATTTTGGAAAGCTTGTAACATGATCTAAAATCCATATTTGAAATGAATTTTGAGATTCCAATGGGAACTAGGTGAAAAATTTCCATGAAGATAGGTCAAAATTCTGCCTAAACTAGGGCAAAATTTCACTAAGTTAGAAAGTTTTTGGACCCTTGTTCATAAAATCATAACTGGAGATCCAAGCATCTTTTGGGAAAACTTTGTGAATAAAAGTTGTAGATTTTATGGAGGACTACAACTTTCATGTTGGGAGTTTTGTTTGAATCCAATTGCATCATGGTGAAAAATTTGGGCAAAGTTGAAAAAAAATAAGAAAAATGATGAAAAATGACCCTTGGAAATTGATTTTGACCAAAAAGTCAAAGTTTGACTTTTCAGTGTACAATTGATTTTTGATCAGTTGACTGGAAAATTCATCTGTTAATCCAATGCTTTTGAGATCTTCTGAACCTTGTGATTAGGTCAAGATGATGCCATTGAGTCCTTGAATCCATGCTTGAACCCAATTTTCCACTGGCTAGGTTAAAAATCAGAAATTGCCCTTCTACAGTCAAAACCCTAAAAATGACCATTTTGCCCTTTTGGAGATCTGTTCAAATTCTTGAGGAGTTGTGGTCCAAACTTGATCAAATGGTTCATATGAGTCTATAATGTTGATGTGGATCAAAAATTGTGAGGTTTGACTGTAAATTGGCCACAATTGACTTTTTCCCCAATACAGCTGATTTCTAGGTCAATTGTCCAATTGACTGGGCAAAAATTTAATTCAAGGCTTGAAACTTGGTATGGGAGTCCAACATGAAGTATGAAATCCTTGTGCAAACTAAAACCCTAATTTCAGGTCATCAGTGCAAGGAGATGTCTTGAGCAGAGCAAACCCTAGCTTGGTCTTGAGTCCAAAGAGTCTTGTGAGGAAAATTTTGATAAAATGAGAGGGAAACTTTTAGGGTACAACAGCTTCCCCTGTTCAATCTTCTTGAACCTGAAGAGTTAGATTGGCGAGTTTGCCTTTCGTGACTCGAAGGTAAAAGATGATTGGACACTAGAGTGCCCGTAAATTTGCACTCGTCAAAATGTAGGTTGAGAAAATGGGCTTAAAGATTCCATTTGGAGATGATTGAATCTTGTTGGAGATGGGCTTTAAAGATGCCATCCAAGGACTGTTTGTTGAAAATCAGGTGAATGAACATCATAATGGTATGCGTATCTGGAACGTATCTGAGTTGTATATGGAGATTGGATTTATATGAGAAATGGAATGACGTCCGTGTTTGGAGCGTATCCGAGCTGTAACTGTATTTGATTCTTGAATGAATAACAGAATGACTTCCGTGTCTTGAGCATCTCTGGACTGTATCCGAAATTGAGATCTGAATAAGCGACAGAAGGACATCCGTGTCTGGAGCATCTCTGGGCTGGGGGAATAGGTTTGAATGAGTGACATAATGGCTACCGTGTCTGGAGCATCTCTGGACTGTATCCGAAATTGAGATCTGTATGAGTAGCAGAATGACTTCCGTGTTAGGAGTGTATCCGTACTGTAACTGGGATCTGAATAAGTGACAGAATGACTTCCATGTCTTGGAGTGTATCTGGATTTGAAGTTGATAGTTGAATCGGAATGAGAAATAGAATAGCTTCCGTGTCTGGAGCGTATCTAGTCTGTATCTGATTGTTGAATTCTGAATGAGTAAAAGAATGACCTTCGTGTATGAGGTGTATCTATACTGTATCTGAATAAGAGATCTGAATGAGTAACAGAATGACTTCCATGTCTAGGAGTGTATCCGTACTGTATCTGAAATCTGAATATTCGTTAGAGATAGCTTTTAATCTTATCCTGAAAAAGGTAAAATGTTAGCTGAAACACAGTTATGTTGCATGACATGTATGATGCAATAAAATGTGTCTTATCAACATTTATGAGATATGAATGTAATGTATGCACATGTAAGCTGATTAGCTGTCTTGCTGAGGATTTTAACCCTGATAGCTAGAGATAATGAAATCTTTGACTGCTGCCGGGGGAGAAGGTTTCATCTCTGTTGGGGATTCATGGGCCCAAAGTTTTTGCTCCGCTGAGGATTTTAACCCTGATGAGAATTAAAGGTTTGAAATATGACTCCGTCAAGGATTGGGAGTTTGAAAACTTAACTCTAATGGGGATTTTGAAATTTAACTCCGCCGGGGATATGTATTTCAAGGTTGTAGCTCCGCTGGGACCTAGATGATGTACTGCAGGGGATTTTCTTCTTGGAATAGCCGAGAGACATTCTCCTATACTTTCAATTTGTTAGTAATTATTCTTTCGCATTTTGTTTATTTGTAAGCAGTGATTATATTCAAATGCATATGCTCATTTAATAAATCATTGGACGTTTTCAAATAAAACACAAGTGTAAAAAAAGAAAGAAAAGGCAAATAATTTTATGCACTTTGAAGTATCTTTGTATTAAATTTGTGTAAGTATTTTGTACAAAGGAGACAGACATCCTAGTAAGAGAATGTTGTCATAAAAATTGAGAAATATTTATACAAAGAAAGGTGGCTATGTGTAAAAATTCCACGGGGGTTCCTATTCTGCTATAGCCGTCGTAACTCTGGATATCTTGTCCATTTGTTGCTTCGTCTGCAGATGATTGGATTGATCAGAAGCCTGGAGCTTGTCGGTGAAGTGATTGTCTTTAAAGTGATCCGACGAGACATAGTCATACGCTTTAATTCCCTAACTTTTTCCTGGACTGCCCTTTCGAGTTTTCAATCATCGGGAAACCCTTTTTTGCCCAAGTCGCCCTTTCGGGTTTTCCAACTTTCCGGGTTGTGATACGGTGGGAGAACTGACTTGGGATTTTGAGTTTGTGTTCGCAAATGTTTCGGTTTAGCAAGAGTCGCCACCGACTTTTTATTTTATCCTAAGGAAAGGTCAAAAAGCACATGGAAAGACCTTTGAGATGTTTTCTTGGGTTCGGGGAGTAGATTATAGAAAGGGAAGGTATTAGCACCCTTTCTATCCATGGTTATTCATGGGCTCTTAGTTACTTGCTTAGATCACTTGCTTTGCTTTTTCAATTGTTTGAAATGGTGCTCTTCAATTGTTTGAAATGGTGCTTTGTGTGTGGGTTTTGAAAGATGTTTTGAGAGAGGCCATCGTTGTGGGCAACCTTTGTAATGATTCTTGTTTGAATGTATACAAAGGTGTTTTTGTCTTTTGAAAAGTTTTCAATGTTTGAAAGTAGGGTTTTGAAATTGTGTTGTGGAGTGTGTTTTGATGATAGCAAGGATGTTTTTGCAAGTTTTGATCAAGTAACTAAGAGTTATCTACCCTATTTTACTCAAAGACCTTTCTTATGTTTTTAACCCTTTTAACAATGTTGTTTCACCATTGAATTTAGTGAACAACCTTGTGTTAGGATGTTAAACAGGACAGGCGCGGGGTCATCGTATAAACCATGATAGCAATAATGTCAAGTATTTTTGGCAATTTTCTTGAGGGACTTGATCATTTTGTTTAGGCAACTCAGATAGCATCATTGAGGACTATGATGTTTTGTTTTGTTTTTGTTTTGCCAAAGTACTTGACATGCATGTCATGGCCCATTTTTGAAGGCAACAAGTGGATTGTAACCCTAGGGGTGCAAGTGTGCATTGTGTTTGCTTTCCATGCATTGTTATCTTGGATTAGGTCAAACTAATTGTTGATTTTTATTTTGCATACAAACCATAGGTCTAATCATGGCATAATTGAAAGCATTTAAAGGTAGCGGAATTTAAATTATACACTATTACAACATGATATAGGGAGGGGGGTACAAATTTGAATTGGGGATTATTTTGCAAGAAATTAAATCCTAAATTATTACAACCAAATTGAATCCATAAGGCATAATGTAAAATATTTAAATAAATACAATAAATAAATATTAAATAAAATGTATTATGCAAAAAATGTTTTTTTTATGTATGAAAAAGTATTTTTAATGTGAAATGTAAATAAATAAAAAGTCAATTTCAATTATTTTGTTTTTTTTAGGGCAAAAGCCCTAATTTCTTAAATAAATAGTATTATTTATTATTTATATACAATAATGTATTAATTTGTACAAAAATATATAAGTATATTGAAAAAAATGGTATTTTTAGTATAAAATATTAATAAAAATAAAAATGTATTATTTTTGTGTTTTTTGTCCTAATTATTTAATAAAATATGTATATATATGTATTAAATATATTAAGTATATTAAGTGTGTATAAAAATAAAATAAATTATTTACAAAACGTATATATTTCAAGAAAATATTTTCAAATGTGTATAAAAATAATAAATAAAAATAAAAGTATTTTTCTACATTATTTTTACATTTAAACAAAAGTAAATATAAAGTATTTAATGTATTAATACTAGAAACAATTAAAATAAATACCAAATAAATACAAAAATTTATGAAAATTTTTTTTAAGCATTTTTTATATTAGAAAATAAAATATCAAAATCAGAAATAAAATAAAAATGCAAAAATGACAAATATACAAGAAATGGGCCAGGGGGTGTAAAAAGAAAAGAGGGGGGGGGGGGGGGGGGGGGGGGGGGGGGGCAAAAGCAAGCCTGTACAGGCCCAGCCCATAAACAACTTCATCTTTTTCCTTTGAACAGAAACACGCGCGCTCTGTATACAAAATGCTATCTCTGATTCCTTGCTTTTTTGACAAAACTCATAACATGAAACTTGTAGAGCATCAAACAACGAATCTAACCATATAAAAAACTTAAGCTAACTCTCAAAGACCAGAGAGAATTTCTCTGGCCCTAATTCTTAACCTAGTTTTATCAGAAAGTTCATGAACAAAATTCTCCTAGCACGATTAATATAAATGAAAACTAAGCACATGTATGGTTTCAGGGCTATGAATACAACATCTTTCATTCACAAACCTAAGTCTAACTATTCCTAAATAGAGAGATAGAAGTTCATGAAATACCTGTTTCAGTTGACTTTGAGCTGGACAACGCAGCAACTTCCAAGGGCGCTTGAGGTTCTTTTGAGCTTGCCTGATGTCCACTGAAGCTTTCCCAATGCTTGGTTTGTTTTGAAGTAGCCTGAATCGTGCTACATAACTCAACCTGCAAAGCTTCCAAACAAAAATGGCAATGTGTGTTAATGGAGTTACATCAACTTGTGGATGGTCTGGATAGCTCAGGTATGTTGGTTGGAAGGTGTTTGAAGTATCTTTGGACAAAACGCACGATGGAATTTGATGGTGGCTTGCAAAATGCAGAACTGGCCCTGTTTTGCAAGAAAATAGGGATTTTGTGCACGAGTTTTGAGAGGTCAAGGGCTCGTGTTTCTGGTTTGCTAGGGTGTATGAAACTTGTTTGACAACTTTGTTTTTGTTGGTTTTATCAGATGTGTGATATCTTGTGTTTTTTGAAAGTTTTTTTTTCTTCTTGAAGCAAAAGAGTGGAAGTGAGGTTATAGACTTGTACAAGCCATCCTACCACCCTGCACACAACCCCCTTGGCCCCTCTAATTATTGGATTTTGTTTGCAGCATAAGATCTGGTTCAACGCTCTAGGATGTTGTTTTGACATAAAGCAAAGTTCAAGCAAAAATGGCATTGTTACTTTTTCCATTTAAGGCTTAATCTAGTGTACAATACCCTAATTTCCAAGACAATGCCTTGGCTCAATGGATTTGAATTAAATTATGGAGTACAAACTGGTTTAGAGGCCTGTAATTGTGAACCAAGCTAGCTAGATCAGATTTGGCAAGTGGTATGAACATGTATTGGCCATGGATCAAAGTGAGTTTTTGCCAACTTTCAAGCATTCGATTCTCCCTAACCACAAAGGTGTTTGAGGAGTTCTTAGACAATTTGGAAAGCTTGAAACATGTACTATAATCCATATTTGAAAATGCAACTTGAAACTCCAAGTGTAAACTATGTGAAAAATGGCCAAGAAGATGGGTCCAAAATCCTGCCTAAACTAGGGCAAAATTTCTCTAAGTTAAAAGTTTTAGGTACCCTTGTTCCAAAAATCATAACTTGAGATACAAGCCTCTTTTGAGAAAACTTTGTGAATAAAAGTTGTAGACTTTGTGATGTACTACAACTTTCATGTTTCAAGTTTTGTTTTAATCCATTTGCATCTTAGTGAAAAAATGGGACAAAGTTAGGAAATAAATAAGAAAATTTTTATAACTTCGAAAAATTCTAAGTTATGAAAATTTTCCCATTTTAAACCCTAATTTGCATTTTTCGGTTTCTTGATGAACAATTTTCATAATTTGACATGTCTTGATGAAAAATGACCTTTGGCACTTGATTTGACCAAAAAGTCAAAGTTTGACTTTTCAGTGTACAATCAAATTTGATCAGTTGACTGAAAAATTCACCTGTCAATCCTATGCATTTGAGATCTTTTGAACTTGTTGAATGGATCAAGATAATGTCATTGAGTCTTTGAGTCCATGGTTGAGCTTTATTTGCCATTGGCTAGGTCAAACCAGTCAAAAATTGCCTTTGTACAGTCAAAACCCTAAAAAATGACCATTTTGCCCTTTTGATGATCTGATCAAATTTCTTGTGGAATTGGGATCCAAAATTGATCAAATGGTTCATATGAGTTCATAATGTTGATGTGAGTCAAATTTCATGAGGTTTGACTGTCAATTGGCCACAATTGACTTTTTCCCCAATACAGCTGATTTCTAGGTCAACTGTCCAATTGACTGGGCAACAATTTGAATCAAGGCTTGAAACATAGTATGGAAAAACTTGTGAGTCCAACATGAAAGTATGAAATTCATTTTGGGCATTGTGGGTCAAAACATCACTGTGCAAACTCAAACCCTATTTTAGGTCAACAGTGCAAGGAGGTGTCTTGAGCAGAGCAAACCCTAGCTTGATCTTTAATTCCAAGAGTCTTGTGATGAGAAATGTTGATGAAATGAGAGGGCAAATTTTGGGGTACAACAGTTTCCCCTGTCAATCTTCTTGAACCAGAAGAGTTAGATCGGCAAGTTTTCCTTTCGTGACTCGAAGGTAAAGAGGATTGGACACTAGAGTGCCCGTAAATTTGCACTCGTCAAAATATAGCTGAGGAAATGGGCTTAAAGATGTCATTTAGAGATGGTAGAATCTTGCTGGAGATGGGCTTAAAGATGCCATTTAGAGATGGTAGAATCTTGCTGGAGATGGGCTTAAAGATGCCATCCAAGAATGTTTGTTGAATTGCAATGTGGCGGGTCAGAAGAATGAGCATCAAAATGGTATCCGTGTCTGGAATGCATTTGAATTGTATCTGGAGATTGAGTATGTATGAGAGAAAGAAAGGCGTCCGTGTCTGGAGCATATCTGAGCTGTAATTGTATTTGAACTTTGAATGAGTATCAGAATGACTGCCATGTCTGGGGTGTATCTGTATTGTATCTGAATTCTGAATGGGCGACAGAGAAACATTTGTGTATGGAGCATCTCTGGGATGGGGATAACTTCCGAATGAGTGACAGAAAGGAAACCGTGTCTGGAGCGTATCTGGACTGTATCTGAAGTTGAGATCTGTATGAGTAGCAGAATGACTTTCGTGGCGATTGCACTGGGGAGAATCAAACTGCTGGTGTAAGGGCCAGAATGGCATCCGTGTCTGGAGCGTATCTGAACTTGCGGTTGATAGTTGAATCTGAATGAGAGATAGAATGGTTGCCGTGTCTGGAGCGTATCTAGTCTGTATCTGATTGTTGAATTCTGAATGAGTAGTAGAATGACCGCCGTGTTTGGGGTGTATTTGTACTGTATTTTGACTTGAAATTGTGAATGAGTAATAGAATGACCGCCGTGTCTGGGGTGTATCCATACTATATCTGAATAATTGTTAACAATAGCCTTTTAATCTTATCCTGAAAAGGGTAAAATGTTATCTAAAACATAAAGTTATGTTGTATGATATGTATGATGCAATGAACTGTGTTCCATGATATATGAATGTAATGGATGTGCATATAAGCTGAATAGCTGTCTTGCTGAGGAAAATAAATCCTTGATAACTGGAGATAATGAAATATTTGACTGCTATCGGGGAAAGTAAATCCTTGACCGATGCTGGGGATTCCAAAAATCTTTGATTATTGAGGATGAGAAATCCTTGCTGACTGCTGCTGGAGATTGAAAATCCTTGGTGATTTATGGGGATTAACAAGGCCTTTAACAACTTCTGTAGGGAATGAGAATCCTTCATGACTTTCCTGGGATGTAGGGAAAACTCTAAAAATCTGTACTGGGGAGTTAAAACCTAGGAAGCTTCTTCTTGGAGAAATGAGACCGAGAATCTTCGATCTTGCTGGGAGATAACTCTGGGGGGAATGTTCACTATTCTGGCTCCGCTGGGGATAGGATTTTCAGGGTTTTCGGGCTCCACTGGGGATCTTGAAGCTTAACTCTGATGGGAATTTTGAAACTTAACTCAGCTGGGGAACCAAGTTTAGAATGCACTGGCTCCGCTGAGGATCTTGAAGCTTAACTCCGCTGGGGAAATATACTCCAAATTTTAGCTTTGTTGAGGATCTGAATGATGTATCGTGGGGGATTTCTTCTGAAATGGCACAAAGATATCTTCCTACACCTTCAACCTATCAGTAATTATCCTTTTTCAATTTTATTTTATTTGTAAGCAGTGATTATATTCAAATGCATATGCCTATTTAACAAAACATTGGGCGTTTTCAAATAAAACATAAGTAAAAAGAAAAGAAAGGCAAGCAAATTTCTGCACTTTGAAGTATCTTTGTATTAACTTTTGTGAGTATCTTTGTACAAAGGAGACAAACATCCTAGTAAGAGAATGTTATCGTAAAAATTGAAAATTTTATACAAAAGAAAGATGGCTATGTGTAACAATTCCATGGGATTCCCATTCTGCTATAGCCTTCACAACTCTAAATATCTTGTCCATTCGCTGCTTCGTCCGCCGATGATTGGATTGATCAGAAGCTTGGAGCTTGTTAGTGAAGAGATTGTTCTTGAAGTGATCTGACGAGACATAGTCATACGCTTTAATTCCCTAACTTTTTCCTGGACCGCCCTTTCGGGTTTTCAATCCACCGGGAAACCCTTTTTTGCCCAAGTCGCCTTTTCGGGTTTTCAACTTGCCGGGTGTACATATTTTTTTGTTTTATCCCTAATTTTTGCCTGAACCGCCCTTTCGGGTTTTCGATTCACCGAGATGCCCATTTTTGCCCAAGTCGCCCTTTCGGGTTTTCAACCTGTCGGGTTATTTTATGCGTAGTATCTTTTGACTATGTCTGCGTTCACAGGGTGCGGCAAGTCGTCACCGTCCATAGTGGTCAGAATCATTGCCCCACCAGAAAAGATGCTCTTGATCACAAATGGTCCTTCGTAAGTAGGAGTCCACTTGCCCCTGGGATCACTTTGCGGTAAGATGATCCTCTTGATTACAAGATCTCCGACTTGATATACCTGACGCCTGACTTTCTTGTTGAAAGCCTTGATCATCCATTTTTGATACGTCTGACCATGACAAACATCAGTAAGTCGCTTCTTGTCGATCAAATTAAGTTGATCAAGCCGGGTCTGAATCCAATCGTCTTCACTCAAACCAGCGTCCTTCATAATCCTTAAGGAAGGAATCTGAACTTCCATGGGTAGAACAACTTCCATGCCATACACCAAAGAAAATGGGGTTGCCCCTATTGAAGTACGTGCCATGGTACGATATCCATGCAGAGCAAACGGTAACATCTCATGCCAGTCTTTATAGGTGACTGTCATCTTTTGAATGATCTTCTTGATATTTTTGTTCGCGGCTTCAACATCACCGTTCATCTTCGGTCGATAGGGAGATGAATTGTGATGATAAATCTTGAACTGCTCGCATAGAGCGGTGATTATAGTGTTGTTCAAATTTGTACCGTTGTCTGTGTTGATCCTGTCGGGGGACACTATACCGGCATATGAGGTTCTGCTTGATGAAGCGGGCAACCACATTCTTTGTAACAGAGGCAAAGGAAGCTGCTTAGACCCACTTGGTGAAGTAGTCAATAGCCACCAGGATGAAGCGATGTCCATTGGATGCCGTAGGCTTGATCTCTCCAATCATGTCAATGCCCCACATTGCGAATGGCCAAGGAGCTGTTAGAACGTTGAGAGGAACAGGAGGAATATGTACCTTGTCGGCATAGACTTGGCATTTGTGGCAGGTACGGGAATATTGATGACAATCAGCTTCCATGGTAGACCAGTAGTAGCCTGCCCTTAGAATCTTCTTAGCCATCGTATGTCCGCTCAAGTGGGTGCCAAATGTGCCACTGTGTATCTCGGTCATGATCAACTCTGCTTCAGCTTTGTCCACACAACGAAGTAAAACACAATCATGGTTGCGCTTATAAAGGATGCCATTGCTTAGGAAGAACTTGGCAGCAAATCTCCTTAAGAACTTTTTGTCATTGACGGAAGCTCCTTCAGGGTATTCTCTAGTCTGGAGATACCTTTTGATTTCATGAAACCAGGGTTGTTCCACTACTTCTTCGGTATTAATCTCATGACAATGCGCATGTTCGTCCATTCGCTCGATGGTAATTTGGGGAGCCTCGTTATCCCAGTTGAGTTTAAACATGGAAGACATTGTAGCCAGAGCATCTGCTAGCTGATTTTCTTCTCGCGGGAAATGCTCGAAGGTGATCTGCTCGAAATGAGGCAACAATGTTAAGACATGTTCTTTGTATGGGATAAGATTAGGATGCTTGGTGTCCCACTCTCCTTTGACCTGGCAGATAACCAAAGCCGACTCCCCAAATATGACCAAAGATTTGATTCCCAAGTCTATAGTAGCCTTGAGACCAAAGATGCAAGCTTCATATTCAGCCATGTTGTTGGTACAGCTGAAGCAAAGTCGGGCAGTGAAGGGTGTATGGCAACCTTCTGGAGAAATGAGTACCGCACTGATACCGTTGCCAAGTGCATTTGAAGCACCATCAAAGTACAGGGTCCATCGGGATCCTTGTTCAGGTCCGTCATACGGTCCGTTACCTTCAATGTTGTCCAATGTCATGATGTCCTTGTCAGGGAAGTCGAATCTCATAGATTGGTAATCTTCGACGGATTGATGAGCTAGATGGTCAGCTAGTACACTCCCTTTTATAGCTTTTTGGGTAGTATACTGGATATCATGCTCAGTCAGGATCATTTGCCATCTAGCGATTCTTCTAAATAAAGCAGGCTTCTCGAAGATATACTTGATCGGATCCATCTTGGAAATCAACAAAGTGGTATGAGTCAACATATACTGCCTTAGCCGGCGAGCAGCCCATACCAAAACGCAGCAAGTTTTCTCGAGCAGTGAGTAGCGAGTCTCACAGTCGGTAAACTTTTTGCTAAGGTAATAAATGGCATGCTCTTTTCGGCCAGACTCGTCATGTTGGCCCAGTATGCACCCCATTGAGTTATCCAAAACAGTCAGATACAAGATTAAGGGCCTTCCTTCGACGGGTGGCATCAAAATAGGAGGTTCTAGTAAATACTCCTTGATCTTATCAAAAGCAACTTGACAATCGTTGTTCCATTCAACTACCTGATCTTTCTTTAACAACTTGAAGATTGGCTCACAGGTAGATGTCAGATGAGAGATGAACCTGGCGATATAGTTCAAGCGTTCCAAGAATCCTCTAACCTCCTTTTCAGTACGGGGAGTAGGCATTTCTTGTATAGCCTTTACTTTAGCTGGATCGAACTCAATGCCTTTATTGCTGACAATAAATCCCAAAAGCTTACCAGACCTAACTCCAAAAGTGCACTTGCTTGGGTTCAGTCTGAGCTTATACTCCTTCAACCTGGCGAACAACTTTTGCAAATGACCAAGGTGTTCTTCTTCTGTCTGTGATCGAGCTATCATGTCGTCTACGTAAACTTCGATCTCATGATGTATCATATCATGAAACAAGTCTACCATGGCGGGTTGATAAGTTGCCGCTGCATTCTTCAGTCCGAATGGCATCATTCTGTAGCAGAAGGTACCCCATTGCGTGACAAAGGTAGTTTTCTCCATGTCCTCGGGGGCCATTTTGATCTGGTTGTATCCCGAGAATCCATCCATGAAGTAAAAAACCTTGTGTTGAGCTGTGTTGTCAACCAAGATGTCGATATACGGTAGTGGAAAATCGTCTTTAGGGCTAGCCTTGTTTAAATCCCGATAGTCCACACACATTCTGACTTTGCCGTCCTTCTTAGGCACGGGCACAATGTTAGCAACCCATTATGGATAGGAAGTAACAGCCAGAAAGCCAGCGTTGAATTGCTTCATTACCTCAGCTTTAATCTTCTCAGACATGTCAGGCCTCATTTGGCGGACCTTTTGCTTGATCGGTGGACAATCTTCTCTTGTAGGGAGACGGTGAACCACGATATCTGTGTCTAGTCCCGACATGTCTTCATAAGACCAGGCGAAGATTTTAACATACTCGTTTAACAACTGCACTAAGCGCTCCTTTACACTTGGTTCCAGGTTGGCACCTACTTTTACCTCTTTCTTGTCTTCCTCTGTCCCCAAGTTGATGGTTTCTAGCAACTCTTCATGAGGCAGAATGGCCCTTTCTTCTTGTTGTAGAAGTCTGGCTAACTCTCCCGACACTTCACAGTCTTCGTCAACTTCGTACTCAGCATGATTGACCAAATCCTCAGAGTTATCGAAGGCTAAAGCAGAATAGTCACCCATGGAATCCGGAGTGGATGGGTACCTGCATTTGTGAGTGTGGGTGTGTGTAAGGGATAGCCATCCTTAAACAAACAAAATGCAAAAGGAAAGAAAATGAACACAACAGTTTATAGATGAAAAACGTCCAATGATTCATTAAAACATGGCATATGATAATGAATAAGATCAAGCCCTTACAAGTGGACCTACATGCCCCGGGCAAAGGCATGAGGTGAAAATAGTGTGCAAATTATTTAGTTATTACAGACCATAAATGGGAAATTGTTCAAAGATAAAATTACTGGTTGATAAAGGTGATGGGAATAAAATCCTTTGCTTCCCAGTTGCTTAAACCCCCTTCGATGGTCGAAAAGATCCAATCTTCAAAGTGGCCCTCTTCATCTTCATCTTCTACAGCATTGATTCCATGGTGAGAGATCTTGACAGGTGGTCCTCCAGCCTTGGAGCGACGCATAGCCTTTTGTCCTGCAGCAGTAAACCCTAACCCAAACTTGTCTGTCTTATGGGGAAAATCAGGCAGTTTCCCCCATACTGTACTCTTCCCTTCTTTAACCACATCCTCTGTGTCCTTGAGAGATGCCATCCTAGATACATGCTTGGGAACGATAGACACCTCAACCATTGTCTTCGCAACTGCTACCTCAAGAGATACTTCCTCAAAATATTGAAAAGGCGTTTCGATGAACTCGCCATCCAACTCCACATAGCGGAAGGAATTGAGATGACTTATCATGTACTCTTCCTCGCCGTGCACTGTTATAATCTTACCCTTAACAGGTTATTTCAGCATTTGGTGCAAAGAGGAGGTAACTGCCCCGACATAATGGATCCACGGTCTTCCTAACAAACACGAATATGACGGACGGATGTCCATCACGTAAAAGGTAGAGTTGAAAACTTCTGTTCCTACTTTGATAGGAATATCAACCTCTCCATGAACCATTCTTTTGGAACCATCAAACGCCCTAACAACGATGTTGCTAGGTTTGAGGGTCAATCCTTCGCAGTCCAAACGGTCTAAGGCTTTCTTCGGCAGCACATTCAAAGAAGAACCAGTATCAACTAAAACATGGGCGAGGGTGGTTCCCCTGCATTCAACTGAGACATGTAGCGCGTCGTTGTGTTTCCTTCCTTTGGGAGTCAAGTCATCATTGGAAAAGCCAAGGCCATTATCAGCGGTAAGACTGGCCACACACTCCTGAAACTGGTCAACCGAAGTCTCTTGGGGTACATGTGCCGCTTTCAAAAATTTGATCAGGGCCTTAGCATGGGCCTCAGAGCAGAGTAGAAGAGCCAACATTGAAATTTTAGAAGGGGTCTTCCCTAACTGTTCCACAACGTCGTAGTCACTTTTTCTGATTATTTTCAAGATTTCATCCATTTCTTTGAGTGGTTTCGGGGATAACCATAGCATGAGCCTTCGTCCTGACAGGCACTCCTAGCATCCCCTTACCCATATTGGTAGTATCAACAGATGGTCTTACTTCAGAAGTATCCAATTCTTCAATCATCGGGCCTTGCACAGATGGTCCAACAGGTACAGAAGCTTTTAAGGGTCCGAAAACTGCTCGAGGGGGAGCAATCTCCGGAGAAAAAATACGGCCGCTGCGGGTTATCTTGCTTGTACCCACAATGTTCCCTATATCAGGGTTTTCTTCTTCAGAATTCTCTTGGACTACCTCAATTTGTTTGATACCATGATAGAAGATTTCTCCTCCATAGTTCCATGGTATCGTTTTGCTTGATTGGTACGGGACAGGTCCCGGCATGGTGATCTATAATGGTACACATTTAGAGTTGGGTGTAATCCTGACAGGCCTTTTGCAAGCCTTGGGAGGATTGTTGGAAATGGTTATGATTGCAATATCATTGGTTGAAGTAGTAAAAGTAACAGGAGTAACAGGATTGAAGGTATCACTAGGGATTTTCTGGAAAAGTATCTATTGGGTATCCATCAGGCGTTGGACACCTGATTTCAACATGGGGTAGTCAACTTGTATGTTCAAACAAAAATAACATTCCTTCCCACAGCCTGGGAATATCCCGGCTCTCATCAACTTCTCTTTAATTACTAACAACGGAGTCAAAAGATTGGCAACATCAGTAACATGGAGGTCTTCTATAATGGCATGAACATTATGGCCGTGCTTGGGCATCAAAGCAGATATCACATTGGGCTTCTCAGGCGCATCGAATTCTACTTCTTTGGCATCAATCGAGTCCTGGATTTTGTTCTTAAGCGCCCAACAATTATTGGTATCGTGCCCAACACTGTCGGAATGGTAAGCACATTTGGCATTGGAGTGGTAGTATGGAGAGGAGGTGTTAGGGTTCTTTGGCGCTTCCTTCAAACTGGTAAGATTCAGCTTCAACAAATGGGGGAGTACCTGAGCGGGCGTCATGTTGATTCAGGTGAATTGCTGTTGTGGCCTTTCTACCCGTTGTTGATTAGGTCTCGACCGATTGTTACGAGGTTGATCATTTGAAGAGTTTTGAATCATCACAGCCCCTACAATCGGCCGGCGCTCGGTTCTTCCCTGACCCTTCTGAGAATACACAACAGAGGCTTCCTTCTTAGCGGGGAAGGATTTTTTAACAGTTGTGGATGCGGAAGCATCCTTTTGAATCTTTCCACTTTTAATACCGGCCTCGACCCTTTCGCCGGTCAAAATTAGTTCAGTAAATCCCACGGAAGAACTCCCGATTAGATGATTGAAGAATAGGCCAGACAGGGTCCCCAGAAACATGTCAACTAACTCCCTATCTGACAACGGTGGCTGCACCCTTCCAGCCAGATCACGCCACTTCTGGGCGTACTCTTTAAACCCTTCATTGGAAGCCATCCCCATACTTTGTAACTGAGTACGAGTGGGCGCCAAATCAGCATTGTATTGATATTGACGATAAAAAGCGGCAGCTAAGTCTTCCCAATTGTGAACCTCTAATCTCTCGAGTTAATAGAACCAGTCTAACTGCGTGCCTGACAAGCTGTCTTGAAAAAAGTGCACCCAAAGGTCTTTATTAGATGAGTGGGGTTGGATCTTTCTGACATACGATCTCAGGTACATCTTTGGGCACGACAGACCGTCATACTTGGCAAATGTTGGCACCTTGAATTTGGGAGGGATAACAATCCCAACTACCAACCCTAGTTCTTCAAAATCCAAACCAGGCACTCTCTGCAACTCCATGGCTGCCAGTCTATCCTCAAGATTCTTCTATTTATCATCTGCTGGAGGATATTGTTGTTCGGAGTAGTCTTCGTCTTCTTCCTCTTCCTCCTCTTCAACCTCAGATTCAGAAGGTACAGCAGCCCATTTCCCTTTACCAGCCCCTTCGTCAGATGTTGAGGAGAACTCAAGAACCTTCCTAGAATTGCTCTCAAACCTTCTTCCAAAAGTGGCTACTCCGGGCCTCTTTTTCTTTTTCTCTTTATTCTTCTCCAACAGAGCTCTGAGGTCCTCTTGACCCTTTGCCAAGGTCATGAGGAGTTGTTGGAATTGTGAATTTTGTGCCTGCAGATCCTTTACCGTCTGCTCCAAATCCATCTTGCTGAAATAAACAGCAGAAAGATAAGGAAACCTGGTGTGAAGACCTGTTTATGCATATGATGAATGGTATGTTATTCATGTAATGCATTCAAGGATTCAAAAATTCAAATTTGTTGCAAACAAAAAGGAACACACGTCATATTAAGAAGAAATTGTTAGTACATAAGTGCCCCATGGGCAGAATATTACAAAATTCTTAATGTAAAAAGACATTGCACATCCTCTTTGGTGCGATGTAAGTGTTGAGAGTTTCCTCCTCATGAAGTCGGCGGGTAAGCTCCAAAAACCTTCTTCTCACTGGCATATAAGCTGGCTTCAAAAGTATTTCGTTCTTCCTTGACTTGGATCCAACTCTTTTGCATTTCTTCCCATGATGTTGGCATGTTAGGATGTAGGATGGTGTATGGAACCTCTCCTTCCATAACAGGCTCTTTGATCACGAGGAGAATGTGAGGATATTGCATCATAAGATTCTGGGCGCGGGTTCGTACCCACTTGAGATAAGGCTCAAGGGGGATGGAATTCTTGTGCCCCAGCGTCTTACTATCCACCTTGTTGGGCATCCTCCAAGCTCTGATGAACCTTTGTCGAAGTCCTTATGCATCGTTGTCGAAGTCAAAAACTAGGTCAGGAATCAGCATGTCATGAGGGCCATCCCTCCGAGCATATCCAAATTGTCTCAAAGCTAGACAAGGGTTGTAGGTAATGCCTCCCCTAATACCAAGTAGTGGGACATTAGGGAATTCCCCACAATGATCAATGATGATGACATTTTCTCTAGACCGAGAACACCAATGTACATCAGAATGTGTGAGGGTCATCAATCGTTGTGACCACCTTAAGCCCTGCTCATTCTTCAAAACTGATTGTGGAAGGTGAGAAATAAACCACCTTGCTAGGAGAGGAGTACAACACATGAAAACACCTCTTTTCCTCATTGTTCGTGTGTAAAATGAGTGTAGGATGTCCCCAAGCAATATGGGTATAGGATTCCTGGATATGAAAATCTTGACAGCATTCACATCTATAAGCTGATCAGGGTTTGGGAACAAGACCAACCCATAGATAAGGAGTGCCACAATCTCTTCAAAGGCTTGTAGATCAAGAGAATTCCAGCAGTCTTGTGCCTTCTCAAACAGAAACTTTTCCAAGAAACCCCTGACACCACTTCTGGTTTCCCAATGTCCCTTGATGTCAGATGGTTGCAAGTGTAATGCTTGAGCAACATCTTCAGGCTTTGGTTCTTTTTCCGTACCGTTGTAGGGTAGTTGATGAAGAATAGGAATTCTCAGGAGTTGAGAAAATTCCTCCAAAGTGGGTACTAACTGGTAATCAGGGAATGTGAAACAGTGGTGTAGGGGGTCAAAGAACTGGAAGAGGACTTTCACCATGTCTTCTTCAATGTTGGAATTGACCAAGTTGAGAAGTCTACCATGTCTTTCACTGAAGAGAGAATTCTCTGGAATCCTAGAAGTAAGCTCCTTGAGTTGAGGAGGGATTCTCATAAGGTTGACTTGAATTATTTTCCTGCGAAGAGATTCCATGACCTACAAAACAAGAACAAAGATGAAGATCCAAACCCTTGAAATGGTTAGTGGATGCATATGATGCTTTATGATGTTCATGATGTATGCACAAACACATGTACAAGCAAGTCACACAAAACCCTAGTTTCAGGCTTGCATGGGGTTTCATTGGTAAGTACCCTCTTGAAGTTAGTTGGCTCAAACCTGTCCTACGAATAGTAACCGGGTTCTAAGGAGCTCAATATCATTGGATTGTTTTCTATGTTCATTGTTTTGGTTTAGCCACTTAACTAGTGACCAAAATATTCCAAGAAAATAACCCTCAATGAGTGTAGTATCGAGTATCTACCAACTTCGGACTGCACCAAAGCCGATCATCTCACTACCCCTAATAAAAGGCCAAGATGGTCAAGTAAGGTTCTAAGAGTTCATTAGTGCTTCATGACATCACTCATCGGCCCCGTATTCTCTTTGATTGACTCAAAGGCTACCAGTACTCACAAATATGTCGCACTAATATAGATATTGCTTCAACCATGTCGGTATACCCCGCACAGTTTCCACAACGTATTGCTATTTACCTATGAATGTTTCCCAAATCTGGGTAGAGGATTTCAAGCCCAAACAATAGAACCAATTGTAAAGAAATCAAAGCAAACAAGATAAGCATGCAAAGGTGATCTAAGCCCTAAGGTTACTCCACTTTTAAAATATTCCCCAACAGAATCGCCAGTTCTGTGATACGGTGGGAGAACTGACTTGGGATTTTGAGTTTATGTTCACAAATGTTTCGGTTTAGCAAGAGTCGCCACCGACTTTTTATTTTATCCTAAGGAAAGGTCAAAAAGCACATGAAAGACCTTTGAGATGTTTTCTTGGGTTCGGGGAGTAGATTATAGAAAGGGAAGGTATTAGCACCCTTTCTATCCATGGTTATCCATGGGCTCTTAGTTACTTGCTTAGATCACTTGCTTTGCTTTTCAATTGTTTGAAATGGTGCTCTTCAATTGTTTGAAATGGTGCTTTGTGTGTGGTTTTGAAAGATGTTTTGAAAAGAGGCCATCGTTGTGGCAACCTTTGTAATGATTCTTGTTTGAATGTATACAAAGGTGTTTTTGTCTTTTGAAAAGTTTTCAATGTTTGAAAGTAGGGTTTTGAAATTGTGTTGTGGAGTGTGTTTTAAAGATAGCAAGGATGTTTTTGCAAGTTTTGATCAAGTAACTAAGAGTTATCTACCCTATTTTACTCAAAGATCTTTCTTATGTTTTTAACCCTTTTAACAGTGTTGTTTCACCATTGTATTTGGTGAACAACCTTGTGTTAGGATGTTAAACGGGACAGGCGCATGTCATCGTATAGACCATGATAGCAATAGTGTCAAGTATTTTTGGCAATTTTCTTGAGGGACTTGATCATTTTGTTTAGGCAACTCAGATAGCGTCATTGAGGGACTATGATCTTTTGTTTTGTTTTTGTTTTGCCAAAGTACTTGACATGCATGTCATGGCCCATTTTTGAAGGCAACAAGTGGATTGTAACCCTAGGGGTGCAAGTGTGCATTGTGTTTGTTTTCATGCATTGTTATCTTGGATTAGGTCAAACTAATTGTTGATTTTTATTTTGCATACAAACCCTAGGTCTAATCATGGCATAATTGAAAGCATTTAAAGGTGCGAGAATTTAAATTCTACACTATTACAACATGATATAGGGAGGGGGGTACAAATTTGAATTGGAGATTATTTTGCAAGAAATTAAATCCTAAAATATTACAACCAAATTGAATGCATAAGGCATAACATTTAAATGTACAATATTTAAATAAATACAATAAATAAATATTAAATAAAATGTATTATGCAAAAAATGTTTTTTTTATGTATGAAAAAGTATTTTTAATGTGAAATGTAAATAAATAAAAAGTCAATTTCAATTATTATTTTTTTTAGGGCAAAAACCCTAATTTCTTAAATAAATAGTATTATTTATTATTTATATACAATAATGTATTAATTTGTACAAAAATATATAAGTATATTGAAATAAATGGTATTTTTAGTATAAAATATTAAATAAAAATGTATTATTTTTGTGTTTTTTGTCCTAATTATTTAATAAAATATGTATATATATGTATAAAATATATTAAGTATATTAAGTGTATATAAAAATAATATAAATTATTTTCAAAACGTATATATTTCAAGAAAATATTTTCAAATGTGTATAAAAATAATAAATAAAAGTAAAAGTATTTTTCTACATTATTTTTACATTTAAACAAAAGTAAATATAAAGTATTTAATGTATTAATACTAGAAACAATTAAAATAAATACCAAATAAATACAAAAATTTATGAAAATATTTTTTAAGCATTTTTTATATTAGAAAATAAAATATCAAAATCAGAAATGAAATAAAAATGCAAAAATGACAAATATACAAGAAATGGGCCAGGGGGTGTAAAAAGAAAAGAGGGGGTGCCAAAAGCAAGCATGTACAAGCCCAACCCAGAAACAACTTCATCTTCTTCCTTTGAACAGAAACACGCGCGCTCTGTATACAAAATGCTATCTCCTAATTCCTTGCTTTTTTGACAAAACTCATAACATGAAACTTGTAGAGCATCAAACAGCGAATCTAACCATATAAAAAACTTAAGCTAACTCTCAAAGACCAGAGAGAATTTCTCTGGCCCTAATTCTTAACCTAGTTTTTTTAGAAAGTTCATGAACAAAACTCTCCTAGCACGATTCATATAAATGAAAACTAAGCACATGTATGGTTTCAGGGCTATGAATACAACATCTTTCATTCACAAACCTAAGTCTAACTATTCCTAAATAGAGAGATAGAAGTTCATGAAATACCTGTTTCAGTTGACTTCGAGCTGGACAATGCAGCAACTTCCAAGGGTGCTTGAGGTTCTTTTGAGCTTGCCTGATGTCCACTGAAGCTTTCCCAATGCTTGGTTTGTTTTGAAGTAGCCTGAATCGTGCTACAGAACTCAACCTGCAAAGCTTCCAAACAAAAATGGCAATGTGTGTTAATGGAGTTACAACAACTTGTGGATGGTCTGGATAGCTCAGGTATGTTGGTTGGAAGGTGTTTGAAGTATCTTTGGACAAAACGCACGATGGAATTTGATGGTGGCTTGCAAAATGCAGAACTGGCCCTGTTTTGCAAGAAAATGGAGATTTTATGCACAAGGAGTTTTGAGAGGTCAAGGGCTCGTGGTTCTTGTTTGCTAGGGTGTATGAAACTTGTTTGACAACTTTGTTTTTGTTAGTTTTATGAGATGTGTGATATCTTGTGTTTTTTGCAAGTTTTTTTCCTTCTTGAAGCAAAAGAGTGGAAGTGAGGTTATAGACTTGTACATGCCATCCTATTACCCTGCACACAACCCCCTTGGCCCCTCTAATTAGTGTATTTTGTTTGCAGCATAAGATCTGGTTCAATGCTCTAGGATGTTGTTTTGATATAAAGCAAAGTTCAAGCAAAAATGGCATTGTTACTTTTTCCATTTAAGGCTTAATCTAGTGTACAATACCCTAATGACCAAGACAATGCCTTGGCTTAATGGATTTTCATTAAATTATGGAGTACAAACTGGTTTAGAGGCCAGTAATTGTGAACCAAGCTATCTAGATCAGATTTGGCAAGTGGTATGAACATGTATTGGCCATGGATCAAAGTGAGTTTTTGCCAACTTCGAGCATTCGATTCTCCCTAACCACAAAGGTGTTTGAGGAGTTCTTGGACAATTTGGAAAGCTTGCAACATGTAATATAATCCATCTTTGAAATGCAACTTTAAACACCAAGTGGAACTATGTGAAAAATGGCCAAGAAGATGGGTCAAAATCCTGCCTAAACTAGGGCAAAATTTCTCTAATTTAAAAGTTTTAGGTACCCTTGTTCCAAAAATCATAACTTGAGATACAAGCCTCTTTTGAGAAAACTTTGTGAATAAAAGTTGTATAATTTGTGATGGACTACAACTTTCATGTTGCAAAATTTGTTTGAATCCATTTGCATCTTGGTGAAAAAATGGGACAAAGTTAGGAAAAAAATAAGAAAATTTTATAACTTAGAAAAATTCTAAGTTATGAAAATTTCCCATTTTAAACCCTATTTTGTATTTTTGGGTTTCGTGATGAAAATGTTTCATAATTTGACATGTCTTGATGAAAAATGACCTTTGACACTTGATTTTGACCAAAGAGTCAAAGTTTGACTTTTCAGTGTACGGTCAAATTTTGATCAGTTGACTGAAAAATTCATCTGTCAATCCTATGCATTTGAGATCTTTTGAACTTTTTGAATGGATCAAGATAATGTAATTGAGTCCTTGAGTCCATGGTTTAGCTTGATTTGCCATTGGCTAGGTCAAACAGTCAAAAATTGCCTTTGTACAGTTAAAACCCTAAAAATGACCATTTTGCCCTTTTGATGATCTGATCAAATTTCTTGTGGAATTGGGAGCCAAACTTGATCAAATGGTTCATATGAGTTCATAATGTTGATGTGGGTCAAATTTCATGAGGTTTGACTGTCAATTGGCCACAATTGACTTTTTTCCCAATACAACTGATTTCTAGGTCAACTGTCCAATTGACTGGGCAAAAATTTGAAACAAGGCTTGAAACTTAGTATGGACAAACTTGCGAGTCCAACATGAAGTATGAAAGTAATTTTGGGCATTGTGGGTCAAAACATCACTGTGCAAACTCAAACCCTAATTTAGGTCAACAGTGCAATGAGGTGTCTTGAGTAGAGCAAACCCTAGCTTGATCTTGAATTCCAAGAGTCTTGTGATGAGAAATGTTGATGAAATGAGAGGGAAAATTTTTGGGTACAACACGGGTGTACAAATTTTTTTATATTTATTTATCCCTAATTTTTTCCTGAACCGCCCTTTCGGGTTTTCGATTCACCGGGATGCCCATTTTTGCCCAAGTCACCCTTTCGGGTTTTCAACTTGTCGGGTCGTTTATGTGTAGTATCTTTTGACTATGTCTGCGTTTGCAGGGTGCGGCAGCTCATCGCCGTCCATGGTGGTTAATATCATTACCCCACCAGAAAATATTTTTTTGATCACAAATGGTCCTTCATAGGTAGGAGTCCACTTGCCACTGGGATCACTTTGCGGAAAGATGATTCGCTTGATTACAAGGTCCCCGACTTGATATACCTGGCGTCTGACTTTCTAGTTGAAAGCCTTGATCATCCGTTTTTGATATGTCTGACCATGGCAAACAACAGTAAGTCGCTTTTTGTCAATCAAGTTAAGTTGATCAAGTCGGGTCTGAATCCAATCGTCTTCACTCAAACCAGCATCCTTCATGATTCTCAAGGAGGGAATCTGAACCTCGATAGGTAAGACAACTTCCATGTCGTATACCAAAGAATACGGTGTTGCCCCAGTTGATGTACGTGTCGTGGTATGGTACCCGTGTAGAGCAAACGACAACATCTCATGCCAGTCCTTGTAGGTGACTGTCATCTTTTGAATGATCTTTTTGATATTTTTATTTGCAGCTTCGACAACACCGTTCATCTTTGGCCGATAGGGAGATAAATTGTGATGTTGAATCTTGAACTGCTCACACAGCGATGATCATAGTGTTATTCAGGTTTGTACCATTGTCCGTAATGATCTTATCGGGGATACCATACCGGTAAATGAGGTTCTGCTTGATAAAGAGGGAAACAACATTCTTTGTGACGGATGCGAAGGAAGCAACTTCGATCCACTTGGTGAAATAATTAATGGCCACCTGGATGAAGCGATGTCCATTGGATGTTGTAGGCTTGATCTCTCCAATCATGTCGATTCCCCACATCGCGAATGGCCAAGGAGCTGTTAAGACATTGAGCGGAACTGGAGGTATATGTACCTTGTCAGCGTAGATTTGGCATTTGTGACAAGTTCTAGAATGTTGATGGTAGTCAGCTTCCATGGTAGACCAGTAATAGCCTTCCCGTAGAATCTTCTTAGCCATCGTATGACCGCTTGAGTGGGTGCCAAAGGTGCCATTGTGCAGTTCAGCCATGATCTGTTCAGCTTCAACTTTGTCTACACAACAGAGTAGAATGCAATCATGATTGCGCTTGTATAGGATACCATTTCTCAGGAAGAACTTGACTGAGAACCTCCTTAAGAACTTTTTGTCGTTGACTGAAGCTCCTTCAGGGTATTCTTGCGCTTTGAGATACCTTTTGACTTCATGAAACCAAGGTCGGTCCACTACTTCTTCGGTATTAATCTCGTGACAATGTGTAGGTTCGTCCATCCGCTCAATGGTGATTTGGGGAGCCTCATTATCCCAGTTAAGTTTAAACATGGAAGACATTTTAGCTAGAGCATCCGCTAGCTGATTCTCTTCTCGCGGAAAGTGCTCGAAGGTAATCTGCTCGAAATGAGGCAATAATGTCAGGACATGTTCTTTGTAAGGGATGAGGTTTGGATGTTTAGTATCCCACTCTCCTTTAATTTGACTAATAACCAAAGCTGAGTCCCCAAATACAATCAGAGATTTGATTCCCAAGTCAATAGCAGCCTTGAGACCAAAGATACAAGCTTCATATTCAGCCATGTTGTTGGTGCAGCTGAAGCAGAGTCTGGCGGTGAAAGGTGTATGGAAACCTTCTGGAGAGATAAGTATCATGCCGATACCGTTTCCAAGTGCGTTGGAGGCACCATCAAAGTACAGAGTCCATCAGGATCCTTGTTCAGGTCCGTCATACAGTCTGTTCTCTTCAACATTGTCCACTGTCATAATGTCCTCGTCGGGGAAGTCAAACTTCATGGATTGGTAATCTTCGACAGCTTGATGAGCTAGATGGTCAGCTAGTACACTCCTCTTTATGGCTTTTTGGGTTGTGTACTGGATATCGTACTAAGTCAGGATCATTTTCCATCTGTCGATTCTTCCGGATAAAACAGGCTTCTTGAAGATGTACTTGATCGGATCCATTTTAGAAATCAGTAAAGTGGTATGAGTCAACATATACTGCCTTAGCCGGCGAGCAGCCCATACCAAAGCGCATCAATTTTTCTCGAGCAGTGAGTATCGGGTCTCACAGTCGGTAAACTTTTTGCTAAGGTAATAAATGGCATGCTCTTTTCGGCCAGACTCGTCATGTTGGCCCAGTTCGAACCCTATTGAATTCTCCAAAACAGTCAGATACATGATTAAAGGTCTTCCTTCGACGGGAGGCATCAAGATAGGAGGTTCCAACAAATACTCATTGATTTTATAGAAAGCAACTTGACATTCATCATTCCATTTAACCACCTGATCTTTCTTCAGCATCTTGAAGATTGGTTCACAGGTAGATGTTAGGTGAGAGATGAACCTCACAATGTAGTTTAGGCGTCCCAAGAAACCTATGACCTCCTTTTCAGTGCGAGGGGCAAACATTTCTTGTATAGCTTTGACTTTGGCAGGATCAACCTCGATGCCTTTGTTACTGACGATGAAACCCAAGAGTTTACCAAACCTGACTCCGAAAGTGCACTTGTTAGGGTTTAGTATGAGCTTGTACTCTTTCAACCTGACAAACAACTTTTGCAGATGGTCGAGGTGTTCTTCTTCTGTTTGTGAATGGGCTATCATGTCGTCTACATAGACTTCAATCTCATGATGTATCATGTCATGAAACAAAGCTACCATGGCGCACTGATAGGTTGCCCCGACATTCTTCAGTCCGAATGGCATCACTTTATAGCAGAACGTACCCCACTGTAACAAAGGTAGTTTTCTCCATGTCTTCAGGGGCCATTTTGATCTGGTTGTACCCTGAAAATCCATCCATGAAAGAAAATACCTTGTGTTGATCTGTGTTGTCAACCAAGATGTCAATGTGCGGTAGTGGAAAGTCATCTTTAGGGATAGCCCTGTTTAAGTCTCTGTAATCCACGCACATTCTCACTTTGCCGTCCTTCTTAGGCACGGGAACAATGTTAGCAACCCATTATGGATAGGAAGTAACAGCAAGAAACCCAACATTGAACTGCTTCATCACTTTGGCTTTGATCTTTTCAGACATGTCGAGCCTCATGCAGCGGACTTTCTGTTTGATTGGTGGACAATATTCTCTTGTAGGGAGACGGTGAACCACAATATCTGTATCAAGTCCCGACATGTCTTCGTAGGATCAGGCGAAGATCTCAACATATTCATTCAACAGCTGAACTAAGCGCTCTTTAACACTTGGCTCCAGGTTGGCACCCACTCTAATTTCTTTTCTGTCTTCCTCTGTTCCCAAGTTGATATTCTCTAACAACTCCTCGTGAGATAGAATAGCCCTTTCTTCCTGTTGCAGAAATCTAGCCAACTCTCCAGGCACTTCACAGTCTTCATCACCTTCGTATTCGGCATGATTGACCAGATCTTCAGAGTCACTGAAGGCCATAGCAGAATTGTTACCCATGGAATCCGTAGTGGATGGGTACCTGCATTGGTGAGTGTGGGTGTGTGTAAGGGATAGCCACCTTTAAACGAATAAAATGTAAAAGAAAGAAAATGAACACAAAAGTTTATATATGAAAAAGTCCATGATTCATTAAAAATGGCATATGAAGATGAAAAATCAAACCCTTACAAATGGACCTATGTACCTCGGGTAAGGCACAAGGCAAAAAGAGTGTACGAATTGTTTAGTAATTATTACAGACCAACAGAAATGTTCGAAAGATAAATTACTGATTGATGAAAGTAATGGGAATGAAGTCTTTTGCCTCCCAGTTGTTCATCCCTCCTTCAACAGTTGGAAAGATCCAGTCTTCAAAGTTGCTCTCATCTTCACCATCCTCCAAAGCATGAACTCTATGATGGGTGATCTTCAACGGCGGCCCTCCAGCCCGGGTGCGGCGTACAACCTTTTGAGCAGAAGCAGTGAAACCCAAGCCGAACTTATCTGTCTTGTAAGGAAAATCTAGCAGCCGACCCCATATTGTGCTTCCTCCTTCCTCAATCACAGCCTTCGCATCTTTAAGGGATGACATCCGGAACACAGGTTTGGTAATGATGGGCATAAAAGTCATTGTCTTGGCTACCACAAATTCAGGAGAAACCTCTTCAAAGTGCTGAAAGGGGGTACCGATGAATTCACCATCTAATTCAACATAGAGGAATGAATTCAGATGGCTTATCATATACTCCTCCTCTCCACGAACTGTCACAATTTCCCCCTGGACAGGGTACTTAAGCTTCTGATGCAGAGTAGATGTAACGGCTCCAGCATGATGAATCCAGGGTCTTCCTAACAAGAAAGAGTAGGAGGGACGGATGTCCATGACATGAAATGTGGAGTGGAAAGTTTCAGTACCCACTTTAATCGGGATGTCCACCTCCCCGTGGACTATCCGTTTAGAACCATCGAAGGCTCTGACAATGATATTGCTGGGCTTCAGAGTTAAACCTTCACAGTCCAATCTGTCCAATGCTTTCTTAGGCAAGACATTTAAAGACGACCCAATATCAACCAGAACGTGAGCAAGAGTAGTCGCTCTGCATTCCACCGAGACATGCAGCGCGTCATTATGCTTTCTCCCCTTAAACGTTAAATCGACATCAGAGAAGCCAAGACCATTGTCGGCTGTTAGGCTGGCTACACACTCTTGGAACTGGTTCGCGGAGGTTTCCTGAGGCACGTGGGCCGTCTTTAAGAATTTGATCAGGGATTTGGCATGAGCTTCGGAACATAGAAATAGGGCCAACATAGAGATTTTTGTGGGGGTTTGCCCCAGTTGTTCTACGACATCATAGTCGCGTTTCTTAATTATTTTTAAAATCTCCTCCATTTCCTTTTGAGTGGTCTCGGGGATGACCAAAGGATGAGCCCTCGTCCTGAAGGGAGCTTCTTGGATCCCCTTACCTTTATCAGCAGCAACAGTAGATGGTACAACCACGGGAGTCACAAATTCTTCAATAACTGGAGTTCTCGCAGATATGTTGACCGACACAGGAGTAACCTTAGGAGCAATTGAGGGTACGAAGATTGCCTTTGGAGGAGCAATCTCCGGAGAGAAAATTCTTCCGCTGCGGGTGATTTTACTCGGTCCAACAATATTTCCAACGTCAGAAGCCTCTTCATCAGAACTTTCTTCATTTGATTCAATCTGCTTAATACCGTGGTAGAAGATCTCTCCTCCATAATTCCACGGTATTGATTTGTTAGACTTGTATGGGATAGGCCCCAGCATAGTTATCTTTAGAGGTACAATCTTTGGATCAGATGTAATCTTAACAGGTCTTTTGGAGACCTTGAAAAGATTGGCGGAAATGGTAATTATAGCAACATCGTTGATAGGAGTCGGAGTAACAGGTGTTTTCTCAAAGAGGATTTCTTGATTATCCATTAGGAGTTAGATGCCTAACTTCAACAACGGACAATCGGATTGTAAGGACGAACAAAGGTAGCAATCTTTTTCACAGCCTGGGAAAATCCCGGCTTTCAACGGATTTATCTTGATTATTGGTAACAGAGTCATCAAATCATCGACAGTAGCAACATACAAATCTTCTACAACAGCATGGACATTGTGACCATGTTTTGGCATTGGAGCAGAGATCACATTAGGTTTTTTAGGGGCGTCGAATTCCACTTCTTTGGCATCTATCAAGTCCTGGATCTTATTTTTGAGGGCCCAACAATTGTTGGTGTCATGCCCCAGGCTATCTGAATGATAAGCACACTTTACATTTGAATGGTAGTAGGGAGAAGATGTATTTGGATTCTTCGGCGCCTCTTTCAAACTTGCAAGGTTTAGCTTCAACAGATGAGGGAGAACCTGAGCAGGTGTCATATTGATCCGGGTGAATTGCCGTGCAGACCTTTCCACCCTTGCTTGGTTGGTTCTGGGTTGACTGTTTCAAGGTTGATTAACTGCAGACTTCTGAATCATTACAACCCCCACCGCTGGCCGACGCTCAACTCTTCCTTGACTTCTCTGGGAGTAAACAACTGAGACTTCTTTCTTGGATGGAAAGGTCTTCTTGATAGCAACAGAAGCAGATGCATCCTTTTGAATTTTACCGCTCTTGATTCCGGCTTCAACTCTTTCACCAGTCAGAATTAACTCGGTGAACCCCACAAAAGAACTCCCGATCAAGTGATTAAAGAATGGACCTGACAGGGTCCCCAAAAACATATCCACAAGCTCTCTCTCAGACAATGGTGGCTGCACCCTTCCATCCAAGTCCCTCCATTTCTGGACATACTCCTTAAAGCCTTCATTAGAGACCATACCCATACTCTGTAGTTGAGTACGAGTAGGTGCTAAGTCCATATTATATTGATATTGTCTGTAGAAGGCAGCCGCCAAATCCTCCCAATTATGCACATCAGATCTCTTAAGCTGGTAGAACCAATCTAATTGCGTACCCGACAAACTATCTTGAAAAAAGTGGACCCACAGATCCTTATCAGAAGAATGAGGTTGGATCTTTCTGACGTAAGACCATAGGTGCATCTTCGGACAAGACAAACAATCGTATTTAGCAAATGTAGGCACCTTGAATTTAAGGGGAATCACAATCCCAACAACCAACCCTAGCTCCTCGAAATCCAGCCCGAGCACTCTTTGTACCTCCATAGCTGCCAGACGCTCTTCCAGATTCTTGTACTTGTCGTCTGCAGGAGGGTACTGCTGCTCAGAGTAGTCTTCATCATCCTCTTCTTCTTCTTCTTCTTCCTCAGACTCGGAGGGCACTGCAACTCCCTTTCCTTTTCCTACCCCTTCGTTAGATGTTGAGGGGAAATCCAGGACCCATATAGCTTGGTTCTCAAATCTTCTTCCCATGGTAGCCACACCAACTCTTTTCTTTTTCTTTTTCTCCTTTTCCTTCTCTAACAGTGCTTTAAGATCCTCCTGACCCTTTGCCAAGGTCATGAGTAGCTGCTGGAACTGTGAATTCTGCGCTTGCAAATCTTTGACCGTCTGCTTTATATCCATCTTGCTGAAATACACAGCAGAGAGATAAGGAAACCTGGTGTGAAGACCTGTTTATGCATATGATGAATGATGTGTATTCATGTAATGCAATCAAGGATTCAAAAATTCAAATCTTGTTGTAAACAAAAAGAACACACGTCATATTAATAAGATAGAATTTGTTAGTACATAAATGCCCCATGGGAAAAATAAATACAAAATTATAATGTAAAAAGACGTTGTGCATCCTCTTTGGTGCAATGTAGGTGTTGAGAGTTTGCTCTTCATGGAGTCGACGAGTAATTTCCAAAACCTTCTTCTCACTGGCGTAGAAGTTGGCTTCAAAAGTGTTCCGTTCTTCCTTGAGTTGTATCCAACTCCTTTGTAAATCTTCCAATGATGTTGGCATGTCAGGATGTAGGAGGGTGTATGGAACCTCTCCTTCCATAACAGGCTCTTTGATCACGGGGAGAATGTAGGGGTAAGGCATCATAAGACTCTGGGTACGGGTTCGTACCCACTTGAGGTAAGGCTCAAGAGGGATGGAATTCTTGTGTCCCAGGGTCTTACTGTCTACCTTGTTGGGCATCCTCCAAGCTCGGATAAACCTCTGTCAAAGTCCTTGAGCGTCATTGTCGAAGTCAAAAACCAAGTCTGGAATCAGCATGTCATGAGGGCCATCCCTTCGGGCATACCCAAATTGTCTCAGAGCCAAACAGAGGTTGTATGTAATGCCTCCCCTAATTCCAAGTAGTGGGACATTAGGGAATTCCCTGTTAGAACATAGTTTGATTCTACAACCCTCAATTAGAGTTTTGATGATAACAAAATACAAGAATAAATAAATTGTAAGATTTATATATAAGACATATATGCTACTTAAAATTATGTTGTGTATTTACAGAAACTCTGATGGAATCAACATCAGAAGATCAGTATCAAACATCAGAATCAGAAGATATGTCAGCATCAGAAGATCAATAACATGTGCTACACGCTGAAGTTACCAGATCATACGCTGAAGCTTGATGACCAGAATCTGCGCATAAAATACTCTGACTCTGATCAAGATCCTTACCAAGTCATCAGCACTCAGAAGCGTCAGAATAAGTTAAAGCAAAGAACACTCTGATTACCATAAGCAGAAAAGACTCTGAAGCGTCAACGTTACTAAGCATTCAAGACAGATTAATTACCAATGACTTTATTCAAAGACAAGATCTTCTCAAAAAGGAAAGAACGTTATTATCATTGAAAGTGATTTATGGACAACAACGTATCTTTTCTTGGCTATATAAACAAGTCAGTGTGAGAAAAGAAGAGGCTAATAATCTTCACACATATACACGCCTACGAAAACGAATGCACTCATACAATTTGCTAAGCTTCCAACCACGCCTACTCAAAAGCATTAGCAATCCAGTTTTTATTCCAAGCTTAATATTGTGTATTATCACAGTTGTGATATATAGTTTTGTTAGAAAACATTAACACACAGTTTGTTCAATTATCTGTAAGAAAATTTCCTTGAGATAAACCGGGTTAAGGTTATAGTCAAGAAGGCTTTAACTGTTGTTAAAGTAGTTGTGTAATCAGTTGATTATAATGGATTAAGACCTCATTAGAGAGAGGCGAAATCACCTTGACGGGTGGACTGGAGTAGTTTGAGATCAAACGAACCAGGATAAAAATACAGTGTTGTCTGCACCTTTGATTTAAGTTTTACAATTCAACCCCCCTTCTTGTGTTTTTCACTTCTTCATTCCCCACAATGATCAATGATGATGACATTTTCTCTGGACCGAGAACACCAATGAACATCTGAATGTGTAAGGTTCATCAACCGTTGTGACCACCTCAAGCCTTGCTCATTCTCAAGACTGATTGGGGAAGGTGAGAAATAAACCACCTTGCTAGAATAGGAGTACAACACATGAGAACACCTCTTTTCCTCATTGTTCATGTGTGAAATGAGTGGAGGATGTCCCCAAGCAACGTAGGCACAAGATTCTGAGATATGAAAATCTTGACAGCATTCACATCTATAAGCTGATCAGGGTTTGGGAACAAGACCAACCCATAGATGAGAAGTGCTACAATCTCCTCAAAAGCTTGGAGATCTAGAGAATTCCAGCAGTCTTGTGCCTTCTCAAACAGAAACTTTGCCAAGAAACCCTTGACACCACTTCTGGTTTCCCAATGACTTTGATATCAGATGGTTGCAAGTGTAAGGCTTGAGCAACATCTTCAGGCTTTGGCTCTCTGTCTGTACCGTTGTAGGGTAGTTGATGGAGAATAGGAATCCTCAGGAGTTAAGAAAATTCCTCCAAAGTAGGCACAAGTTGGTAATCAGGAAATGTGAAGCAGTGGTGTAGGGGGTCAAAGAACTGGAAGAGAACTTTCACCATGTCTTCCTCTATGTTGGAGTTGACCAAGTTGAGAAGTATACCATGTCTTTTAGTGAAGGGAGAATTCTCTGGAATCTTGGAAGCTAGCTCCTTGAGTTGAGGAGGGATTCCCACAAGGTTGACCTGGATTGTTTTCCTGCGAAGTGATTCCATAACCTACAAAACAGGAACAAAGATGAAGATCCAAACCCTTGAAATGGTTAGTGGATGCATATGATGCTTCATGATGTTTATGATGTATGCACAAGTATATGTACAAGCAAATCACATAAGTTCCTAGTTTCAGGCTTGCATGGGGTTTCATAGGTAAGTACCCTCTTGAAGTTAGTTGGCTCAACCTGTCCTATAAATAGTAACCAGGTTCTAAGGAGCTCAATATCACTGGAATATTTTCTGTGTTCATTGTTTCAGTTTAGCCACTTAACTGGCGACCGAAATATTCCAAGAAAACAACTCTCAATGAGTGTAGTATCGAGTATCTACCAACTTCGGACTGCACCAAAGCCGGCCATCTCAATACCCCTAAAAAGGCCAAGATGGTCAAGTAAAGGTTCTAAAAGTCCATTAGTGCTTCATGACATCACTCAGCGGCCCCGTATTCTCTTTGATTGACTAAAAGGCTACCGGTACCCACAAATATGTCGCACTAATATAGCTATTGCTTCAACCATGTCGGTATACCCTGCACAGTTTCCACAACGTATTGCTATTTACCTATGAATGTTTCCCAAATCTGGGTAGAGGATTTCAAACCCAAACAATAAAACCAAATGTAAAGCAATCAAAGCAAACAAAGTAAGTATGTAAAGGTGATCTAAACCCTAAGGTAATCCCACTTTAAAATAATTACCCAGCAGAGTCGCCAGTTCTGTGATGCGGTGGGAGAACTGACTTGAGGTTTTGCGTTTGTGTTTGCAAATGTTTCGGTTTAGCAAGAGTCGCCACCGACTTTTTATTTTATCCAAAGGAAAGGTCAAAAAGCACAGGAAAGACCATTGAGATGTTTTCTTAGGTTCGGGGGGTAGATTATGAAAAGGGAAGGTGCTAGCACCCTTTTCATCCATGGTTTTCCATGGGCTCTTAGTTACTTGTTTAGATCACTTGCTTTGCTTATCCAATTGTTTGAAATGGTGCTTTGTGTGTGTTTTTTTGAAAATATTTTGAAAAGAGGCCTTTGTTTAGGCGACCTTTGTAATGATTCTTGTTTGAATGTATACAAGGGTGTTTGTCTTTTGAAAAGATGTTTCAATGTTTGAAAGCTTGTTTTGGGAAATGTTTTGAAATTGTGTTGTGAGGTGTGTTTGAAAACAACAAGGATGTTTTGTAAATTTTGATCAAGTAACTAAGAGTTGTGTACCCTATCTACTCAACGATCTTTCCTACACATTTTTAACCTTTTGACAGTGTTGTTTTACCATTGCATTTGGTAAACAACCTTGGGTTTGGATGTTAAACGGGACAGGCGCGGGTCATCGTATTGACCATGATAGCAATAGTGCTAAGTATCTTTAGCAATTTTTTGATGGACTAGTCCATTTGTTTAGGCAACCAAGATAGCGTCATCGACGAACTATGATCTTTTGTTTTGTTTTTGTTTTTCCAAGATAATCAACATGCATACCATGGCCATTTTAAAGGCAACAAGTGGATGAAACCCTAGGGGTGCATGTGTGCATTGTGTTGTCAATTTACATGCATTTATGTCTTGTATTAGGTCTAGCTATTTATTTTGATTTTGGATATTGCATACAAACCCTAATCTCTACCATGGCATATTTGAAAGCAATAAATGCGTAAAAGTAATCTAAACTATTACAACATTGATATGGGGAGGGGGATACAATTTTGAATAGGGAATTATTTGCAAGAAATTAAAACCCTAAGATTATTACAACCAAATTGAATTCTTTGTTTAAATAATAAATAAGCAGATATTTAAATGGACAATTAAATAAATATGCAATAAATTATAAATATGCAAGAAATGTTTTTTGTATTATTTTTATGTATGTAAAAATAAAATATTTAACGTTTCAAAAATAAGAAAAATATTATTTTTTATTAAGGGTGGAAACCCTAATTTGTTTTAAGAAAGTATATATATATTATGTATTATTTATTTATGTACAATAAAATAAAAATATATACAAATGTCAAAAAATAAAAATATGTCATAAAAAATATTATTTAAGTATATAAATAATAAAAATAAAAATATAATATTTTTTGTAGTATTTACAAGTTCTTTTTATTAAGAAAATAAATGTATATATTATTTAATAATTATTTCTATGTCTAAAAAATTAAAAAAAATGTGAGAATTAAATAAAATATTTTTGGTAATTTTTAAAGTTTAGAAAAATAAAATAAAGTCAGAAATTAAAAAAGAAATGAAAAATCAACAAAAATAGATTAAATGGGCCAAGGGGGTGTGAGAAGTAAATCAGGGGTGCAAAAAGTGAGAAATAGCTAGGCCCAGCCCAGCTGGCCTTCATCTTCAACCTCTGTTCAAAAAAACGCGTGCCTCCTGTACAAATGGCTAACTCCTGCATACGTGCTCTAAAGCAAAAATTCACAACACAAAGGTTATAGCATTTTCCAACACGATTCCAACCATGTAAAGAACTTAATCTAACTGTAAAAGACCAGAGAGAATTTCTCTGACCCTAATTTATAACCTAACTTTTTCAGAAAGTTCATCAATCAAATTCTCTCAACATAGTTAACTTAAATGAAATATATGCATATGTACAACTTAAAGGCAATAAGTACTACATTTTTTATTCACAAACCTAAGCCTAATGATTCCTAAATAGAGAGATAGAAAGTTGGAAAATACCTGCTTCAGTTGAACTCGAGTATGGCAATGTAGGAGTTTTCAATGAGGTCTGAGATACTTGTGAACTTGCTTGAACTTCCTCTGACCTTCCCCAATGCTTAGTTTGCTTTGAACTTGCTTGAACAAGTTTGTAGAAGTCAACCTGCACAATCAGATTTCAGAAATGGTGAAGGGTGTAAATGGAGTTACAGTCACTGGCCAATAGTTGGGAGAGCTTAGTTGGGTTGTATATAGTGTATTGGAAGAGGTTTGGGGCAAAACGCACGAGTGGTTTGTGAGATGGAGGTGAAACTGCAAAAGCTGCCCTGTTTTGCAAGAAGATGATGTTTTGGTGTTTGTGAAGGCTTGAGAAGTGGTTAGCTCGTGCTTCTGACTTAAGGCGATATGCAAAACGTATTTTGAATGGTTACAAGAGTTGGTTTTATCAGATACAAGAGTTCTCTTTGTTTTTGCAAGTTGACTTGGCTTTTAAGAAAAGTGATAAATGACAATGCAAAGGGCTGTACCATCTAGCTTAGGGTCTGCCAAGAGTTGGTATACTTTTCCCTATCTTTGTGGACTTTGTTTGCTGTGAAAGAATGGTCCAATGCTCAAGAGAAACAAAAATGCCTAAAGTTGTGCTTTATGAAAATATCATTGTTGCCTTTTTGCCAAAAATGGATTAAACCCTTGTGTAAACTTCCATTGATCAAAATAATGCTTTAAACCATTGAGTTTGCATTCAATTTTTGAGTGTGGAAGGGTTTAAAGACCTGTGAGCAAGTACAAGTAAGGCTGGATAGAATTTGCAATTTGTAGCAACATGAAAAATGCCATAGATCAAAGTGACTTTTTTCCAAATTCAAACCTTCGATTCTCCCTAACCATAAATGATTTTGGAGATTTCTTTGACATTTTGGAAAACTTGTAACATGCTCTACAATCCATATTTGAAAAGAATTTTGAGATTCCAATGGGAACTAGGTGAAAAAATTCCATGAAGATAAGTCAAAATCCTGCCTAAACTAGGGCAAAATTTCACTAAGTTAGAAAGTTTTTGGACCCTTGTTCATAAATTCCTAACTTGAGATCCAAGCATCTTTTGGGAAAACTTTGTGAATCAAAGTTGTATATTTTGTGAAGGACTACAATTTTCACGTTGGAAGTTTTGTTTTAATCCAATTGCATCATGGAGAAAAAGTTGGGCAAAGTTGGGGAAAAAATAAGAAAATTTTATAACTTAGAAAATTTCTAAGTTATGAAAATTTTCAATCTTAAACCCTAATTTTCAAAATTAGGTTTCTTGATGAACAAGTTTCATGTTTTGACACATCTTGATGAAAAATGACCCTTGGCACTTGATTTTGACCAAAAGTCAAAGTTTTACTTTTCAATGTACAGTTGATTTTTGATTAGTTGACTGGAAAATTCATCTGTTAATCCAATGCTTTTGAGATCTTCTGAACCTTGTGATTTGGTCAAGATGATGCCATTTAGTCCTTGAATACATGCTTGAACCCAATTTGCCATTGGCTAGGTTAAAAATCAGAAATTGCCCTTCTATAGTCAAAACCCTAAAAATGACCATTTTGCCCTTTTGGAGATCTGATCAAATTCTTGAGGAGTTGTGGTCTAAACTTGATCAAATGGTTCATATGAGTCTATAATGTTGATGTGGATCAAAAATTGTGAGGTTTGACTGTGAATTGGCCACAGTTGACTTTTTCCCCAATACAGTTGATTTCTAGGTCAACTGTCCAATTGACTGGGCAAAAATTTAATTCAAGGCTTGAAACTTGGTATGGGCAATCTTGTAAGTCCAACATGAAGTATGAAAGTCACATTGAGCATTGAAAGCCCAAAAATCCTTGTGCAAGCTCAAACCCTAATTTTAGGTCATCAGTGCAAAGAGATGTCTTGAGCAGAGCGAACCCTAGCTTGGTCTTGAGTCCAAAGAGTCTTGTGAGGAAAATTTTGATAAAATGAGAGGGAAAATTTTGGGGTACAACACCTACCTTCATTGAATAAAATTAAGAGGATGATGTGCATGCTTTTCGCATAGATCATGAAGAAGGGATATGGGAGGATTAGTACGGTTTTTTATAAGTTATTTCGACATTACTTTGATTCCTAATTGTTTTTGTTTTGATCTTAATTTGATGTCTAAATATTTTTATTTTTTTGCTCACTTTGATGTCTAAATGTTTTTATTTTGTGCTTAATTTGATTTCTAATTGTTTTTATTTTATGTAAACAGATACATGGATGATTCAGCCGACAATCCTTCTTTATCTAGTAACCCAAAGAAAATAAGAGTTAGAGGTCCCACTTTGATGGAAAAAATTGACAAAGTTCAATAAACGAGTGAAAAGATAAATTTTAAGTTTGATCCAAGAACCCATGAATGTACTGGTGTTGGTAAAATTGTAGTATTTTGAAAAATGAGTGGAAAGACGTAGATGACGCCATAAAAGAGGCTATTTGGGTTGATGTTAAGGTATTTTACATTTAACTATTTATTATATTTTATAATCATATACTAATTAACAACATATGTCGTATACTATATGTGTAGGCTCATTTCACTATTCCAGAATGTAAAGATCCAAAGAAGGATCCGTTGGAGAAAGAATGGATTAAATATGCAGGAGAGCGATGGAGAGGTTTTAAGACATAACTCACAGATCAATATATTAAAAATCCCAAGAAAGATCTCCCTCCTGCACATATCAAGTATAGTTATATTAAAGATGAAACATGGAAAGAGTTTCTCAAGACTCGAGATACCCCTGAATTTAAGGTTAGTAGAAGTTATAATTTTTTCGTACATAACATTATTGTTATGTTTAGTGATTAATAATTTTTTGATGTTATAATAGGAGAAAAGCCGTAAGGGTATGGAAAATGTGGCTAAAAATGTATACCAACACATATTATCTCGTGGAGGGTATTGATTTCTTGAGGAGAGAATTATGAATGAAAGGAAGTCATCGACCACTGATTCCACATTAGATGATACTGGTAGTGCATATCCACCGTCATGCCATGAGTTATGGAAGAGAGCACGACAAAATAAAGAGGGAGAATAAACATCAAAGTCTACACAAGCTGTTGCTGAGAAAATTGTAAGTAGAATTTCGAAAATACTTCATGTATCATTCTATTTGTGATTGATAAAAATTAATGAAATTAGTTGTGGTTATTTCCTTATGTAGGGTTCTCTAGTTGAAGAGGCTGAAAAAGGCACCTTTGTTTCGGAAGGACGTAATGATATCTTAACAGCAGCCATTGAAACATCTGAGCATGGCGGCCGTGTTCGTGGTGTTGGAAAACACCATAAATAAATAACTTACTTTGGAAGGTCGTATTCACGTCAAGGATAACATGTAGATGTAAATGAACAATTTTCACAAATTTTATCTGAATTGGAAGCAAGAATTAGAGCTGATTTTGAGCAAAAGTTGTGTGAAGAGCGTAAGGTAATGCAACAATCTTTAATGGAGACACTTAGGTCTATTGGTTTATCGCAAAGCAGAAATAATACTAAATGCATTGTAAAAATAGAAGTTGTTGATGGAAGCGGAAAAGGAAGTTGTTCAGTTGCAAAAGAAAGCACAAAGGACTTCGAAGTTGACGATGTTCAAAGATTGTTACTCATGGTTCTAAAAATGGCAGACACACATTTGTAAATGGAATCAAGTCATTGTGTGAGTGTCACTAATTTCTATATGTCAGCTAAGTGTATCAGAGAATTGTTGGTGGGCTTTCATTAGCTTGATGTGTCTGTTCTGCAAGTTTGGTGCACGTAAGTATATTTTTTTTAATTATTGTCAATATCTATTAATGTGTTATATCTCTCATCACTTTGATTCTAACGTCAATTCTAAAATTATTCAGGTATATTCATCGTATGTGTATTGATAATTCCACATCATAAGTATATGGATTTATGGACCCTGCTAGGTGTACATATGTTGATAATGTGATGAAATCTGAAGCAGCTTTTTAAAAATATATACTAGACAAGTTACGTGACAAAAAACAAAGTGTGTCACTTACTACCATTAGTTCATAAGTAAGTTTTTTTGAAATTGAGTTTTCTATTTTTTAATTTTGAGAACATAGATATTTTATGTGACTTTTGTGTTTCTACACACGTACATATCTCATTGGCAATTAATAGTCATTTGTACAAGAGACAATACTGTTGTCGTCTTTTGTTCGTTTCATTGGGAAATTGATCAAATCACGAAGAAAATTATTACAAGGTAAGTTTGTCCTTTGTGACTTTTGTTATAATATATTATATATCACGTATGCATAAATTGTTACAAAAGTAATTTTCTATTTAATGTGGCTTTATATGGATTTTTTTTTCTGAATTAGTGCTTTTGGGGTTCATCAAATGGTAAATGGAAATAGAAAAAAAGCTACATGGCTTCATCCTAATGTAAGTGTGTAGTATATTACAAATCTATAATTAATTTTATGTCAAGTATTCACTAATTATGTCATTCGTTTGTCTAGACAAGAAGACAACATAACTCTAATGATTATGGATACTATGTGATGAAAAATATGTTGGATATTGTCTCTGCCAATATAACGGATTCTTGGATGCAGGTAATAAAAAAACTTTACTTTTATAGTTACTTTGCGTTTTGCAACTTAATGTAAATTTTTAAAGAATAAGTCTATATTGTTATTTATGCATTGTAGGTATTTGATGACCCAACAGAATTAACACAAGATGATTTGTATGATTTACGACTCCGTTAGGAAAAATATTTCTTTGAGTTATATATAAATTGAGCTTGAACTGGTGAGTTATTTAGAATTGTCTATACATATTTGATTTGAGTTTTTTGATTTTGGTGTTGTCTGCTGATGTTAATTGGTGTTACTATTTATTGTTAGCGGATGTTATTTTGGTGTTGTCTACTGAAGCTACAACTCATCTTCTTGTGGATTATATGTTGATATTTCAAGTGTGGATATTTTTGTATAATTTTATTGGTTTTGTTGTTGTAGTAATCCACCTTTTGTAAACCTCCTTATAATTTTGTACACTTCCTTATCCTAGATTAATACTTTTATATGCGCATCCTAGATATTTGGTGATCTAAATGTGGTTGTGATGTTGGAAAAATATGAAAAATCAGGTGCAAATGAATAAATTCTGAGAATATACCTGATTTAGTTAAATGTGGTTGTGATATTGGAAAAATATGAAAAATTAGATGCAAGTGAATAAATTCCGAGAATACACCTAATTTAGTTAAATGTGGTTATGATGTTGGAAAAATATGTAAAATTAGGTATAAATAAATAAATTCCGAGAATGCACCTGATTTAGTTAAATATGGCATAATAAACAAGTATTTTACATCGGGTATATTAAGAAAACTGATGTAAAAAAGAGTTTTTTACACCGGGTATATTAAGAAAATCGATGTAAAAGCTTGTCTTTATATTTTTTTTAATTTTTATTATTATTTTTATATCAGTTCTAAAAACAAACCGATGTAATAGGTTGAGTTTTTACATCGGGCTGTAGCCCGATGTAAAACGTCTTTGATTTACTACATCTCTTGGATTTACATCGGACCAAGAACCGATGTAAAAAGTACTTTTCGCCCGATGTAAAATGTATTTCCTGCACTAGTGTCTTAAGGATTTAGTTCATCATGGAAATACATGAATCTTTGGTTCATAATTCATTGTTTGGACCACAAGTCATCTCCTCGGTTATCATACAAAAGCTAGATGTATGCACAGTATATTGTGAAGGAATTGGATCATTTCAAGACCATTGGGCTTTCATATGTCATTATAAAAAGTTTATAGCACTACATATCATTACATCACAAAATGATCATCATCAACACCATTACAAAATAAAAATAAAGGAAGTAGGAAGATCATTTTGGAGTGAAGGAGTTCACTTTGAACGTGGTATTTATCATTAAATTCCAAAAAGGTTACAAGAGGGGATTCACTTTGAAAGTTCGAAGAATACTTCATTTGAATTCGAGGAGCTCTAAATTCAGTTCTTCTACAAAACCATTCCACCATAAAATGTAAAATGCAATTACAAACCATACAAAATAACACATTTCATTAAACCTATAACTTAATCTTCATTTATCACCTCCTTTGCCAAAACTCCATGAACTCCGTATTTTAAGTCGTTCTTCAAGCTTTTTGTAGTTGTTTAGTTATTGGCATGCATTTTTGGTAAAACCAGGTGTGTGAATGTCATGACTGATGTCATAACATTCTAGTTTATTAGGTACCTTTGCAGAAAAATATTGTCAAACAGGTGCTGCTGTTTATGAGTGTGTATCTGAGCATTTTGCAAAAAGATCACATTTACAAAAATCAGTAGACAGGAATTCAGATGTCATAACAAATGTTAAGACATCCTGTTCTGAACTAACAGTTATGCAGTTTGGGTAATTCTGAGTTTTTTCAGGAAAATGACTCAGTCTTTCCAGAACAGAAAATCTCGTGGGCTTGGGGTTAATCTAGCTCAACCCTAACCTGGTTGATAAAGTCCTGTGACCAAGTCTTAAGGTCAAACGGAATTAACCCTAGCTTTTTGAGGAAACCCTAACTGAAGATGCAACTGCTATATATTCAACAGGGCTTCTGTTTGGAATTCATCCCTTTTTGACAGAAGATCATTTAGAAGCTGTATAGTTTTAACTATTGTAATCCAAGCAAGTATCATTGTGATAAGTGACTTGGAATAGGTTTTAATTGTAAGGGTTGTGTATCACTCAAAGCTTTGAAGCAAGAGTGTTTTTGTGTCTCTTGACTAAAGCTTTGAAGCAAAGTCAAGTTAGGTTTATGTATCACTCAAAGCTGTGAAGCAAGAGTGTTTGTGTTGCTTGATTAAAAAGCTATGAAGCATAATCAAGTGTATGTTTTGAAGAATGTCTTCATCAATTCATTAGACAATTGTTTTAAGTATCACTGCTGTGATTGAGGGGGAGTGAGTAGGAACTCAGGTTTAAGTTGTACTTAGATTGAAGTTGCATTGGGTAGGTCTTAAGTGAAGGAGATAAACTGGTTGGTTTATTCCTGAATTAATATCTCTTATAGTGGATTTCCTCCCTGGCTTGGCAGCCCCCAGAGTAGGTGTTGTTATACACTGAACTGGGTGAACAATTGACTGTGTTCTTTACTGTTTTTGTATTTACTGTCTTATAGAAAGTCAGATACGGTGTCATAACATTGAACGTGACATTGAGTATCTGCAGCCAGAATTTCAATTGGCATCAGAGCAGGCACCCTGCCTGTATTACTGGGTGAGATCTAGGGATATCACTTTCTGGCACTATGGATAAAGAAGGAGTTTTTGGAAATAGACCACCCATTCTGGGCGGAACAAATTATGACTACTGGAAACCTCGTATGATTGCCTTCTTAAAATCTCTGGACAAAAAGGCTTGGAGAGCTGCTGACAAAGGATGGAACCATCCCACCATAACTGAGAAAGATGGGATAATCAGTCTGAAGCCTGAGGAAGATTGGAGTAAAGAAGAAGATGAGTTAGCCCTGGGAAACTCCAAAGCTTTAAATGCCTTGTTCAATGGAATTGATAGAAACATATTCAGACTAGTACATCAATATGAACTGACCAAGGAAGTTTGGGACACTCTCAAAACTACCCATGAGGGCACTTCCAAAGTAAAAATGTCAAGGCTTCAGATGTTGACTACCAAGTTTGAGAATAAAAAATGATGGAAGATGAAACCATTCATGAGTTTCACATGAACATCTTGGAGATTGCCAACACCTCAGGAGCACTGGGAGAAAAGATGTCAGAAGAAAAATTGGTGAGAAAGATTCTCAGATCCTTGCCTAAAAGATTTTCAATGAAGGTAACTGCCATACAGGAAGCCCAGGACATCAGCAAGTTGAAAGTGGATGAACTTATTGGGTCTCTTCAGACTTTTGAGATGGGGATCACTGATAATGGTGACAAGAAGAACAAGAGCATAGCACTTGTATCCAACACTGATGTTGAAAACAAGGAGGATGAAGAAGAAAATATTTCAGAAGCTATAGCCATGCTTGGAAGACAATTCAACAAACTCATCAAAAGAATAGATCCAAAGTCAAGGTCTAATGTTCATAACATTCCCTCTGACATTGACAGTTCCAGCAGAAGACCAAGGTCAAAAGAGAAGGGGAATCAAGGCAGAGGAATTCAATGCCATGGTTGTGAAGGATATGGGCATATTCGAGCTGAATGTCCTACCTTTCTTAAGAAATAAAAGAAAGGAATGACTGTTACTTGGTCTGACTGTGATTCAGAAAGTAATTCTGAAGAAGAATCTGCCAAACTAGTTACTGCTCTAACTGGTGTTTGTACCTCTGAAAGTGACACTAGTGATGGAGAAGTTACATTTGAAGAACTGGCTGATACTTACAAGAAATTGTGTATCAGAAGTGCTGAATTCTGCGTGCAGAATGAGAAACAATCAAAACTCATCATAAAGCTGGAGGCTGAAAAAAGGGCAGACCTTGAAACTATAAGTCATCTAGAAGGGGAAGTTCAATTGCTGAACTCACAACTGAACCAAATGACCAAATCTGTCAAGATGCTGACTAATGGAACAGACAAATTGGAAGAGATTCTTCAGGTTAGACAAAATGTGGGAAACAAATCTGGACTAGGATTTGTGGAAGCTAAGAAATCTGGTGCAGACAAGAAGATCAGGCCTGTTAAACAAATGTTAAAGCAGATGTCTCAACACAACTCTCAACATCAGGAACAGAGATATATGAAGAAAAAGTACCAAAGATGGAGATGTCATCATTGTGGGAGGTATGGCCACATAAAGCCTTTCTACTTCAAATTGCATGGATACCCTAATCAAAACTCAGGTGTTAAACCTAAGTCAAAAAGGGTACCACATACTCCTCAATGGAAGAAAAAGGCTACTGCCCTGATAGCCCACACTTCCCTGAGAGTCTCTGCAAAGGAGGGCTGGTACTTTGACAGTGGGTGCTCTAAGCACATGACTGGAATAAAGAACATTCTCAATCATGTTAAACCTCACACCACTAGTTATGTGACCTTTGGAGATGGTGCTAAAGGTGAAATCAAAGGAGTTGGTAATTTAGACTGCCCTGAAGTTCCCAATCTGAATGAAGTACTATTGGTAAAAGGTCTGACTGCTAATCTCATTAGTATCAGTCAATTGTGTGATCTAGGATTCAAGGTCAACTTCTCAAAATCTGAATGTCTAGTAATTAATGAAAAACTAGAAGTTGTAATGAAAGGAATCAGATCTAAAGATAACTGTTACTTGTGGCAGCCTGAGAACACTAATAACTCCACTACGTGTTCTATTACCAAAGAAGAAAAAGAGATGAAACTGTGGCACCATAAACTTGACCATCTTAATCTAATAAGAATGAAAAGAACTATCTCTATAGAAGCAGTCAGAAGGATTCCAAGACTGAAAATTGATAAAAGGAGGGTTTGTGGTGAACATCAAATTGAAAGGCTTGGTAAAAAGAGATATGTCTATGATGTGGTGAATAACCTTGAAGTTTTTAGAGAACAGTGCAAGAAAACCCAAAAAGAAGGATGTATTGTCAGAATCAGAAGTGATAATGACAAGGATTTTGGAAACAACAAGTTTAATGAATTCTGTTTCTCAGAAGGAATGAGTCATGAAGTCTCTTCTCCTATAACTCCTTATCAAAATGGAGTTGACAGAAGGAAAAATAGGATCATACAGGAATCTTCCAGAGCTATGATTCATGTCAAAAGATTGCCTTTTCAACTCTATGCTAAAATAGTTGCAGCTGGTAGTAGCTGTTCTCAAATTATCTGGACAAAACAGATGCTCACTGAGTATAATGTCTCACAAGATGTTGTGACATTGTATTGTGACAATCTGAATACAATCAATATTTCCAAGAACCCTATTCAGCATAGCAGGACCAAGCACACTGACCTTGTAGAGAAGAAGACAATTAAACTGGTACATGGTATCATTAAGCTTCAGCTGGTTGATTTTTCTACCAAGGCTCTTGATGGAAATCAACTTGAAAACTTGAGGGGCAAGATGGGTATTTGCCAACATGAGAAATTATAGCAATTAATTTTGCTTAAAGCAAGGGTTGAAGGAGTTATTTTTGTTAAGTCTATTTTTAGTGGGTTAATCATATGTTTTTCCAATTCTTTCAAAATTATTAAGAAGTTGAATAGACTCTCATTTGCCTCCTACCTCTCTCGACTTTACAACCTATTCCCTTCTCTCAATCAAAGTTTTCTCTCAAATTGCTACTGGTGCTCTAAGTCAATCAAAATGTCTCAAACATCATCTTCAACCAAGGCGACCACTTCATCTTCATCATCTGACCAAGATTCTCGAGAAATCACCACATGCATTGATTCTGAAGTCCTGGAGATCACTCCTCTCAGAGAAATGGCAACTGACCCCTCCAAAGTCAAAAAGCTGAGAACTAGGCATGCAGGAAGAGCTCAAGCTACTACTTCCGGTAATCCTTCTCATCCTTCTTCCTCTGTACCAAATAGGGAAGGATCAGCTCAAGTACATCAAGCAATTGCTAGGCTTGTTACAAGAATACTAAGAGAAAACCACTCTGTACCAGGGATTTCTGTCCCATTAAATCAAGAATCAGCAAGCCCAAATGTTGAAGCAAATGTAGATGTCTCTGAGAATGTTGTGACACCAAATGACAACATTCAGAACCCTTCAGAGAAAACTGTTGATCCACCTGTCATTGATGTGGACGAGGAATACTCAGACAATGATCTAATTGCCAATGTAAACCCTATCATAGCTAGGATAATGATGAAAAGAAAGGGCAATCAGAATGCTGCACAATGTATGACCAAAGAGAAACCTGCTAATAAGAAATCCAAGGCTGAAGGCAAGACTGAGGTAGAATCTGTGAAAACTGGTCAGTCCAAAGGGAAGGTGAAAGCCCAAGTGCATACTGGTAGACAACCAATTACAAAGAAAAGAAAAGAACCTGAGTCTTCTGATTCTGATGAGGAATCAGAGTTTGAGATTGATGCTGAAGAAATTCCTATCAGAAGGAAACTCCCCTCCAGCAAAATGGCTAGGGTTCTTGAAGTCCCAACAGATAACATCTCTTTTCACCACCCTGACAATGCCAACAGATGGAAGTATGTTTGCTTGAAGAGAATAGCTTTAGAAAGAGAGCTAAACAATGATGCCATGGAGTGAAAGGAAATCATGGACCTGATTAAAACTGCTGGACTGATGAAGACTGTGGTAAAATTTTCCAAGTGCTATGAAAATCTGGTCAAGGAGTTCATAGTTAACTTGTCTGATGAATGTGCTGATGGAAGGTCAGCTGACTTTGAATGTGTTTATGTTAGAGGAAGAAGGGTTAATTTCTCTCCATCAGAGATTAACAAATTTCTTGGAAGATCAAATGAGGATTACCCTGAACTAGAAGTCACTGACAATGAAGTTTGTCAAACCATCACAGCAAGACAAGTCAAGTGCTGGCCCTTGAAAGGCAAGCTGAATGCCAGCAAACTAAGCATGAAATTTGCCATCCTGCACAAGATTGGTGCAGCCAACTGGGTCCCTACAAACCATAAATCTACTATCTCCACAGGATTGGGGAGATTTATTTATGTCGTGGAAACCAAGACTGAATTTGACTATGGCAGGTATATTTTTGAACAAACTCTAAAACATGCTGGTAGCTTTGCTGTCAAAGGCCCTATTGCCTTTCCCTCCCTTCTGTGTGGAATTATCCTTGCACAATACCCTGATATCCTGGTGGCAAGAGATACTGCTTGCAAAAGAGCTCCTGCTCTTGGGTTACACTACAAGCTGTTTCAGGGATCTCATGCTCCTGATATTGTCATAACATCAGCTGAGACATCATCTGTGAAGACTCAGTCCAAAACATCTGATGTTATAGCTGTATTGAAAGAGACCTGCAAAGAGCTGGAGACTAGGAAAAAGACCCTAGAAAACCTAATTGCCAAGTTAGAAAAGGAGGAAGCTGAAGGAAACAGAAGGGAAGAGGGTGCAGAAGCTGAAGATCAACTCAATACTGAAGAAACTAGTTCCTCTGAAGGGGACAGTGCTTAAAGGTTGGTGGAGTTGTTGCTGGTTCCTGGTGGAGTTTGCAAGTGTGTTCAGATTTTAGTTGTTGTTTTTAATACTTTTGGGATGGCTGTATAATTTTTAAGTACATGTATCTTTGGCCCATTTGTGGCTAAAGAGGGGGAGATATTATTCTGTGGTCAATTACTTGATAGACATTCTATTTTTCTGCAGTCATATTTATTCTGCTGCTATCTATCTCTGATTGCTTAGGGGCTTTAGCCAAAAATCTGCCAAAGGGGGAGTTTGTAGTTGTTTAGTTATTGGCATGCATTTTTCGTAAAACCAGGTGTGTGAATGTCATGACTGATGTCATAACATTCTAGTTTATTAGGTACTGATTTATTAGGTACCTTTGCAGAAAAATATTGTCAAATAGGTGCTGCTGTTTATGAGTGTGTATCTGAGCATTTTGCAAAAAGATCACATTTACCAAAATCAGTAGACAGGAATTCAGATGTCATAACAAATGTTAAGACATCCTGTTCTGAACTAACAGTTATGCAGTTTGGGTAATTTTGAGTTTTTTCAGGAAAATGACTCAGTCTTTCCAGAACAGAAAATCTCGTGGACTTGGGGTTAATCTAGCTCAACCCTAACCTGGTTGATAAAGTCCTGTGACCAATTCTTAAGGTCAAACGGAATTAACCCTAGCTTTTTGAGGAAACCCTAACTGAAGATGCAGCTGCTATATATTCAACATGGCTGCTGTTTGGAATTCATCCCTTTTTGACAGAAGATCATTTAGAAGCTGTATAGTTTTAACTATTGTAATCCAAGCAAGTATCATTGTGATAAGTGACTTGGAATAGGTTTTAATTGTAAGGGTTGTGTATCACTCAAAGCTTTGAAGCAAGAGTGTTTTTGTGCCTCTTGACTAAAGCTTTGAAGCAAAGTCAAGTTAGGTTTATGTATCACTCAAAGCTGTGAAGCAAGAGTGTTTGTGTTGCTTGATTAAAAAGCTGTGAAGCATAATCAAGTGTATGTTTTGAAGAATGTCTTCATCAATTCATTAGACAATTGTTTTAAGTATCACTGCTGTGACTGAGGAGGAGTGAGTAGGAACTCAGGTTTAAGTTGTACTTAGATTGAAGTTGCATTGGGTAGGTCTTAAGTGAAGGAGATAAACTGGTTGGTTTATTCTTGAATTAATATCTCTTATAGTGGATTTCCTCCCTGGCTTGGTAGCCCCCAGAGTAGGTGTTGTTGTACACTGAACTGGGTAAACAATTGACTGTGTTCTTTACTGTTTTTGTATTTACTGTCTTATAGAAAGTCAGATACGGTGTCATAACATTGAACGTGACATTGAGTATCTGCAGCCAGAATTTCACTTTTAAATCATGACCATGATCAATTCTCAAGCTATGCCAAAACCTGCAAGTATAAGTCACACAATGCCTAAGATCCAATACATTTCACTTTAAGACATTATGCATTCAATGTGCAGAAATATCAAAACCATTCTAGCTCATTCAACAATAATTTAACCATAAGCCAATTCTAGAAACAGGCCTGTACTGGTTCAAGAAAAAAATTAGTTCATGAATTGCAACCTCACAGAGTAAAACCGGCCTGCATCCTCCTACATTCCATCCATCAAAACTTCATGCCATTTCCTTAAATCCATTCTAACCATTTTCATGTTCTCTAAGGCACATCCATGTACAGATTAATTTGCAAACCTACATATATCATAGCAAAGAATAGTCCATGAACAATAAATTGATTCATGTCATGTCCATCCATTAAACCCAAATCCTGCAATCGATTCGCAAGCTAAACCAAAATACAAAATCAAATTTTGCAAATAAGTTAGCTAAAATAAACAGTTAACTTGCACCTCAAAATAAACCAATAAAACATTTTAGTTCACAAGAAAAAGCTTCAACTCAGGAAGTTATCAAAACAAAAAATCAGCAAGATGTATAGGCAGATGGACAATTGAATCTGGAGGCATTACTGATAAGCTATCTCATACATAACCTAAAATCTGCACAAAACCGAATCTAGACCCCTATTCCATAATATTCAACACAACACATTAGTATTAAACTCATAATTCTGGAGAAAATATTAGAGGGATGTTTTACCAAAAATATATCAGATAATAATGCCAGCTCAGTATATCAGAAAAGTAATTGAAATGGAAAAGGGAGGAAGAAGTATGATTCAACACTAACAGAATTGTTCAGTAGAAAACAGAAAGTCCTAACTGAGAACAGAAGCCTAATAGAAAACTAAAACTCCTCCCAACTAACTTCCTCATCTCCTAACTGTCTTAACAAACAGCTCCAACCTCCTAACCGCTTCTGCCAGCTCATCTAATAGAATTGATAACATAATTCAACAGATAACAAAAAGGGAAGAGGGAGTTGAGATTTGAAGACAGGAAAATCGCAGAAAAAGAAAGGGAACTCACTTCTCTCTGAACCACATCAGGACCTTCCACATCATCTTCAATCTTCATTCCCAATCTCCATTGCTCTCCCTGCAACTTCCTCTGCACTCCCTCTTTCACTGTCAACCTTAACCCAATCTTTAATCATCTTCTTCTGTTCCCCATCATCTTTCATGGCATCCTAAATTTATATCGTCATCACCTTTACACTGCAAGCCTCGATAACTTCAACTATATATTTTTTTGCATCTTGCTTCAATCATCATCATCATCAATATTTTATCATCATCTCCTACAACCTGAATCATCAACAACACTTCAACAACAATCACCATCAGTGCATCAAGATCACATATCAGAATCGTACGGAACATGCAACAATATACAGAAGCAGAAGATGAGGCGTGAATTGGAAAGAGGAAACAATCGCAAGTTCACCTGAATACCTCCTCTAGATTTCTATTGTTCATTACTGACATCGAAGACGCACCGAACGAGTTCCGGTAGGTAAACACCCTTTCAATCTCTTTTAAATTTGTTTCTGTGTTGAGTTGCTAGCATTTTTTTGAATTGATTACGCATCAGAGTATCACCGGGATGGTGAGAGGTTGAGAGCAAAACAGAGAATTTGAGAGCAATTGAAGAAGAGCGAAAGGCGAAGTTCATGTGAGAACGAGACGGAGGGATGATTAAGGAAGAAGGTTATGGTTATGGCGGCTCCGTTTGAAGAAGGGCAGAAGGTGATGATTTATGGAGATTGAGGTCTATGGAGGAGATTTACGAGCGATGCGTTTTTGCTCTATGAAGAAAAAGGTCATGGAATTTGAAGAGGCACAACACCTTTAACCCTAACCAGTGGAACGATGTCGTTTCATTCCTTACAACTTTTTATTTAATTTTCTTTAATTTCTTTTAATTAGAAAATGAATAAAGATGATAAGTGAATCAATTATTTGAGAATTTGAAAAAGGTTAAATTGGATTGGCCAGGTTGAAATGGGTGGATCGGATCCCCATTGTTATGGCCCAAAGGACGGTTTTTTTGGTAGCTTCAAACAAACTGCTAACGGGCTTTATTCTGACTAGGCCAGCGCCCAAACTTGCTGAACCATACTCCATAGACTCAAATTAGCACCCCCTGAGTTCACTAATTCTTCATTAGAATTAGGACATTTTTTGTTAATTTTTGCTAATAAAATACATGATAAAAATAATATAAAAAAATTAATAAAGAAATAGTAGAATATATTAGAAATTTCTTAGGAATTAACTCTTTAATTTTTTTTTGGAATTTTCCTTACATAAAAAACTAATAATAAAAAAAATACTTTTTCTTTCTTGTTTTCATCCGTATTTTCATGCTGCTTTACCATGTTATTTTTGACGCGTTTGTTAATTGTGCAAGGTACATTTTTGTGCTTTCGATCATGTAACATAACAGGTAGTTAGGTGATCGAAGCATACGACTTATGCTCCCTTACAATGTGACGTGCCTTATTTCTCATCGTCCTGAGAAATTCATATTATATTATATGTGGTCTTGATACACGTGATATTTTATGAGCTTTGTGCAAGAACTTCCGATTACACGTTGCATTCACAACACGCGTTTGCTTTCATATTAGTTGGATATTGTTTCTGACTTTGTTTGTTTCCTGGTGAAGCTTGCTCGATGCGTACTCCCTACTTCTTGATTGCTTTCGTCCGCGCTTGACGATTTTCTTCCTTGTGGTAGTCATCGCTACTACCTTTTTACTTCTCCGCACTTTATCACATTTCTTTACCGCTTTTTTAGAAATAATGAGAAGTGGGGATTTACTTCTTTCTGATGCCATAAGAATTAGGGTAAAGATGTATGACGGGGGTCTGCATTGCTGATCATGTCAGGAACCCCTCCGGTTTTATTTAAAGACTCGTTTAGGGTAATTCCACATTGTATGCATTCTGTTTGCTACTTGTTTGTAGTTTGTTTAAAACCTTATCTTTATGTAGGTATTTTGCAGGTGTGTTTACGTTTGTGCCTGTATTGTTCTCCCATCCCTTATTGAAGTCCTCAAAAATAGGAGAGCGAAGAGGGTTTGCAATCAACCCCCCGCAATTTCTTCTGTGTCATCCTTAGCTCGTGATATACCATGATGCTTCAGAGTTGTGTCTGCTCATGTGTATCGAGTCGTCAAGTGGGGCATGGTTCTGCAATTGAACCCCCACACTTTGTCGGGAGTTCGCATTGGCCAATGCTGATACTACGTGATTAATGATATTGCCTTATGTCGTCTACCTTGATCTCCTATATCTTAGCCAAGTGTTGAGTCACTTTGGATATCACATTTTTGTTTTTTCTTCTCACTCCCGCTTGTTTGACTCACGTGATACGCTCCCCTTGACTAAAGCATTTTGATTTTTTTCCTTACCACTTTATGTGTGTGCTCTTTCGAGCTTGCTTGTTTTATCATTGTACATACCATGTCCCTTAGGGTGCGCTTTCTCCTTTCGGGTTCAAGTTAGACCTTAGGTTGGGAACCATGCATGCTAACATTAGGTAGATATTTCCCTTTCATCCTTGACATAGGGATACCATTGTATGATAACATTAGGTTAGAAAATAGGCTAGTTTCCCTTAGACTCTTTTCTTCCCCTTTTTGCATCCTTGCATTCAAAACTAACACTTTCTTTTCAGCAAATCATAAAGAATGCTAACAACCTAAACCCTTTTCCAAGTTAACAAAACATAAATCAATCAAATGCAGCATCTTGCCTCGAGGCGTAACTCGAAACTATTTTTAGCAAGGACATAATTAATTTACTTATGGGCCAACACATAAGTCTCCAAAGGTCGAGCTGCGGCAGAAGGCGGAATTAACATTGTTCATAAAAAACACAAAATAAACAAAAACATTTTAACCGAACTACGGTAGCTCTGATTCCTCAAAAAGGATACGTAGGAATTCGGGTAGGGCCTAAGCGAGTGAAACTTTATTTTCCCTACATTCTTTTCTCCTTTCCTTTTACCTGCATTCTTCCTCGGAAATAAACAGTAAGCATAGTTTAGACACACCCATAAGATAGACAACAAGAGTGGATACCATAGATTACTACGGGCGTGTGGGATGCTAATACCTTCCCCTCGTGTAACTGACTCCCTTATCCGATCTCTCGGTTACAAGCCCGTGACTTCTCTATTCTCAAGTTTTCTCGATCTTTACCTTTCCCTCCATGTGGGATAAAATACGTTCGATGTCGACTTCAGTGTTTGATGATTTTTGGTCGGTTGTTTCAGCTGACAACTTCACTGGGGAAAGGTCGATCAAATATGGTCCATCCCGGAGTCGCTCCTAGCTCTTGTTTCTTTTCTTTGGGTGTTTATTTTTGGTGCTTTCTGTTTATTTATCCATACATGATTACCTGAGCATATGTATGCATTTCATTTTACCATTTTCCATATACTACTGTTGTACTGGATCTGCTTCTTGATTGGGTGGGTGTTACTATGAGGAAAGAGGCCCAGTACCCAGGCCATAGTGCATTATCTAGGAAACCTAGGAATAGAGTGGAACATGATTGCTACTGGACGAAGGTCCTACTATTCGGTCATGTCGTCTCCCTCAGATGAGGTACAAATGAAGTGCTGTCGTCCTCCACGTCTGTGGAATAACGATAATGCTTCCAGGCAGACCCATGATTTTGAGTTATCCTTGGCTTTACCCTGACCTAGTTTTCACCGGTGAGTAAGGGGGGGGGGGGGGGTGGGAATTATTATCACATGTACAGTTGGTGACTATATTCAGATGGTGGTTATTTGTTCTAATGATTATGTTATGGATTTCTATGGTGACTAGGAGGTTCTCAGATTTTTTTTCTGAGTTCCGAATCTGATGTTCGTGAGGTTCTTCCGGTTGTGTCCCAAACCTATAATCTTGGTACTAGCAGACTATCAGAGACAGTACAACAGAAATATGTATCATGGAAGTAGTAATCCCATGATCACTTGCACTTGCATCATAGCATGTTTATTTTTCAAAAGAAATGTCAGAAAAATGAAACTATATACCAACCTTGCATGTGCATGTCCATTCCAGGTTATCTCACGAAGTTATAGTTTCCGTTAGTAACGTCTAGCAATAGTGATGTTCTCAAGAAGACTAGAAGAGGCAATTGTACTTACCAGTTCCGCTCAAGTTCTTGGCCTTCTTTGAAGAGTTTAAAAGACCATTTAGTCCGTCCTAATGTAGGGGATTTTTAGTGAAAGATATGGTGGTACTTTGACTCTACTTCAGTGTCACGACTATGAGTTACACTATTTCACCTTCCAAGACTATTAGATTGCTCCGACTTAGGAAGAGTACTCTCATTTTCTCAAGATCACCGAGCACATATTTGTTGTTGTTCCACACGAGCCCAATTTTGAAGCTACTGCTAAGGCACTTTATTTGGGCCTTACTGATCATCATGATCTCAAGACTATGGAACCGAGCCAACATATCAGCATACTCTGCGTGTGTTTGCGGAAGATATTTTTGCTCCCATTATTGCCTTTAACTAGCTTTCTGAGATCTTTAATATTCTTGTTGAACTGGGTCATAGACTGCAGCAGTTCACAACGTGTTGAATGCGTACCAAGTACAATCTTTATGCTTTAATGACCAAGAAAGATGAGGTGTTTTAAAGTTAGATTCTGAATACTCGGGGCACAATTCGTTGCACTCTTCAGAGCTAAGAGATTAATTATTATATTATTATTCCTATTACCGCCAGGCTTGTTGGACGAAATCACTTATCTTATACTTTTGCAACTTTCTTGTATTTAGCTCCGCGAGAATTTCTCCTATTTTCTGGATGTTTTTCTTTTTGTGGTCGTTCTTATTATCACGTTGCTCGATTGTTACCGATGTTAATTGAGCTATGAAAAACCGGAATGGAGAATAATTTCATACATCATACATATCATGCATTTCATGAATTGCAAGTTTTCTGGCAGGAATTCTTATCTGATGGTTTTGCCTCTTATTATCAGAATCTACAAGACGACTTCCTTACATCCTTATCGCACTCAAGCCAACAAGTTGAGGATTATAGAGAAGATTGAGCAGAACCAGGACGCTCTCTGCAAAGACAAGAACACCATGGGCGATCGAATGAATCATCTCATGGAAACTCTTCATGCCGTCATCCAAGGGCATGAAGAGCTCAGTCTGAGTGTTACCAAGCTAGTTAACAGTGCCTCTACGTTCGAGAATGATGGACCTAGGAATGACAACGGGGGAATTCCTAAAGAGAACCCACGGTTGATTGTGGATGACCACCATGATGTCATCGATCTCGATGGCCCTCCAAAGGATTTTGCAGCTAATTTGTCTGAAACAGCTAAAATGTACAAGGCTTTGGAAGAACGTTTGAAGGCTATGGAGACTTCCAAAAAGCCAGGATTCAGTGCTGCTGCTATGTGTTTGGTTCCGGGGGTTATGATTCCTCCAAAGTTCAAGGTACCGGAGCCGTTGCTTATGCATTTCTTTCAAGACAGTCTTGATGAAGCCCCATTAGAATGGTACATGCAGCTGGAGCAAACTCATGTTAGTACTTGGGGTGAGCTTGTCGACACTTTCCTAAAACATTATCATTACAACACCGCCATGGCGCCTAGTCGTGCACAATTATAGAGTATGGATCAGAAGAATAATGAGTCTTTCAAGGAGTATAGCCAGAGGTGGCGCAACCTGGCCATAAGAATTCAGCTTCCTCTCATGGACCGTGAATTGATAGATTTGTTTACGAGTACCCTCTGAGGTCCGTATTTGCAACATATGCTTGGCAGTACTTCTGATTCATTTTCAGCTATGGTTATCATCGGGGAATGGGTTAAAATGTGTATCAAAGTAAGGACTATCACAGGTGCATCTGGCACGAATGGTAACAACAGTTCAGGTAGTGGAAAGAAACCGTATTCTAGCAGTTTTATCAAGAAAAAGGAAGGAGAGGCGAGCAATGCCTCTGTTGATAAGGGGAAAGTTGTTGTACAGGTTCTATATGACCAAATTTCTGCTGCTGCTCCACAACAATAGTACGCACCGCCGCAAAACTATCAATAGAATCAGAGGCCCCAAGGACAAAGGGATTAACAAAGGCCACAAAGGTATCCCGAGAGGAAATTTAATCCAATCCCAATGTCGTATGCCCAATTACCTCCACAATTGCTAGTTGGTCAGTTGGTACAACTCCGAGAGTTAGCTCCTCCACCGGCAGAACTTCCAAGGGGTTATGATGTTAATGCATGCTGTGAGTTTCATTCAAGCACTCCAGGCCATTCGATCGAAAACTACAGAGCTTTAAAGTATAAGGTACAAGATCTTTTGGATGCCAAGGAGTTAAGCTTTTCTCCTATAGGCCCTAATGTTCAGAGCAACCCTATGCCTCCCCATTATGGGGCTACTGTCCATGCAATCTAGTTCGATGATGGTCATGACTTAGCGACTCAGGTTGAAGAGGTTCAAATGTCAATGGAAATTTTGAGAGAACATCTTTTGCAGCAAGAAGTTCTATAAGAGCTTCATGACTTTTTTTTGAAATGCTCATCCAATCTGGACGAGTGTGATGATTTGAAAAATTCCATTCAGAGATTGATGGACGAAGGGATTGTTAGAGTTGAGAAAGTCATCCCCGAAGGTGATGTTGCTATTCTAGAGATTTTGTATTATCCGGCCAATGTTCAGAGGAACACTTCAAGAGTTCCATTGGTTATACAAGTTCCAGCGCTCCCTGCACCAGATCAGAATCCGGTTACTCCCCTGCCAACCCAAGCATCGACACTTCCAAATCCAGTCCCCATTCTGATAGCTAATAACAGGGCAGTGCCATGGGAATATAATGTTGTTTACATTCGTTGAAATAAAGTTTTTTATCCTCCGATTGAGAATAAGGTTATAACCAACATTGTCGAAACTAACCGAATAACCCTAAGTGGAAGAGTCTTTTCTCCTACTCCACCTCCTCCTGAAGAAGTTATCGAAGAGATTCCTGTGAAAGATAAGGGAAAGCAAGTAATCAGTGATTCTTCTGGGACGTCTTTCGAACAACAAGTGGAGCACTAATCAGGGTGATCAAGAAGAGTGATTTCAAGGTTGTTGACCAGCTGAATCAGACACCTACAAAGATATCAATCTTATCCCTCCTTTTGTACTCCAAAGCTCATCAAACTGCCTTGATGGGAATTATGTATGGTTCTCATGTGAATCCTGAAATTTCTGTGGCCCAATTTGAAGGGGTTGTTATAAATATGTCCGCCGGGAACTGTCTGGGTTTCAGCGACGACAAGCATCCTCCTGAGGGCCAAGCTCATAATAAAGCACTGCATATTTCCATCAGATGTTTAGACACGATGATGTCTCGAGTCCTAGTAGACAATGGGTCTTCTTTGAATGTGATGCCTAAACATACTCTATTCAAGCTGAACATGGACGGGGTTATGATGAAACCTAGCACGCTGACAGTCAAAGATTTTGATGGGTCAAGAAGATTTGTAGAAGGGGAAGTTGACCTACCCAATAATATTGGTGCCCACGTGTTCTACTTGTCATTCTATGTCATGGATATTCACCCGTCTTATACTTTCCTGCTGGGGCGCCCATGGATACATATGGCAGGAGTGGAACCTCGACTCTACACCAACGTTTGAAATTCATCATCCAAGACAAGGTCTTCATCATTGGCGGAGAGAAATATGTCGTGATCAACAATGTTACTTCCTTCCGTCATGTCTAAGTGGACGGGGAAGTACATGAAACCCCTTTCTAAGCCTTGGAAATCATTTTTGTTGACAGAGTCCCCGCCATGCTGGAAACTACAAAGAAGTCCGAAGTTCCAATGGTTTCCTTGAGGGATGCTGAAGTCATTGTGGAGTCTGGAATTCCCAATGAAGACTGGGGCAAAGTGGTCGAGGTGCGCAAATAACATGACAAGTCTGGACTCAGGTTCAAGTCCTCTTTTTAGATCGTGTTGGTACAGGTCCAACTATGCTCAAAGGAAAATGAATTCCCCCACTTTCAGAAGTGTTTGTTAGTGTCGGTCCAAATGTTCAAGGACAAACCAATGCAGTGGATGAAGATGATGAAGACGGTGTGGATATGGATCAGTATATTTACCAGATTGCACCTGATCAAGAGCTCTACAATTGGACTGCTACCGATATTACCGAAGTGGTTTACTTTGAAATGTAATATTCTTATTTTAAATAAGTCACATGTTTTTCCCGAAGCATCCTGACATCTTGTGAAAAGGGTCCCCTTGTGAATAAAATCGCATTTTCGCATACAATTTTTGCTCTCTATCTCTTCTTATTTTCGTAAAATAAAAAATATGGCAATGCTTTTCCTACTATCCAGGTTCCTTCAAATAACCCCATATCTGGGTTCTTCCTCTCTTATCCCCAGAACAGTAGTCCACAACACTGTAAGACCGGGACCCAATCAAACACAATTATTTTCACATTTCCCCAGTAAGTTGCGGTGCAACATATACCCCGACCAAGCACATAATTCACTTCCGCTTCCCAAACTGGAATTATTCCCTAGTAGAGTAACGGATAACTGAAGCTCCTAAAACTCTATTTCTCTCAAGACAGAGACCAGCATTTCCCAGCGGATTCCTCCTCAGACAACAGGTATACAGGTTCTCGCAAAGGAATCTCGTATGCGATCAACACTTCCTCGGATGGCATCTTTAAGCCCATCTCCGACAATTCTCTAGCAACATCCAAATGGCATCTATAAGCCCATTCCTGATATCACAAATCAAATATCACTTCATGCGAGTGAAAATTTCTAGGCACTCTAGTGTTCAATCATCTTCCACCTTCAGATCACGAAAGGCAGACGAGCCAATCTACATCCTCAGGTTTAAGAAGATTGAAAAGGGGAAGTTGTTGTACCCCAAAATTTTCTCTCCCATATTTTCAATACATGTCAAGTGAGGTCCTCAAATTGCTCAAGGAAGTTCAAGAGTTGACCAGACAAACTCTCTCCTAAAGACAATCTATCTCAAATTAGGGTTTAATTTTGCATCAAGATGCTTGAATCCAAAGGATCCCAAATGCTCACCATTGTCATAATATGTTCTCAATATCATCCATGTCAAGTTTCAAGCCTTGTAGAGGAAGTTTGCTCAGTCAATTGCTCAAAGGCCTAAAAATCGACTGTGCTAGGTCAAAAGTCAACTGTGGCTCACATACGGTCAAACTTCAGGACTTTTGGTCAACATCCTCATTTTTAAGTATAATTCATCATTTGATCAAGGGTTGATCATTATTCATCAAGGATTGCTCACAATTCATCAAAACCCAGAAGTTGCTAAATTAGGGTTTTGCAAGAAAAGTCAACCCAACTTTGACCAAGCATAACTTTCTCATACTTTATTAGAAATGACCCATTAAAAGATAATTTTGAATAGGATGAAATTCCCTACAATTCATATGCATCTCCCAAGTTCAAAATATGCACTCACAAAAAGATATGAATTTTGACATTATAGGTCATTTTGAAAAGTCAACAAAAACACCTTTTGGGTCAAAGCTTCATACATGAACATGGAAGACTCAATTGAGATGATACCAAAAGGGTTGCTTATAGGACATCCCAAGCTTTCTAAAAAGTCCAAGAAAACCTCTCTAGGGTCAAAATTGACAGAGTTATGCATTGGCCAAGTTGACCTTTTTTGCAAAATTGCCAAAAGTCAAATGTGCTCAAATTTGCATTTTTTTGCTAAATGGGCCAAACTTTTTATGCTTTCACTTCAATGATAACATAGTCCACGACTTATGGGACCCTCCATTCTTTATTTATTAATTTATTTAATTTATTTTGATTTTTATTCACTTAAAATTCAAATAAAATCAAATAAATCCTAATAAATCATATATTGTGTTTTAGGGATGATTTTTGCATTGAAGAAAGATCTTATATGCTGTCAATTGAGAATCAATTCGTGCAAGGCTGATTTGGTTGGAAAAAGATTGAATTTGAGCAAAATTGGAAAGAAATCATATGCCATGAAAGACCAAAACAAATCTTCATAATGGGCAAGATTGATTTCGTTTTTGTTGACCTAACATGTTGTAGTACTTATACTGAAGCAATCCAAGGCATGAGAGGGGTTGAGCAGTCGTGAAAGAGGGAAACAAAACTAAAAAAATTTCAAGAAAAATGGTGATCAAATTTCCTTACTAGAGGCTGATTCGTGCCATTCTTACATTGCCAATAGATTGTTGGACATCCCAGGAACGTATCCCAATCAATTGCAAGCCTTTTTACGCCTGGAATTATAAGTTACAGGTATCACGATTTGCTTCCAAACTCAAATTCGTTTTCATCAAGTTATACACCATTTGCACATTTTGATTGCATATTATTATTCCTTAACATGTTTGCAAGCTAATCATTATATTCAATTGCGTTTTTGGTGATTGTATGACAAACTGCCATGGCTAGGGTTTCTTGTTTAGTTTTAGGGATTTGCAATACAGGTAAAATTGGACATTGATTCTGGTACCATGAGACTCGTGAGGATGAGACAAGTTGATTGGTACCAGCCATGGACATTTATATTTCCTGTGGAGAGTTTTTGAAATACGCAGGTTTGTAGCTACAGCAGGACAACTGTAGGTAAAAGTGTTGTTATCTAAAACGTCGGTTAGGAGGAAGAAGACAGAGGCGTGGCACCCCCTGGTTGGGTGATTTGAATTTCGCGCGTTTTGGGTTTCAGTATTTTGTTTTCATTATATTATCTTTTGTTTTTATTATATGTACAAGCAAGCATCACAACTCAGTTAGCAAGCGTGCAGGGGAAAAGTGCAGAGGACCTGGGTTCGATCCCCAGGTCCCAACCTTTATTTCATATTTTTCTTCAACAGATAATCCAATGCGTTGCAAATCAAGGAGCTCACCATGTACCATCAGGATCTGGCCATTCAACTCGTTAGTGCTGCAGCTCAACGTGCTACCCTTGGAGGACCACCATATGCCCCAGGTCAACGTATGCATTCTAACAGGGAAAGTCCAAACGGGCCTTAACCATTTGGGCCCAAAAATTCAATTCCAACCCCCCTTTTCAGCAAACACCACCAGACCCATTTACTAACTTTTCTTTATTTCTTTTTCTTTACTTTTTTTATTCTTTATTTTCCTTTATTTATTTAATTGGAAAATTAATTATTTTTTCACAAAAACCATAAAATCAATAATTCATCAAAAATTAGGATTAGTTTTTAGTTTATCAAAATTAATTTAATTTAGTTTAAATTAGGAAAATTATAATTTGTTTTCAAAAATAAAATCAAATAGAAATTAGGTTAAACTTTTGATTTAATTTCATTTCGCTCTTTTTCTCAAATAAATAAAAAATACAAAAAATAGGCTTTTAGATGAATTAATTTACTTTTCTTAATTTAAAATTAATTAGGATTAGGATTTTCTTTTAATGTAATAATTTCTTTATTTTCTTAAAATAACAAAACAAAACAAAAACATTTTTTTAACAAATTGCAATTAGGTTTAGGCAAGGGTCAAAACCCTAGTTGCTCCGCATTCGATTCATCGCGCGCGTATTATTATTTTTACCAATATTTCTGTAAATGCTCATGGTCTGTAATAGTTTAATCTAGGGCTTTTTTATTTATCGCTTTTTCCGGGTTTTTGGATATGTAATTAATCCCCCTCCCCGAAGCCTTGTAATAGCGTAGATTTACTTTCTCGCATTTTAATTCTCGCAAATATTTGACTGTTTAGATGTATGCTAATAGGATTGTATGATAAGAATGAATGACAAATTAATCCAGTTAGAAAACCCTAATGTGCAAAGATAAATGACTGAAACTAATCACTCACACATATCACTCTTAGGGTATACTCTTACTTCGGTTGCCTTCGGTAAACGATCATTAAGCATAAGGTTTCTTAGTGGTTGCCCTTCTGTCTAACAAAGATCAAATGTCCCATTTAAATGTTGCCTCGGAAATGTTGCCTCGAATATGATCTTAAGACTTTAGGGTTATTACTAGGGTGCCCTAATATTGCTTTAGTGATCGTACTTCCCTTTTGAATTGACCCTTACAACTCCAACGACGGTGCTACATATTTCTCAATAGTAGGACAGCGTTGTCTAAAGGAAACGAGAATAGAAACGATCTTTTATCGAGTAGGTAGATGCTAGTAGGTACTTGCTCAAAACAAAACTCTTCACACTTACACATTTTTAAAACAATTTTCAAAAACAACTTCGTCACACCTTTGAGGATTGATACAAGGGTTATCACGAAGTCAAACATTTTCAAAAAAAACAAAGCACATACACAAGCAATTTTAAAAGATGATCAAGTACCTAAGAGCCCATGGAAAACCATGGATAGAAAGGGTGCTAACACCTTCCCTTTCTATAATCTACCCCCTACTTAGAATATCTCGAAAAAGGATTTTTTTCCTGTATTTTTTACCTTTCTGATTGGATGAAATAAAAGTCAGTGGCGACTCTTGCTTACCGCGACATTTTGCGAACATAAAACGCAAAACGCAAACCAGCATTTCAAATAGTCGATTCTGATACCGTATCACAGAACTGGCGACTCTGCTGGGGAGTAATAAGAGGGGTATACCTTAGGATCTAGTGCATCATATTTGCTTCTCTTGATTTCTTTGTTTGCTTTACTTTTAAGGGTTTTGTTTAGGGTTACTATAGATCCTAACCCGGATCTGGGTATACCTTTTAGGTAAGTAGCAATAGACTATGAGGGAACTGTACGGCGTAGACCGATACGGTTGAAGCAGTAGCTACGTTGATGTGGCACATTGGTTGGTATCAGTATCCCTTGTGGAGAAACGAGGAGAATACAAGGCCGCTGCGTGGTGTCGTTAAGAAGCAACTAACCTTTAAACCTTTAATCGACCAACTTGGCCATTAGAAAGTAGTGAGATAGCCGGCCTCGGTGTAAAGTTGAGAACTGGTTGATATTCAATGCTACACTCAATGAGACCATACTCTCGAGATAGTTTCGGCCGCAAGAAAAGATTGCGTGAGATGAAACCATGACCGGTGGAGGATGGTCAGTGATATTGAGATCCTCTAGAACCCGATTACTTTTTCTAGGACAGGTTGAAACCAACTTAACTTCAAGAGGGTACTACCTTTAACCTCACGCAAGCCTTAAACCTAAAGGGCTTTATGTGATTTGACTGTGTTTATCTGTGTTTGATATACCTGTGGTTTACCATGACATCATGCATCATAACATGACATTCAAACTTCATTACACTAACCATTTCAAAGACCAAGAGAATTTATCTTTGTTCTATTTTGCAGAATATGGCTTCCGTGCGTAGAAATACTATCTGAGTCAACTTTGTGCAAATACCTGCCCAACTTAAAGAGCTAGCCTCAAGAGTTTCTGAGACTTCTTTGTTCATTAAGAGACACGGTCAACTTCTCATCCTGGTCACTTTAAATCTTGATGAGCGGATGATGAGCGTACTTTTTCAGTTCTTCAATCCCGTACATCATTGCTTCACCTTTCCAGATTACCATCTGGTACCCACCTTGGAAGAGTTCTCTCATCTATTGGGCATATCCATCCTTGAACAGGTACCCTTCACAGGTATGGAAGAAGTTCCTAGACCAGAAGACATTGCCTCAGCTCTACATTTAAAATGGGCCGATGTGGTATCCAATTGGGAAAGACGAAGCGGGGTCGAAAGTTTTCTAGCCAAATTTCTGATAGACCAGTGTGATACGGTGGGAGAACTGACTTAGGATTTTGCCTTTGTGTTCGCAAATGTTTCGGTTTAGCAAGAGTCGCCACCGACTTTTTATTTTATCCTAAGGAAAGGTCAAAAAGCACATGAAAGACCTTTGAGATGTTTTCTTGGGTTCGGGGAGTAGGTTATAGAAAGGGAAGGTATTAATACCCTTTCTATCCATGGTTATCCATGGGCTCTTAGTTACTTGATTAGATCACTTGCTTTGCTTTTCAATTGTTTGAAATGGTGCTCTTCAATTGTTTGAAATGGTGCTTTGTGTGTGATTTTGAAAGATGTTTTGAAAAGAGGCCATCGTTGTGGCAACCTTTGTAATGATTCTTGTTTGAATGTATACAAAGGTGTTTTTTTGTCTTTTGAAAAGTTTTCAATGTTTGAAAGTAGGGTTTTGAAATTGTGTTGTGAAGTGTGTTTTGAAGATATCAAGGATGTTTTTTTTTTTGCAAGCTTTGATCAAGTAACTAAGAATTGTCTACCCTATTTTACTCAAATATCTTTCTTATGTTTTTTAACCCTTTTAACAGTGTTGTTTCACCATTGTATTTAGTGAACAACCTTGTGTTAGGATGTTAAACGAGACAGGCGCGGGTCATCGTATAGACCATGATAGCAATAGTGTCAAGTATTTTTGGCAATTTTCTTGAGGGACTTGATCATTTTATTTAGGCAACTCAGATAGCGTCATCGAGGGACTATGTTCTTTTGTTTTGATTTTGTTTTGCCAAAGTACTTGACATGCATACCATGGCCCATTTTTGAAGGCAACAAGTGGATTGTAACCCTATGGGTGCAAGTGTGAATTGTGTTTGTTTTTCATGCATTTTTTGTCTTTGATTAGGTCAAGCTATTTGTTGATTTTGATTTTGCATACAAACCCTAAGTCTAATCATGGCATAATTGAAAGCTTTTAAAGGTGCGAGAATTTATATTCTACACTATTACAACATGATATAGGGAGGGGGTACAAATTTGAATTGGGGATTATTTTGCAAGAAATTAAACCCTAAATTATTACAACCAAATTGAATTTGCAAGGCATAATATTTAAATGTACAATATTTAATTAAATACAATAAATAAATATTAAATAAAATGTATTATGCAAAAAAGTTTTTATTTGTTCATGTATGCAAAAAGTATTTTTAATGTGAAGAAATGTAAAGAAATAAATAAAAAAAGTCAATTTTAATTATTTTTAGGGTTTGCCCTAATTCTCTTTGAAGAAAACAAAAATTGTATTATTTATGTACAAAACATATTAATATGTACAAAAATGAGAGTATATCATAAAAAATGTTTTTTTTAGTATAGAATAATAATAAAAATAAAATGTATTATTTTTGTGTTTTTTATTCTAATTATTTAATAAAATATAGTATATATGTGAAAATAAAATAAATTATTTACAAAAATAAAATATATTCAAGAAAATGTTTTCAATGTGAATAAAAATAAGAAATGGAATAAAAGTATTATTTTCAATATTTTTAAATTTAAACAAAATAATATAAAAGTATATAAAATGTTTTTATGCTAGTAAAAATAAAAATCAAATAAATGTAAAAAATTATGAAAATATTTTTGGATCATTTTTTATGTTTGAAAATAAAATATAAAAGTCAGAAATGCAATAAAAATGTAAAAATAATAAAAATACAAGAAATGGGCCAGGGGGTGCTGAAAGTGAATTGGGAGGTGTCAAAAGCAAAGAAATCCAGGCCTAGCCCAGACTTCATCTTCAACCTCCAGAAGTTTGAAAAACGCGCGTTTTCCATACAAACTTGTATCTCCTGTATTTGTGATCCTTTGACAAAACTCAAAACATGAAACTTGTAGAGCATCAAACAACGAATCTAACCATATAAAAAACTCAAGCAAACTCTCAAAGACCAGAGAGAATTTCTCTGGCCCTAATTTCTAACCTAGTTTTTTCAGAAAGTTCATGAATGAAATTCTCCTAGCACGATTAATATAAATGAAAACTAAGCACATGTATGGTTTCAGGGCTATGAATACAACATCTTTCATTCACAAACCTAAGTCTAACTATTCCTAAATAGAGAGATAGAAGTTCATGAAATACCTGTTTCAGTTGAGTTCGAGCTGGACAATGCAACAACTTTCAATGGTGCTTGAGGTTCTTTTGAGCTTTCCTGATGTCCACTGAACCTTTCCCAATGCTTAGTTTGTTTTGAAGTGGCCTAAATCGTGCTACAGAACTCAACCTGCAAAGCTTCCAAACAAAAATGGCAATGTGTGTTAACGGAGTTACAACAACTTGTAAATGGTCTGGACAGCTTAGGTATATAGTTTGGAATGTGTTTGAAGTGCTTTTGGACAAAACACACGAGGGAATTTGAATGTGGCTTGCAATCTGCAGAATTGGCCCTGTTTTGCAAGAAAATGGAGATTTTGAGTATGGGGAGGTTTGAGTGGTGAAGAGCTCGTGCTTCTGGCTTGCTAGGGTATGAGAAACTTGTTTGACAACTTTGCTTGAGTTGGTTTTATCAGATGTGTGAGTTCTCATGTTTTTGACAAGTTGCTTGATTATAAAGCAAAATGAGAAGTGACCAAGAGCAGGCCTGTACAGGCTAGCTCTAACTCTGCACACATTGTGTAAGCTTGGCCCCAAGTTTGTGGATTTGGTTTGCAGCATAAGACCTGGTTCAAGGCTCTAGGATGTTGTTTTGACATAAAGCAAAATTCAAACAAAAATGGCCATGTTGGTTTTTCTATTTAAGGATTAATCTAGTGTATAATCCTCTAATGTCCAAAACAAAACCTTAGACCAAGAAATTTGCATTTAATTATTGAGTACAAATTGGTTTAGAGGCCTGTAATTGTGAACTATTCTAGCTTGGTCAGATTTGGCAAATGGTATGAACATGTATTGGCCATGGTTACAAAGTGAGTGTTTGCCAACTTCAAGCATTCGATTCTCCCTAACCACAAAGGTGTTTGAGGAGTTCTTGGACAATTTGGAAAGCATGCAACATGTACTATAATCCATATTTTAAATGAAATTTAATACTCCAAGTGGAACCATGTGAAAAATGGCCAAGAAGATGGGTCAAAATCCTGCCTAAACTAGGGCAAAATTTCTCTAAGTTAAAAGTTTTAGGTACCCTTGTTCCAAAACTCATAACTTGAGATCCAAGCTTCTTTTGGGAAAACTTTGTGAATAAAAGTTGTAGACTTTGTGATGTAATACAACTTTCATGTTATAAGTTTTGTTTGAATCCATTTTCATCTTGGTGAAAATGTGGGACAAAGTTAGGAAAAATTAAGAAAATTTCATAACTCAAAATTTTTAAGTTATGAAATTTCTTCATTTTAAACCCTAATTTGCAATTTTGGGTTTCTTGATGAACAAGTTTCATAATTTGACATGTTTTGATGAAAAATGACCCTTCACACTTGATTTTGACCAAAAAGTCAAAGTTTGACTTTTCAGTGTACAGTCAAATTTTGATCAGTTGACTGAAAAATTCACTTGTCAATCCTATGCATTTGAGATATTTTGAACTTGTTGAATGGGTCAAGACAATGTAATTGAGTCCTTGTGTCCATGGTTGAGCTTGATTTGCCATTGGTTAGGTCAAACAGTCAAAAATTGCCTTTGTACAGTTAAAACCCTAAAAATGACCATTTTGCCCTTTTGGTGATCTGATCAAATTTCTTGTGGAATTATGATCCAAACTTGATCAAATGGTTCTTATGAGTTCATAATGTTGATGTGGGTCAAAATTCATGAGGTTTGACTGTCAATTGGCCACAATTGACTTTTTCCTCAATACAGCTGATTTCTAGGTCAACTGTCCAATTGACTGGGCAAAAATTTGATTCAAGGCTTGAAACTTGGTATGGACCAACTTGTGAGTCCAACATGGAGTATGAAAGTAATTTTGGGCATGGTGGGTCAAAACATCCCTGTGCAAACTCAAACCCTAATTTAGGTCAACAGTGCAAGGAGGTGTCTTGAGTAGAGCAAACCCTAGCTTGATCTTGAATTTCAAGAGTCTTGTGATGAGAAATGTTGATAAAATGGGAGGACAAATTTTGGGGTACAACAGTGTCCCCTGTTCAATCTTCTTGAACCTGAAGAGTTAGATTGGCAAGTTTGCCTTTCGCGTCTCGAAGGTAAAAGAGGATGGGACACTAGAGTGCCCGTAAATTTGCACTCTTCAAAATATTGTTGAGGGAATGGGCTTAAAGATGCCATTTGGAGATGGTAGAATCTTCCTAGAGATGGGCTTAAAGATGCTATCCAAGAGTGTTTGTTGAATTGCAATGTTGTAGGTCAGAAGAATGAGCATCATAATGGTATCTGTGTCTGGAATGCATTCGAACCGTATCTGGAGACTGAGTCTGTATGAGCAAAAGAATGGCGTCCGTGTCTGAAGCGTATCTGAGCTGTAACTGTATTTGAACTTTGAATTAATATCAGAATGGCTGCCGTGTCTGGAGTGTATCTGTGTTCTGAATGGGTAACAGAGAAACATCTGTATATGGGGCAACTGTGTGATGGGGTTAAGTTCTAAATGAGTGGCAGAATGGCAACCGTGTCTGGAGCGTATCTGGACTGTATCTAAAGTTGAAATCTGTATGAGTAGCAGAATGACTTCCGTGTCTGGAGTGTATCTGGAACTGTAACTGGGATCTGAATAAGTGACAGAATGACTTCTGTGGCGACTGCACTGGGGGGAATCAAACTGCTGGTGTAAAGGCCAGAATGGCATCCGTGTTTGGAGCGTATCTGAACTTGTAGTTGAATCTGAATAAGAGATAGAATGGCCGCCGTGTCTGGAGCGTATCTAGTTTGTATCATATTGCTGAAGTCTGAATGAGTAGTAGAATGACCGCTGTGTCTGGGGTGTATCCGTACTGTATTTTGACTTGGAGTTCTGAATGAGTAATAGAATGACCGCCGTGTCTGGGGTGTATCCATATTATATCTGAATAATTGTTAACGATAGCCTTTTAATCTTATCATGAAAAGGGTAAAAAGTCAGCTAAAACACAAAGTTATGTTGCATGATAGGTATGATGCAATGAAATGTGTTTCATCAATGTTCATGATATATGAATGTAATGGATGTGCATGTAAGCTGAGTAGCTGTATTGCTGAGGAAAATAAATCCTTGATGACTGGAGACAATAAAATCCTTGACTGCTGCCGGGGAAAGTGAAGCTTTGACCAATGTTGAGGATTCAAAAATCTTTGATTGCTGAAGATGAGAAATCCTTGCTGACTGCTTGGGGATTGAGAATCCTTGTCGATCTGTGGGGATTAACAAAGCCTTTGACAAATTCTGCAGGGAATGAGAATCCTTCAAGACTTTCCTGGGAACTAAGGAAAATTCTGAAAATCTCTATTGGGGAGTTGGAACCTAGGAGGCTTCTGTTTGGAGAAATGAGACCAAGAATCTTCGATCTTGCTGGGAGATAACTCTGTGGGGAGAATGTTTACTTGGCCGGTGAAATCAGGAGCTTCGGGTTGTATGCCAATCTACTGGGGAATCATCCTAGCTGTTGGGGAAATTGAGGGAAGTTGAACAGTTCCCACCGGGGGTTGATAGTTGGAAATTTTACTTTTCTGGGGAAGAAGGTTTAGAATATTCTGGTTCCGCTGGGGATAGGTATTTTAGGGTCTTCGGGCTCCGCTGGGGATTGGGAGTTTGAACTCTGGTGGGAACTTTGAAACTTAACTCAGCTGGGGAATCAAGTTTAGAATGCACTGGCTCCGCTGGGGATCTTGAAGCTTAACTCCGCCGGGGACATGTGCTCCGAGGTTTTAGCTCTGTGGTGGATCTGAAAGATGTATTGTAGGGGATTTCTCCTGGAACAACACAAAGATATCTTCTTACACCTTCAACCTATCAATAATGATCTTTTCTCATTTTCGTTTTATTTGGAAGCAGTGATTATATTCAAATGCATATGCCTATTTAACGAAACATTGGACGTTTTCAAATAAAACATAAGTGAAAAAAAGAAGGGAAGCAAATTTTTTCACTTTGAAGTATCTTTGTATTAATTTTTGTAAGTACCTTTGTACAAAGGAGACAGACACCCTAGTAAGAGAATGTTGCCATAAAAATTGAGAAAAAATTTATACAAGAGAAAGATGGCTATGTGTAACAATTCCATGGGGTTCCCATTCTGCTATAGCCTTCACAACTCTGAGTATCTGTCCATTCGTTGCTTCGTCCGCAGATGATTAGATTGATCAGAAGCTTGGAGCTTGTTGGTGAAGAGATTGTTCTTAAAGTGATCCGACGAGACATAGTCATACGCTTTAGTTCCCTAACTTTTTCCTGGACCGCCCTTTCGGGTTTTCGATCCACCGGGAAACCCTTTTTTGCCCAAGTCGCCCTTTCGGGTTTTCAACTTGCCGGGTGTACAGGTTTTTTTTGTTTTATCCCTAATTTTTGCCTGAACCGCCCTTTCGGGTTTTTGATTCACCAGGATGCCCATTTTTGTCCAAGTCACCCTTTCGGGTTTTCAACTTGTCGGGACGTTTTATGCGTAGTATCTTTTGACTATGTCTGCGTTCGCAGGGTACAGCAAGTCATCACCGTCCATGGTGGTCAGAATCATTGCCCCACTAGAAAAGATGCTCTTGATCACAAATGGTCCTTCGTAAGTAGGAGTCCATTTTCCCCTGGGATCACTTTGCGGCAAGATGATCCACTTGATTACAAGATCTCCGACTTGATATACCTGATGCCTGACTTTCTTATTGAAAGCCTTGATCATCCGGTTTTGATACGTTTGACCATGACAAACAGCAGTCAGTCGCTTCTCGTCGATCAAGTTAAGTTGATCAAGCTAGGTCTGAATCCAATCGTCTTCACTCAAACCGGCATCCTTCATAATCCTCAACGAAGGAATCTGAACTTCCATAGGTAAAACAACTTCCATGCTATATACCAACAAAAAGGGAGTTTCCCCAGTTGAAGTACCTGTCGTGGTACGATATCCATGCAGAGCAAACGGTAGCATCTCATGCCAGTCCTTGTAGGTGACTGTCATCTTTTGAATGATCTTTTTGATATTTTTGTTCGTGGCTTCAACAACACCGTTCATCTTCGGCCGGTAGAGAGATGAATTGTGATGATAAATCTTGAACTGTTCGCATAGAGCAGTGATCATAGTGTTGTTCAAATTTGTACCGTTGTCCGTAATGATCCCGTCGGGGATACCATACCGGCATATGAGGTTCTGCTTGATGAAGCGGGCAACCACATTCTTTGTAACAGAGGCAAAGGAAGCTGCTTAGACCCACTTGGTGAAGTAGTCAATAGCCACCAGGATGAAGCGATGTCCATTGGATGCCGTAGGCTTGATCTCTCCAATCATTTCAATGCCCCACATTGCGAATGGCCAAGGAGATGTCAGAACGTTGAGAGGAACAGGAGGAATATGTACCTTGTCGGCATAGACTTAGCATTTGTGACAAGTGCGGGAATGTTGATGACAATCAGCTTCCATGGTAGACCAGTAGTAGCCTGCCCTTAGAATCTTCTTAGCCATCGTATGTCCGCTCAAGTGGGTGCCAAATGTGCCACTATGTATTTCGGTCATGATCAACTCTGCTTCAACTTTGTCCACACAACGAAGTAGAACACAATCATGGCTGCGCTGATAAAGGATGACATTACTTAGGAAGAACTTGGCAGAAGATCTCCTTAAGAACTTTTTGTCATTGACGGAAGCTCCTTCAGGGTATTCTCGAGTCTGGAGATACCTTTTGATTTCATGAAACCAGGGTTGTTCCACTACTTCTTCGGTATTAATCTCATGACAGTGCGTCGGTTCGTCCATTCGCTCGATGGTAATTTGGGGAGCCTCGTTATGCCAGTTGAGTTTAAACATGGAGGACATTGTAGCCAGAGCATCTGCTAGCTGATTTTCTTCTCGCGGGAAGTGCTCGAAAGTAATTTGCTCGAAATGAGGCAACAATGTCAAGACATGTTCTTTGTATAGGATAAGATTAGGATGTTTGGTATCCCACTCTCCTTTGACTTGACTGATAACCAAAGCCGAGTCCCCAAATACGACCAAAGATTTGATTCCCAAGTCTATAGCATCCTTGAGACCAAAGATGCAAGCTTCATATTCAGCCATGTTGTTGGTACAACTGAAGCAAAGTCGGGCAGTGAAGGGTGTATGGCAGCCTTCCGGAGAAATGAGTACCGCACTGATACCGTTGCCAAGTGCATTTGAAGCATCATCAAAGTACAGGGTCCATTGGGATCCTTGTTCAGGTCCGTCATACGTTCGTTACCTTCAATGTTGCCCAATGTCATGATGTCCTCGTCAGGGAAGTCGAATCTCATAGATTGGTAATCTTCAACGGCTTGATGAGCTAGATGGTCAGCTAGTACACTCCCCTTTATAGATTTTTGGGTAGTATACTGGATGTCATACTCAGTCAGGATCATCTGCCATCTAGCGATTCTTCCAGATAAAGCAGGCTTCTCGAAGATATACTTGATCAGATCCATCTTGGAAATCAGCAGAGTGGTATGAGTCAACATATACTGCCTTAGCCGGCAAGCAGCCCATACCAAAGCGCAACAAGTTTTTTCGAGAAGTGAGTAGCGAGTCTCACAGTCGGTAAACTTTTTTCTAAGGTAATAAATGAAATGCTCTTTTCGGCCAGACTCGTCATGTTGGCCTAGTATGCACCCCATTGAATTATCCAAAACAGTCAGATACATGATTAACGGCCTTCCTTCGACGGGTGGCATCAAAATAGGAGGTTCCAATAAATACTCCTTGATCTTATCAAAATCAACTTGACAATCCTTGTTCCATTCAACTACCTGATCTTTCTTCAGCAGCTTGAAGATTGGCTCACAGGTAGATGTCAGGTGAGAGATGAACCTTGCGATATAGTTTAAGCGTCCCAAGAATCCTCTAACCTCCTTTTCAGTGCGGGGGGCAGGAATTTCTTGTATAGCCTTTACTTTAGCTGGATCAACCTCAATTCCTTTGTTGCTGACAATAAATCCCAGAAGTTTACCAGACCTAACTCCAAAAGTGCACTTGCTTGGGTTTAGTCTGAGCTTATACTCCTTCAACCTGGAAAACAGCTTCTGCAAATGATCAAGGTGTTCTTCTTCTGTCTGTGATCGAGCTATCTTGTTGTCTACGTAAACTTCGATCTCATGGTGTATCATATCATGAAACAACGCTACCATGGCGCGTTGATAGGTTTCCCCTGCATTCTTCAGTCCAAATGGCATCACTTTGTAGCAGAAGGTACCCCATTGCGTGACGAAAGTAGTTTTCTCCATGTCCTCGGGTGCCATTTTGATCTGGTTATAGCCCGAGAACCCGTCCATGAAAGAAAATACTTTGTTCTGAGTTGTGTTGTCAACCAAGATGTCAATGTGTGGCAGTGGAAAATCGTCTTTAGGGCTAGCCCTGTTTAAATCCCGATAGTCCATATACATTCTAACTTTGCCGTCCTTTTTAGGCACGGACACAATGTTAGCAACCCATTGTGGATAGGAAGTAACAGCCAGAAAGCCAGCGTTGAATTGCTTCATTACCTCAGCCTTGATCTTCTCAGACATGTTGGGCCTCATTCGGTGGACTTTTTGCTTGATCGGTGGACAGTCTTCTCTTGTAGGGAGACGGTGAACCACAATATCTGTATCTAGTCCCGGCATGTCTTCATAAGACCAGGCGAAGATTTCAACATATTCGCTCAACAACTGTACTAAGCGCTCCTTGACACTTGGTTCCAGGTTGGCACCCACTTTTACTTCTTTCCTGTTTTCCTATGTCCCCAAGTTGATGGTTTCTAGCAACTCTTCATGAGGCATAATAGCCCTCTCTTCTTGTTGCAAAAGTCTGGCTAACTCTCCCGGCACTTCACAATCTTCGTCAACTTCGTACTCAACATGATTGACTAAGTTCTCAGAGTTACCGACGGCTAAAGCAGAATAGTCACCCATGGAATCCGGAGTGGATGGGTACCTGCATTTGTGAGTGTGGGTGTGTGTAAGGGATAGACATGCTTAAACAAAACAAAAATGCAAAAGGAAAGAAAATGAACACAACAGTTTATGAAAACGTCCAATGATTCATTAAAACATGGCATATGATAATGAAGAAAATCAAGCCCTTACAAATGGAACTACATGCCCCGGGCAAGGTATGAGGTGAAAATAGTGTACGAATTGTTTTAGTTATTACAGACCGAAATAAGAAATTGTTCAAAGATAAAACTACTGGTTGATGAAGGTGATGGGAATAAAATCCTTTGCTTCCCAGTTTCTTAAACCCCCTTCGACGGTTGGAAAGATCCAATCTTCGAAGTTGTTCTCCTCATCTTCATCTTCAACAACATTAATTCCATGGTGAGTGATCCTTACAGGTGGCCCTCCAGTCTTAGAACGACACATAGCCTTATGTCCTGCAGATGTAAACCCTAGTCCAAATTTGTTCGTCTTATGGGGAAAATCAGGCAATTGCCCCCATACTGTACTCTTCCCTTCTTTGATCACCACCTCTGCATCCTTGAGAGATGCCATCCTAGGCACATGCTTGGGAATGATAGGCACCTCAACCATTGTCTTCTCAACTGCTACCTCAGGAGAAACTTCCTCAAAATGTTGGAAAGGCGTTTCGATGAACTCGCCATCCAATTCCACATAGCGAAAGGAATTGAGGTGACTTATCATGTACTCTTCCTCGCCGTGCACCATTATAATCTTACCCTTAACAGGATATTTCAGCATTTGGTGCAAAGAGGAGGTAACTGCCCCGACATAATGGATCCACGGTCTTCCTAACAAACACGAAATAGACGGACGGATGTCCATCACATAAAAGTTGGAGTTGAAAACTTCTGTGTCTACTTTGATAGGAATGTCAACCTCTCCATGAACCATTCTTTTGGACCCATCAAAGGCCCTAACAACGATGTTACTAGGTTTGAGGGTCAACCCTTCACAGTCCAAACGGTCCAACGCTTTTTTCGGCAGCACATTCAAGGAAGAACTAGTATCAACTAAGACATGGGTGAGGGTGGTTCCCCTGCATTCAACTGAGACATGTAGTGCATCATTGTGTTTCCTTCCTTTGGGAGTTAAGTCAGCATCGGAAAAGCCAAGGCCATAATCAGCAGTAAGACTGGCCACACACTCCTGAAACTGGTCAGCCGAAGTCTCTTGGGGTACATGTGTCGCCTTCAAAAATTTGATCAGGGCCTTAGCATGGGCCTCAGAACAGAGTAGAAGAGCCAACATTGAAATTTTAGAAGGGGTCTGCCCTAGCTGTTCCACGACGTCGTAGTCACTCTTTCTGATTATTTTCAAGATTTCATCCATTTCTTTCTGGGTGGTTTCAGGGATAACCACAACATGAGCCTTCATCCTGACAGGCTCTTCCAGTATCCCCTTACCCTTATTGGTAGTATCAACAGATGGTCTTACTTCAGGAGTATCCAATTCTTCAATTACCGGGTCTTGCACAGACGGCCTAACAGGCACAGAAGCTTTCGAGGGTCCGAAAACTGCTAGAGGGGGAGCAATCTCCGGAGAAAAAATCCGACCGCTGCGGGTTATCTTGCTTGTACCCGCAATGTTCCCTATATCAGGGCTTTCCTCTTCAGAATTCTCTTAGACTGCTTCAATCTGTTTGATGCCATGATAGAAGATTTCTCCTCCATAGTTCCATGGTATCGTTTTGCTAGATTGATACGGGACAGGTCCCGGCATGGTGATTTTTAATGGTACAGATTTAGGGTCGGGCGTAATCCTGATAGGCCTTTTGCAAGCCTTGGGAGGATTGTCGGAAATGGTTATGATTGCAATATCGTTGGTTGAAGTAGCAAAAGTAGCAGGAGTAACAGGAGTGAAGGTATCAACAGAGGTTTTTTGGAAGAGTATCTCTTGGGTATCCATCAGGCGTTGGACACCTGATTTCAACATTGGGCAGTCAGCTTGTATGTTTAAACAAAAGTAACAGTCCTTCCCACAGCATGGGAATATCCCGGCTCTCATCAAATTCTCTTAAATCACTAGTAACGAAGTCAAAAGATCAGCAACATCAGTAACATGAAGGTCTTCCATAACGACATTAACATTATGACCGTGCTTGGGCATCAGAGCAGATATCACATTGGGCTTCTCAGGAGCATAAAATTCTACTTCCTTGGCGTCAATCAGGTCCTGGATTTTGTTCTTAAGCGCCCAACAATTATTTTTATCATGCCCAACACTGTCAGAGTGGTAAGCACACTTGGCATTGGAGTGGTAGTATGGAGAGGAGGTATTAGGGTTCTTTGGCGCTTCCTTCAAACTGGTAAGATTCAGTTTTAACAAATGAGGGAGTACTTGAGCTGGCGTCATGTTGATTCGGGTGAACTGCCGTTGTGGCCTTTCTACCCGTTGTTGATTAGGTCTTGGCTGACTGCCGCGAGGTTGATTATTTGAAGATTTTTGAATCATCACAGCCCCTACAGTTGGCCGGCGCTCGGTTCTTCCTTGACTTTTCTGAGAATAAACAGCAGAGGCTTCCTTCTTAGCTAGGAAAGTTTTCTTAACAGCAGTGGATGCGGAGGTATCTTTCTGAATCTTACCACTTTTAATACCGGCATCGACCCTTTCGCCGGTCAAAATTAATTCAGTGAATCCCACGGAGGAACTCCCAATTAAATGATTGAAGAAAGGGCCAGACAGGGTCCCCAGAAACATGTCAACTAGCTCTCTATCCGACAATGGTGGCTGCACCCTTCCGGCCAGATCACACCACTTCTGGGCATACTCTTTAAATCCTTCATTGGGAGCCATCCCCATACTTTGTAGCTGAGTACGAGTGGGCGCCAAATCAGCATTGTATTGGTATTGACGGTAAAATGAAGTAGCTAAGTCTTCCCAATTGTGAACCTATGATCTCTCGAGTTGATAGAACCAGTCCAATTGTGTGCCTGACAAACTGTCTTGGAAAAAGTGTACCCAGAGGTCTTTATCAGATGAGTGGGGCTGGATCTTTCTGACATACGATCTCAGATGCATCTTTGGGTAGGACAGACCGTCATACTTAGAAAATGTCGGTACTTTGAACTTGGGAGGGATAACGATCCCAACAACCAACCCTAGTTCTTCAAAATCTAAACCAGGTACCCTCTGCAACTCCATGGCTTCCAATCTATCCTCAAGATTTTTATATTAACCATCCGCCGGGGGATATTGCTGTTTGGAGTAGTCTTCGTCTTCTTCCTCTTCTTCCTCTTTAACTTCAGATTCAGAAGGTACCACGGCTCCTTTTCCTTTACCAGCCCCTTCATCAGACGTTGAGGGGAACTCGAGAACTTTTATGGCGTTGCTTTCAAACCTTCTTCCAAAAGTGGCTACTCCGGGTCTTTTCTTATTTTTCTCTTTATTTTTCTCCAATAGTGCTTTGAGGTCCTCTTGACCCTTTGCTAAGGTCATGAGGAGTTACTGGAATTGAGAATTTTGTGCTTGCAGATCCTTAACCGTCTGCTCCAAATCCATCTTGCTGAAATAAACAGCAGAAAGATAAGGAAACCTGGTGTGAAGACCTATTTATGCATATGATGAATGATATATTATTCATGTAATGCATTCAAGGATTCAGAAATTCAAATTTGTTACAAACAAAAAGGAACACACGTCATATTAAGAAGAAATTGTTAGTACATAAGTGCCCCATGGGCAAAATATTACAAAATTCTTAATGTGAAAAGACATTGTGCATTCTCTTTGGTGCGATGTAAGTGTTGAGATTTTCCTCCTCATGAAGTCGGCGGGTAAGCTCCAAAACCTTCTTCTCACTGGCGTAGAAGCTGCCTTCAAAAGTATTCCGTTCTTCTTTGAGTTGGATCCAACTCTTTTGCATTTCTTCCCATGATGTTGGCATGTCAGGATGTAGGAGGGTGTATGGAACCTCTCCTTCCATAACAGGCTCTTTGATCAAAGGGAGAATGTGAGGGTATGGCATCATAAGATTCTGGGTGCGGGTTTGTACCCACTTGAGGTAAGGCTCAAGGGGATGGAATTCTTGTGCCCCAATGTCTTACTATCCACTTTGTTGGGCATCCTCCAAGCTCTGATGAACCTTTGTCGAAGTCCTTGCGCATCGTTGTCGAAATTAAAAACTAGGTCAGGAATCAGCATGTCATGAGGGCCATCCCTCCGAGCATATCAAAACTGTCTTAGAGCTAAACAGGGGTTGTAGGTAATGCCTCCCCTAATGCCAAGTAGTGGGACATTAGGGAATTCCCCACAAAGATCAATGATGATGACATTTTCTCTAGACCGAGAACACCAATGTACATCAGAATGTGTGAGGGTCATCAACCGTTGTGACCACCTTAAACCCTGCTCATTCGTCAAAACTGATTGTGGAAGGTGAGAAATAAACCACCTTGCTAGGAGAGGAGTACAACACATGAGAACACCTCTTTTCCTCATTGTTCGTGTGTAAAATGAGTGTAGGATGTCCCCAAGCAATGTAGGTACATGATTCCGGGATATGAAAATCTTGATAGCATTCACATCTATAAGCTGATCAGGGTTTGGGAACAAGACCAACCCATAGATGAGGAGTGCCACGATCTCTTCAAAGGCTTGTAGATCTAGAGAATTCCAGCAATCTTGTGCCTTCTCAAATAGAAACTTTGCCAAGAATCCCTTGACACCACTTCTGATCTCCCAATGTCCTTTGATGTCAGATGGTTGCAAGTGTAATGCTTGAGCAACATCTTCAGGCTTTGGTTCTTTTTCCGTACCGTTGTAGGGTAGTTGATGAAGAATAGGAATTCTCAGGAGTTGAGAAAATTCCTCCAAAGTAGGTACTAGTTGGTAATCAGGGAATGTGAAACAGTGGTGTAAAGGGTCAAAGATCTGGAAGAGAACTTTCACGATGTCTTCTTCTATGTTAGAGTTGACCAAGTTGAGAAGTCTACCATGTCTTTCACTGAAGAGAGAACTCTATGGAATCCTGGATGTAAGCTCCTTGAGTTGAGGAGGGATTCTCACAAGGTTGACTTGAATTGTTTTCCTGCGAAGATATTCCATGACCTACAAAACAAGAACAAAGATGAAGATCCAAACCCTTGAAATGGTTAGTGGATGCATATGATGCTTTATGATGTTCATGATGTATGCACAAGCACATGTACAAGCAAGTCACACAAAACCCTAGTTTCAGGCTTGCATGAGGTTTCATAGGTAAGTACCCTCTTGAGTTTAGTTGGCTCAAACATGTCCTATAAATAGTAACCGGGTTCTAAGGAGCTCAATATCATTAGATTGTTTTCTATGTTCATTGTTTTGGTTTAGCCACTTAACTAGCGACCAAAATATTCCAAGAAAACAACCCTCAATGAGTGTAGTATCGAGTATCTACCAACTTTAGACTGCACCAAAGCCGGTCATCTCACTACCCCTAATAAAAGGCCAAGATGGTCAAGTAAGGTTCTAAGAGTTCATTAGTGCTTTATGACATCACTCAGCGGTCCCGTATTCTCTTTGATTGACTCAAAGGCTACTGGTACTCACAAATATGTCGCACTAATATAGCTACTGCTTCAACCATGTCGGTATACCCCACACAGTTTCCACAACGTATTGCTATTTACCTATGAATGTTTCCCAAATCCGGGTAGAGGATTTCAAGCCCAAACAAGAGAACCAAATGTAAAGCAATCAAAGCAAACAATATAATCATGCAAAGGGTGATCTAAACCCTAAGGTTACTCCACTTTTAAAGATTTTCCTCAGCAGAGTCGCCAGTTCTGTGATACGGTGGGAGAACTGACTTGGGATTTTGCATTTGTGTTCGCAAATGTTTCGGTTTAGCAAGAGTCGCCACCGACTTTTTATTTTATCCTAAGGAAAGGTCAAAAAGCACAGGAAAGACATTTGAGATGTTTTCTTGGGTTCGGGGAGTAGGTTATAGAAAGGGAAGGTATTAGAACCCTTTCTATCCATGGTTATCCATGGGCTCTTAGTTACTTGCTTAGATCACTTGCTTTGCTTTTCAATTGTTTGAAATAGTGCTCTTCAATTGTTTGAAATGGTGCTTTGTGTGTGATTTTGAAAGATGTTTTGAAAAGAGGCCATCGTTGTGGCAACCTTTGTAATGATTCTTGTTTGAATGTATACAAAGGTGTTTTTTTGTCTTTTGAAAAGTTTTCAATGTTTGAAAGTATGGTTTTGAAGATAGCAAGTATGTTTTATTTTGCAAGCTTTGATCAAGTAACTAAGAGTTGTCTACCCTATTTTACTCAAAGATCTTTCTTATGTTTTTTAACCCTTTTAACAGTGTTGTTTCACCATTGTATTTGATGAACAACCTTGTGTTAGGATGTTAAACGGGACAGGCGCGGGTCATCGTATAAACCATGATAGCAATAGTGTCAAGTATTTTTGGCAATTTTCTTGAGGGACTTGATCATTTTATTTAGGCAACTCAGATATCATCATCGAGGGACTATGATCTTTTGTTTTGATTTTGTTTTGCCAAAGTACTTGACATGCATACCATGGCCCATTTTTGAAGGCAACAAGTGGATTGTAACCCTAAGGGTGCAAGTGTGCATTGTGTTTTTTTTTTCATGCATTTTTTGTCTTTGATTAGGTCAAGCTATTTGTTGATTTTGATTTTGCATACAAACCCTAAGTCTAATCATGGCATAATTGAATCATTTAAAGGTGCGAGAATTTAAATTCTACACTATTACAACATGATATAGGGAGGGGGTACAAATTTGAATTGGGGATTATTTTTCAAGAAATAAAACCCTAAATTATTACAACCAAATTGAATTTGCAAGGCATAATATTTAAATGTACAATATTTAAATAAATACAATAAATAAATATTAAATAAAATGTATTATGCAAAAAAGTTTTTATTTGTTCATGTATGCAAAAAGTATTTTTAATGTGAAGAAATGTAAAGAAATAAATAAAAAAAGTCAATTTTAATTATTTTTAGGGTTTTCCCTAATTCTCTTTAAAGAAAATAAAAATTGTATTATTTATGTACAAAATATATTAATATGTACAAAAATGAGAGTATATCATAAAAAATGTTTTTTTAGTATAAAATAATAATAAAAATAAAATGTATTATTTATTCTAATTATTTAATAAATATAATATATATATATATATATATATATATATATATATATATATATATATATATATATATATATATATATATATATATATATATATATATATATATATATATATATATATATATATATATATATATATATATATATATATATATATATATATATATATATATATATATATATATATATATATATATATATATATATATATATATATATATATATATATATTAAATATGTTAAATATGTAAAAAATAAAATAAATTATTTACAAAAATAAAATATATTCAAGAAAATGTTTTCAATGTGAATAAAAATAAGAAATGGAATAAAAGTATTATTTTCAATATTTTTAAATTTAAACAAAATAATATAAAAGTATATAAAATGTTTTTATGCTAGTAAAAAAAAATCAAATAAATGTAAAAAATTATGAAAATATTTTTGGATCGTTTTTTATGTTTGAAAATAAAATATAAAAGTTAGAAATGCAATAAAAATGTAAAAATAATAAAAATACAAGAAATGGGCCACGGGGGTGCTGAAAGTAAATTGGAAGGTGTCAAAAGCAAAGAAATCCAGGCCCAGCCCAGACTTCATCTTCAACCTCCAGAAGTTTGAAAAACGCGCGTTTTCCATACAAACTTGTATCTCCAGTATTTGTGATCCTTTGACAAAACTCAAAACATGAAACTTGTAGAGTATCAAACAACGAATCTAACCATATAAAAAACTCAAGCTAACTCTCAAAGACCAGAGAGAATTTCTCTGGCCCTAATTTCTAACCTAGTTTTTTCAGAAAGTTCATGAATGAAATTCTCCTAGCACGATTAATATAAATGAAAACTAAGCACATGTATGGTTTCAGGGCTATGAATACAACATCTTTCATTCACAAACCTAAGTCTAACTATTCCTAAATAGAGAGATAGAAGTTCATGAAATACTTGTTTTAGTTGAGTTCGAGCTGGACAATGCAGCAACTTTCAATGGTGCTTGAGGTTCTTTTGAGCTTTCCTGATGTCCACTGAACCTTTCCCAATGCTTACTTTGTTTTGAAGTGGCCTAAATCGTGCTACAGAACTCAACCTGCAAAGCTTCCAAACAAAAATGGCAATGTGTGTTAATGGAGTTACAGCAACTTGTAAATGGTCTGGACAACTTAGGTATATAGTTTGGAATGTGTTTGAAGTGCTTTTGGACAAAACACACGAAGGAATTTGAATGTGGCTTGCAATCTGCAGAACTGGCCCTGTTTTGCAATAAAATGGAGATTTTGAGTATGGGGAGGTTTGAGTGGTGAAAAGCTCGTGCTTCTGGCTTGCTAGGGTATGAGAAACTTGTTTGACAACTTTGCTTGAGTTGGTTTTATCAGATGTGTGAGTTCTCTTGTTTTTGACAAGTTACTTGATTATGAAGCAAAATGAGAAGTGACCAAGAGCAGGCCTGTACAGGCTAGCTCTAACTCTGCACACATTGTGTAAGCTTGGCCCCAAGTTTGTCGATTTGGTTTGCAGCATAAGATCTAGTTCAAGGCTCTAGGATGCTGTTTTGACATAAAGCAAAATTCAAACAAAAATGGCCATGTTGCTTTTTCTATTTAAGGATTAATCTAGTGTATAATCCTCTAATGTCCAAAACAAAACCTTAGACCAAGGGATTAGCATTTAATTATTGAGTACAAATTGGTTTAGAGGCCTGTAATTGTGAACTATGCTAGCTTGGTCAGATTTGGCAAATGGTATGAACATGTATTGGCCATGGTTACAAAGTGAGTGTTTGCCAACTTCAAGCATTCGATTCTCCCTAACCACAAAGGTGTTTGAGGAGTTCTTGGACAATTTGGAAAGAATCAACATGTACTATAATACATCTTTTATATGAAATTTAAGACTCCACGTGGAACCATGTGAAAAATTGCCAAGAAGATGGGTCAAAATCCTGCCTAAACTAGGGCAAAATTTCTCTAAGTTAAAAGTTTTAGGTACCCTTGTTCCAGAAATCATAACTTGAGATCCAAGCTTCTTTTGGGAAAACTTTGTGAATCAAAGTTGTATGCTTTGTGATGTAATACAACATTCATGTTATAAGTTTTGTTTGAATCCATTTGCATCTTGGTGAAAATGTGGGACAAAGTTAGGAAAAATTAAGAAAATTTCATAACTTAAAAAATTTCTAAGTTATGAAATTTCTTCATTTTAAACCCTAATTTGCAATTTTGGATTTCTTGATGAACAAGTTTCATAATTTGACATATTTTGATGAAAAATGACCCTTGGCACTTGATTTTGACCAAAAAGTCAAAGTTTGACTTTTCAATGTACAATCAAATTTTGATCAGTTGACTGAAAAATTCATCTGTCAATCCTATGCATTTGAGATCTTTTGAACTTGTTGAATGGGTCAAGACAATATCATTGAGTCCTTGTGTCCATGGTTGATCTTGATTTGCCATTGGTTAGGTCAAACAGTCAAAAATTGCCTTTGTACAGTCGAAACCCTAAAAATGACCATTTTGCCCTTTTGGTGATCTGATCAAATTTCTTGTGGAATTGTGATCCAAACTTGATCAAATGGTTCTTATGAGTTCATAATGTTGATGTGGGTCAAAATTCATGAGGTTTGACTGTCAATTGGCCACAATTGACTTTTTCCTCAATACAGCTGATTTCTAGGTCAACTGTCCAATTGACTAGGCAAAAATTTGATTCAAGGCTTGAAACTTGGTATGGACCAACTTGTGAGTCCAACATGGAGTATGAAAGTCATTTTGGGCATTGTGGGTTAAAACATCCCTGTGCAAACTCAAACCCTAATTTAGGTCAACAGTGCAAGGAGGTGTCTTGAGTAGAGCAAACCCTAGCTTTATCTTGAATTCCAAGAGTCTTGTGATGAGAAATGTTGATAAAATGAGAGGGAAAATTTTGGGGTACAACAACCAGGCTCAACTATTCTGAGATAATTTGGATTTTCAGGCTTTTGAAGACATATTGGCTCTCCTTATCTATGGTTTGGTTCTCTTCTCGAATCCGGATTCCTTTGTAGATGTGAATGCTGTCAAGATTTTCCTTTCTCGCAACCCTGTGCCTACCTTGCTTAGAGATATCTTGCATGCCCTCTATACTCGTACCGTGAGGAGAAGAGGGACTCTTATGTGTTATGTGTCGTTGCTGTCGAGGTGGTTTATTTCTCACCTCCCTAAGTCTGTGTTGAAGAACGAAGAAGGTTTGGGTTGGTCCTACAGAATAATTTCACTTGCTCATACAAATATTCTTTGGTGTTCCCGAGCTATGGAAGACACTGCTTTTATTGACCGTTGTGGGGGATACCCTAGTGTCCCATTGCTTGGAATTAGAGGGGGTATAACTTACAATCCTTGTCTAGCTTTGCGACAATTTGGTCGTTCTCGGAGAGATGGTCCCCATGAGCTACTTCTTGAGGACATTGTATTTAACTACAAGGAGGACATTAAGGAGAACCGCCAGAGGTTTATACGAGCTTAGGGCATGGTGAACCGATCTGACCTCCAAGAGTTGGGACCAAAGACTCCCCTTCCTATGCATCCTTACCTCCAATGGGTCCGAGCTCGTGCCCAGAAGCTTGGGACTCTCTATGAGGCCGTATTACTAGTGATTATGGAGCCCACTAATGAAGAAGGCGTTCCTTACACGTTTCTTTATCCTTACATGCCCATTGATCCTGTGGAGCTGTTGAGGTCTTGGATTCAGCTGAAGAATGAGTGGGATACTTACCGGGAACAGTACCATGAGCAAGAAAGGAAGATTTTGAAGCTCACCAGGCAGCTCGAGGAGGAAAAAGTGATCAATGACTACATCAGCATAAAAAGGAAGCGTCCATGGGACTTTTGATTTTTCTTTTTCTAGTTTTAGATCTTGTTTTATTTACTTCTTTGTAATGCCTTAAAGGCATTGTGGAACCTTTCAAAGTTAAGCTAATAAAGTTTTGTTTATTTTTGGTTTACAAATTTAAATCTCCCAAAGTCTTTGAAATCATTACATGCGCATCCCATTATCATGCACACCATTACATGTTTCTCATCTTCTTCGCTGTTTACTTCAGTAGAAATGTCTTCTGATCAAGCCATCAAAGATCTTCAGGCACAGAACGCCCAATTCTAACAGATGTTCATAAGTCTGGCTAAAGGGCAAGAGGATCTGAATACCCTTATTCTGAAAGAGAAGAAGAAGAAGAAGAAGGTCGGTATTTTGAACATGGGTAGAAGATTCGGAGAAAGGTTGAGACAACCAGTTGATCTGACTTCCTCATCCAAGGACGGGGAGAACCAAGAAGGGGGTAAAGGACCATAGTCCTGCAGTTTCTGATAATGATACGAATCACGACGGTGAGCAATATCCTCCTGCTAAGGATATGTACAAGCAGTTAGAAGACCGTCTAAGTGCTATGGAGATTCAGAAAATACCTGGTTTAGATTTCGGAGAATTGAGATTGGTATCGGGAGTGGTCATCCCTCACAAGTTCAAAGCTCTGGTTTTTGCTAAGTACGATGGAGTATCCTGTCCAAAACTCCATCTTCGCTCATATGTCAGGAAAATCCAACCACACACCGCTGATAGAAATTTGTGGATGCATTTATTTCAAGATAGTCTGTCAGGGACTCAGCTTGAATGGTTCTATCAGTTGGAAGGAGCCAGTGTCCAAAACTGGGAAGATCTTGCTGCTGCTTTCTACAAGCAGTACCAGTATAACACCAACCTTGCTCCCACTCATACTCAGCTCCAGGGTATGTCCATGGGTACAGATGAAGGTTTTAAGGACTATGCTCAAAATTGGAGAGACTTAGCTGGAAGAGTCCAACCCACTTTGTCTGATAGGGAGTTGGTTGACATGTTTCTAGGGACGCTATCTGGTCCATTTTTCAATCACTTGATCGACAGCTTGCATCTGGTTTCACTGAGTTGATCTTGATTGTAGAAAGAGTAGAAGTTGGAATCCAAAGTGCTAAGATACAGAAGGATGCCTCTTCAAGTTCGGTAAGGAAGCCTTTAATTGTTAAGAAGGAAGCTAGTGCAGTCTATGACCCGATGGGCCAAAGCAGATCTGAACATCGTCAAACGGTAAATGTTGTAGTGATATTAAGACCAATAGTTTCTCCATAACGCAACAATCAACAAAGGGTAGAAAGACCACAGAGGCAGTTTGTGATACGGTGGGAGAACTGACTTGAGGTTTGCGTTTGTATTCGCACTTGTGCGGTTAGCAAGAGTCGCCACCGACTTTTTATTTTATCCTAAGGAAAGGTTAAAAAAGCACAGCAAAAACCTTTTGAGATATTTCGTGGGTTCGGGGGGTAGATTATGAAAAGGGAAGGTATTAGCACCCTTTTCATCCATGGTTATCCATGGGCTCTTAGTTACTTGGCTTTTTAGATCACTTGCCTTGTTTTTCAATTGCTTTGAAAATAGTGCGTGTGTGGGTTGTTTTGAAAATGTTTTGGAAAAAGATGCCTTGTCTTAGGCCAACCTTGTAATAATTCTTTACTCGAATGTTTTACAAAGGTGCATATCTTTTCGAAAAGATGTTTCAAAAGTTTGAAAAGTTTGATTTTTTGAAAGTGTCGTGGATTGTGTTTTTTTGAAAAGAAGGCAAGTGTTTTTGCAAGTTTGATCTCAAGTAACTAAGAGTTTTGTCTACCCTATTGTACTCAAAGGTTTTTTGTCATGTTTTAACCCCTTTTAACAATTTTGTTCCACCATTGAAATTGATGGGCAATCTTGCGTTTAGGAAGTTTATTCGGGACGGGCGCGGGTCATTGTATGGACCACGAATGCAATGGTGCCAAGTGTCTTTGGCAATTTGTTTTGAAGGGACTTGATCATTTTGATAGGCGACTTTCGAAAGCGTCATCGAGGGACTTATGATCATTTGATTTTGTTTTGCCAAAGACATTCGACGTGCAAGCATGGCCCATTTGGAAGGCAACATGTGGGATTACCCTAGGGGGTGCAAGTGTGATTGTGTATTGATTACATGCATTTGTCTTGTATTAGGTTATCTAGCGTTTGATTTTATGTACATACAAACCCTAGGTCTAACCATGGTATAATTGAAAAGCTGTAAATTGCGGAATGTAAATCTACGCTATCACAAAATAATGTCCGGGAGTGGGGGTATAAATGTACAAGGGGATGAGACTTATAGTACTTACAACCAAATCGAATGTCGCAATCAAAATATAAATGTCAAATGTATAAATGTAAGATAAAATGTGTGTAGGGCAATATATTGTGTAAGTGCAAATGTATGTGTAAGTGTAAATATGTACAAATGCGAAATGCGAAATTGAGCCGTATTAGGGTTTTGACCTAGATAAATGTTTTAATCTTGTATTTTTGGTTTACATGTTAATTATGTACAAATGAAGGGTTTTGATTAAGAAAAAGTATTTTCAAATTTAATTTACATGATATGTACAAGATTAATTGTAATAATATAACATAAATGTATAAAATAACTATCTAAAAAATGTCTTAATTTTATGATAAAAAGCATTTTATTATTTAGGTTAGTATTTTTACAAAGAATAAAAACATTGTTTATAGAATGAAATTAGTAAAAGAAATATTATTTATGAAAAAGAAAAATTAAAAAAAGAAAGTTAATGTTAAGAGAAGGGTTAGTGTTTGTTAATAATACTATTGGTTTTATAAAAATGAAAAGAATAGTTAGTGTTTAGTGTTGTTTTTTTTTAAAAAAAAAGAAAGGTATTCTGATGGGCTTAGGAAGGCAGACACGGGTTAAGCCCAATGTTGATCCAAAAACGAATTTTAGGGTTTGGCATTGGTTCAGAGTGGAGACGAGGGTTTGTGAGGTGACGACGGCGCCGTTCACTTGAAATTCGTCTTCTTCGTTCAAGCTTCCCTGAGCTTCTTTGCCCGAGCCACCGCGTTACCTTCGTTTCCCCTTCCCTCCAGCGACACTGTTGAGGCAGTAGAACTTGGTAATCGCTTTGATTTGTCTTGTTTTAGTACGTTTTGTGATCTTTTGCGTATTTGATTTACTGCTTGGGGTTTGACCTCTCATGTTGTGTTTATTGATTTTTATTTGGAGGTGCATTAGGAGGGAAAAGAAGTGTCATACCTCTACTGGAAAAGGGAAGGAAGGAGACGAGGACGCTAAGGAGGCTTTGACGGCGAAGATTCAGTGATGAAGACGCTGGCTTGCTTCTTGATGCCTTCCTGGTAACTTCGTTCTTTTACCTTTTTTGCTTAGGTTTTTTGATGATGATATTCGTACTGAGAAAACCCTAATGTGTCGCTTCTTTACCTCTTCTTCTTCCACTGTGTATTTGCTTGAGGGTGATGCGTATGTCTGAGTACTTTGCTTGAGGGTGATGCGTATGTCTGAGTACTTTGCTTGAGATTTGCTTGTCTTGAACTCTTTTCTTGAACAGCTGTTGCCTATGTGTGCTAGCCTATGATGAAGCTTGCTTCTGAGGCTTTCTAAGTTGCCTTTGTGTTGTTGCCTGAATTGTTGCCTTGGGAATTTGTGTGCTTATCTTTCTCTCGTTGCCTTGTGATGATTTTGAACGAATATTGCCTTGAGTGGCCTTCTGAGATGCCTATGATGAAGCTTGCTTCTGAGGCTTAAAGATTAGTTCGTGCTTGATATTTTTTAGCACAGATATACCAGGTTTTTGACAGGGAGTTTTGGGTTATTATTGTTGTTTGGTTATGACAGTGGGGTTTGGGGTGTTTGACAGGATCTTGAGGTTTGGATGTTGGTTATGGTTTTAGTTTGGATATCAGGATGCAAGTATGGTTTGAAAGTTGAGGTTTGAGTTGGGATCTCAGGTTTCTTGTGTTTGGCATAAAGGTTTGGTCATGGTGTTTTTGACAGGGTTGGTGTTTATGATTCTAGTTAGGCAGCATGTAGAGTTTTTGTGTATCAGTTTTGTAAAAATATCTTCTTTTGAACTGTGCCTTTTCTATATGCAGAGTTTGCTTTTGTTATGACAGTCGTGTTTTTCTCTTCTTAACCTCTCCCTCCACTGAGTTCTTGTATCTCTCTTCTATATCCTTTTTTTGAACTCACCTGCTATGCTGCTATCTTGGACTCATATCCCTCAACTGTGTTGTATATATTTTTTTATCTTCTGAACTCACCTGCTATGCTGCTATATTGGACTGAGCTGAACTGCTATGTTTCCTTTTTTATGCAGAGTTGCTATCTTGCTTTCCCTGAACTGTCTATGTTGAACTGTGCTTTTTTTGATTTGTATCCCTGCTGCCTATGTTGAGCTGAACTCAGTTTGTATATCCTCTTCATTTACTTGCTATGCTGGTCTATGTTTTGACTGAGCTTGTAGGCTTGTACATCCTTTTTCTGTGACTTGCCTGCTGTCTGTCTGCTGAACTGTCTTGCCTAACCCTGCCTGCTGCTTTAATCTCTTTTCTCTCTCTCAAAGTACAGCTTAGGATTTTAATATGATTTTACTGTACTGTTCTGAAGGGGCCTTTGTGGGAAATGATGAAAAAGATAGTTTGCATCTTACATTTTGCATCTTTATCCTTTTGACAATTTTGATCTGACTTTGCCTTTTGATATCTTTTCCAAAAATCTTTCCATGACAGCTTGTAGGCTTGTGACAGCAAATGTACTTTTGAAATCTTTCTTTGAGTAAACTTTGTTTTGGATTGAAAGTTTGGATTGAACCTTTTCAGTTTAGTTTGGATTTTGAATCTATGCAGCTTGCAAATCTTTTAGAAACTATGCATTTTTGACATTTGCATTACATGAGATAAAATAATCTTCCCTCTCTGTGAACCGGGAGAAATCCCGTGATTTGCAGAGAGGGCAACTGATCCCAGTCAGCGGCCCCTAATGATGAGCAATTTAACTGTCTTTGCTAATTTTAATTCTTTCTGACTTTCTTATTTCTTTTTGCAGATGAAAGATGGAATGCCGGAGCGGAGTGAAGAATGAAGAGTATTTAGAAAATAGGATATTTTTCATTCTATTGTAATATTTAAATTAAATGTAAATTATTGTTTGTAATAAACAACAATTTGTAAATAATTTAAGTATCAATGAAAATTCAAATTATCCGATTAATTCTAATTTCTTTATTGTTTATTTATTTATTTAAAATTCTTAGAATTAACAATTGAAAAATAAATTCAATCATTTAATTTCAGAATAATAAATAACTTAAATAAAACAACATTGACCAATTAAGTCTGTCTAATCCAAAATCCAAAGCAAAGCAGCAATTAACCCAGATAGACTGATCAAACACATGAACACTGTGAATTCCAAAACTGCATCTTGCATCTGACTGGCCCAATCAAAATGTACTGAATTCAAACCACTGTCTCTTTTGTTGATTAAACCAAGATAACGCGACTTTTAATTCGAATCTTGAAATAAACCGCAAAGTGTTGTGGAATTCAAATTCTTCTGAGAATATGCCCATGAAACCCTAATCCCTGATTAAATGCCAAATCACGCTCGCTTGATCAAAATTGAACCAAAAAACCAAACAAACCCTAAGCCCACTGTATGAAACAATTCAGAGCTCTGAAAATCAGTAAACCCTAATTTTGCTTGACCGTCAAGAAAAGTCCGTTTGTCCGATTCTTGAGTCAGTTGGAGAAGTCAGGAAATGTTTGAAGCTGAGATTTCTTTTGTGGAAAAGCGCGAGGGCAAATTTTGGGGTACAACAGTTGCCCCTGTTCAATCTTCTTGGACCTGAAGAGTTAGATTGGCAAGTTTGCCTTTCGCGACTTGAAGGTAAAAGGAGATTGAACACTAATGTGCCCAGAAAATTTGCGCTCGTCGAAGTGACGGTGGAGGTGAATGGGCTTATAGATGCCATTTGGTGATGGGCTTAAAGATGCCATTTGGTGATGTTGAACCGTACGTCATTGGTGAGTGGACGAGTATCAGAAGGGCATCCCTGTTTTGGACTATCTCTGAACTGGGGCTTGAACAAGTAACAGATTGATGTCCGTGTCTGGAGAATCTGTAAACTATTTTCAGGAGTTGGGACTGAACAAGCAATGGAGTAGCATCCGTTGTTGGGAAGCGTCCGTAACCTCTCTTCAAAAATTGAGAAGAGTCTGAATCAGTTGGTGGGTTGACATCCGTTGTAGGGAAGCATCCGTAAACTGTTTTCAAAAATTGAGAAGAGTCTGAATCAGTTGGTAGATTGACATCCGTTGTAGGGAAGAATCCGTAAACTGTTTTCAGACGTTTTGAAGAAGAATCTGAACAAGTGATAGGTTAACATCCGTTTACTTGGAGAACCCGTGAACTGTTTTCAGAAATCTTGAAGTTGAAGAGGAACCGGTGTAGGGTTTCCTGATGATGCGTCTGAATGAATCTGGAATAAGTATCAAAATGTTGCCGTGTCCGGGTCACATCTGAACTAAGTTTTTTGGATGAATCCTGGGAGTTGATTTGTGTCTGTCGACTGATCTTACCTGAAAAGGCGAAGGGTTAGTTGTATGCAATGTTATGATGCAATGCAATGTATGTGACAACAATATTTATGAATGTGATGGATGCGCATGTAAGCTGATGAGCTAATCCTGCCGAGGATACATGAATCCGAGATGGCTGAAGATAAAAGCATCTTGACTGCTGCCGGGGAAAATAAATCCTTGGCTGTTGCTGGAGGAGAGAAATCCTGATGACCTCTACTGGGGAGTTCCAACTAGTAGACTCGTGCTGGGGAGGTCAGATTTGAGAATCGTTAGCTTGATGGGAAGTAACTCTGGAGACTTCACTGGGGAACTCAAGATATGCCTCCTCAAAACTCTGTGGGGAGAAAGTTTGAAAGTCTGACTTCGCTGGGGATTGTCCACTTGAAGCTCTTGATCTGCTGGGGAATTTTGATGAACTCTGCTGGGGATGGGAAGAATTTTCTGATTGTTGTAGGTGTTGGTTTGGGATAAGTTACTGAATGTCGCCATCGCTGGGTCACATCTTGAACTATATCTGGAAGTCTGAATGAGTTATAGAATGTCGCCATGTCTGGGTCACATCTTGAACTATATCTGGAAGTCTGAATGAGTTATAGAATGTCGCCATGTCTGGGTCACATCTTGAACTATATCCGGAAGTCTGAATGAGTTATAGAATGTCGCCATGTCTGGGTCACATCTTGAACTATATCTGGAAGTCTGAATGAGTTATAGAATGTCGCCATGTCTGGGTCACATCTTGAACTATATCTGGAAGTCTGAATGAGTTATAGAATGTCGCCATGTCTGGGTCACATCTTGAACTATATCTGGAAGTCCGAATGAGTTATAGAATGTCGCCATGTCTGGGTCACATCTTGAACTATATCTGGAAGTCTGAATGAGTTATAGAATGTCGCCATGTCTGGGTCACATCTTGAACTATATCTGGAAGTCCGAATGAGTTATAGAATGTCGCCATGTCTGGGTCACATCTTGAACTATATCTGGAAGTCCGAATGAGTTATAGAATGTCGCCATGTCTGGGTCACATCTTGAACTATATCTGGAAGTCTGAATGAGTTATAGAATGTCGCCATGTCTGGGTCACATCTTGAACTATATCTGGAAGTCTGAATGAGTTATAGAATGTCGCCATGTCTGGGTCACATCTTGAACTATATCTGGAAGTCTGAATGAGTTATAGAATGTCGCCATGTCTGGGTCACATCTTGAACTATATCTGGAAGTCTGAATGAGTTATAGAATGTCGCCATGTCTGGGTCACATCTTGAACTATATCTGGAAGTCCGAATGAGTTATAGAATGTCGCCATGTCTGGGTCACATCTTGAACTATATCTTGTCTTTTGAGGTGATAAGGAACTTGTTGAACACTTCTGACATTCGAATGCCCCAAGTGGCGGTGAAGGAGTCTTGAATCAGATTACTCTGCATATTGAGAGATTTCTTGAAATCTTGACTGGACTGCCCCAGGTTAACTGAACTTTGAAAGATCTGTTGGACCTTGACTGGACTGCCCCAGGTTAACTGAATTGCGATATGTCATGCCCCTTGTTGATAGGAGATTTGATGGAAGTTTTATCCTCTTGAGGTGATTTAGACTTACTGAGAGAGTTTTCGTTCCTCCGAACATTCGCTGTGTGAACTTCTTCGCTGTCAAACAAAAGGGGTTAAATGCAGACAGTGATATTCGACTAATGCAAAGTTCATGTTTGTCTTTGAAATTTTGAAAAATGCGTTTTTAGCAGAAAACTTTTCATAAGACAAGTTAACACGAGATTTAGAGCAAAGCCCTACAGGAGTCAGGATACCTTTTGTAACAGTATGCTTTCGAACTAACCCATGCTTCAATTAGGACTTTTGAAGGGTTGTAACGTGGCCTGGTTCACGGTTTAAGAAACAAAGGATAAAGGCTCAAAGTGTATTTGTACCCACCCGCTCTTCGTGATGTTCTTCAACCTAAGCTCAGTTAATTGTGCGTCGCACTCTGTTTTGAGTTTGAAACGACTTTTGGGCGATGGTTCACCAGTTTGAATTTTGGGAGACAGTCATTATCTCTGTTTTCTTTTCCAACATTTTTCATGTTGTTGAGGGTTTTGTAATGACCTCACTATTTTGATTTTGGTTTGTTATCCCTAACTTTTGCCTGACTGTTACCGTTTTCGGGATTACTGTCAGCGGGATGCCCCAACTTTCTTAAGCCTCCTTCATAGGTTTTGGCTTGGTGGGCTTTTCTCTTTTGAGAGATTGACTGTCTATGTGATAGAGAACCACCCTTGTCTTTTGATTCCGAAGGAACGCTTTCTTTCTCGACGTCGTTCGTTGTATTACGAACTGAGAGTTTGCGACTTCAATGCGCATTTTCTTTTGAATTAACTGAGATACTACCCTGCCCCAGGTTTATATCAAAGGTTTTGATTGTTTTAGAACAGGAAACTCCTACTTCTTTGGCTCGAAGGGGTTGACTAGGGATTAACTTCCTTATAACTCCAGTGTTTGGGAATTGAAAGAAATGCCTGTACATCATCAGCAAGGTCTGTTCAAAAGCATACTGTATAAGATCGCGGTATTGTTTCGTCATCCTCCCTCTAAAGGCTTGCAGCTTTTTATCAAGAGTTAAATATCATAAAGAAAAGCATAAGAATAGTGAAACGAATGGATAAATTCAAGACAAACATATGCAATGCATTAATGAAAACAGAGTTTAACATCAACAAATAATTGTTTGACAGCAAAAGATATTACAACTTTGAAAATTCAAAATGAAACAAACGCAATCTCAATGATTTGGCATAAGAGGAGTGATCATGCTGGAGTCTCTGGGGGACCAAACTCAATCTCCTTGGCATCGATCATGTCCTGGATCTTGTTCCTCAGAGGCCAACAGTTGTTGGTATCATGCCCCGGGCTATCAGAGTGGTATTCACATCTTTCATTAGGGTGATAGGTAGGAGCAGAAGTATTCGGGTTCCGGAGAGGAGCCCTCAGAGTAATCATACCCCTCTTCAACAGGTGTTGCAGTGCCTGAGACAGTGACATGTTGATCTTGGTGAACTGCCTCTTAGGTGCGACTTCCTTATGCTGGTGCCCCTGTCTTTGTTGAGCAGGTACATGATTGGGGATCAGGATTGCCCCTACATGTTGGTCACGACGACCCCTTTGACTGTTCGCAGTAATGGACTCTTTCTTCCCGTTGTAGGGGATTATCTGAGTATCGGAGGTTGTGGCTCCCTGGATCTTTCCACTCTTGATGCCAGCCTCGACCCTCTCGCCGGTTAGTATTAGCTCGGCGAACCCGGCTGAGGAGCTTCCAATTAAGTGCTTGAAGAAAGGCCCTGTCAAAGTTCCCATGAAGATGTCAATCAGCTCTCTGTCAGTTAGAGGGGGTTGCACTCTACCGGCCAGATCTCTCCATTTTTGAGCATACCCTTTGAAGCTCTCGTCAGAACCCATGGTCATGTTCTGCAACTGCACACGAGTTGGTGCGAGATCAGCATTGTACCGATACTGTTCGTAAAAGGCCCCGGCTAGATCTTCCCAGGTGTGGATGCGAGAACTCTCCAATTGATAGAACCACTCGAGATGAGCCCCTACTAGACTTTCTTGGAAGAAATGGATCCAAAGCCTCTTATCAGCTGTGTATGGTTGAATCTTGCGGACATAAGATCTTAGATGCATTTTGGGGCAAGAAACTCCGTCGTACAGAGCAACGGTAGGAACTTTGAATTTTGGAGGGATGACCAATCCAGGAACCAAACCCATGTCTCCTAAATCCAAGCCAGGTATTTGTTGGATCTCCATAGCATTAAGGCGATCCTCCAACTCTTTGTACTTGTCATCAGTAAGAGGATATTGTTCTTCGGAGTAATCAGCTTCCTCTTCAACCATCTCCTCATTGTGGTCTTCTTCAAGACTAACCACTGTGTTGGATGGAGTTGCAAGGTCTTGGGTCTTAGGCCTTCTCCTCAAGTTCAGGATGCGGGCTGCCTTCTTGGACTTCTTCTTCTTGTCTTTGAGAAGGAGAGCTGTCAGATCTTCTTGCCCTTTCCCCATAGCCAGAAGCATTTGTTGGAATTGAGCATTTTGAGCCTGGAGCTCTTTCACTGTTTGTTCCATATCCATCTTACTGAAATAAACAGTAGGAAGAATAAGGAGACCTGTAGGGGAGAAACCTGTTATGCAATGATATGTGTGATATATATGCAATGTTTTCAAGGATCTCTTGGAGTAAACACAAGAAAATGTTAGAGGTTGAACTCTGCTCCTGGATTGGGGATCTCTGCATCGGTGGACGTCCTTCCACGAGAATCGAGCTCACCATGTCGAGTGGGTCATATCCACTGATTCAAGTTGTTGTTCTTGAACTTTGACTGGGTTGGTTAGAGGAGAGACCTCTTGCCCCTTGATAGATGTCTGGTTCAACGTAACCCTGCATTAACAGAACCCTCGAGATCCTTGAAATGGTTATTGAGAATGCTAAAATGCTATGGTATGATGTCATGATGTTATATACATGTATGCACAAGCAAGTAAGTGTATATACAGGCAGACAATATTCACACAAAGCACACAAGGCCTTAGGTTTAGGCTTGCATGGGGTCCGGGTACTACCCTCTTTCAGTTTGTTGGTTAAAACCTGTCCTATTAAAAGTAACCGGGTTCTAGAGGTCCCAATGTCACGGGATTGCTTTCATTGTTCATCGTTTCGATTTAGCCACTGAACTGGCGACCGAAATATTCCAGGAAAGCAACCCTCAATTGAGTGTAGTATCGAGTATCAACCAACCTCGGACTGCACCAAAGTCAGTTATCTCACTACCCTAAAAAGGCCAAGATGGTTCAATTAAGGTTCCTAAGGTCTGTTGATGCTTCATGACACCACATGGAGGCCCCGTACTCTCCTTGACTGAACTCAAGGGTTACCGGTACACACCAAAGTGCCACATCAACGTAGCAGACTGCTTCAACCATGTCGGTATACCCCGCACAGTTCCCTCACAGCCTTGTTGCTACCTAAAAAGGTTTCCCCCAGATCCGGGTTAGGATCTATAAAACTCCGATACAAAGCCCACAATATGTAAAAGCAAACAAAGCAAGCAATTGAAAACAAAGGTGATCTAAACCCTAAGGTTACTCCACTTTAAAAGATTTTCCCCAGCAGAGTCGCCAGTTCTGTGATACGGTGGGAGAACTGACTTGAGGTTTGCGTTTGTATTCGCACTTGTGCGGTTAGCAAGAGTCGCCACCGACTTTTTATTTTATCCTAAGGAAAGGTTAAAAAAGCACAGCAAAAACCTTTTGAGATATTTCGTGGGTTCGGGGGGTAGATTATGAAAAGGGAAGGTATTAGCACCCTTTTCATCCATGGTTATCCATGGGCTCTTAGTTACTTGGCTTTTTAGATCACTTGCCTTGTTTTTCAATTGCTTTGAAAATAGTGCGTGTGTGGGTTGTTTTGAAAATGTTTTGGAAAAAGATGCCTTGTCTTAGGCCAACCTTGTAATAATTCTTTACTCGAATGTTTTACAAAGGTGCATATCTTTTCGAAAAGATGTTTCAAAAGTTTGAAAAGTTTGATTTTTTGAAAGTGTCGTGGATTGTGTTTTTTTGAAAAGAAGGCAAGTGTTTTTGCAAGTTTGATCTCAAGTAACTAAGAGTTTTGTCTACCCTATTGTACTCAAAGGTTTTTTGTCATGTTTTAACCCCTTTTAACAATTTTGTTCCACCATTGAAATTGATGGGCAATCTTGCGTTTAGGAAGTTTATTCGGGACGGGCGCGGGTCATTGTATGGACCACGAATGCAATGGTGCCAAGTGTCTTTGGCAATTTGTTTTGAAGGGACTTGATCATTTTGATAGGCGACTTTCGAAAGCGTCATCGAGGGACTTATGATCATTTGATTTTGTTTTGCCAAAGACATTCGACGTGCAAGCATGGCCCATTTGGAAGGCAACATGTGGGATTACCCTAGGGGGTGCAAGTGTGATTGTGTATTGATTACATGCATTTGTCTTGTATTAGGTTATCTAGCGTTTGATTTTATGTACATACAAACCCTAGGTCTAACCATGGTATAATTGAAAAGCTGTAAATTGCGGAATGTAAATCTACGCTATCACAAAATAATGTCCGGGAGTGGGGGTATAAATGTACAAGGGGATGAGACTTATAGTACTTACAACCAAATCGAATGTCGCAATCAAAATATAAATGTCAAATGTATAAATGTAAGATAAAATGTGTGTAGGGCAATATATTGTGTAAGTGCAAATGTATGTGTAAGTGTAAATATGTACAAATGCGAAATGCGAAATTGAGCCGTATTAGGGTTTTGACCTAGATAAATGTTTTAATCTTGTATTTTTGGTTTACATGTTAATTATGTACAAATGAAGGGTTTTGATTAAGAAAAAGTATTTTCAAATTTAATTTACATGATATGTACAAGATTAATTGTAATAATATAACATAAATGTATAAAATAACTATCTAAAAAATGTCTTAATTTTATGATAAAAAGCATTTTATTATTTAGGTTAGTATTTTTACAAAGAATAAAAACATTGTTTATAGAATGAAATTAGTAAAAGAAATATTATTTATGAAAAAGAAAAATTAAAAAAAGAAAGTTAATGTTAAGAGAAGGGTTAGTGTTTGTTAATAATACTATTGGTTTTATAAAAATGAAAAGAATAGTTAGTGTTTAGTGTTGTTTTTTTTTAAAAAAAAAGAAAGGTATTCTGATGGGCTTAGGAAGGCAGACACGGGTTAAGCCCAATGTTGATCCAAAAACGAATTTTAGGGTTTGGCATTGGTTCAGAGTGGAGACGAGGGTTTGTGAGGTGACGACGGCGCCGTTCACTTGAAATTCGTCTTCTTCGTTCAAGCTTCCCTGAGCTTCTTTGCCCGAGCCACCGCGTTACCTTCGTTTCCCCTTCCCTCCAGCGACACTGTTGAGGCAGTAGAACTTGGTAATCGCTTTGATTTGTCTTGTTTTAGTACGTTTTGTGATCTTTTGCGTATTTGATTTACTGCTTGGGGTTTGACCTCTCATGTTGTGTTTATTGATTTTTATTTGGAGGTGCATTAGGAGGGAAAAGAAGTGTCATACCTCTACTGGAAAAGGGAAGGAAGGAGACGAGGACGCTAAGGAGGCTTTGACGGCGAAGATTCAGTGATGAAGACGCTGGCTTGCTTCTTGATGCCTTCCTGGTAACTTCGTTCTTTTACCTTTTTTGCTTAGGTTTTTTGATGATGATATTCGTACTGAGAAAACCCTAATGTGTCGCTTCTTTACCTCTTCTTCTTCCACTGTGTATTTGCTTGAGGGTGATGCGTATGTCTGAGTACTTTGCTTGAGGGTGATGCGTATGTCTGAGTACTTTGCTTGAGATTTGCTTGTCTTGAACTCTTTTCTTGAACAGCTGTTGCCTATGTGTGCTAGCCTATGATGAAGCTTGCTTCTGAGGCTTTCTAAGTTGCCTTTGTGTTGTTGCCTGAATTGTTGCCTTGGGAATTTGTGTGCTTATCTTTCTCTCGTTGCCTTGTGATGATTTTGAACGAATATTGCCTTGAGTGGCCTTCTGAGATGCCTATGATGAAGCTTGCTTCTGAGGCTTAAAGATTAGTTCGTGCTTGATATTTTTTAGCACAGATATACCAGGTTTTTGACAGGGAGTTTTGGGTTATTATTGTTGTTTGGTTATGACAGTGGGGTTTGGGGTGTTTGACAGGATCTTGAGGTTTGGATGTTGGTTATGGTTTTAGTTTGGATATCAGGATGCAAGTATGGTTTGAAAGTTGAGGTTTGAGTTGGGATCTCAGGTTTCTTGTGTTTGGCATAAAGGTTTGGTCATGGTGTTTTTGACAGGGTTGGTGTTTATGATTCTAGTTAGGCAGCATGTAGAGTTTTTGTGTATCAGTTTTGTAAAAATATCTTCTTTTGAACTGTGCCTTTTCTATATGCAGAGTTTGCTTTTGTTATGACAGTCGTGTTTTTCTCTTCTTAACCTCTCCCTCCACTGAGTTCTTGTATCTCTCTTCTATATCCTTTTTTTGAACTCACCTGCTATGCTGCTATCTTGGACTCATATCCCTCAACTGTGTTGTATATATTTTTTTATCTTCTGAACTCACCTGCTATGCTGCTATATTGGACTGAGCTGAACTGCTATGTTTCCTTTTTTATGCAGAGTTGCTATCTTGCTTTCCCTGAACTGTCTATGTTGAACTGTGCTTTTTTTGATTTGTATCCCTGCTGCCTATGTTGAGCTGAACTCAGTTTGTATATCCTCTTCATTTACTTGCTATGCTGGTCTATGTTTTGACTGAGCTTGTAGGCTTGTACATCCTTTTTCTGTGACTTGCCTGCTGTCTGTCTGCTGAACTGTCTTGCCTAACCCTGCCTGCTGCTTTAATCTCTTTTCTCTCTCTCAAAGTACAGCTTAGGATTTTAATATGATTTTACTGTACTGTTCTGAAGGGGCCTTTGTGGGAAATGATGAAAAAGATAGTTTGCATCTTACATTTTGCATCTTTATCCTTTTGACAATTTTGATCTGACTTTGCCTTTTGATATCTTTTCCAAAAATCTTTCCATGACAGCTTGTAGGCTTGTGACAGCAAATGTACTTTTGAAATCTTTCTTTGAGTAAACTTTGTTTTGGATTGAAAGTTTGGATTGAACCTTTTCAGTTTAGTTTGGATTTTGAATCTATGCAGCTTGCAAATCTTTTAGAAACTATGCATTTTTGACATTTGCATTACATGAGATAAAATAATCTTCCCTCTCTGTGAACCGGGAGAAATCCCGTGATTTGCAGAGAGGGCAACTGATCCCAGTCAGCGGCCCCTAATGATGAGCAATTTAACTGTCTTTGCTAATTTTAATTCTTTCTGACTTTCTTATTTCTTTTTGCAGATGAAAGATGGAATGCCGGAGCGGAGTGAAGAATGAAGAGTATTTAGAAAATAGGATATTTTTCATTCTATTGTAATATTTAAATTAAATGTAAATTATTGTTTGTAATAAACAACAATTTGTAAATAATTTAAGTATCAATGAAAATTCAAATTATCCGATTAATTCTAATTTCTTTATTGTTTATTTATTTATTTAAAATTCTTAGAATTAACAATTGAAAAATAAATTCAATCATTTAATTTCAGAATAATAAATAACTTAAATAAAACAACATTGACCAATTAAGTCTGTCTAATCCAAAATCCAAAGCAAAGCAGCAATTAACCCAGATAGACTGATCAAACACATGAACACTGTGAATTCCAAAACTGCATCTTGCATCTGACTGGCCCAATCAAAATGTACTGAATTCAAACCACTGTCTCTTTTGTTGATTAAACCAAGATAACGCGACTTTTAATTCGAATCTTGAAATAAACCGCAAAGTGTTGTGGAATTCAAATTCTTCTGAGAATATGCCCATGAAACCCTAATCCCTGATTAAATGCCAAATCACGCTCGCTTGATCAAAATTGAACCAAAAAACCAAACAAACCCTAAGCCCACTGTATGAAACAATTCAGAGCTCTGAAAATCAGTAAACCCTAATTTTGCTTGACCGTCAAGAAAAGTCCGTTTGTCCGATTCTTGAGTCAGTTGGAGAAGTCAGGAAATGTTTGAAGCTGAGATTTCTTTTGTGGAAAAGCGCGAGGGCAAATTTTGGGGTACAACACAGTTCACCCGGCCCAATATGACTCTGTCTCAAATTTTACCGCAATTGTTGAAGACCAATCTGGTAACTCTGAGGGAAGCCCCGAAGAACCCCAACACCATATCTCCCTGCTATAACCCGAATGCCCGCTGCGCCTATCACTCTGAAAGTCCAGGTCATGATACAAATGATTGTTGGGCCCTGAAAAACAAAGTGCAAGACTTGATCGAAGCCAAGGAGATAGAGTTTGATGCTCCAGAAAATCCGAATGTTATAACTGCTCCCATGCCCAAACATGGTCATGGAGTAAATGTTGTTGATAATGATTTGTTTGTGACCTCTATTGAATAAATTTCTACTCCTCTTAAGACTGTTAAGACGAATTTGCTATTGGCCGGTTTATTTATGGGTTGTGGTGAAGGTTGCCACATGTGCTCAATTCTACCTGCCGGTTGCCGCTTATTAAAGTCAGGTGTCCAGCGCCTGATGGATAATAAAGAGATTATGTTCGAGAAGACTATGATTATGTTTGTTCCAAAGGAAGATATCACCATCATAACCATTTCCGCCAATCCTTCCAAGGTTTCCTCGAGAAAACCTGTTAGGATTACACCTGTTCCAAGAATTGCTCTGCTGATAATCACTATTCCTGGTCTCATCCCGTACACCTCAGACAAGGTTGTCCCATGGTATTATGGTGCTGATGTGTACTATCATGGCATTAAGCAAGATCTAAAGAATGAAGAAGCTGATACTGATGTCAGTAATATTGTCGGGTCTAGTAAGTTTACCCGAAGTGGAAGGGTTTTCTCTTCTGAGATTTCTCCGCAGATCATCAAGCCTACTGTTATTCTAACTGCTGCTCCAACCAACACTCCTAACATTTCTCCTGTGCCTACTCCAGTTATTACCCCTGCTGTGAGCCATCTGGGGCTCGGGGCAAAGAAATTATAGGTGAGCCTGCCCGGACGGAGGTGCCTAGAAAAATCATTGTGGAAGCCTCTAAACAAGAAATAGAGGAAATACTGAAAATCATTAAGAAGAGCGACTACAATGTGGTCGAGCAGCTGGGGCAGACCCCATTGAAGATATCCATATTATCTCTGCTGTTGTGTTCTGAAGCCCACGCGAAGTCTTTGATTTCATTTCTTAAGACCGCGCATGTGCCGCAGGAAACTTCAGCAGATCAGTTCAAAGATTGTATGGCCAGCCTGACTGCTGACAATGGGCTAGGTTTCTCAGATGCGGATCTGACACCAAAAGGAAGGAACCATAATGATGCTCTGCATGTCTCGATTAAGTACAGGGGCACCACTATGGCTCATGTGCTGGTCGATACCGGGTCTTCACTGAATGTTATGCCGAAGAAAACGTTGGACCATTTGGATTGTGAGGGTTTGACTCTAAAGCCTAGTAACATTGTGGTAAGGGCTTTTGACGGATAAAAGAGAATGGTGCACGGGGAGGTGGACATCCCTGTCAAAGTGGGTTCTCAGACCTTTGGGTCCACCTTCTACGTAATGGATATCAGGCCATCATATTCTTGCTTGTTGGGTCGTCCTTGGATCCATAAGGCTGGGGCAGTTACTTCCACCCTCTATCAAGTGCTGAAGTACCCGGTGAAGGGAAATATTGTCACGGTGCGAGGTGAAATAAAGTATATGGTGAGTCATCTCAATTCCTTCCGCTACGTAGAGATGGACGGGGAGTTCATAGAAACTCCTTGTCAGAACTTTGAAGAGGTCCCTCAGACTTTGGCGTCAACTGAAATTACTACCAACAAACCTTCGCTGAAGATGGCTTCTCTCAAAGACGCTAGGGCTGTGGTTAAAGAAGGTGGGTGTACCAATTGGGGTCAGCTCCCTGATTTCACTCACAAAACTGACAAATTTGGTTTGGGATTTACTACAGGGGCTCAAAGGGCTGTTAGGCGTGCTCATGCTGGAAAACCTCCTCTACACATTAGCAATCAGGGAGTTAATGCAATTGAAGACAGTGAAGGAGATTCAAACATCGACAGTTGGATCTACCCAACAACCAATGGTGGACTGAATAACTGGACGGCGAAGGACTTCATACTTGTTTCTTTCATTCCGCAGTAATTGACTTTTGTTTTAATATTTGTAATAAACAATTTGAAACTTTACAGCCCGGTGCCTTGCCCGAGGCACCTTGGCTTTGTTTATGAGGGCTATTATTTGTCATTTCATATATCATTAATAAAGCATTAGACGTTTCTTGCATTACAAATTTTGCGCTCCTTGTTTTTCTTTTCTGTCCCTCACTTTATCAAAACAGCTATTTTCTTACACACACTCACGTATCATAATGCAGATCCATATCCACTTTGGATCCCATTGATAACAACTCTGCGACTGCCAGTTATGACTTCAAAAATCCGATCAACCAAGCCGAGGACGAAGGTAAGGATGATATTGAGGTGCCTGGAGAACTTGCTAGACTGTTACAGCAGGATGAAAGGGCCATGCAGCCTCATGAAGAGCCAGTGGAGTCAGTGAATTTGGGTACGGAGGAAGACAGGAAAGAAGTTAAGAAAGGTGCGAATCTGGAGCCTAGTGTCAAACAACGGTTAATACAGATGCTACACGACTATGTTGAGATCTTCACCTGGTCTTATGAGGACATGCCTGGTTTGGACACTGATATTGTGGTACATTTCCTGCCGACTAAAGAAGACTTCCCTCCGGTAAAGCCGAAAGTCCTCCGTATGTGCCCTGAAATGTCAGAGAAAATCAAGGCAGAGGTCATGAAACAGTTCAACACAGGGTTCTTAGCTGTCACTTCTTATCCGCAGTGGGTGGCCAAAGTCGTTCTGGTACCTAAGAAGGACGGTAAGGTACGGATGTGTGTGGACTATAAATATCTGAACAGGGCAAGCCCCAAGGATGACTTCCCACTTCCTCACATCGATGTTCTGGTCGACAACACCGCGCAGCATAAGATCTTCTCTTTCATGGATGGTTTTTCTGGCTACAACCAGATCAAGATGGCTCCTATAGACATGGAGAAGACAACCTTCTTTACACAGTGGGGCACTTTCTGTTACAAGGTAATGCCTTTTGGATTGAAGAATGTTGGGGCAACTTATCAACGCGCCATGGTCGCTTTGTTCCACGATATGATTCACCACGAGATTGAGGTTTATGTTGATGACATGATAGCTAGGTCCCAGACTGAGGAAGAGCACCTTGATCATCTCCAGAAACTGTTTGATAGGTTGAAAATGTACAAGTTGAGGTTGAATCCGAACAAGTTCACCTTCGGGGTAAGGTCTGGTAAAATTTTGGGTCTTGTTGTCAGTGACAAAGGAAAAAGTAAAAGCCATACAAGAGATGCCAGCTCCCCGCACAGAGAAGGAAGTTAGAGGTTTCTTGGGACATCTGAATTACATCGCCAGGTTCATTTCACATCTGACTGCTACTTGTGAGCCAATCTTCAAGCTACTGAAGAAATATCAAGTGGTAAAGTGGAATGATGAATGCCAGACTGCTTTTGAAAGAATCAAAGAATACCTTCAAGAACCACCAATTTTGATGCCTCCAGTTGAAGGAAGACCTTTGGTTTTATATATGACAGTGTTAGACAGTTCAATGGGGTGTGTGCTGGGGAAGCATGACGAGTCTGGCCGAAAAGAGCATGCTATTTACTACCTTAGAAAAAAGTTTACCGACTGTAACACCCGATAATCATTGCTCGAGAAAACTTGTTGCGCTTTGGCATGGGCTGCTCGCCGGCTGAGACAGTATATGCTAACTCACACCACCTTGTTGATATCAAAGATGGATCCAATCAAGTATATTTTCGAGAAGCCCGCCTTATCCAGAAGAATAGCAAGATGGAAGATGATCTTAACCGAGTACGACATCCAATACACAACCCAAAAAGCAATCAAGGGGAGTGCATTGGTGGATCATTTGGCGCATCAGGCCGTGGATGACTATCAGTCCATGAATTTCGAGTTCCCGGATGAGAATATCATGTTGGTAACCGATTGCGAAGAACCTGGACCGGATGAAGGATCTGAGGAGGGATCCCGATGGTCTATGTATTTTGATGGAGCCTCGAACGCATTGGGTAATGGCATTGGTGCTGTAATTATATCTCCTGAGGGTTGTCATACTCTGTTCACCGCCCGATTATGTTTCAACTGCACCAACAACATGGTGGAGTATGAAGTGTGTATCATGGGTCTTTGAGCTACTATTAACCTAAGTATTAAGTTCTTAAGTGTATTCAGAGATTCCTCTCTGGTGATAAGTCAGATCAAAGGCGAGTGGGATACGAAGCACCCGAATCTTATTCCTTACAAAGAATATGTATTGACATTGCTCCCACATTTTGAGGAGATAACCTTTAAACACTTCCCAAGAGAGGAGAATCAGTTGGCGGACACGCTAGCTACCATGTATTCTATGTTCAAAGTCAGGTGGGACTATGAAGCTCCCCAGATTACCATTGAGAGGTTGGACGAGCCCGCACATTGTTGTGACATTGAGACTGAGGAGGTAGCAGATAAACCCTGGTTTCACGAGGTAAAGAGGTATCTTGAGGCTCAAGAATACCCCGAGGGGGCATCTGTTAATGATAAGAAGTTTCTGAGAAGATTCGCTGCGAAGTTCTTCATCAGTAATGGTATCCTCTATAAGCGTAACCATGATTCAACCTTATTACGGTGCATAGACAAGAGCGAGGCAGAAAGGATCATGGTAGACCTACATGAAGGCACCTTCGGAACTCATTCCAATGGATATACCATGGCGAAGAAAATCCTACGGGCTAGATATTATTGGTCCACTATGGAAGCCGATTGTTATCAGCACTCTCGAAACTGTCATAAGTGCCAAGTCTATGCTGATAAGGTGCATGTACCTCCGGTTCCCCTGAATGTTTTGACAGCTCCTTGGCCCTTTGCAATGTGGGGCATCGACATGATTGGCGAGATCAAACCTACTGCGTCTAACTAGCATCGCTTCATTCTGGTAGCAATTGATTATTTCACAAAGTGGGTTGAGGCAGCTTCCTTTGCTACAGTGACCAAAAACGTCGTGGCGCGGTTTATCCGACACAATCTGATCTATCGATATGGTGTACCAGAGAGGATTATTACTAACAATGGTACAAATATCAATAGCACGATGATCACCGAACTCTGCAAACAGTTCAAGATACAACATCATAACTCTTCTCCCTATCGGCCGAAGATGAATGGGGTTGTTGAAGCAACTAACAAGAACACCAAGAAGATTGTGCAGAAGATGACAGTGACATACAAATAATGTTACGAGATGTTACCATTCGCTCTTCATGGGTACCGTACCTCAGCATGAACGTCGACAGGGGAAACACCCTACCCTTTGGTGTATGGCATGGAGGCAGTCCTACCCATCGAGGTCCAAATACCCTCTCTCAGGATTATGAAGGACGGGGGTTTGAAAGAAGACGACTGGATCCAAACCCGACTTAACCAGCTGAATCTAATCGATGAAAAGAGACTTACTGCTATTTGTCATGGTCAGGCGTATCAAAAGCGAATGATCAAGGCTTTTAACAAGAAAGTCAGACGTCAAGAATATCAAGTTGGTGATCTGGTGATCAAGCGCATCATACTTCCGCAAGGTGATCCCAGGGGAAAATGGACCCCCACATATGAAGGGCCATTTGTGGTTAAGAACATTTTCTCGGGAGGAGCTATGATTCTAACCACCATGGATAGTGATGACCTTTCTCACCCCGTCAATGCAAACATAGTGAAAAGATACTACGTATAATCAAAGACCCGCTAGGTTGACTAGCCTAGGCAAAAATAATGGCTTCCCGGCGAACCAAAAGGGTTCGGGCAAAAGTAAGGGATGAAAATGAAAAATCTGTACACCCGGCAAGTCAAAAACCTGAAAAGGCGACTTGGGCAAAAAAGTGTATCCTGGTGGACCGAAAACCCAAAAGGGCGGTCCAGGAAAAAATTAGGGATCAAAGCGTAACACTTTGTCTCATTGGATCACCTCGCAGCCAGACTTCGGTATCGACTATCAAGCTCGGACGGTGCCAATTAATCTGATCCACCTTCGGCCAAGCAGCAAAGTGATGAGATGCTTGAAGACATAAAGACGATAGCAGAGTTGAAAACCAATGGGATTGTTTTACATAGCTGTTCTTCTTTATTTTACAAATTGTAATTTCTATTTTTCGGCGACATTCTCATAATAGGACATCGGCCTCTTTGTACAAAAACGCCTATTATGGGCCAACTTCAAAATCAATACAGTTCATTTTCGCAAGAAATTTCAATTTGTTTTTCTTTTTCTGTTTTATTTTTCAAGAACGTCCAGCGATTCATTTTTGATATATGCATTTGAGAATAATTGCTGCTTATAAATGTTTACATAAGAAACAAAATACAATTACTCGTAATTCCAGGAACAGGGAAAATAAGAAGTGCCCAAACCTTACAGTTACTCTGCCCATCAGGTACCGGGATAGAGTTATCTTGAGAACTTAAGTGGTGGTGCATACACTCCCCACAAAGTAAAAATATCCAAAGACAGTGATGATAGCTTTCCCGAACAGAACATAACTCGCCCCAGCTGAGGTTCACAATCGCGAGTGAGTCAGTTAAATCTTTCCCCAAGCAGAGTTTATTTCTCTCACAGGCAGAAATTTAATCTCCAACAGAGTTCATCATCACCAGCAACGGAGATTCATCCCCAGCTGAGTTATTTCTCCAAGTCAGCAGATCTATCAACAGGGTATCTCCTCTCCAACAGAGTTATTCCCCGCAGAGTTATCTTCAGACAGGGTCTCTTCCGGTAGAATATTCGCCAGCCAAGTGGCAAATCCCCGGCATAGTCATCGTTGTTCACCATCCCTAACAAGAAGCAGAGGAACTATGGTTTGTCACAGCCGTCAAGAATACCATTTCTCATACTCTCCAAATAACAGTCAGGGATTTATTTTCCCAGACTCAAATTATTACGTCCGCATTTCATGTTCATACATCATGACATGTGCATACATCACATATAACACAATCTCATGTATTTTGAGAACGTCATCATACAAAGCATCTCATGCATCGCACATACTAACCCTGTATTTCTTTCAGGAAAGACAGTTATTATCAATAATTTCCAGCAGGTACATGATCAACACTCGGAGATAAACAGAGTAATCATCGGTGCGATAAATGCAACCTTATGCAGGTTTCTTAATAGCCCTACTATCCAGGCTTTCATGTCGAAGTAAACCTACTATCCAGGTTCCTTCTCACAACCCTACTATCCAGGCTTTCATACCGAAGTAACCCTACTATTCAGGTTCCTTCTCACAGCCCTACTATCCAGGCTTTCATATCGAAGTAACCCTACTACCCAGGTTCCTTCTCAAGCCCTACCATCCAGGCTTTCATATCGAAGTAACCCTACTATCCAGGTTCCTACTCACAGCCCTACTATCCAGACTTTCATGTCGAAGTAACCCTACTATCCAGGTTCCTTCTCATAGTCCTACTATCCAGGCTTTCATGTCAAAGTAACCCTACTATCCAGGTTCCTTCTCACAGCCCTACTATCCAGGCTTTCATGTCGAAGTAACCTTACTATCCAGGTTCCTTCTTACAACCCTACTATCCAGGCTTTCATGTCGAAGTAACCCTACTATCCAGGTTCCTTCTCATAATCCCATATCCGGGTTCTTCCTCTCTTATCGCCATAACAGTAGTCCACAACACTGTAAGACCGGGACCCGATCAAACACAATTGTTTTCGCATTTCCCCAGTAAGTCGCGGTGCAACATATACCCCGACCAAGCACACAGTTCACTTCCGCTTCCCAAACCGGAATTATTCCCTAGTAGAGTAACGGATAACTGAAGCTCCTAAAACTCTATTTTTCTCAAGACAGAGACCAGCATTTCCCAGCGGAGTCCTCCTCAGACAACAGGTATACAGGTTCTCGCAAAGGAATCTCGTATGTGATCAACGCTTCCTCGGATGGAATCTTTAAGCCCTTCTCCGACAATTCTCTAGCAACATATGAATGGCATCTATAAGCCCATTCCCTATATCACAAATCAAATATCACTTCATGCGAGTGCAAATTTCTAGGCACTCTAGTGTTCAATCATCTTCCACCTTCAGATCACGAAAGGCAGACGAGCCAATCTACATCCTCAGGTTTAAGAAGATTGAACAGGGGCAGTTGTTGTACCCCAAAATTTTCCCTCCCATATTTTCAATACATGTCAAGTGAAGTCCTCAAATTGCTCAAGGAAGTTCAAGAGTTGACCAGACAAACTCTCTCCTAAAGGTAGTCTATCTCAAATTAGGGTTTCATTTTGCATCAAGATGCTTGAGTCCAAAGGATCCCAAATGCTCACCATTGTACTAATATGTTCTCAAGATCATCCATGTCAAGTTTCAAGCCTTGCAGAGGAAGTTTTCTCAGTCAATTGCTTAAAGGCCTAAAAATCGACTATGCTGGGTCAAATGTCAATTGTGGCTCACATACAATCAAACTTCAAGATTTTTGGTCAACATCCTAATTTTGAAGTATCATTAATCATTTGATCAAGGTTTGATCATGATTCATCAAGGATTGCTCACAATTCATCAAAACTCAAAAGTTGCTAAATTAGGGTTTTGTAGGAAAAGTCAACCCAACTTTGACCAAGCATAACTTTCTCATACTTTATCATAAATGACCCATTCAAAGCTCATTTTGAAGAGAATGAAATTCCCTACAATTAATATTCATCTCCCAAGTTCAAAATATGCACTCACAAAAAGATATGAATTTTGACATTGTAGGTCATTTTGAAAAGTCAGCAAAAACACCTTTTAGGTCAAAGCTTCATACATGAAAATGGAAGACTCAATTGAGATGAGACTAAAAGGGTTTCTTAGAGGACACCCCAAGATTTCTAAAAAGTCCAAGAACACCTCTCTAGGGTCAAAATTGAGAGAGTTATGCATTGTCCAAGTTGACCATTCTTGCAAAATTGCCAAAAGTCAAATGTGCTCAAATTTGCATTTTTTGCTAAATGGGCCCAACTTTTTATGCTTGTGCTTCAATGATAACATAGTCCACGACCTATGGGACCCTCCATGCTTTATTTATTCACTTATTTAATTTATTTTGATTTATATTCACTTAAAATTAAAATAAAATCAAATAAATCCTAATAAATCATATATTGTGTTTTAGGGATGATTTTTGCATTGAAGAAAGACCTTATATGCTGTCAATTGAGAATCAATTCGTGCAAGGTTGATTTGGTTGGAAAAAGATTTAATTTGAGAAAAATTGGAAAGAAATCATATGCCATGAAAGACCAAATCAAATCTTCATAATGGGCAAGATTGATTTTGTTTTTGTTGACCTAACATGTTGTAGTACTTATACAGAAGCAATCCAAGGCATGAGAGGGGTTGAGCAGTAGTGAAAGAGGCAAACAAAACTAAAAAAAATTCAAGAAAAGTGGTGATCCAATTTCCATACTAGAGGCTGATTCGTGCCATTCTCACATTGCCAATAGATTGTTGGATATCCCAGGAACATATCCCAATCAATTACAAGCCTTTTCACGCTTGGAATTGTAAGTTATAGGTATCACGATTTGCTTACAAACTCAAATTAGTTTTCATCAATTTATACACCATTTGCACGTTTTTGATTGCATATTCTTATTCCTTAACATGTTTGCAAGATAATCATTATATTCAATTGCGTTTTTGGTGATTGTATGACAAATTGCCATGGCTAGGGTTTCTTGTTTAGTTTTAGGGCTTTGCAATACAGGTAAAATTGGACATTGATTCTGGTACCATGAGACTCGTGAGGATGAGACGAGTTGATTGGTACCAGTCATAGCCATTTATATTACCTGTGGAGAGTTTTTGAAATACGCAGGTTTGTAGCTACAACAGGACAACTGTAGGTAAAAGTGTTGTTATCTAAAACAACAGTTGGGAGGAAGAAGACGGAGGTGTAGCACCCCCTGGTTGGGTGATTTGAATTTCGCGCATTTTGGGTTTCAGTGTTTTGTTTTCATTATATTATCTTTTGTTTTTATTATATGTACAAGCAAGCATCACAGCTCAGTTGGTAAGCGTGCAGGGGAAAAGTGCAGAGGACCTGGGTTCGATCCCCAGGTCCCAACCTTTATTTCATATTTTTCTTCAATAGATAATCCAACGCATTGCAAATCAAGGAGCTCACCATGTACCATCAGGATCTGGCCATTCAACTCATTAGCGCTCCAGATCAAGGTGCTACCCTTGGAGGACCACCATACGCCCCAGGTCAACGTATGCATTCGATCAGGGAAAGTCAAAACAGGCCTTAACCATTTGGGCCCAGAAATTCAATTCCAACCCCCCTTTTCAGCAAACACCACCAGGCCTATTTACTAACTTTTCTTTATTTCTTTTTCTTTACTTTTTTTATTCCTTATTTTCCTTTATTTATTTAATTGTCAAATTAATTATCTTTTCACAAAAACCATAAAATCAATAATTCATCAAAAATTAGGATTAGTTTTTATTTTATCAAAATTAATTTAATTTAGTTTAAATTAGGAAAATTATAATTTGTTTTCAAAAATAAAATCAAATAGAAATTAGGTTAAACTTTTGATTTAATTTCATTTCGCCTTTTTTCTCAAATAAATAAAAAATACAAAAAAAAATAGGCTTTTAGATGAATTAATTTATCTTAATTTAAAATTAATTAGGATTAGGATTTTTTTTTAATGTAATAATTTCTTTATTTTCTTAAAATAACAAAACAAAAAAAACATTTTTAAAACTAATTGCAATTAGGTTTAGGCAAGGGTCAAAACCCTACTTGCTTCGCATTTAATTCATCGCGCGCGTATTATTATTTTTACCAATATTTATGTAAATGCTCATGGTCTGTAATAGTTTAATCTATGGCTTTTTTATTTATCGCTTTTTCCGGGTTTTTGGCTATGTAATTAATCCCCCTCCCCGAAGCCTTGTAATAGCGTAGATTTACTTTCTCGCATTTTAATTCTCGCAAATATTTGACTGTTTAGATGTATGCTAATAGGATTGTATGATAAGAATGAATGACAAATTAATCCGGTTAGAAAACCCTAATGTGCAAAGATAAATGACTGAAACTAATCACTCGTACATATCACTCTTAGGGTATACTCTTACTTCGGTTGCCTTCGGTAAACGATCATTAAGCATAGGGTGTCTTAGTGGTTGCCCTCCTGTCTAACAAAGATCAAATGTCCCATTCAAATGTTACCTCAGAAATGTTGCCTCGGAAATGTTGCCTCGAATATGATCTTAAGACTTTAGGGTTATTACTAGGGTGTCCTAATATTGCTTTAGTGATCGTACGTCCCTTTCGAATTGACCCTTACAACTCCAACGACGATACTAGCTATTTCTCAATAGTAGGATATCGCTGTCTAAAGGAAACGATAATAGAAATGATCTTTTTTCAAGTAGGTAGATGCTAGTAGGTACTTGCTCAAAACAAAACTCTTCACACTTACACATTTTCAAAACAATTTTCAAAAATAACTTTGTCACACCTTTGAGGACTGATACAAGGGTTATCACGAAGTCAAACATTTAAAAAAAAAACAAAGCACATACACAAGGAATTTTAAAAGATGAGCAAGTACCTAAGAGCCCATGGAAAACCATGGATAGAAAGGGTGCTAACACCTCCCCTTTCTATAATCTACCCCCCGTACTCAGAATATCTCAAAAAAGGATTTTTTTCTGTACTTTTTTCCTTTCCGATTGGATGAAATAAAAGTCGGTGGCAACTCTTGCTTACCGCGACATTTTGCGAACATAAAACGCAAAATGCAAACCAGTATTTCAAACAGTCGGTTCTGCCACCGTATCACACATTCATATACTAAAAAAGGGCATGATTCATCAATTATGTAGGTATGCTTCAAATTCCATTAGAAACGATGATGTTACAGTTCCTTGCAATAATATCCTTGGAAATCCGAATGACCAAGTTGATGAAGATAGTGGGGAAGATTGTGAAATTCCAGAGGAATTGGCAAGACTGTTGAGACAAGAAGATAAGACGATCTTGCCTCATTAAGAATACATTGAGATCATCAACCTTGGTACTGACCCAGTGAAAAGAGAGGTCAAGATAGGGGCCGCTTTGAAAGATAATGTAAAGAAGGGGTTGATTGAGCTTCTCAGAGAGTACTCCAACATCTTCGCCTGGTCTTATGAAGACATGCCTGGTTTGAATACGGATATAGTCATGCACCATTTTCCACTCAAGCCAAAATGTCCTCCAGTGAAGAAAATGCCACAGAGAACTCGTCCAGATATGTCTCTAATGATCAAAGAAGAGGTTGAAAAGCAGCTGAATGCAGGCTTCTTGTTGGTATGTGAATACTTAGATTGAATTTCCAACATCGTACCCGTTCCTAAGAAAGATGGAAAGGTGCGCATGTGTGTGGATTATCGGGATTTGAATAAAGCAAGCCCAAAGGACGACTTCCCATTACCTCACATTGATGTATTGGTAGATAATACAGCTCAATCCTCAGTTTTCTCCTTCATGGATGGTTTTTCGGGGTACAATCAGATAAAGATGGCTCTGGAAGACATGACGAAGACGAAATTCACTACTTCATGGGGTACTTACTGATATAAGGTCATGCCTTTTGGCTTCAAAAATGTTGGTGCAACATATCAACGTGCCATGGTGACGCTCTTCCATGATATGATCCATAAGGAGATTGAAGTATATGTTGATGAAATGATTGCAAAATCATAAACCGAGGAGGAACACTTGGTCCATCTGTAAAAGTTATTTGCTCGCCTGCAAAAGTTTAGGCTAAGGCTTAATCCGAACAAGTGCACCTTTGGGGTGCGATCTGGAAAACTACTTGGTTTCATCGTAAGTTAGCGGGGAATTGAAGTAGATATCAACAAAGTAAAAGGAATACATAATATGCCAGCACCGAAAAATGAAAAAGAAGTAAGAGGGTTCCTTGGGAGATTTAACTACATAGCTAGGTTCATCTCTCATATCACAACTACTTGTGAAACCATCTTCAAATTGTTGCGCAAGAATCAAGATGTCCAATGGAATGATAATTGCCAGGAAGCCTTTGAAAAGATCAAATAGTATCTCCAAGAGCCACCGATCCTCATTCCTCCAGTTCCCGGGAGGCCACTCATCATGTACTTGATAGTGCTGGAAGGATCTATGGGGTTATATGCTTGGGCAACATGACGAAACAGCATGTAAAGGGCACGCCATCTATTACTTAAGTAAAAAGTTTACCAATTGCGAATCCAAGTATTCTTTGCTTGAAAAACTTGTTGTGCGCTTGCTTGGGAAGCTCGACGTCTGAGGCAGTATATGCTGACATACATGAATTTTCTGATATCAAAGATGGACCCGATAAAGTATATATTTGAAAAACCAGAACTCACGGGCAGGCTTGCCTGATGGCAGATGCTTTTATCCGAATATTAAATTTAGTATGTTACACAAAAGGGTATCAAGGGTAGCATTCTTATAGTTTATCTCGCTCATCAGCTGTTGGAGGAGTACCAATCAATGAAATTTGACTTCCCTGATGAAGATGTTATGAAGCTTGATGATTATGATGGGGTCGATCCGGAAGAGCGATGGACTCTTACATTTGATGGTGCCTCGAATGTTGTAGGTCATGGCATTGGGGCAATATTGACTTCTCCACATAATACTCATACACCGTTTAGGACCCGGTTATGTTTCGATTGTACAAACAATATGGTAGAATACGAAGCCTGCATAATGGGCCTCGAGGCATCCATCGACCTCAAAATCAAAATCCTTGAAGTCATTGGAGATTGTGCTTTGGTCATACATCAAGTATGAGGTGATTGGGAGACGAAGCACCCCAGTTTGATTCCGTATAGAGACTACATCTTGCAGCTAATACCCACTTTTGATGAAATCACCTTTGAACATATTCCCAGGGACGAAAACCAGCTGGCCGATGCTTTAGCTTCCTTAGCATCAATGTTCTCGGTGAGCTTTCCAAATCAGACGCATAATATACATATCCTTTGTTACAAAGAGCCAACACATGTCTTTCCTTCTCATTGTCTCTCAACCGAGGATGTGTCTAATGAGAAGTCGTGGTATTACGACATCAAACGACACATTGAGAAGCAAGAGTACCCCGAAAATGCTACAATTTTTGATAAGCGTATGCTTAGAAGGTTAGCATCCAAGTTCCTCTTATCAGGAGACGTCCTGTATAAGAGAAATTATTACTCAGTTCTGCTCAGGTGCATGGATAGACACGAAGCAGAGTCGATCATAAAGGAAATCCATGAGGGTTCTTTCGGGACTCATTCGAGCAAGCATTCTATGGAAAAGAAAATCCTGCGTGCAGGGTAGTTCTGGACGATGATAGAGAGTAATTGTTGTGTATATGCAAAATTGTGCCACAAATGCCAAGTGTATGCAGACATAATTCATGTTCCTCCAACTCCTTTGAATGTTATGACTTCACCATGGCCGTTCGTAATGTGGGGAATTGACATGATTGGAAGGATTGAACCAAGTGCTTCGAATGGTCGTAGGTTCATTCTAGTGGCTATTGACTATTTCTATAAATGGGTGGAAGTAGCTTCTTACAAGAATGTAACCAAATAGGTCATTACCAACTTCATCAGGAAAGAAATCATATGCCGTTATGGAATTCCTCATAGAATCATCACTGACAATGGTTCTAATCTTAACAACAACATGATGAAGGAGTTGTGTGAAGAGTTCAAAATTGAACATTATAATTCATCACCGTATCGACCAAATATGAATGGTGCAGTCGAAGCTGCTAACAAGAACATAAAGAAGATCGTCTAGAAGATGGTCAAAACATACAAATATTGGCATGAAATATTGCCTTTTTCTCTGCATGGCTACAGAGCGTCTGTGCGTACTTCGATGGGGGAAACTCCATTTTCTCTTGTCTATGGTACGAATTCAGTGCTTCATGTTAAAGTAGAGATTCCTTTATTGAGGGTTCTGATGGAAACCAAGATTGATGAGGCGGAGTGGGTCCAGACAAGGTTTGACCAACTCAATCTGATTGACGAAAAGCTCCTGGCAGCCATCTGTCATGGCCAGTTGTACCAATAGAGTATGAAAAGAGCATTCGACAAAAAGATCCGTTCTCAGAAGTTTTATCCTGGTGATTTGGTCTTGAGAAAGGTTATCGTGCAAAACCATTCCGATCCAAGGGGAAAATGGACTCCCAATTATGAGGGACCGTATATCGTGAAGAGATCTTTTTCAAGAGGTGCTCTAATCGTGACAGACATGTATGGGGAATATGTTCCACTCCTAGTTAATTCAGACTCATTCAAAAAATACTATGCATAAAGAGACATGCTAATTCGAAAACCCAAAAGGGTGACTTAGGCAAAAATGGGCATCCTGGTGGACATGAAAAGTACAGGAAAAAATTAGGGATAAAATGAAAAATAATAACCCGCTAAGTCAAAAACCCAAAAGGGAGGCTTAGGCAAAAAGGGGTATGTTGTTGGTTCGAAAACCCGAAAGGGAGATCCAAGCAAAAGTTAGGGATCATAAGCGATAGGCTGTAATCTGAATTCTCTTCACGAATAACACATGCACATATATAGCACCTTGGAAGTGAATCGATCAGTCCAACTGCTACTCTTCAGAGGCAAGGCATTGAGACTACTGAGGATATGGGAACTGTTGCAATACCAATTTTAATGGAAATTCGAGCATCTCTCATTGCCATTTGTACCTGTTGTACTTTCCGTTTCATTTTCGCAACTACCTCATATAGGAGTTGCATCCTTGTACAAATGTCTATTCACAGGCCAATCAATAAAGTTTGTTTTCATTGAAAAGTTGTCTTTTACTGCCATAAAATGTTTTTCGTATGCTGAATGTGTTTTATTCGCTATTAAACATTGCATTAGAAACATGAGAAATAAAAATTCCCAATATAAGACAAAAATTGACTTTACATTGATGTATAACAATGAGGGAGTGTCGTATGCATTCCAAGTGTTATTTTTCTTTACACGTAGCATTATAATGGTCACCCCTACCTCGCCAGCGCAGAAATCTGCCTTCATCTGCTACAAACAATTTCAAACCTGATTCCCCAAGTGAATTCAGAAAGCCCAATGTCGTTGTTTGACTTGGAACATACAAGTTTACGTCCTCCAAAAGCTAAATTGGGACATTCGTAGAGCTGAATCAGGACATCCCCAGTGGAGTAATCGGGGCATTCACAGAGGTAAACCAGGTCATTCGCAGACATCTGTTTCCATCTTTTTATTCCCAAGTAATTCAAGATGTGATTCCCCAGTGTGCATAAACTTGGGGTGTGTATTCAAAGAGATCCACATGGTGTTCAGTATCCTTCCTTCGACATATTCAATTCTACCATCCTCTCAACGGTTCAGGATGTAAGGAAGTCGGGCCATATTATCTCTTCCCCCAATAATACAATTCAATCTTTAGTGGAGTCATCGATAATCTTTGGCATCACGACCTCCTTAGTGTGAATTCTTATCAGTATCCCTAGCAATCTTTGGTACTGCTGGTTTGCAGCGCCGATATGTATTAACATCCCTGGTGATGAGCAATAGTTCCCAATGAGCCTCCGTTTATCCCCACAAAGTCTAGTTCTTTGCATTACATATAGCTATCACTGCATAACGTTTCATCCTGAAAAGCGCGTATGAGGTCTATCATAATGGGAATTTGCGGCAAAAGAAATCAAACATGCATGCGAAGCATAAGCCATACCGGGTACCTTACACAAAATACCTGAATCATTCACAGATAACAATACCTCCCCACAAGAGGATATTGCTCCCAGATCCCCAGCTGATGACCTTCACCTTCATAATGCCCAGCTAACGGTACCAATACCTTGTACCCTGAATTCCCGGCAAACTCAATACACCTTATCATTCTAAACCCAGTTCTTGTTTGGTAGCCAGTTCCCATCTGACAAATAATCCAGTCTTCCAACACTCATTTGTGTCAGTATTCCAACACTCGTCTGTGTCAGTCTTCCAATACTTGTCTGTATAATCCTTTCCTTGATACCTATCTGTATCTTCTTTCAATACATGTCCATATTGATTCAAACACTCGTCCGTATTTATCCTTTTTTTATACCCGTCTGTGTCTTCTTTCGATACTCGTCTGTATCGATTTAAGCAGTCGTCCGTGTTTAACCTTTATTGATACTTGTCTGTATCTTCTTTCGATACTCATTTGTATTGATGCCAACACTCTTCCGAGATTAACCTTATTTTGATACTCGTCCGTATTGATTCAAACACTCGTCCATGTTTAACCTTTCTTCGATACTCATCCGTATTGATTCAAACACTTGTCCGTGTTTAACCTTTCTTTGATACCCGTCCATATCTTCTTTCAATACTTGTTCGTATTGATTCAAACACTCGTCTGTGTTTAACCTTTTCTTGATACTCGCCCGTATCTTCTTTCAATACCCGTCCGTATTGATTCAAATACTCATCCATGTAATCATTTCTTTGATACTCGTCCGTATCTTCTTTCAATACAAATCCGTATTGACTCAAACGCTCATCCTTGTCTAACCTCTTCTTGATACTCGTCTGTATCTTCTTTCAATACTCGTCTGTATTGATTCAAACACTTGTTGGTGTTTAACCTCCTTGATCTCTTCCTTGTATTGGCATCACTCCATGTTATAAGTCCTCTCAATCCTCATATTGGCATCATGCTACCTTTAAACGCTCGTCGTTTCAGCTTCTAAACACTCGTCGTGTCAATTTCGAAAGACATGTTATCGTCAACTTCTAAACACTCGTCGTGTAAGTTTTCAAGTACTATTTGTATCAACTTGTAAACCCAATCTTGGCACTGTTGCCATGTTACGAGAAATCACCTTCCAGGTTCACCCATAAACCCTTCTCAACAAAAAGGAAAATTCTTCCCCCAACAGATATCACAAAAATAAATAAACCTACTCACACTTTCTCTCAGAATAAATTTTTAGCATTGGTATTTAATCATCTTCTACCTTGAACTTATGAAAGGCAAGCGTCAATCGTACTTTTAGGTTTAAGACGATTAAATATGGGTAGCTATAATACCCCAAATTTTTCTACCCTTTTATCGAATAATCTGGCTTACACATTCTATTCTCATTTCATCTGCATACCCTCCATAGGTCAATTAACACCTCATGTGTCACTAACCAGTAAATTTAACACGAGATAAAGGATATTGAAGAATTAGGGTGGTTGTATGGCTTTAAGGCTCTCATTTTTGCACAAGCTTGTTTCAGTTGATTTCTCCATCAACCATTTGTTTGAAGCTAGGGTTTTATTTCCTAGACTTATTTATCATCAAGCTACAAGGATATTCTTTCTTCTCAACATCAAGTTTCAATCTTTCTTCAAGGCTTAGGAATTAGGGTTTTCATCTATTATGCTTCAACTAGAGATCATTGGATTAGGGCTCATCTTATGGTTATCTTGAGCCTCTGTTTCTTCAAGATTTGGGCTTGTTCATCATATTAAGAGTAATTTCATTATTATTTTTTGTATTACAAGTCATGTTATTTGGACTTTGTTTAAAGGCTATGAAGTTATACATGGAAGTTATTGATGATTATGGAGAAGGATTATCTTCTTGTGCTTATAATTATCAGTTGAACTAGGGTTTATTTCCCTACTCATATGGAAGTCAAAGGATTTCTTTCGGGGTTCCGTTGAGATTCATTCATCTTAAGGATTTATTTCATCATGGAAATACATGAATCTTTGGTTCATAATTCATTGTTTGGACCGCAAATCATTTCCTCGGTTATCATACAAAAGCTAGATGTATGCACGGTATAGTGTGAAGGAATTGGATCATTTCAAGACCATTGGGCTTTTATATGTCATTATAAAATTTTTATAGCACTACATCTCATTACATCAGAAAATGATCATCATCAACACCATTACAAAAGCAAAATAAAGGAAGTAAGGAAGATCATTTTGGAGTTAAGGAGTTCACTTTGAACGTGGGATTTATCATTAAATTCCAAAAATGTTACAAGAGGGGGTTCACTTTGAAAGTTCGAAGAATACTTCATCTGAATTCGAGGAGATCTAAATTCAGTTCTTCTACAAAACCATTCCACCATAAAATGTCAAATGTCATCACAAAACCATACAAAATAACACATTACATTAAACCTATGACTTGATCTTCATCTATCACATCCTTTGCCAAAACTCCATGAACTTCGTATTTTAAGTCTTTCTTCAAGCTTCTAAATCATGACCATGATCAATTCTCAAGCTATGCCAAAACTTGCAAGTATAAGTCATAAAATGCCTAATATCCAATACATTTCACTTTAAGACATTATGCATTCAATGTGCAGAAATATCAAAACCATTCTAGCTCATTCAACAATAATTTAACCATAAGCCAATTTTTGAAATATGTCTACACTGGTTCAAGAAAAAAATCAGTGCATGACTTACAACATCACAGAGTAAAACCGACCTACATCCTCCTACATTCCATCCATCAAAACTTCATGCCATTTCCTTAAATCCATTCTAACCAGTTTCATGTTCTCTAAAGGACATCCATGTACTGATTAATTTACAAACCAGCATATTTCATAGCCAAGAATATTCCGTGAACAATAAATTGATTCATGTCATGTCCATCCATTAAACCCAAATCCCGCAATCGATTCGCAAGCTAAACCAAAATACAAAACCAGATTTCGCAAATAAGTCAGTTAAAATAAATAGTTAACTTGCACCTCAAAATAAATTACAAAAACACATTTTAGTTCACAAGAAAAAGCTTTAACTCGGGAAGTTATCAAAACAAAAAATCAGCAAGATGTACAAGCATATGTGCAATTGAATCTGAAGGCATAACTGATAAGCTATCTCATACATAACCAAAAATCTGCACAAAATCGACTCTACACCCCTGGTCCATAATATTCAGTACAACACATTAGTATTAGACTCAGAATTCTGGAGAAAATATTAGAGGGACGTTTTACCAAAAAGATATCAGATAATAATGCCAGCTCAGTATATCAGGAAAAGAATTGAAACGAAAAGGGAGGAAGAAGTATGATTCAACACTAACAGAATTGCTCAGCAGAAAACATAAATTCCTAACAGAGAATAGAAGCCTAATAGAAAACTGAAACTCCTCCCAAATAACTTCCTCATCTCCTAATTGTCATAACAAACAACTCCAACCTCCTCACCACTTCTGCCAACTCATCTAACAAAATTGATAACAAAATTCAACAGATAACAAAAAGGGAAGAGGGAGTTGATATTTAAAGACAAAAAAATCGCAGAAAAAGAAAGGGAACTCACCTTTCTCTGAACCGCATCAGGACCTTCCACATCATTTCCAATCTTCATTCCTAATCTCCATTGCTCTCCCTGAAACTTCCTCTTCACTCCCTCTTTCACCATCAACCTTAACCCAACCTTTAATCATCTTCTTCTGTTCCCCATCATCTTTCACGACATCCTCAATCTATATCGTCATCACCTTTACACCACAAGCCTCGACAACTTCAACTGTCTTTTTTTTCTACATCTTGCTTAAATCATCATCATAAATATTTCATCGTCATCTCCTACAACCTGAATCAGCAACAATGCTTCAACAACAATCACCATCAATGCGTCAAGATCACGTATCAGAATCATACGGAACACGCATCAATATATAGAAGCAGAAGATGAGGTGTGAATCGGAAATAAGAAATGATCGCAAGTTCACCTGAATACCTCCTCTAGATTTCTGTTGTTTATTGCTGACATCAAAGACGCACCGAACGAGTTCCAGTAGGTAAACACGATTTCAATCTCTTTTGTATTTGTTTCTATGTTGAGTTGCTAGCATTTTTACGAATTAATTACACATCGGAGTATCATCGGGATGGTGAGAGTTTGAGAGTGAAACGCAGAATTTGAGAGCAATTGAAGAAGAGTGAAAGGCGAAGTTCAAGTAAGAACAAGATAAAGGGATGATTGAGGAAGAATGTTATGGTTATAGAGGCACCGTTTGAAGAAGGGCGGAAGGTGATGATTTATGGAGATTGAAGTCGATGGTGGAGATTTACGAGCGGTGCATTTTTGCTATGTGAAAAAGAAGGTCGTGGAATTTGAAGAGGCACAACACCTTTAACCTTAACCGGTGGAACAATGTCGTTTCATTCCTTACAACTCTTTCTTTAATTTTCTTTAATTTCTTTTAATTAGAAAATGAATAAAGCTCATAAGTGAATCAATTATTTGGGAATTTGAAAAAGGTTAAATTGGATTGGCTAGGTTGAAATGGGTGGACTAGATCCCCATTGTTGTGGCCTAAAGAACAGTTTTTTTGGTAGCTTCAAACAAACTGCTAATGTGTAACACCCTGATTTGATTAAATAATATTTATATTATTAATTTCCAAAATTATCAAATTATATCTAATTTGAGAAATATATTCATTTGATAGCGATTAAAATATTAATTCGATTATATGAAATAAATATATTTATATTGTTGAAATATTATTTTGAATAAGATTAATTTGGTGTGTAATAATATTTGACTTTGTTTGATTAATTGGTATAATTGAATTAATATGACTAATTGATATTTATTACTATCTTGGGCTATAATTTGAATTAATTATGTTGGGGCCAAATTATAATTATAGAAAGTTGGAGGGATAGAAGTTAGTAGTAGAAAAGTTTGTTTTATAAAATAGAGAAAGAATAGTTGGTAAGAGGTAGAAAGAAAGAAAAGAGGAAAAGAGAGAAGAAGAAGAAAAAGAGAAGGAGAGCCTTGGAGAAGAGGAAGAAACAAGAACATCAAAGGCTAGGGTTTGGATTGGGTAAAAGATCATGAAGCTTTGCAAGAACACTTTGAGGTAAGGGGTTTGGTCATTCTTTTACTATGAATAAAGTTGTGATATATTCTATATGAGTTAGGGTTTGTAGGGATGATGGATTCTTGATGCCATGGTTGTTGTGATGATGAAACATGAATGGGTATTAGTTAGGATGAAATAAGAACCATGAAATGTGGGTTTTGGTGGAAACCCCATTTGTGCCCTATTTTGCAAAACCATAGAAATGAGGAAATGATGGCATGAGATGAATGGAATTGATTGGTGTTTTGATGTGGTATTGATCCTATTGTATGCCTTAGATCATTGATATATGGTAGGAATTCGATTTAGATGGTTTTAGGATGTTTGGGGATGATTAGGAATGGATTGGGGTGATTTTGGGAAGCATAAAAACGTGAAAAATGGTGTTGCAGAGTCATCAACACGGGCCGTGTTGATGCACACGGGCACCCGTGTTGATGCTCGGGTAGGTTTTTCCCAAAAATCGTTTCGGTCATAACTTTTGAACCGTAACTCCAATTTAGGCGCCGTTTGATGCGTTGGAAAGCTAGTGAAATTTTCTATATGATTATGAGGAATTAGGTAGCTTTAAGAGCTTATTTTAATAAGTGATTATTGGAGAAAGTGTTTATGTTTATAGGTGAATTTGATTGTTATGTATTTTAGTGAAGTGTTTGGTGATGTTTGGTGTACTAAATGAATGATCTTGTGAGTTATACATCAAATGCAAAATGCATTATGTTTTGATATGGTTTGAATGATTGGGTATGACAACATGTATGCTTATGTTTAATATGCATGTTTGTATGAAAATGATGATGCTACATGATGATATGGGAGGCTTGTGATGAATTGTTCATGACTAAATGATTTTTGTTGATAATGATGATATATGTCCTTGTACATGATGATGTGATGATCATATTGATGTTGTCGAAATATACTTTCCGATTTGGAATTGTTGATAGTTGATGGTTTATGTTTTGGTTGAGTAAGTAATCTCGTTTGTATACATTTTACTTGACGTTGAGATTGATAAATTATATGTATGCATGCATGTACAATAGTTGATGTTCCATTGGTTGGATTTGATGGCATGTGTATGTTAAGATTGTTGTGAGTCTTAATTGCATGCATTGGTTATATTGTACATTGCATGGCATGGTGGTCTTGAAACAGAGACGGTGGAACTTTGGGTCCACAATATCTAGACGGTGACCCTATTATGGGAAAAGACGTAGTGACCTTGATCCAGAAGGGAAACATAGGTGGTGGAACATTGGGTCCACAATATCTAGACGGTGACCCTATTGTGGGAAAAGACGTAGTGACCTTGATCCAGAAGGGAAACATAGGTGGTGGAACATTGGGTCCACAATATCTAGACGGTGACCCTATTGTGGGAAAAGACGTAGTGACCTTGATCCGGAAGGGAAACATAGGTGGTGGAACATTGGGTCCACAATATCTAGACGGTGACCCTATTGTGGGAAAAGACGTAGTGACCTTGATCCGGAAGGGAAACATAGGTGGTGGAACATTGGGTCCACAATATCTAGACGGTGACCCTATTGTGGGAAAAGACGTAGTGACCTTGATCCGGAATGGAAACATAGGTGGTGGAACCTTGGGTCCACGAGTCGGTACCGCATTTGCATACGTTGAGTCGTGTTGTGAGTCACCTGTATAATTTTGCATGATATGTATGTGTGTTGATGTGTTTGATTATGTGCCAATATTGTTGTTGTTTGAATTATGGTTATGTGCCAAGGATGTGAGTATTCGGATAATCGGTTTACATGGTTAATGTGTTGGAAATGGATTCCTTGAGTAAGGATGCTACAGGTGATAAAATGAACATGATCATTATGTATTGCTTTATTTATTTCCATTTCATTTACTTAAAATTACATGTTATATGATTATTGGAATTCTTACCCTTTTGTTGGCCAATGCTTTTGATGGCATTGTGCAGGTACCGAGGACGGTAGCGCGAGGCGCTAGCTAACGGATGCATTGGATTGCAATCTGTTTTATTTTGATTAGAGTCGAGTCGATGCTCTGGTAGTAACACATGGGGGGGAATTTATTTAGTGTCGAACTCGATTATTTTGTATTTGGATTATGATGTATATAATCCTTATTCGTGTATATGGTGTTTTGTAGATGTGAGACTTGATAACATATGCTTATGTGAATTATGATGGCTTGATGCCTTGAATTATGTTTTGATTCCTCCATAAATGGAGATGATGTGAAATTATGAAACTCCGTTGCGTTTGCACGAGAGAATGAAGTAAATATTTATTGTATGTTTGTTTTGTGTTGGAATGCTTATACTTTCAAACATACCCTGTCTGTTTTCCTTAAAAACTTTGGAATGTGATGTGTGTTGTGGCATCCCTTCCGTGCAATTTTATTTCTCTGATTTTTTATCTTTACCTTTAATTGGGGTATTTAGAAGGTGTGTTACATAATGGGCTTCATTTTGACCAGGCCAACGCCTAAACTTGTTGGACCATATTCCCTAGACTCAAATTAGCACCCCCTGAATTCACTAATTCTTTATTAGATTTAGGATTTTTTTGGTTAACTTTTTCCAATAAAATACATGATAAAAATAATATAAAAACATTAATAAAGAAATAGTAGAATATATTAGAAATTTCTTAGGAATTAACTCTTTAATTTTTTTGGAATTTTCCTTCAAAAAAACCTAATAATAATTAAAAAAAACTTTTTCTTTCTTGTTTTCGTCCGTATTTTCATGCCGCTTTGCCATGTTATTTTTGACACGTTTGTTCATTGTGAAAGGTACATTTTTGTGCTTTCGATCATGTAACATAACAGGTAGTTAGGTGATTGAAGCATACTGTGATACGGTGGCAGAACCGACTGTTAATACTGGTTTGCGTTTTTTATTCACAAAGTGTCACGGTAAGCAAGAGTCGCCACTGACATTTATTTCATCTAATCATGGAAAAGGAAAAAGAACAGAAAAAACATTTTTTCGAGATTTCTGAGTACGGGGGGTAGATTATAGAAAGGGAAGGTGTTAGCAACCTTTCCATCCGTGGTTTTCCATGGGATCTTAGGTACTTGCTCATTTTGAAATTGCTTGTGTGTGCTTTGCTTTGAAAAGTTTTGTTTACTTCATGATAACCCTTGTATCGGTCCTCAAGAGTGTGACGAAGTTGTTTTTGAAAACTATTTTGAAAGTGTTTGTGTAAAAGAGTTTTTATTGTTTTGAGCAAGTACTTAAGATTTTCTACGTACTCGAAAAAAGCTCTGTTCGTTTTCCTTTTAGACAGCGCTATCCCATTATTAAGGAATAGGTAGCACCGTCGTTGGAGTTTGAGGGACTATCGAAAGGGACGAAATGGTCATTGAAGGCAACATGTAAGGATACCTTAGCAGTTCGAAGGGACTGTCATCATATATTCGTAGGCAATATCGAGGGACAAGATCATTTCTCGTAGGCAATTCGAGGGATGTTAAGGGACTATGATCTTTATGATGAATTTTAGATTGAGGATCTTTTGCTAAGATATCCCTACGTTCGAGGGACACAACCATTATTTCTGAGGCAACCAAGTGAGGCAAACCCTAGGAGTGAGCATGTGTGAGTGTAATTTTCAGTTAATTTATCTTTGCACATTTAGGGTTTTCTACCGTATTAATTTTCAGTTTGCCTTTCCATACAATCCTATTAACATACATCTAAGCAGTTTATAGTTTGCGGAATTAAAAGCAAGAAAGTTTAAAGTACTAGGTATTACAATGCTTTTGCAAATACATAATGTTGTACCCCAAAATTTGCCCTCCCATATTCTTCAAAGTTTTGACAAGCATCACCCCAAATTATTCAAAGTCTACTCAAGGGCTACACAATCAACCATCCTCCTAAGCCAGTCAAATTAGGGTTTTGGCTCTTGCAAAGAAATTGAGGTTTTCAAGGGCTCAATCAAGTCACATATGCTCATATACATTGTCAAACACCTACATGTCAAGTTTCAAGGCTCACAAGGTCAAGTTGCACAGTCAAAAACCCTAATTGCTCCACAGTCAACTGTAGGGGCAAAATGGTTATTTGGCAGTCAAAAGTCAAAAAATTTGGTCAACATCTTATTTTGAAGCCACAATCATCATTTGATCAATTCTTGATCATAATTCCACAAGAATGGCTCAAAAATCATCAAGGTGTCAAAAGTTTCTATTTTTGGACAGCTGAAAAGTCAACTGTAACTTGACCAAGGCATAACTTTTTCATGGTTCATCTGAAAAATCCCATCCAATGCTCATCTTAAAGGGGAAGACATTTCCTACAATTCATCTGCACATTCCAAGTCCAAGAAATGCTCTCACAAAAAGTTATCAATTTCAACATTATAGGTCATTTTCAAAAGTCAACAAAAAGGTACTTTAAGTCAAAGACCATAACTTGTGATTGGTAAATCAAAATGACATGGGACCAAAGACATTGGTTAGAGGACTTCAAGACCTTTCCAAAATGTCCAAGAACATGTTCATAGCTTCAAAATTGAGCAAGATATGCATTGGAGAAGTTGGGAAATTTTTGTGAAATGGCCAAAGTCAATTATCCTTGAAATTTCATTTTTGACAAAAGGGGCCCACTTTTTCCACTTGATTCAGCTTGACCATGCCTCCCACGTGTCCCACAATTTATTTCAAGATTTAAAATTAATTTTTTCATTTTTATTTAATTTTATTTGATTTAATTCATTTTAAATCTTTAAAATTCAAATAAAAATCAAAGAAATTAATGGAGGGATATATTTTGTGTTGATTAGCTTTGATACACCTTGAAATACCTTCCAAATTCGTGCAAGGCCAATTATGGGCATAAAAATTCAAACTTTCACAAATATGGCAAATGGTTCAATGTTGGTTATGGAGGAAATCAAGAACATAATTGCATAAGCTTAATGACCATAATTTTGATTGATTCTCATTCATTACTATATATACAAGCCTTCCCAACCTCATTCAAAAAATAGTGTGTGCAGAAACGGCCAAGAGCAAAACCAAAAATTATTCAAAAGTGAGAGTTCTAAAACATAGTTGCGAGCATCTTCAGATCAAAACAAGCACGTGGTTCTATTCCTTGCCACACCATGAAGCTAAAGCAACCTTTGCCAAGTCCTGAGGCTCATACCGCGCTGTAAGTTCTTCCCAGGTCCCCTATAATTTCCATATCATTTTTTTCATTACTTTCATGTGCAGATTCTCAAAGGAGGAACACCATAAACCTCATATCCCAGCGCTCTAAGTGTCATCAACGCAGATCCAAAGGACAAAAAGTGTAGCACACCATACTATGGAGTCAAGCGTGCTGCAGGCAATCATGAAAGTCAAATGTGGCTTAGATTTCAGTGGGCTTGGATTGCTTCAATAAACCTCCTATTTGGCCCACACCCCCCTTGGTTTTTACTTTTTTATTTATTTTGTTTTTGTCATTTTCTCTTATTTTTAATTGCTAACCTTTTAATTATTTTTATTATTAACAATTAACTCATTTTCATAAAAAACCAAAAAATAGAATTAACATTATTATTATTATTATTTTATTTTGTAAATAAATATTAACCAAAATAGTTTAATTAGGCAATTTTAATTCCTTTTCTTAAATAATTAAAATAAATCTAGAATTAGGTAAAAGTTAACTTTTAATTTTATTCCATTTCTTTTATTTCATAAAAACATAAAAAACAAAAAAAATATTTTCTTTTAATTAATTAGTTTAATTATTTAATTAATTGCATTTAATTGACAAAAAGACAAAAAATCAATTTCTTTTCTAAAAAGGGTCAACACCCTTAAGACGTTCCCGATTATTTTATTCGCGCGCATTTACTTTATTTGATTATTATGTAATTTCCTTCAAGAATGTAATAGTTAAATAGGTTTATCGCTTTATTTAATTTCCGTACTTATTTACTAAAAAACGGGTCTTTGTAATTTTTGGCGATGTATAGACCCGCGCCTTGTAATAGCGTAGGATTTATTTTTCCGCAATTTACTTTCTGCACCCCTTAACTGCTAAACTTGCATGAAAGAATGTATGTAAATAAAAACAACTCGTAGCTCACTAATTACAAAGACAAACATTAACTGAATACAACACACAAATGCACACACCACTTCTAGGGTACGCCTCACTCGTTGCCTTCGAAACGTGGTCGTCAAGTATAGGACGTCTTAGCGGTCCTTATGTCCATGATCCAGTTGCCTCGAAACAGTTGCCCCGAAACAGTTGCCTCAAAACAGTTGCCTCGAAATGGTTGCCTCGGATTAAAAAAGGATCAAGGACATAAGGGTAGCTTCTAAGGTGTCCTAAATGTTGCTTCGGTGACCACAATGTCCCTACAATCGAATTTACCCGAACACCTCCAACGGTGGTGCTACCTACCTCTCAATGGTGGGATGGCACTACCTTAAGGACATTTACACAGCTTAATTCCTTAGGGTATGTAGATGACTCATAGATACTTGCTCTTTTCAAAAACAAAACAAAACATCTTTTCACACCGACACTTTTCAAAAAGCTTTCAAAACAATTTTTCAAACACTCTTGAGAACTGATACAAGAGTTATTCAGAAATCTTTCAACGAAACTTTTGCAAAACCCACTCACATTTTTAAAAGCAAACAAACACTTTGAAAACATAAGAGCAAGTATCTAAGAGCCCATGGATAACCATGGATAGAAAGGGTGCTAACACCTTCCCTTTCTATAAATCTACCTCCCGAACCGAGAAACATATCTCATAAGGAATTTTGTTGTGCTTTTGTCCTTTCCTTGTTGGAGAACATAAAAGACGGTGGCGACTCTTGCTTCCGTGACATTTCGCGAAACCAGCTAAAAACAGTCAGTTCTAAATCCACCGATCACACATAATTATTTTGGACTGAAAATAAAAATGCGGAATTTAAACCCTAATTACTATTACAACCTCGAAACAGTTACAATAATAATAAAAGGAAATTAAAAAATGCACGCGGCGAATTAAATGCGAGAATAATTTAGGAAACCTAAAAATCTAATTGAAAAAAGATTTAGGTTAGTTTTTGAGAAAAAATTAGGTTATGTACAAAATTAAACCCTAATTCTAATTATTTTTTAATTATGAAAAATAAGATTTAATTTCCCTAATTTAATTAAACTAATTAATTAAAGAAACAAAATATTTTTATGAAAAAGATTTTTGATGTTTTTTATGAAAAAGATTTTTGATGTTTTTATGATTTTTTTGATTAAATAAAAAAATAATGTTTTTTGTGTTATTTTTTTAAAAAGAAAATAATTAGAAAAAAAATTAAAAAAAATTAAAATAGAAAAGAAAAGAATGGGCATGTGTTGTGCCAGCCTGAGAGTGCACCATAGTCCTTCATTGTTTGAGGCGTTGGATCTGAATTATTGATACATCCAATGGCCAAATGGTGGTAGCGCATGGTATGCGTTTTGGATGATGATGCATTGAATCTGTAGAAACAAAGTAAGAAAACAAAATTTGATGGGATGGTTAGTTGTATATATAATAACATACATAAAATATAAAGGAAATAAAGTGGTCTTTCCCAAACGCGCGCGTGATTTAAATCACCTAATAGGATTCTACCACCTAATTGTCTTCTTCCCCATAACTGTTGTTTTTGGCCACACTTTTACCTACATTTGTTTCCATAGCTATAACCATGTAAGTTTCAAAAATTCACAAAACGCATGATAAATTAATTCTAGTTATATAGATCAATTCATTTTAATCTCACGAGCATCATGTTGTTATTTTCTTGGCCCAATTTAAACTGTATAGAGAAACCCTAAAACGACAAAGCAAACCCTAACAATGGTGATCATCAATATACGCATCAAAATGCAAAATTAATTAAACCAAAACATCCCAAATGATGATACAAACATAATTCTATGCTTAAAAGTGATTAATCATGCGTAAATTGTAAAATCAGTTTCAAGATGGTATGTGCAAACTGTGGGTCTGTAAGTTGTGTTTCTTGATGTTTTTGGCCTTGAGGATGATTGGAATAGCTTCATAACACGTCCAGGAACAGATTGCTGGCTTTGGAATTACTTGAAACGGCCTGTGGAAGAGAATACGGTCTACACTTTTTCTTCCAAAATTTGCAACTTCTTCCCTTGTTTTCATGATCCCAACCCTATTTTATGCTTTAAAGGTGTTAGTTATATATGATAGAATGATTTAGGTCAACAAAAACTGATCATATCTTTGTAAATTATGGAGATTTGATTTCATTCTTTGCCTTGTATGATTTGTTTCCAAAATAGACCAAATTAAGATCTTTTCCAATCAATTAGCTCTTGCACATTTTTTTTATTTTCTAGCTGTTCATGGACTCATAGTATGCTCATAAAATCAAATCTTTGATTTTATTTGATTATTCTACTATTTAAATTGATTTATTTTGATTTAAATGGATAAAAAATCAAAATAAATAATAAAAATAATAAGATAATAGGTGGATAAGCTCAGGGTTCGTGGGCCATCTTAGGAACAAGTTTCAAACTAGAAAACATGGGCCCATTTGTAAAAAAAGTCATTTTGATCAATATTGACTTCATGCATATTTCCAAAACTTGGTCAATTTTGACAATACATATCTCCCTCAATTTTAACCCTAAGAGGGTGTTCTTGGACTTTTTAGAAATCTTTGGATGTCCCCTAAACAACCCTTTTGGTTTCATCTCAATTGGGTATTCCATGTTCATGTAAGAAGCTTTGACCCAAAAGGTGTTTTTGTTGACTTTTCAAAAGGACCTATAATGTAGAAATTCATATCTTTTTATGAGTGAATATTTTGAACTTGTGGGATGAATATGAGTTGTAGGGAATTGCATCCTCTTCAAAATGAGCCTTGGATGCAAAATTTCTGATAAAGTATGAGGAAGTTATGCATGGTCAAAGTTTGGTTGACTTTTCATGAGAAACCCTAATTTAGCAACTTTTGGGTTTTGATGAATTTAGGGCATTCCTTGAAGAATCATGATCAAACCTTGATCAAATGATGAAAGTCACTTCAAAATGTGGATGTTGACCTAAAATCTTGATGTTTGACTGTATGTGGGCCACAATTGACTTTTGACCTAATACGGTCGATTCTCAAGCATCTGAGCAGTTGACTGAGCAAACTTCTTGTGCAGTGCTTGAAATTTGACATGGAGGGTCTTGAGAACATATTAGGACCATGAAGAGCATAAGAGGTCTTTGGAGTCCACCTATCTTAATGAAAATGGAAACCCTAATTTCAGACGCACTGCCTTAGGAGAGAGTTTGTCTGGTCAACTCTTGGGCTAACTTGAGCAAATTGAGGACCTTTAGGAATATGTATTGAGTAAAATGATAGGGAAAATTTTGGGGTACAACACATACAAATTATGCTCTCTTACGATGCGACGTGCGTTATTTCTCATCATCCTGAGAAATTCATATTATATTATATGTGGTCCTGATACACGTGATATTTTATGTGCTTTATTCAAGAACTTCTGATTATGCATTGCATTCGCAACACGTGTTTGCTTTCATCTTAGTTGGATATTGTTTCTGACTTTGTTTGTTTCTTGGTGAAGCTTGATCGACGCGTACTACCTGCTTCTCCATTGCTTTCGTCCACTCTTGACAATTTGCTTGCTTGTGGTAGTTGCCGCTACTACCTTTGTACTTCTCCGCACTTTATCGCATTTCTTTACCGCTTTTTTTAGAAATCATGAGAAGTAGGGCTTTACTGTTTTATGATGCCATGAGAAGTAGGGTAGAGATGTATGACGGGGGTCTCTGTTGCTGATCATGTCGAGAACCTCTCTGGTTTTATTTAAAGACCCGTTTAGGGCAATTCCGCATTGTATGCATTCTGTTTGCTACTTGTATGTGGTTTGTTTAAAACCCTACCTTTGTGTAGGTATTTTACAAGTGTGTTTATGTTTGTGCCCGCATTGTTCCCTCATCCCTTATTGAAGTCCTCAAAAAGAGGCGAGCGGGGAGGGTTCGCAATCAACCCCCATAATTTCGTCTGTGTCATCCTTAGCTCATGACGCACCACAATGCTTCGGAGTTGTGCCAGCTCATGTGTATCGAGTCGTCAAGTGGGGAAGGGTTCTGCAATCGGACCCCCACATTTTGTCAAGAGTTTGCATTGGCCAATGTTGATACTCCGTGATTGTTCATATTGCCTTATGACGTCTACCTCGATCTCCTATATCTTGGTCAGGTGTTCAGTCGCTTTGGACATCACATTTTTGTTTTTTCATCTCACTCCTGCTTGTTTGTCTTGGGTGATATGCTCCCCTTGACTAAAGCATTTTGATTATTTTCCTTACCACTTTATGTGTGCGCTCTTCGGAGCTTGCTTATTTTATCCTTGTACATACCATGTTCCCTTAGGGTGCACTGCTCATTTCGGATGCAAGTTAGACCTTAGGTTGCGAACCATGCATGCTAACATTAGGTAGAAATTTCCCTTTCATCTTTGACGTAGGGCTACCATTGTATGATAACATTAGGTTAGAAAATAGGCTAGTTTCCCTTAGACTCTTTTCTTCCCCTTTTTGCATCCTTGCATTCAAAACTAAAACTTTCTTTTCAGCAAATCATAAAGCATGCTAACAACTTAAACCCTTTTCCAAGGTAACAAAACATAAACCAATCAAATGCGGCATCTTGCCTTGAGGGCGTAACTCGAAACTATTTTCAGCAAGGACATGATTAATTTACTTCTGTGCCAACACATAAGTCTCCAAACGTCGAGCTGCGGCAGAAGGAAAAATTAACATTGTTCATAAAAAACACAAAACAAACAAAAATGTTTTAACCGAACTACGGTAGCTCTGATTCCTCAAAAAGATACGTAGGCATTGGGGTAAGGCCCAAGAGAATACAACTTTAATTTCCCTACTTTTTTTCTCCTTTCCTTTTACCTGAATTCTTCCTCGACAATAAACAGTAAGCATAGTTTAGACACACCCATAAGATAGACAACAAGAGTGGATAACGTAGAGTACTACGAGCATGTGGGGTGTTAATACCTTCCCCTCGCGTAACAGACTCCTTTACCCTATCTCTCGGTCGCAAGACGGTGATTTCTCCCTTCTCAGGTTTTCTTGATGTTTACCTTTCCCACGTGGGATAAAAGACGTTTGGTGGCGAATTCATTGTTTGCTGATTTTCAACTGGTTGTTTCAGGAGAGATTGATAAGTGAAAACTAATCGTTATATTTGTGTATATTTTAGTGGCACTTATCAACTCATTTTGTTGTAATCCTTTGAATAAACCTCAACTTGTGTGTGTATTTATACATTGTGACACGGTGGCTAAACCGACTGTTAATACTGGTTTTACGTTTTTTGTTCACAAATGTTACGGTAAGCAAGAGTCGCCACCGACTTTTATTTTATCCAACAAAGGAAATGGTGAAAAGACCAGAAAAAGACCTTTTTCGAGATTACCTGAGTAACAGGGTAGATTATGGAAAGGGAAGTTGTTAGCACCCTTTCCATCCGTGGTTTTCCACAGGATTTTAGGTACTTTCTCATTTTTTTTTAAACTGTTTGTGTTTGTGTGTTTTGAAAGTTTTTTGTTTGCTTTATGATAAATCTTGTATCAGTCCTCAAGAGTGTAATAAAGCGTTTTTTAAAATAGTTTTTGAAAAGTGTGTAAGTGTGAAAAGTTCAAGTTTGAGCAAGTATCTAACAGTTATCTACCTACTTAAAAAAGAATGTTCTTTTCCTCCTTTCCTTTAGATAGTGATATCCTACTATTAGTGAGTAGGTAGCCCTATCGGCGAATGTTAAGGGTCTATCGAAAGGGATGTTATGGTCATCGAAGGCAACATGTAAAGATATATTAGCATTCGAAAGGACTGTCATCATATAGGCAACATCGGGGGACAAGATCATTTCTCGTAGGCAACTCGAGGGACGTTAAGGACCATGATCTTTATGATGACTTTAGAATTAAGGGTCTTTGCTAAGACATCCCTACGTTCGAGGGACATGACCATTATTTTCCGAGGCAACTAAGTGAGGTATACCCTAAAGGTTCATATGTGAAAGGTGTGTTATGTTCAGTTATTTTAGTATTGTGTTAAGTTTGCTAACGTTTGATTATTCTTGCCATACAATCCTATTAGTTATACATCTAGACGTTAATAATTGCAGTAATATAAAAGTGCAGAAATATAAAACCTAGCTATTACAAGGTTTCGGAGAGGGGGATTATGTACATATCCAAAACTGGGGGGGAAATAAATAAAAGCGGTAAAGGTCCTACTAATCATCTATTACATCCCAATATACAATTACAATATTAAAAGGAAGTGTGAAAGAATAATAACGCGCAAATTTGAAAAGACGTCTAAAAATCCTAAGATATAAAAAATCTTTTTGTTGTTTTTTGTTTTAATTTATGAAAATGGTTTAAGTTAAAAAATAATTGATCTAGATCTATATTTAAAAAAAAAGTTAATTCTTAAAGAAACATAAAATTTAAATAAAAGAAATTAATTATATGTTTTTTTTGGTATTTTTGTTACGAAAAGGAAATGTATTAAAATGAAATTAAACATAAGTTCTATTAATTTTAATTAAAAAAAAGTTAAAGTGATTAGTTAATTAATTTACCAAAATTATAATTTAATTAAGAAAAATCCTAAATATATTTTTATGTGATTTTTATATTTGTTTATTGATTAAAATAAAAAAAAGGATTAAAAGAAATAGATGAAATGAATAAAACAAGAAAATAAAGATGGGCCTATTTTGAGAGATAATGACTGCTTATTTTGAAGATTACGCGGAACCTATCACCGTCTTTTGATTTGGAAGGACGTCTTCGATGCCATTCATTGTGTACGAAGTGGAAGATTGCGACTGAATGCGCGTATGAATTAACTGAGAAACTACCCTGCCCCAGGTTATGATTAAGGGTTTTAATTTGTGTGAAAATAAAAACTCCTACTTCTTAGGCTCAAAGGGGTTGACTAGGGATTATCTTCCTTATAACTCCACAGTTTGGGATTTTAAACAACGCTTGTACATCGTCAGCAAGGTCTGTTCAAAAGCACACTATATGAGATTGTGGTATCATTTTCGTCATCCTCCCTCTAAAGGCTTAGAGCTTTTAATCGAGAGTTGAATATTACAAAAAGGAAGTAAAAATGAAGTTTGAATATAGTGAATACGAAAGAATTAATTCAAGACAAACATATGTGATGCATTAATGGGAAAACCAAACTTTGGCATGACAGTAATTGTTTGAACAACAAATCAAATTACAAATGAAAAATAAAAAATGAACTAGACGTTCTCAATGATTTGGCCTAGGAGTAGTGATCACTTTGTGAGTCTCTGGAGGGTCGAATTCAATCTCTTTGGCGTCAATCATATCATGAATTTCGTTCTTCAGAGCCCAGCAGCCATTTGTATCATGTCCAGGACTATCAGAATAGAATGAACACCTTTCGTTGGGGTGGTAACTGGGAGAAAAAGTATTGGGGTTCTGTAGAGGAGTCTTTAACGTAATCAACCCTGCCTTCAACATGTGTTGTAACGCTTGAGCTAATGACATGTTGATTCTGGTGAACTGTCTAATAGGCGTGACCTCTTTATGCTGGTTCCCCTATTGGTGTCGTTACATAGGCGTGGGATTAGAGACCAGTATTGCCCCCACAAATTGATTGTGGTCGTCTGCCTTATTACGACTGTGATACGGTGGGAGAACTAACTTGAAGGTTTTGCGTTTGATCGCAAATGTTGCGGTTAGCAAGAGTCTCCGCCGACTTTTCTTTTATCCAAAAGGAAAGGTGAAAAAGCACAGGAAAGACCTTTGAGATTATTTCTTGAGTTCGGGGGGTAGATTATGAAGAGGGAAGGTATTAACACCCTTTTCACCCATGGTTTTCCATGGGCTCTTAGTTACTTGCTAGATGACTTGCTTTTTGTTTGAATTTGTGCTTTGTGTGATTTTTGAAAGTATTTTGTAAAGAAGCCATTGTTTAGGCAATCTTTGTAATGATTCTAATTCGTAAGAATGTATACAAAGATGTTAATATTTTTAAAAAATGTTTTCAAGTTGAAAGATATTTTGAAAGTGTAGGTGTTTGCTTTGAAAAATAGCAAGGATGTTTGTTTTTAAATTGAGCAAGTAACTAGGAACATTCTACCTACTCAAAAGTCTTTCTTGTTCTTTTTCTTTTCCTTTGAAATTGTTATCTTACCATTGATTTGGTAAGTAACCCTATCTTTGGATGTAAAAGGGATAGGAAAAGGTCATCGTATAGCCACGATTCGCAATGTTGTAAGATATCTTAGAACTTTCTTTAAGGGACTAAGATCATTTTTGAAAGGCAGCTTTGATACCGTCATTAAGGGACTATGATCTTATATTTTGTTTGTTTTTGCTAAGACACCTCACATTCATAATATGGCCATTTTATAAGGCAACAAAGTGGATTTACCCTAAGGGTGTACTTGTGTGCAAGTGTGTTGTTTTTCATGCTTGATTTTGTCTTTGATTGGGGTTTTCTATTTGATTGGTTTTATCTTTCCATGCGGATCTTAATTACTAACATTTATAAAGTGATAAATTATGGAAAATAAATATCCTACGCTATTACAATCATTAGGGGGATGGGTTGTACAAATTTACAAATGGGGATTTCAAGTAAAATTAAATCCTAAGTTATTATTACAACCATATTGAATGGATAAGAATGTACAAGAAATGTAAAATGGACTTGTTTTATTTAAGAAAAGAAATAAATTTTGTTTAAGAAAATATTTTTATTTTTTTATGTTAAAAGAAATAGGACATGTGAATATGAAATATTTTTGGTGTTTTTTATTAATAAAAGTGATGGAAAAAATAATAAGGAGAAAGAAAACAGAATCAGCGTTTTGCTGAAATAAAAGAAATCAGAAGTTCTGACTCTGGCATGCTGCAAGACAGAAATAACATGTTAGCAAAAAATAGGGAAGGTCAGATGTTCTGGGTCCGCTGGAAGCAAAGAAGATTTCAGAAGTTCTGATGCCGCTGGAAGAACTTCGTCTCCCTCTCCATGCTAGTCAGAGCATCTGCAACTTAGTCATTTCTCAACAAAATAGAAGAGGCACACATAGCAGATATGGCAAGTTCCATAATTTTTCAGAAACAAGAGATATCAGAACTATAAATCAGAAGCAAGCATGAATTTGTTAATCCTAATTCTGAGTTCTAATTTCTTCAAAAAGTTCTGAACTGAAATTCTCTCTACTTAGGCAGGCAAATACATGAAACCTCATAATATGTACAGGATCAAAATCAGAAGCTTACCTTGCAGTTGGAAAATGTTCTATGAGCTGAAGTCTCGCTCTAACAGCTTGTGATGTTCTGACCAGCTTCCTCACGTGCCCAGCAGGCTAGAAACCTTTGAATGGCTGGAAAGTTCTAGAACAACCAAAGTGCAAAGTTCTGAATTCTTTGAAGTGAATATTGATGGAGGGTATGTCACAGTCTGAACATGGAAGTTAGGATGGTTTCTAAATGTATATCAGAAACTGTATGGATGGTTTTGGTCAAGAAACACTTGAGGAAAAATGGAATTTGAATGTAAGAATCAAAAGCTAACAGGTTTTGTATTTTGTGTTTGAAGTTTTAGACTCTTAGAATTTTAGCAGGGGTTCAAGGCTTTTTCTTTCTCCAATTTTCGACCCTTTTACAGTTTCCAATGAAGTCTAATTTATAGGCAAAGGTTTAGTCGCTTGGAAAGGTCAAGGGGTACAACCATCATATGCTAGGTGCTGACTTGTTCTTGAAGTAAGTTCAAATTGGTATGGTGGTTAGCAGCTTTAGCCGCGTCTAAGCCGGATTTGTAAGCATGATTTAAGGAAAGGTAACCTTAAAAGCAAAAGCAACGCATGGTCCCAGCACACTCTTGTACAAAAGTTTGCTTTTCCAAGACAGTAATGGTACTTCTATTCCACACGTGGGGAAATCCTTTGGACAAAGACCCAAAAGTGGTTGTGAACATTGAATGATGATGAGATTGATCAAACCAGAAATCCTGCAATGTGAGATTCTGCATTATTGCTTAATTCTGGATCAGAAGTCCAGCTTCAGCATAACTTAGAATAGGCATCCAACTTCTGATCTTTGTATCTCCTTGCTCCAGCATGTTCTGAAGGAGCTCTCAGACTTTCCAGAAAGCTTATGACATGCTTTGTAAACCCTTTTTGAATTACTCTTGCAACTTCTGACTGAACCTACGTGAAAATTGGCCCAGAAGTTGCAGACAACTTCTGACTTGAAAATGCTCAGAATTTGCTAAGTGCCTAAGCTTCAGGGACGTGACTTTGAGGATGTATAACTTGAAATCCTAGCATTTCTAGAAGAAGTTTTGTTCTACAATGTTTTAGGTCTCAATGGGATCTAAAAATATTGAGTTAGATGTTCTTCCAGAATCAGCTTGCATCATGGTGATAATTTGATCAGAAGTTCTGAGGTTGTCATATTTCTTAAACACTTAGAAAAATTCTAAGTATTTAGAATTTTGACTTTTCCAAAGTAATTTTGACCTTTGAATTTCTTGATGAAACAAACTTCGTATTTCAACATGTCTTGATGAAATATAATTCTTGAAACTTGATTTTGATCTAAAAGTCAAAGTTTGACTTTTTCAGTGTGCAAATGACCAATTTGCCCTTATGAATGACTTTCTTAGAAAATTTGTAATTCAAGGCTTGGACTTAGATGGAAGCAAACCTGAGGGTCCAAGATGATCCTTTGAGAAATGAGAGGGAAAATTTTGGGGTATAACAGCTGCCCCTGTTCAATCTTCTTAAACCTGAAGAGTTAGGTTGGAGAGTTTTGCCATTCGTGACTCGAAGGTGGAAGATGATTAGACACTAGAGTGCCCAGAAATTTGTACGTGATGATATGATGATTGATGGTATAGGGAATGGCCTTAAAGATGCCATTTGGAGAGAAGATGAGAAGTTGTTGGAGATGGGCTTGTAGATGCCATCTAGAAGTGATTATTGAACAATATTTGTAAGTTGAAACTGAATGAGTATCAGGATGACATTCGTATCTGGAGCATATCTGAACTGTATCTGAGAAGCTGAATCTTAATGAGTATCAGGATGGCATCCGTGTCTGGAGCGTATCTGAACTATATCTGTAAGCTGAATCTGAATGAGTATCAGAATGGTGTTCGTGTCTGGAGCATATCTGAAAGTTGAATCTGAATGAGTATCGGGATGGCATCCGTATCTGGAGCGTATCTGAACTGTATTTGTAAGCTGAATCTGAATGAGTATCAGAATGGCGTTCGTGTCTGGAGCATATCTGAACTGTATCTGAAAGCTGAATCTGAATGAGTATCAGAATGGAATCCATGTCTAGAGCGTATCTGAACTGTATCTGAAAGCTGAATCTGAATGAGTATCAGAATGGCATCCATGTCTGGAGCATATCTGAACAGTATCTGTAAGCTGAATCTAAATGGGTATCAGAATGGCATCCGTGTCTGGAGCGTATCTGAACCGTATCTGAAAGCTGAATCTGAATGAGTATCAGAATGGCGTCCGTGTCTGGAACGTATCTGAACTGTCTCTGAAGATTGAATATGAAGAACCCGTATCGGATTGCTTCAGTTGGTCGTGTAGATAATTGTCCTGGCTTGTCTTAGGTATCAATTTCCGACCTTTGTAATTTGTTGATGATAGTCATTTTATTAATCTTATCCTGAAAAGGGTAAAAACATTATATGTATGCAATGTCATGACCTATGAAATGCATGGTACAATGATATTTTGATACATGCATTCGTGTTATCAATGTTCATGATATATGGATGCGATGTATGTTTATGTGAGCTAATATGTTGTATTGTTTGTTAGATTGGGGGAAATAAGTCCCTGACTGCTGCTGAGGATATAGAGTGTAAGTCTTCATGTTTTGAAGTTGAAGTGTTGATGAATTTCTGTTTAGATAAATAAACTCTGTTGTAAGGGAAACTTCGTGTGCTGCTTGTGAAATCCTGTTGGGGAATCCTGAGAAATTGGACAACTTCTACTGGGGATTGATAACTGGAAGCTTTGTTCTGCTGGGGATTAAACTGCATACTACATGGGATTTTATGGAATAGCTCAAAGATATTGCCCTATCTCTTAAAGCCATCAGTGATTGTCTTTTTACTTTGTTTATTTGTAAACATTAATTATATTCAAATGCATATGTTCAAAAATAAATCATTGAACGTTTTTGTAAACAAAACACAAGAGTGAAGAAAAACAGGTAGTTTTGAATTTTCAAAGGGACATCTTTATATTGACTTTTGAGTAAGTATTTTTGTACAATGAGAGAAACATTCTAGTAAGAGAATGTCGTCGTAAAAAATGAAAATTTTGATACAAAGAAAAGATAGCTATGTGCAATAATCCCAGGGGTTCCCATTCTGCTATAGCCTTCATGTCTCTGAGCATCTTGCTTGTTTGTTGCCTTGTACGAAGCTAATTGGATTGATCAGAACCCCTGAGTTTGTCAGGTTGTTGGTAAGGTGATCCAACAAGACATATTCAGAAGCTTTAATTCCCTAACTTTTGCCTGGACCGCCCTTTCGGGTTTTCAGTCCATCGGGATACCCTTTTTTGCCCAAGCCGCCCTTTCGGGTTTTCAACTTGTCGGGTGTACAGATTTTTTGGTTTTATCCTTAATTTTTGCCCGAACCTTTTTGATTCGCCGGGATGCCCTTATTTTGCATAGGTGTGTCAACCTAGCGAGTCTCTTATGCGTAGTATCTTTTGACTATGTCTGTATTCGTAGGGTGCGACAGGTCGTCAGCATCCATGGTGGTCAAGATCATTGATCCACCAGAGAATATGTTTTTTATTACAAATGGTACTTTGTATGTAGGAGTCCACTTGCCCATGGGATCACCTTGCGGCAATATGATGCGTTTGATCACCAGATCCCTGACTTGATACACTTGGCATCTGACCTTTTTGTTGAAAGCCTTGATCATCCATTTTTGATACATTTGACCATGACAGACAGCAGGAAGCCTTTTATCATCAATCAAGTTTAGTTGATCAAGTCGAGTCTGGATCCAATCTTCTTCATTCAGCCCTGCATCCTTCATAATTCTCAGAGAGGGGATCTGGACCTCAATAGGCAAAACAACCTCCACGCCATATACCAAAGAGTAAGGTGTTGCCCCGGTTGATGTACACGCTGTGGTATAATACCCGTGGAGAGCGAATGGTAGCATCTCGTTCCAGTCTTTGTATGCGACTGTCATTTTCTATATGATCTTTTTGTTATTCTTATTTGCGGCTTCGACATCACCATTCATCTTTGGCCGGTAAGGGGAAGAATTATGATGCTGGATCCTGAATTGCTTGCACAGGGCGGTGATCATAGTATTTTTTATATTCGTACCATTGTTTGTGATGATCCTCTCCAGGATACCGTAACGACATATGAGATTCTGCTTGATAAACCGGGTGACAACGTTCTTGGTGACGGAAGCGAATGAGGCTGCCTCAACCCACTTTATAAAATAATCAATGTCCACTAGGATAAAGCGGTGTCCATTGGAGGTTGTTGGTTTGATTTCCCCAATCATATCGATGCCCCACATAGCAAAGGGCCAAGGAGCCGTCAATACATTCAGAGGAACCGGAGGTACGTGTACCTTGTCAGCATATATCTGACACTTATGGCAGGTTCGAGAGTGTTGATAGAAGTCTGCTTCCATGGTAGACCAGTAATAGCCTGCCCGTAGGATTTTCTTTTCCATCGTATGTCCACTGGAATGGGTGCAAAAAGTGCCTTCATGTAACTCAACCATGATCTTTTCCGCTTCAACCTTGTCTAGGCACCGAAGTAACACAGAGTCATGGTTGCGTTTGTAAAGAATTCTATTACTAAGGAGGAATTTAGAAGAGAATCTCTTTAAGAACTTCTTATCATTGACTGAAGCTCCTTCCAGATATTCTCTCGCCTCGAGATGCCTCTTGACTTCGTGAAACCAAGGCTGGTCCACTACTTCTTCAGTATTAATCTCGTGATAGTGAGTTGGTTCCTCCATTCGTTCAATGGTGATCTGGGGAGCCTCGTTATCCCATTTAAGTTTAAACATGGATGACATTATGGCTAGTGCGTCTGCTGGCTGATTTTCTTCTCGCGGGAAATGCTTGAAGGTAATCTTCTCAAAATATGGGAGCAATGTCAACACATGTTCTTTGTAGGGGATAAGGTTAGGATGTTTAGTGTCCCATTCCCCTCTGATCTGGCTGATGACTAAAGCTGAATCTCGGAATACATTTAAATATTTGATCCCCAAGTCTATGGCGGCTTTGAGACTAAAGATGCACGCTTCATATTCTGCCATGATGTTTGTACAGTTGAAGCAGAGTCTTGCAGTAAAAGGAGTATGACACCCTTCCGAAGATATAAGTACAACACCAATACCATTGCCAAGTGCATTGGATGCCCCATCAAAAACCAGGGTCCATCGAGATCCTTTTTCAGGTCTGTCATATGGTCTGAATTCTTCACAGTTGTTTACCATCATGATGTCTTCATCTAGGAATTCGAACTTCATGGACTGGTAGTCTTCCACAGCTTGGTGAGAAAGGTGATCAACTAGTACACTGCCCTTTATTGCTTTCTGGGTAGTATACTGTATGTCATACTCTGTCAGGATCATCTTCCATCTCGCGATTCTCCCAGAAAGGGAAGACTTCTCGAAAATGCATTTTATTGGATCCATTTTGGATATCAATAAGGTAGTATGGGTCAGCATATACTGTCTTAGCCGGCGAGCAGCCTGTTCCAGAGCACATCAAGTTTTCTCGAGCAGTGAATATATTGTTTCACAGTCGGTAAACTTTTTGCTCAGGTAATAAATAACATGCTCTTTTCGGCCACACTCGTCATGCTGCCCCACCAAACACCCCATTGAATTTTCCAAAACAATCAGATACACGATAAATGGTCTTCCCTCGACTGGTGGCACCAAAACAGGAGGCTCTTGTAAGTACTCTTTGATCTTGTCAAAAGAAGTTTGGAACTCGTCATTCCATTTGACTACTTGATCTTTCTTCAGTAATTTGAAGATTGGTTCACAAGTAGCTGTTAGGTGAGAAATGAATCTGGCAATGTAGTTTAAACATCCCAAGAATCCTCTGACTTCCTTCTCGGTACGAGGAGCAGGCATCTCTTGTATTGCTTTCACGTTGGCAGGATCCACCTTAATACCTTTATTGCTGACGACAAAGCCTATGAGTTTACCAGACCTCACCCCGAAGGTGCATTTATTTGGGTTCAACCTCAGCTTGTATTTCTTTAACCTCTCAAATAGTTTCTGTAAATGATCAAGATGCTTTTCCTCTGTTTGAGATCTAGCTATCATGTCATCCATATAGACCTCTATTTCGTGATGTATCATGTCATGAAATAGAGCTACCATGGAACACTGATAGGTTGCCCCAGAATTCTTCAGTCCGAATGGCATAACCTTGTAGAAGAATGTGCCTCACTGTGTGACAAAGTTTGTTTTCTCCATGTCCTCAGGCGCCATTTTAATTTGGTTGTAGCCTGAGAAACCGTCCATGAAGGAAAACACTTTATATTGTGTCGTATTGTCAACTAGAACATCAATGCGGGGAAGTGGGAAATCATCCTTAGGGCTTGCCCTATTCAAATCTCTGTAGTCCATGCACATTCGTACTTTGCCGTCTTTTTTGGGCACGGGAATGATATTGGCAACCCAATGAGGATAGAAGGTGACAGCCAAGAATCCAGCGTTGCATTGTTTCATGACTTCCGCTTTAATCTTCTCTGACGTGTATGGTCGCATGCGACAGACCTTTTGTTTCACTGGTGGACAATCTTATTTTGTTGGTAGACGATGTACCACAATATTTGCATAAAGTCCTGGCATGTCTTCATACGACCAGGCAAAGACCTCAACATACTCATGTAGCAACTGAATTAGAAGCTCTTTGACATTGGGTTCCAGATTGGCACCCACCTTGACTTCTCTTTTGTCTTCTTTGGTACCTAGGTTAATTTAATCGACTAGTTCTTCATGGGGCTGAATGGTCCTCTCTTCTTGTTGCAGTAACCTAGCGAGTTCCCCTGGTACTTCATAATCTTCTTCACCTTCATCTTCGGCTTGGTAGATTAGATTTTCAGAGTCACAAAAGGCCATAGCAGAACCGTTACCCATGGGATCCCGAATGGATATGGACCTGCATTATGAGTGTGAGTGTGTGTAAGGGTATAACTATCTTTGAAATAAATGAAAATGTAAAAAAGAAAAACAATGAGCACAAAGTTTGTATGCAAAAACGTCCATGATTCATTAATGTCATATGGAAATGAGATAATAACATTTACAAATTGACAATTGTGCCTCGGGTAAGACACGAGGTTTTAAGAGTCTGAATTGTTTTAATATTACAGATCCAACAAAATATAAAGACAAATTATTGTGGGATAAAAGTGATAGGGACAAAATCTCTAGCCTCCCAATTGTTGAGCCCTCCACTAACAGTTGGGAAAATCGAATCTTCCAGGTTGTAGCTGTCTTCATCATCCTCCACGGCGCTGACTTGGTGGTTGCTGATCTTTAAGGGTGGTCCTCCGGCATGAGCGCGGCGTACAATCTTCTGGGCACCTAAAGTGAAACCCATACCAGACTTATCAGATTTGTATGGGATATCTGGGAGTTGACCCTAAATAGTGCACCCACCTTCTTCTATCACTGTCTTGGCATCCTTTAAAGATGACATCTTGAGCGGAGGCCTTGTGATTTTAGGAACTTGAGACACAACCTTATTTACTGCCACATCTTGAGGGACTTCTTCAAAGTGCTGGAATGGAGTTTCAATAAATTCACCATCTAATTCCACATATCTGAAAGAATTGAGATGGCTGACCATATAATCTTCTTCTCCATGAACAGTGATGATCTTACCTTGAATCGGATACTTCAACATTTGGTGCAACGTAGAAGTAATAACGCCAGCATTGTGGATCCACGGTCGGCCTAATAAGCAGGAGTATGGAGGGCGAATATCCATTACATAAAAAATTGAATCAAAAGTTTGGGTTCCAACTTTTATGGGGATATCCACTTCCCCATGCACCATCCTTTTTGAGCGGTCAAAGGCCCTCACTACTATGTTGCTTGGTTTCAACGCCAATCCCTCACAGTCAATTCTATCAAGAGCCTTTTTAGGAAACACATTCAGAGACGAGCCAGTGTCCACCAAAACATGAGCCAAAGGTTGTGCCCCTGCATTCAACTGATACATGAAATGCCTCATTATGCTTCCTCCCTCTTGGCGTTAAATCAGCATCTGAAAAACCTAAACCATTATCTGCAGTCAAGCTGGCTACGCAGTCTTGGAAATGATCGACATATGTTTCTTGAGGTACATGGGCAGTTTTCAGGAATTTTACCAAGGCCTTTGCATGCGCCTCGAAACATAGTAATAAAGTCAGCATGGAAATTTTAGATGGAGTTTGCCCCAGTTGCTCAACTACATTGTAGTCGCTTCTTTTTATGATCTTTAGAATTTCCTCCATCTCTTTCCGGGAGGTTTCAGAGATAGCCAATGATTGTGCCTTCGTCCGGACAGGCTCAATCAGAATACCTTTACCTCGAGTTTCGGTTGACTCGGCAGTAGGAATGTCAGTAGGTGTGATAACAGGGATTGTAACAGTTTTGTCAGCAGGAGTACTAGCAGAGATGATTGTAGGACTGGGAACAGCCTTTGAGGGAGCAGCAACAACAACATGAATGATTACGGGTCCAAAAACTTATTTTGGGGGAGCAATTTCTGGAGAGAATATCCTTCCTCTTCGGGTTATCTTACTAGTCCCTGCAATATTACTGACATCATAGTCAACTTTCTCAAAATTTGAATTTTCAGCAGCTGGCCAATCTTGCTTGATACCGTGGTAGTAGACATCCCCTCCATAATTCCATGGTACGGTTTTGTCTGACGAATACGAGATTGGTCCAGGCATTATAATTATCAAAGGAGCTACTTTAGGAACTGATGTAATTCTAACGGGTCTTTTGGTAGAGACCCTGATGAATTTTCAGAAATGGTCACGATGGAAACATCATTATGAGAAACAGTTGGAATTAAATCCTTCTCGAATAAAATTTCCTTGTTATCTATTAGACACTGAACACCTGCTTTTAACAAAGGACAGCTGGTTGGTGAGGACAAACAGAAGCGACATCTTTCATCACATCCTGGGAATACACCGGCATTCAACAAGTTCTTTTTGATAGTCAACAGTGGGGTCATAAGTTCATCAACTAAAGTAACAAACATATCTTCCTCAATGGCGTTGGTATTATGGCCATGCTTGGGCATAGGGGCAGAAATGACATTGGGCTTTTCTGGCGCATCGAATTCAATCTCTTTGGCTTCAAGGAGGTCTTGTACTTTTCTCTTTAGAACCCAACATTTATTAGTGTCATGGTCGGGACTCTCAGAATGGTATGCACAACGGGCATTAGGATGATAGTGATGAGAGGTTGTGTTAGGGTTCTTTGGGGCTTCTTTCAAATTCACTAGGTTGGACCTTAACAAATGTGGTAATACTTGAGATAGGGTCATATTAATTTTGGTGAACTGTCTGACTGGTCTCTCCATTCTTGGTTGGTTGTTTCTTTGCTGATCAGGCGCGGGTTTAGGAATCATGACAGCCCCACCATTGGAAGGTGTTCAGTCCTATCTTGATTTCTTTGAGGATATACATCAACCACCTCCTTCTTTCCAATGAATGGCTTCCTTACAGCAGCAGAGGATGCATCTTTCTGAATCTTCCCATTCTTTATCCCGACTTCTACCCTTTCTCTGGTCAATATCAATTCAGTAAAACCTGCCGATGAACTCCCAATTAAGTGGTTAAAGAAAGGACCAGACAAGGTTCCTAAAAACATGTCTACTAATTCTCCTTCATATAGAGGAGATTGGACACTTCCAGCTAAGTCCCTCCATTTTTGCGCATAGTCCTTAAAGCCTTCACTTGAAACCATGGCCATACTCTGGAGTTGAGTACGGGTGGGCGCAAGATCAGCGTTGTATTGGTATTGTTTGTAAAAGGCAGCGGCCAGATATTCCCAGTTATGAACATTGGCTCTTTCTAACTGATAAAACCAATCCAGTTGAGTTCCAAACAAACTGTCTTGGAATAAGTGTACCCATAAGTCCTTGTCAACGGGATGAGGTTGGATTTTCCTTACATGGGACCATATATGAATTTTGGGACATGAAACTCCGCCATACTTGGCGAACACAGGTGCTTTGAATTTTGGAGGAATGACAATCCCATACACTAACCCCAACTCCTCAAAGTACAAACCAGGCACTTTTTGGATTTCCATTGCACTTAACCATTCTTCTAGATGCTTATACTTTTCATCGGCTGGAGGATATTGTTTCTTCAGAAAAGTCTTCTTCTTTCTCTTCCTCTTATGACTCTGACTGGACAACTGTTTCTTTTCCCTTCCCATCTTGATTTTCTTTCTCACCGGATGTCGTTGCAAAGTCTAAGGTCCTTCTTGTCTGCCCTTGGAATCTTCTTCCCATGCTTAGAACTCCGGTTATTTTCTTCGTCTTCTTTTTCTTCTCCTCAACTTGCAAGGTCTTCAACTCTTCTTTCCCTTTGGCTAGAGTTAAGAACAACTGTTGAAACTGTGCATTCTGAGCTTGGAGGTCCTTCACCATTTGCTCGAGATCCATCTTACTAAAATAAACAGTAGAAAGATGAGGAGACTTGTTGCAAGAAACCTGCTTATGTTATGATGAATGACAAATGCATATGCAATGATTTCAAGGATTTTAAAGATTCAAAATTGTTTTAGACAAAAAGGAAACACACATTATATTAATAAATTAAAGCTTGAGTACATCAATGTCTCTTTGGGAAAAATAATACAAAAAACTCTAAGATAAAAAGGTAGTACGCATCCTATTTGGTGCAATGTAGGCATTCTGAGTCTGCTTCTCATGAAGTTGCTTAGTGAGTTCCAAAACCTTCTTCTTGCTAGCATAGAATTGGGCTTCGAAAGTATATCGCTCTCCTTTAGTTGTATCCAATCTCTTTGTAAGTCTTCAAGATAGGTGGGCATGTCAGGATGTAGGATAGTGTATTGAACATCTCCTTCCTTAATAGGCTCAATGATTATAGGGAGAATGGAAGGATAAGGCATCATAAGATTCTGAGCACGAGTTCGTACCCATTTAAGGTAAGGCTCAAGAGGGATGGAATTCTTATGCCCCAATGTCTTGCTATCTACCTTGTTTAACATCCTCCAAGCTCGGATAAATCACTGGCGAAGACCTTGATTGTCGTTCTCATAGTCAAATATCAAACCTTGAATGAGCATCTCATGAAGGCCATCCCTTCGGGTGTAACCAATCTATCTTAAGGATAAGTAGGGGTTGTAGGTGACACCTCCCATAATTCCAAGTAAATGGACATTAGGGAATTCTCCACAATGGTCGATAATAGTAACATTCTTAATAGATCGGGAACACCAATGGATGTTTGAATGTTTGAGCGTCATCAACCTTTGTGACCACCTTGAACCATGCTCGTTCTTTAATATAGATTGGGGAAGATGTGAAATAAACCATCTTGCCAAGAGAGGAGTGAAAACACATAAGGACACCTCTTTTCCTCATAGTGCGAGTGTAGAATGTCCCCTAGCAAAGTAGGCACCAGGTTGCGGGATATGAAGATTTTGACGACGTTCACATCTATGAGTTGGTCGAGATTTGGAAACAAAACCATCCCATATATAAGGAGTGCCACAATTTCCTTAAAGGCTTGCAAATCCAAGGAATTCCAACAGTTTTTAGGCTTTCTCGAACAAGAACTTTGCTAGGAAACCTTTAACACCACTCCTTGTTTCCCAATTGGTTGTGACATAAGATGAGTGCAAGTGTAGAGCTTGAGCAATCTCTTCTGGCTTTGGGTATATTTCCATACCATTGAAAGGTAGTCGATTGAGAATGGGAATCCTCAAGAGTTAGGAGAATTCTTCCAAAGTAGGCACAAGTTGATAGTCGGGAAATGTGAAGCAATGGTGTAAGGGATTGAAGAACTGAAAGAGCACATTCATCATGTCCTCATCTGTGTTGGAGGTGACCAAGTTGAGTAGGAGACCATGTCTCTCAGTGAATGGAGAGTTTTCAGGAATTCTTGAAGCTAGCTCCTTAAGTTGTGGAGGGATCCTTACAAGATTGACTTGAATAGTTTTCCTGCGAATATAATCCATGTCCTATAAAACAGAACAAAGATAAATCCCAAAATCCTTAAAGTAGTTAGTGAATGTGTATGATGTTATGATGTTCATGATGTTATGTACAAGTATGTATATACAAACAAAGCAAACAAGTCCTTAGGTTTAGGCTTGCATGGAGTCTTATAGGTAAGTACCCTCTTGAAGTTTAGTTGGCTCAAACCTGTCCTAGTAATAGTAACCGGGTTCTAAGGAGCTCAATATCACTGATTTGTTTCTTTGAGCATTGTCTCAGCACAAGCCTCTTTAATGGCGATCGAAATATCTCAAAAAAACAAACCTCAATGAGTGTAGTATCGAGTATCTACCAACTTCGGACTTCACCAAATCCGGTCATCTCACTACGTCCTAAAGGCCAAGTTGGTCAAGTAAAGGTTCTAAAAGTTCATTAGTGCTTCATGACATCACTCAGCGGCCCCGTATTCTCCTTGATTAACTCAAGGGCTACCGGTATCCACAAATATGTCGCACTAACATAGCTATTGCTTAGACCATGTTGGTATACCCCACACATTTTCCATTATGTATTGCTATTTACCTATAAAGTATCCCAAATTCGGGTAGAGGATTCAAACCCAAACAAAGAACCAAAATGTAAAGCATACAAGTCAAACAATGTAAGCAAGTAAATGTGATCTAACCCTAAGGTAACCCCACTTTTATAATTCTCCCCAGCAGAGTCACCAGTTCCGTGATACGGTGGGAGAATTGACTTGAAGGTTTTGTGTTTGATCGCAAATGTTGCAGTTAGCAAGAGTCGCCACCAACTTTTCTTTTATCCAAAAGGAAAGGTGAAAAAGCACAGGAAAGACCTTTGAGATTATTTCTTGGGTTCAGGGGGTAGATTATGAAAAGGGAAGGTGTTGCACCCCAAAATTTTCCCTCCCATATTTCTCAATACATATCAAGTGAGGTCCTCAAATTGCTCAAGAAAGTCCAAGGGTTGACCAGATAAACCCTCTCCTAAGGCAGTCTACCTCAAATTAGGGTTTCAGTTTGCATCAAGGTACTTCAGTCCAAAGTATCCTAAATTCTCACCATTGTTCTAATATGTTCTCAAGGTCATCCATGTCATGTTTCAAGCCTTACAGAGGAAATTTGCTCAGTCAATTGCTCAAAGGCCTGAAAATCGACTGTGCTAGGGCAAAAGTCAACTGTGTCCTACATATAGTAAAACTTCAAGATTTTTGGTCAACATCCTCATTTTGAAGTATTATTCATCATTTTACCAAGGGTTTATCATGATTCCTCAAGGATTTCTCACAATTCATCAAAACCCAAAGGTTGCTAAATTAGGGTTTTGCAGGAAAAGTCAACTCAACTTTGACCAAGCATAACTCTCTCATACTTTATCAAATATGACCCATCCAAAGCTCATTTTGAAGAGGATGCAATACCCTCAATTCATCTTCAGCTCCCAAGTTCAAAATATGCTCTCACAAGAAGATACAAATTTGGACATTATAGGTCATTTTGAAAAGTTAACAAAAACACCTTTTTTGTCAAAGCTTCATACATGGACATGGAAGAATCAATTGAGATGAGACCAAAATTGTTACTTAGAGGACACCTTGAGCTTTCTAAAAAGTCCAAGAACACATCTCTAGGGTCAAAATTGAAGGAGTTATGCATTGGTGAAGTTGACCCTTTTTTGCAAAATTGCCAAAAGTCAAATGTGGCCAAAATTGCAAATTTTTGTCAAATGGGCCCAACTTTTTGTGTTTGCATTGAGTTTGTAACATGATCCACGACCCATGATCCTTCCCACTTGTCTTTATTTTATTTTTGTCATTTATTTTGATTTTTATTTCAATAAAATCAAAATAAAATCATGAAAATATCAAAACTAATCAAAGCTTGAGATTTTGTCCATGTTTAGGTCTCTTATACAGCTGGAAAGGAAATCAAATCGTGCAAGCTTCATTCGTACACAAAAAGATTGGATTCGGATTGATTTGGAAAGATTTGCATAAGAATCAAATCATGATTCAATCATCTTAATTGAGAAAGATTTGGTGCAAGTTTCTAACCTAATTCATTCTAGGGTACTGTGATACGGTGGGAGAACTGACTTGGGTTTTGCGTTTGTTTTCGCAAATGTTTCGGTGGAGCAAGAGTCGCCACCAACTTTTTATTTTATCCTAAGGAAAGGTTAAAAAGCACAGCAAAAACCTTTGAGATGTTTTCTTGGGTTCGGGGAGTAGATTATAGAAAGGGAAGGTATTAGCACCCTTTCTATCCATGGTTATCCATGGGCTCTTAGTTACTTGCTTAGATCAACTTGCCTTGATTTTCAATTGTTTGAAATGGTGCTTTGTGTGTGGGTTTTGAAAATGTCTTGAAAAGAGGCCAATATGGTGGCAACCTTTGTAATGATCCATGTTTGAATGCATACAAAGGTGTATTTGTCTTTTGAAAAGTTTTCAATGTTTTTGAAAGTTATTTTGAAAATGTGTTATGATGTGTGTTTTGAAAAATAGGCAAGGGTTTTTGTTTTGCAAGTTGGCAAGTAACCAAGAGCTATCTACCCTAAATTTCTCAAAGATCTTTGTTATGTTTTAACCCTTTTAACAATTTTGTTCCACCATTGTATTTGGTGGACAATCTTGTGTTAGGATGTTAACGGGACGGGCGCGGGTCATCGTTTAGACCATGATTGCAATGGTGCCAAGTATCTTGGGGCAATTTTTCCTTTAAAGGACTTGATCATTTTTAGGCAACTTTCGAAAGCGTCATCGAGGGACTATGATCATTTGATTGTTTTGTTTTTGCCAAAGATACCTAACATGCAATATGGCCCATTATTGAAGGCAACAAGTGGAGTACCCTAGGGGTGCAAGTGTGATTAGTGTTGTCCATTTTCATGCTTGTTTATCTTGAATTTAGGTCAAACTATTTGTTGTTAAACTTTTGCATACAAACCCTAGTTCTAACATGGCATAATTAGAAAGCTTTAAAAATGCAAAAAAACAAAAGGTCCTAAGTTATTACAACACAATATATGGGATGGGGGGTACAAATGTTCAAATGGGGATATTTTGACAAGAAATTAAAATCTAATTATTACATCCAAATTGAAATTATACAAATTAATTAATATACAATAATTGAATAAAAATAAATAAAAGTGCAAGATGCAAAAAATGGTTTTTTATATGTATGAAAAAAGTATTTTTTATGTGTCAAATAAACAAAAATAAAATTAATTAATTTTTGGTATTTTGGTATTTTAGGGGCAAAACCCTAATTTTATGAATAAAAGGTATTTATTATATAATATATATAATATTTATTAATTATGTACAAAAAATAAATAAAAGAAGGTATATTGTAAAAAAAAGTATTTTTGAAGTCAAAATATTAATAAAAATAAAATGTATTAATTCTTTGTATTTTCCCTAAATATACTAATAAAAATACAAGTATTTTATATTATTTATTAAATATATATTATATGTACAAAAATAAAATATTTAATATTTACAAAAAAGAGTATTTTTATTATAAAAGGTTTTCAAGAGATAACATAAAATAAAAATCAGAAATAAAATATGTTTGTATTATTTTTTATATTTTAAAATAAAAGTATCTATATTTATTTATTTACAAAACTAAATAAAGCCAAATAAATATCAAAATAAATGTAAAAAATATGGGAAAAATAATTTTAATATTTTTTATGCTTTGTCAAAAATAAATAAGTCAGAAACAAAAATTAAAAGTCAAAAATAATGAAAATAAAATGCAATGGGCCAAGGAAGTGCAAATGTAAAATAGTGGTGTGAAAAGAAAAACAAATCTCAGGCCCAGCCCAAGACTCTGTCTTCTTCAACCACCAGCTTCTTTGAACAAAACGCGTGCCTCTGCTATCTCAAGATCCTTGGACTTTTAGCACAAACTCATAACATGAAAAATGTTAAGCATCAAGCCACGATTCCAGACATATAAAAAACTTAACCTAACTCTCAGAAATGAGAGAGAATTTCTCCATCCCTAATTCTTAACCTAAGTTTTTGTCAATGTTCAGGTTCAAAATACTCTCAGCATATGCAATATAAATGGAAAGTAAAGATATGTATGGCTTCAGGGGCATGAGTAGAACATTTTTCATTCACAAACTTAGAGCTAACTCTTCCTATATTAAGAGATAGAAGTCCATGAACTTACCTGTTCAGCTTGGATCGTGTCTGATAATGGAGGTACTTTCAAGGCAAAGTGAGTATTGGTACAGCTTGCTTGAAGGTCAGGGATGCTTCTCCAACCTTTAGTTTGCTTTGAAACCAAGTGAATCAAGCTATAGCAATCCACCTGCAAAACAGAAAATGTGAAAATGGTGAAGTTGGTTAGAGGTGTTACAGTCTGCTTCCAAGGCTTGGGACAGTTTGTAGGGATGGTAGGGAATGTGTTTGAACTGGTTTGGATGAAAATGCACGAGTGGATCGAGCTATGGGATTCAAACTGCAGCTTATGCCCTATTTTTGCAGTTTTATGGTGTTTCTGTGAATGGGGAGGTATTGAAGGTGGTAGGCTCGTGTTTCAACTCAGTTATGTTGTTTAGAATGTGTCTAGCAAGTTTTTCTAAGCTTAGATTTGCAGCAATGAGAGTTGGTGTGTGTTATGCAAGTTTCTTCACACTTAAGCAAGAAAATGTCAACTTGGTTTCTAGGCCAGTACAATGCCTCTATCTATGCTGCACATTTGAGTCTTGATCAGTGGGATATGTCTATGCCTTTGTGCCTCAAAGATCTGCATTGTACCTCCTAGATTGCAAAGTTGACATAAAGTAACACTTTACAAAAATGGATAATATGCTTTTTCTTATTAAGGCTTAATCTTGTATGCAATGCTTAAATACACAAGATAAGACTTAAACATGAAGGATTGGCATTAAATTTATGAGTGTGGATGGGATAAAAGACCTGTAATCTAGCTTAGAGCATGCTGAGTTCAAAAATGCAAAGTTATGGACATGTAAATTGGTCATGAACAAAGTGAGTTTTTCCCATATTGCCAAATTCGATTCTCCCTAACCATAAGGTTGTTTGATGAGTTCTTGGACATTTTGGAAAGCTTGGAATGTGTACTACAATCCATCTTTTTAATGAAAATTGAAATTCCAAGTGGAAGCATGTGAAAAGTGGCCATGAAGTTAGGCAAAAATCCTGCCTAAAATAGGTCAAAATTTCTCTAAGTTAAGAAATGTTTTGCACCCTTGTTCCAAAAATCATAACTTGAGCTACAAGCTTCTTTTGAGGAAACTTTGTGAATCAAATTTGTAGATTTTGCAATTAACTACAACTTTCATGTTTTGACTTTTGTTTGAATCAAAATTTATCTTGATGAAAAAATGGGACAAAGTTAGGAAAAAATTAGGGATTTTCATAACTTAGAAAAATTCTAAGTTATGAAAATTCTTCATTTTAAACCCTAATTTGCAATTTTTGATTTCTTGATGAACAAGTTTCATAATTTGGCATGTTTTGATGAAAAATGAATCTTGACACTTGATTTTGACCAAAAAGTCAAAGTTTGACTTTTCAGTATACAGTCAAAAACTGATCAATTGACTGGAAAATTCATCTGCCAATCTTGTGCATTTGGGATCTTTTGAGTTTTTTGAACATGTCAAGACAATTCCATTGGGTCCTTGAGTCCATATATGAGCTTGGTTTGCCATTGGTTAGGTCAAACAGTCAAAAATTACCTTTGTGCAGTCAAAACCCTAAAAAATGACCATTTTGCCCTTTTGGTGATCTGATCAAATTTCTTGTGGAATTGTGATCCAAACTTGGCCAAATGGTTTATATGAGTTCATAATGTTGATGTGCGTCAAATTTCATGGGGTTTGGCTGTCGATTGACCACAATTGACTTTTTCCCCAATATAGTTGATTTCTAGGTCAACTGTCCAATTGACTGGGCAAAGTTTGGAATCAAGACTTGAAACTTGGTATGGATAAACTTGTGAGTCCAAAATGAAGCATGAAAGTCATCTTAGGTATTTTAGGTCAAAACATCTTTGTGCAAACACAAACCCTAATTTGGGTCAACAGTGCAAGGAGGAGTCTTGAGCAGAGGAAACCCTAACTGGATCTTGAGCTCTAAGAGTATTGTGATGAGAAAATGTTGAGGAAATAGGAGGGCAAATTTTGGGGTACAACAGGTACATATAGAACAAGTGCAGACCAAAAGCAAAGGGATTGGAGGCATGCAGAAGTGAAAATAACTTTCAAAAAAGTCAAGAAAAGTTGCAAACTGGTCTCCCAATTCCAAGCTTCCTCAAGCCATTCCAGTCACACAAATCACTTTCTGGACGTTCTAGGATCTCATTCCAATCCTTAGCTAACTCCCTCAAGCCCAGAAACACATTGTAAGTACCCCACGACTTCCATGTCTTTTTGAAATCGTATCTCATATTTCTGGCATTGTTAGCGTATTTTATAGACATATTCTGAGTCCTTGAAACATTTGCAAGCTAATGACAATACTTAATTGCATTTTTGTTAACCATACAGAAAGTTTCCATGATTAGGGTTTAGGTTTATTTTTAGGGGTTTTGCTTGCAGGAACAATTAGCCATGGAGAGTGGTACCATGATGCTCGTGAGGTTGCAACGAGTTGATTGGTACCACTAGTATTGATTTATCATGCAAGGATGAGGTTTTGGAACGGACAAGGGTTATACCTACACCCTTTGTCCGTAGGTAAAAGTTCTAGACTTTTAGCAACGGTGGGAGGAAGAAGAAGGGTAGCGTGGCACCCTGTGATTCGCCCATTCAAAAATTTGCATTTTTGTCATATATCATTTTTTCCCAATATAATATTTGTTTGTTGTTCCATATACAAGAAAACAAGCCAGCTCAGATGGTCATCATTGTTGTGGAAAAGCCAAAGGGCCTGGGTTCGATCCCCATGTCCCCATATTTGTCAATATTATTTTCTTTTACATGATCAGGTACACGCGCATGTAATGAGTCCACCATATGCCATCATCCTTCAACCACCAGATCTCCAGCACGCCAGATCCAACGCCTATCACATGGAGGTCCACCATAGGCCTAGTCAAGCTTGCCACATGGGATTTGGAAAAGTCAAGTGGGCTAGGAGTTTTGGGCTCAGAAATTGCAATTCATACCCCCCTGTTTGCTAGCACAACCAGGCCCATTTCTTTTTCTTTCATATTTTTCATTCTATTTAATTGCTTTATTTATTTATTTTCTAAACACAAGATTAAATTCTTCTTTACAAAATCATAAAATCAATTTCACAAATTTAGATTTAGGTTTTATTTTTATCAAATTTAATTTAGTAATTAGTCAAATTTAATTTTAGGGTAACCTTTTTGTAAATAATTTAAAATAAATTAAAAAATTAGGGTTTGTTTGATTTAATCTTTATTTCTTTTCTCAAATTAAATGAAAATACAAAAATAGGTCAAATTAATTATTTTTCTTAATTTAAATTAATTAGTAATTAGGTTTGTATTTATTCAGTTAAAACCTTATTTTCTCAAAGTAATCAAAAACAACCAAAAAATGAATTTTCTTTCAATTAGGTTTAGACGGGGTCAAAACCCTAATTTTATCGTTCTCGTTTCATCGCGCACATTTATTATTTATTTTTACGATATTAATTTAACTGCTCATGGTATGTAATAGTTTAATTAGGATTTTCTTTTATTTATCATTTTATGGGTTTTTTAGCTATGTAATTAATCCCCCTCCCCGAAGCCTTGTAATAACGTAGTTTTTATTTCTCGCATTTTAATTCTCACAAATATTAACTGTTAGATGTATGATAATAGGATTGCATGACAAGACTGTGTGTTAATTTTAAAATGGTTAGCAAACCCTAAATGTGCAAAGATAATAACTAAAATTAAATCACTCGCACATGCGCACTCCTAGGGTATACTCTCACTTCGGTTGCCTTCAGTAAACGATCATTAAGTATAGGTTGTTTTAGTGGTCACCCTCCTGTCTAAACAAAGATCAAATGTCCCGTTCGAAAATGTTGCCTCAGAAAGGTTGCCTCGGAAATGTTGCCTCAAATATGATCTTAAGACATTAGGGTTATTACTAAGACGTCCTAACATTACTTTAGTGATCGTACGTCCCTTTCGAATTGACCCTTACAATTCCAACGACGGTGCTACCTACTCACAAATAGTGGGATAACACTGTCTAAAGGAAACAAGAACAGAAACATTCTTCTTTCGAGTAGGTAGATGCTAGTAGGTACTTGCTCAAAATAAACTTTTTCACACTTACACTCTTTTCAAACAAAAGTTTTCAAAAACACTTTGTAACACTCTTGAAGACAGAAGCAAGGGTTAAAACGAAGTAAAACAATAACTTTTCAAAACACACAAACACGGAAGCAATTTTAAAATGATGAGCAAGTACCTAAGAGCCCATGGAAAACCATGGATAGAAAGGGTGCTAACACCTTCCCTTTCTATAATCTGCCCCCCGTACTCAAAATCTCGAAAAAGGAATTTTCTGTGCTTTTTTCCTTTCCAGTTGGATAAAATAAAAAGTCGCTGATGACTCTTGCTTACCGCGACATTTTGCAAACACAAACGCAAAACGCAAACCAGCACTTTCTAAAACAGTCTGGTTCTTCCACCGTATCACAGAGCTGGCGACTCTGCTGGGGACATAAGTGGGGTATACCTTAGGAATAGTTCATCATATTGCTTCTCTTTTTTTTTTTGGTTGCTTTATTTTTAAAGGGTTTTGTATTGGGAGTTACTATAGATCCTAACCCGGATCTAGGGGACACCTTTTAGATAAGTAGCAATAAATTGTGAGGAAACTGTACGGCGTAGACTGATACGGTTGAAGCAGTAGCTATGTTGATGTGGCACATTGGTTGGTACCGGTATCCCTTGTGGAGAAACGAGGAGAATACGGGGCTGCTATATGTGTCGTTAAGCATCAACTGACCTTAGAACCTTTAATTGACTAACTTGGCCATTAGGAAGTAGTGAGATAGCCGGCCTCAGTGTAAAGCTGATAACTGGTTGATACTCGATGCTACACTCATTGAGACCATACTCTCGAGATAGTTCCGTCTGCAAGAAAAGATTGTGTGAGCTGAAACCATGACCGATAGAGGATGGTCAGTGATATTGAGAACCTCTAGAACCTGGATACTTTTGCTAGGACAGGTTGAAACCAACTGAACTTCAAGAGGGTAATACCTAGACCCCATGCAAGCCTTAAACTTAAGGGCTTTTGTGTGACTTGTTTTCCTTTACCATGTTTATTTTCTGCTATACCTGTTGTTTGTTTTATCATGACATCATGCATCATAACATATCATGCATACTTTATTATACTAACCATTTCAAAGACCGAGGGGATTTATCTTTGTTCTGTTTTGCAGATTATGGCTTCCATGCGCAAAAACACCATCCGAGTTAACTTTGTGCATATACCTGCTCAACTCAAAGATTTAGCCTCGAGAGTTTCTGATATTTCTTCATTCATTAGGAAACATGGTCATCTTCTTAGCTTGGTTACCTCAAAGTTTGATGAGCAGATGATGAGTTTGCTTTTCTAGTTCTTCGATACGGTGCATCATTGCTTCACTTTCCCGGATTATCAGCTAGTCCCACTATGTAAGAGTTTTCTCACTTATTGGGCATATCCATCCTTGAGCAGATGCCTTTCACAGGTTTGGAAGAGACTCCTAGACTAGAAGACACTGCTCCAGCTCTGCATATAAAAAGGGCTAATGTAGTATCCAACTGGGAGACACGAAGCGGGGTTGAAGGTTTCTTAGCTAAGTTTCTGATAGATCAAGCTCAGCTATTCTGGGATAATTTGGACTTTCAGGCTTTTGAAGATATCTTGGCTCTCCTTATCTATGGTTTGGTTCTCTTCCCGAATCCAGATTCCTTTGTATATGTGAACGCGATCAAGATCTTCCTGTCTCGCAATCCTGTGCCTACTCTCTTGGGTGATATCTTGCATGCCCTCTACACTCGTACTGTGCATAGAAGAGGGACTCTCATGTGTTGTATGCCGCTGCTGTCGAGGTGGTTTATTTCTCACCTCCCTAAATCTATGTTGAAGAATGAGGAAGGTTTGGGATGGTCTTACATGTTAATGTCACTTGCCCATACAGACATTCTCTAGAGTTCTAAGGCCATGGAAAGCACTGCTTTCATTGATCGTTGCGGGGGATACCCTAATGTCCCACTTCTTGGAATCAGAGGGGGAATAACCTGTAGTCCTTGTTTAGCTTGGCGATAATTTGGTCGTGCTCGGAGAGACGGTCCTCATGAGCTACTTCTTTCAGATATTGCATTTGACTACAAGGAGGATGTTGACGAGCATCACTGAAGGTTTATACGAGCCTGGGGCATGGTGAACAGATCTGATCCCCAAGAGTTGGGGCCAAGGACTTCTCTCCCTATGCAGCCTTATCTCCAATGGGTTTGAGCTCGTGCTCAGAAGCTTGGAATGCCTTATGAAGTTGTGTTGCCAGTAATAGTGGAGCCCACCAATGAAGAAGGCATTCCTTATACAGTTCTTTATCCTTACATGCCCACTGATCTTGGGGCATTGAAGAGGTCTTGGATTAAGCTGAAGGAGGAAAGGGATACCTACCGAGAAAAGTACCATGGGCAAGAAAGGAAGATCTTGAAGCTCACCAGGCAACTCGAGAATGAAAGAACAATCAATGACTATGTCAGCACGAAGGGGAAACATCCATGGGATTTCTAATTTTTCTTTTTCTAGTTTAGATTTGTTTTTCATTTTTTTCTTTGTAATGCCTCAAAGGCATTGTTAAACATTATTTTACAAGTTTAATCTAATAAAGTTTGTTTATTTCTTGGTTTGCAAATTTAAATCTCCCAAATTCTTTGAAATCATTACATACGCATCCTTTTATCATGCACACCATTACAGGTACCATTATAGGTTTCTCATCTTCTTCGCTGTTTATTTCAGCAGAAATGTCTTCCAATCAAGCTATCAAAGATCTTCAGGCACAAAATGCCCAATTCCAAGATATGTTCTTGATCTTGGCTAAAGGGCAAGAGGATTTGAAAGCTCTCATTCTGAAAGAGAAAGAGAAGAATAAGAATAAGAAGAAGAAGAAGAAGAAGGTTGTTCTGCTGAGTATGGGCAAAAGGTTTGGGGATAGGTTGAAACAACAAACTGATCTGTCCTTTTCATCCAAGGGAGGGGAGGACCAAGAAGAAGAAAAGGGCCCTAGTCCTGCAGTTTTTGATAATGATACAGATTATGATGAGGAACAGTATTCTCCTGCTGAGGATAGGTACAAACAACTTGAAGACTGGATGAGCGCTATGGAGATTCAGAAGATCCTTGGTTTGGATTTCGAAGATTTGGGACTGGCATCTGGGGTGGTGATCCCTCATAAGTTCAAAGCTCTGGGTTTCTCCAAGTAAGATGGAGCATCCTGTCCAAAACTCCATCTCCGCTCGTACGTCAGAAAAATCCAACCTTACACTGCTGATAGAAATTTGTGGGTGCATTTCTTTCAAGATAGTCTGTCAGGGACTCAGCTTGAATGGTTTTATCAATTGGAAGGAGCTAATGTCTGAAACTGGGAGGACCTTGCTGCTGCTTTCTACAGGCAGTATCTGTATAACGCCGACCTTGCTCCCACTCGTACTCAGCTTCAGGGTATGTCTATGGGTGCAAGTGAAGGTTTTAAGGACTATGCTCAAAAGTGGAGAGATTTGGCTGGAAGAGTCCAACCCCCGTTGTCTGACAGGGAGTTGGTTGACATGTTTCTAGGGACGTTGTCTGGTCCATTTTTCAATCATCTGATCGGTAGTTCATCATCTGGGTTTACTGAGTTGATCCTGACTGGGGAGAGAGTAGAAGCTGGTATCCGAAGTGGTAAGATACAGAAGGATACATCGTCAAGTGCAGTAAAGAAGCATTTCACCAGGAAGAAAGAAGCTAGTGCAGTTTACGGCCCGATGGGCCAAAGCAAACCTGAACACCGTCATGCAGTGAATGCGGTAGTGATATAAAGACCCACAGTTGCTCCACAACGCAACAATCAACAAAGGGTGGAGAGACCATAAAGACAGTTCACTCGGCTCAATATGACCTTGTCTCAAATTCTACCATAATTATTAAAGACCAACCTGGTAACTCTGAGGGAAGCCCTGAAGAATCCCAACACCACATCTCCGCTGTATAACCCGAATGCCCGCTGCGCCTATCACTCCGATGGCCCAGGTCATGATACAAACAACTGTTGGGCCTTGAAGAATAAAGTCCAGGATTTGATCGAAGCTAAAGAGATTGAATTTGACGATCTGGAGAAACCCAACGTCATAACTGCTCCTATGCCCAAACATGGTCATGGAGTGAATGTTGTGGGCGATGATTTATTTATGACCTCTATGGAAGAAATTTCTACCCCTTTGATGACAGTTAAGAAGAATCTATTATTGGCCGGTTTATTTCCGGGTTGTGGCGAAGGTTGCCACATGTGTTCAATTCTGCCTGCTGGTTGCCACTTATTGAAATCAGGTGTTCAACGCCTGATGGATAACAAAGAGATCATGTTCGAGAAGACTATGATTCCATTGGTTCTAATTCAATATGTTTCCATAATAACCATTTCCGCCAATCCTTCCAAGGCTTCCTCGAGAAAGCCTGTTAGGATTACACCCATTCCAAGAATCGCTCCATTAATCATTACTATCCCTGGTCCTATCCCATACACTTCGGATAAGGCTGTCCCTTGGCACTATGGGGCCGATGTGTATTACCATGGAGTTAAGCAAGACTTAAAGGTTGAAGAAGCTAATGCTAATATCAGCAATATTGTTGGGGCTAGCAAGGTCACCAGAAGTGGAAGACTCTTTTCTCCCGAGATTTCCCCTCAGACTGTCTACAAACCTGTTGTCATTCCATCTGCTAGTACATCAACTACTGTCCCAGTTCCCATTCCAGTTATCACCCCTGTCGCCGAGTCATTTGGGACTCGGGGAAAAGAAATCACAGGTGAGCCTTCCCGGACAGAGGCACCTAAGAAGATCATTGTAGAAACCTCTAAGCAGGAGATAGAGGAGATTCTGAAGATTATCAAGAAGAGCGACTACAACATAGTCGAGCAGCTCGGGCAGACCCCGTCAAAAATCTCCATGTTGTCCTTGTTATTGTGTTCAGAGGCCCATGCAAAGTCTTTAATTTCTTTCCTCAAAACTGCACATGTGCCGCAGGAAACCTCTGCCGATCAATTCAAAGACTGCGTAGCTAGTTTGACTGCCGACAACGGGTTGGGTTTCTCAGATGCAGATCTGACTGCTAAAGGAAGAAATCACAATGACGCTCTGCACGTCTCAATCGAGTGCAGAGGCACTACTATGACCCATGTGTTGTGGATACCGGGTCCTCATTGAATGTTTTGCCAAAGAAAGCATTAGATCGTCTGGACTGTGAAGGTTTGATTCTGAAGCCGAGCAATATTGTGGTCAGGGCTTTCGACGGGTCAAAAAGGATGGTGCACGGGGAGGTGGACGTCCCTGTTAAAGTTGGCTCTCAGACTTTTGCATCCACTTTTTATGTGATGGATATCCGACCATCTTATTCTTGCTTGTTGGGTTGCCCCTGGATTCATAAGGCTGGGGTAGTGACTTCCACACTCCACCAAATGTTGAAATATCCGGTAAAGGGGAAAATCATCATGGTACAAGGTGAAGAGGAGTACATGGTGAGTCATCTTAATTCCTTTTGCTATGTGGATATGGATGGGGAATTCATCGAAACCCCTTGTCAGAACTTTGAAGAGGTCCCCCAGACTCTGGCGTCGACTGAAGTTGTTGCTGACAAACCTCCGATGAAGATGGCTTCCCTCAAGGATGCCAGGGATGTAACTGAAAAAGGTAGGTGTGCAAATTAGGGTCAGCTCCCTGATTTCATACACAAGACTGACAAGTTTGGTTTGGGCTTTACTGCAGAGGCTCAAAGGGTTGTTCGACGCGCGCGGATTGGAAGACCTCCTCTGCATATCAGTAATCGGGGAGTGAATGCAATTGAAGATGGTGAAGAAGATTCAGATATCAACAGTTGGATCTACCCTACAACCAATGGTGGCTTGAACAACTGGACGGCGAAGGACTTCGTACTCGTTTATTTTATTACACAGTAATTGACTTTTGTTTTGAGATTTGTAACAGACATTTGAAACTTTACGGCCTGGTGCCTTGCCCGAGGCACCTTGGCTTTTCTTGTGAGGGCTTATTATTTGTCATTATCATATATCATCAATAAAGCATTGGACGTTTCTTGCATTACAAATTTTGCGCTCCTTATTTTTCTTTTCTATCTCGCACTTTATCAAAACAACTATTTTCTTACACACACTCGCGTATCATAATGCAGATCCATATCCACTTTGGATCCAATTGATAACAACTCTGCTACTACCAGTTATGACTTTGAAAATCCGATCAACCAAGCCCAGGACGAAGGTGAGGATGATTGTGAGGTGCCTGGAGAACTTGCTAGACTGTTACTACAGGAAGAGAGGGCCATACAGCCCCATGAAGAGCCAGTGGAATAAGTGAATTTGGGTACAGAGGAAGACAGGAAAGAGGTCAAGATAAGTGTGAGTTTGGAGCCTAGTGTCAAGCAACGGTTGATACAGATGCTACGCGACTATGTTGAGATATTCGCTTGGTCTTATGAAGATATGTCGGGTTTGGACACTGACATTATGGTACACCGCCTGCCAACTAAAGAAGACTGTCCTCCGGTAAAGCAGAAGGTTCGCCGTATGCACCCTGAGATGTCTGAGAAAATCAAAGCTGAAGTCATGAAACAGTTTGACACTGGATTTCTAGCTGTCACTTCTTACCCGCAGTGGGTTGCCAACGTTGTTCCGGTGCCCAAGAAAGATGGTAAGGTTCGGATGTGTGTGGAGTATAGAGATCTGAACAGGGCGAGCCCCAAAGACGATTTCCCACTGTCTCACATCAATGTTATGGTCGACAACATCGTCCAGCATAAGGTCTTTTCCTTTATGGATGGTTTTTCTGGTTACAATCAGATTAAGATGGCTCCCGAGGACATGGAGAATACCACTTTCGTTACACAGTGGGGCACCTTCTGTTACAAGGTAATTCCTTTCGGGTTGAAGAATGCTGGGGCAACTTATCAGCGCGCCATGGTCGCTTTGTTCCATGACAAGATTCACCATGAGATTGAGGTTTACGTTGATGACATGATCGCAAGGTTCCATACTGAAGAAGAACACCTTGTCCATCTCCAGAAACTGTTCGACATGCCGAAGATGTACAAGCTGAGGTTAAACCCAAACAAGTACATCTTCAGGGTAAGGTCTGGTAAGCTGCTGGGTTTCGTCGTTAGTGATAAAGGTATTCAACTGGATCCTGCAAAGGTGAAGGATATACAGGAGATGCCATCTCCCTGAACGGAAAAGGAAGTTAAAGGCTTTTTGGGACGTCTAAATTACATTGCAAGGATTCTTTTCACATCTGACTGCTACTTGTGAGCCAATCTTCAAGTTGCTGAAGAAAGATCAAGTAGTAAAATGGAATGATGAATGTCAGACCTCTTTCGAAAGAATCGAGGAATACCTCCAAGAGCCACCAATTCTGATGCCTCCAGTTGAAGGAAGACCTTTGATCTTATACTTGACGGTGCTGGATAATTCAATGGGGTGCGTGTTGGGGTAGCATGACGAGTCTGGCCGAAAAGAGCACGCTATTTACTACCTTAGCAAAAATTTTACCGACTGTGAGACCCGATACTCACTGCTCGAGAAAACTTGATGTGCTTTGGCATGGGCTGCTCGCCGGCTGAGACAGTATAAGCTTGTTAGAACAAAGTTTGAATCTACTACCCTATATTTGAGTTTTGATGATAACAAAGTGAAAAGATATAGTATTTATGAGTTTCATGTATGAACTATTTGCTGCCTAAAATTATTATGTTCTGACTTGCAGATACTCTGATTGATATAAGCAAGATCACATCTATTCAGCATCAGAACTTGATTTCAGACACCAGCATCAGAAGTTGCTACATCAGAATGTCAAAATCAGATGATCAACTCACGTACATGCTGAAGCCTGATGAACAAGACTGCGCTCAACACTCTGATACAGAAACACAATAGTTCATCAGCGGTGAAGCAGAGTCAGAATGAGCCAAGCCAGAACTTGCATTAAGTAAGCAACGGTACAGTGCATTGAAAGAAAATTAATTCCAACGGCCTCATTCCAGACAAGATCTGCTCAATAAGGAAAGTTTGTTATTAGCATTGAATCAAGAATATTGCATCCAACGTTCATCTCAGTGCTATATAAACAAGGCTTTGAAGATTGAAATGGCTAATGCTCTCAAAATCTCTACACGCACAAAAGCTGAACCATAATCTTCGTTCTCTCAGTTTTTGCTAAACCACACACTCTGATATTCCATTACTGTTTAGCAATCTAGTTTCTAAGCTTCATTTGTGTATACATCACAGTTGTGATACAGTTTTGTAGAAAACATCCACACACATAGTTTTATCTCTTTGTAAGAAAGTGTTACCTTGACAAACCGGGTTGTGGTTTGAATCAAGAAGGCTTTAGCAGTCGTTAAAGCAGTCTGTAATATTCAGTTGAATATAGTGGATTAAGACCTCGTTGGAGAGAGGCGAAATCACCTTGACGGGTGGACTGGAGTAGTTTGAGATCAAACGAACCAGGATAAAAATATCTTGTTAATTGCTTTAGATTTCAGTTTTACAATTCAACCCCCCCTTCTTGTGTTTTTCACCACTTCAATTGGCATCAGAGCGCCTGGTTCTGAGCTAAAACACTTAACCGTGTCAGTACAAGATCCAGCGTCAGAAAAACACAATGGCAGGAAACAATTCTCACATCAGCAATGACAACAATGAGGACAGAGACAGATTCAGTGGCAAACCTCCAGTCTTTGATGGAGAAAACTTTGATTACTGGAAAGACAGAATTGAAAGCTTCTTTCTGGCACATGATGCTGATCTGTGGGATATGGTGACAGATGGATACACGCACCCTGTGAATGCAAGTGGTCAGAAGATTGATAGAAAAACAATGTCTGATCAACAAAAGCGTGACTTCAAGAATAACCACAAGGCCAGAACCATCCTCCTCAGTGCCATCTCCTATACTGAGTATGAAAAGATCTCCAACAGAGACACAGCTAAGAATATTTTTGATTCTCTCAGAATGACGCATGAGGGCAACGTTCAGGTCAAAGAAACAAAAGCTCTGGCGCTCATTCAGAAGTATGAGGCGTTCAAAATGGAAGAATCTGAATCCATTGAAACTATGTTCTCTAGATTCCAGATTCTGGTAGCTGGTCTCAAAGTTCTGGACAAAGGATACTCTACTGCTGACCATGTCAAGAAAATAGTCAGAAGTTTACCCAAGCAGTGGAGGCCTATGGTTACTGCTCTGAAGCTAGCTAAAGATCTCAACAAAATCACTCTGGAGGAACTTATCAGCTCCCTCAGAAGTCATGAGATAGAGCTAGAAGCTGATGAGCCTCAGAAGCAAGGTAAGCCTTTAGCATTAAAATCTAACAGAAAATCTGAGTCTAAAGTTTTGCAAGCAGTTGAAGAAACATCTGATGGATCCTCATCAGAAGAAGACGAACTTTCCCTTCTCTCCAGAAGAGTAAATCAACTGTAGAAGCAAAGACAAAGGAAGTTCAGGAATCCCAGAAGATCTGATCAGAACGAGTCTTCTTCCAGATACAGAAGGACAGATTCTTCCTCTGGATACAGAAGATCTGAAGGCTCCTCCAGTAGCAAAAAGCCAAACACCAAAGACATCATCTGCTATGAGTGCAATGAGCAAGGACACTACAAGAGTGACTGCCCAAAGCTTCAGAGGGAAAAGCCCAAAAAGAAGTTTGGAAGAGAGAAGAAGAAAAGTCTCATGGCCACATGGGATGACTCTGACTCGTCTGAAGCTGACTCAGAATCAGATGATGAAAGGGCAAACATAGCTCTCATGGCTAACATTTCAGAAGATAGTGAAGCTTCTGAATCAGACTCAGAATCAAACACTGAAGAGCAAATTAGAGCTAAATTCAGAGACCTGAAAAGGAATCTTGAATCTGACTCTAATAAGACCGAGAGTCTCAAATTGGAAAATTCTGAGCTGAGAAATAAGATTTCAAAATTAGAAAACACTTTACAAAACTCTCAGAAGGAACCAATTTCTGAAACTCCAAGCAACGCTGATGAGATCATCAAGGAGTATGATCACAGTTTCCAGAAGTTCCTAGCTAAAAGCATAGATAGAAGCAGAATGGCTTCAATGATCTATGGAGTTAGCAGAAACGGCAGGAAAGGAATAGGATACCAAGGTAAGGTTCCTACACCAAAGAATGTCATGGACTTAACCATTAAACACACTCCTCTGAATTCACATTTTGTGTATGGTCACACACATGATATCAAATATACTAGCAGTAAGCACTCTGTGAAACCAAAATTTAATCAGAGTTTTGGTAAAACTAACAAATCAGGACCCAAGAAAATCTGGGTACCTAAGGATAAAATAATACATGTTGCAGATATCTTTAGCAGCAAGTCAGAAACACCAGTCATGGTACCTGGACTCTGGCTGCTCACGACACATGACGGGAAGAAGGCATATGTTCCAAAGCCTGGAACTTAAGCCTGGAGGCCACGTTGGCTTTGGAGGCAATCAGAGGGGAAAGATAATTGGCTCTGGAACTGTAGGTAATGGAAATCTTCCCTCTATTAATAATGTTCTGCTAGTAGATGGATTGATGCATAATCTGTTATCCATAAGTCAATTAAGTGATAACGGTTATGATATAATCTTTAATCAAAAATCATGTAAAGCTGTTAGTCAGAAAGATGGGACTATCCTGTTTAATGGTAAGAGGAAAAACAACATTTACAAAATCAAACTTTCTGAACTAAAGAGTCAGAATGTAAAATGTCTTCTGTCTGTTAACAACGAGCAGTGGATCTGGCACAGAAGATTGGGGCATGTTAGTATGAGAAGAATATCTCAGATTAACAAACTCAATCTGGTCAGAGGACTTCCTAATTTGAAGTTCAATTCAGATGCTCTGTGTGAAGCATGTCAGAAAGGCAAATTTGCAAAACCTTCTTTTAAATCCAAAAATGTTGTTTCTACCTCTAAGCCATTAGAACTTCTGCACATTGACTTATTTGGACCAGTTAAAACTGCTTCAGTCAGTGGTAAGAAGTATGGGTTAGTAATCGTAGATGACTATAGCAGATGGACATGGGTAAAGTTCTTAAGACACAAGGACGAGTCACACTCTGTGTTTGTTACCTTCTGTAACCAAGTTCAGAATGAAAAGGATCTTAGAATCGTTAAAGTCAGAAGTGATTATGGTGGAGAATTTGAAAATAAAGATTTTGAGTCATTCTTTAATGACAAAGGCATTCTGCATGATTTCTCTTGTCCTAGAACTCCCCAACAAAATGGAGTTGTAGAACGAAAGAACAGAACATTGCAAGAAATGGCCAGAACCATGATCAATGAGACAAACGTTGCTAAGATCTTCTGGGCAGAGGCAATAAACACAGCGTGCTACATTCAGAATAGAATCTCAATAAGACCTATTCTGGAAAAGACTCCATATGAATTGTGGAAGAACAGAAAGCCCAACATTTCATATTTTCATCCATTTGGATGTACTTGCTTTATATTAAATACAAAGAATTATTTGAACAAGTTTGACTCTAAAGCACAGAAGTGTATTATGTTAGGATACTCTAAACGCTCAAGAGGGTACAGAGTATACAATACAGAAACACAGATTGTGGAAGAATCAATCAGTGTTCGTTTTGATGACAAGCTTGACTCTGAAAAGTCAAAGCAGAATGAAGTTTTTGCAGGTATAGAAATTGAATTTGCAGGTTCTGAAGACAAGTCATCAGAAGCTCTCAACACAGACATTCCTTCAACGTCTGAAAGGAGCACTGCTAGAAATCCTACAACAGCTGCTGATCAACCTCAGAAGAGATTACCCAGAAGCAGCTTGGATCACCCAGAAGAAACTATCCTAGGAAGAAAGGAAGATCCAATCAGAACAAGAGCAAGCTTCAGAAACTCTGAAGAAACACTTATGGGACTGGTGTCTCTGATTGAACCTTCTTCTATTGATGAAGCACTTCTGGATAATGACTGGATTCTGGCAATGCAAGAAGAGCTGAATCAATTCACCAGAAACGACGTATGGGATCTCGTTCCCAGACCAAAAGGATTCAACGTCATTGGAACAAGATGGGTGTTCAGAAACAAGCTAAATGAACAAGGTGAAGTCATCAGAAACAAGGCACGACTGGTTGCACAAGGTTATAGTCAGCAAGAGGGGATAGACTATACAGAAACCTTTGCCCCAATCGCCAGGTTAGAATCTATCAGACTTTTAATTTCATTTGCTGTTAATAGAGGCATCACTCTGTATCAGATGGATGTCAAAAGTGCATTCTTAAATGGTTATATAGAAGAAGAAGTTTATGTACACCAACCCCCAGGTTTTGAAAATACAAAACATCCAGAACATGTTTTCAAACTAAAGAAGTCACTGTATGGTCTGAAACAAGCTCCCAGAGCTTGGTATGAAAGGCTAAGTAACTTTCTGCTGGAAAATGAATTCACCAGAGGGAAAGTGGACACTACTCTATTCTGTAAATCAGTTAAGAGTGACATCTTAGTCTGTCAAATTTATGTTGATGATATTATTTTTGGTTCTACTAATCCTTCTCTTGGAAGAAAATTTGCTAAGTGTATGCAGGCAGAATTTGAGATGAGCCTCATGGGGGAACTGAAATTCTTTCTAGGAATTCAGATCAATCAAACTCCAGAAGGAACTTACATTCATCAGAGCAAATACATCAGAGATCTTCTGAAGAAATTTGACCTCTCAGAATGTAAGCCATCAAAGATTCCAATGCATCCCACGTGCATTCTGGAAAGAGAAGAGGTAAGCAAAAATGTAGAACAGAAAGTCTACAGAGGTATGATTGGTTCTCTCCTCTATCTGACTGCTTCAAGACCTGACATATTATTCAGTGTTTGTATTTGTGCTAGATTCCAATCAGATCCTAGAGAATCTCACTTAACAGCTGTTAAGCGAATTTTCAAGTATCTGAAAGGTACTACTAATTTGGGTTTGTTTTATAGAAAATCTAGTGATTACAGCTTAGTAGGCTACTGTGATGCTGATTTTGCTGGAGACAAAGTGGAACGTAAAAGTACTTCTGGAAGCTGCCAGTTTCTGGGAGAAAATCTGATCTCTTGGTCCAGCAAAAGACAATCAACAATTGCTCTGTCAACAGCAGAAGCTGAGTACATAGCAGCAGCAGGATGTAGCACACAAATGCTCTGGATGAAAAGTCAGCTTGAAGACTTCCAGATTTTTGAGAGTAACATTCCTATACTTTGTGATAATACTTCTGCTATTTGCTTAAGTAAGAATCCCATTTTACATTCTAGAGCTAAGCATATAGAAATAAAACATCACTTCATTAGGGACTATATTCAGAAAGGTATTTTGAACTTAAAATTTATAGATACAGACCATCAATGGGCTGATATCTTTACTAAACCCCTTTCAGAAGATAGGTTTAATTTCATCCTGAAACATCTCAGCATGAAAGTATGTCCAGAGTGAAAATGTTTTAATTCCATATATTTACCTTCAGAATGTAATTATTTTACTGTAAACTTCTGATCAATCTCCTTTCAGAAAGATAGAACATGCAGATTGTATCAGATGCAAGTCTAAAGATCTGAGAGTCTAAGCTCAAAGACAGACGTGCTGATCACTACATCAAACAAGTGTCATCCAATCATCAGCATATCTCTGAAGCAGAACGCGTGCACGCTTCTGAGAAGGCAAAGCGCTGATTGGGTGCATTGAGACACATGTCTGGTAACCGTTTTTAAGTATCTTTCTCAAATCCCCCAAAATCAACAAGCATTTAATGAAAAGTAATCATGCTTTTAAATGGCAATCATGATTTTTCTCTCTCTTAAAAAACGTTTATCTTTTCAAAATAGTTTTGAAAACTCTATTTAAGCACATTAATCTCTCATTCTCATTCTTTACGCTTTCTCACTAACACTCAAGCATTTTCTGCATATTTCTGTGTTCATCTCTTGCAACCTATTTTCCTCAGTTTATTCTCAAAACCCTTTTTTAGTGTGAACATGGCAACCTCCAGCAGCGTTTCTGCAGGTACTCAGAAGAAAGCATCATCTGAGCAATATCAAGTGCCATTCAGAACTCTCCTCACTCCAGTGAAGAATCTTGAAGTGCTTTCTGAATTAATCATTGATTTTGAAAGCTTGAAGGAGAACGGTTTTGACCTAACTGAAGAAGTTAGGGCTCAAAAGTGGGAAAGGTATTTCGATAGGTTGGTTGGACCAACATTCCCAGCGCTGGTCAAGGAATTTTGGATTCACGCCAAGGCTTCAACACATCTAGTCACTTCTTTTGTTATGGGGAAGAAGATTGTGATCACTGAAGATCACATTGCAAGGCTAATCGGTTACAGTGGTGGTGGCGTCCGTTGTGTGGACATGGCTGAAAGATGTGCTGATATAGGTGTGGTAGCTGACAGGATTTTCACTCTTGGGATGCCCAGCAGCAAGATTAAAGATCTGAAGGATCATTTCAGAGTATGGGCTAAGATAATTGTGGGGTGCTTCAACCACAGGAAACCAACCAGTTCTCCTGATTACATAAATGTGGATCAGCAGTTTCTGATCTACTTTATTGATCAGAAGGTAAAGATCAATCTGGCTCACTTCCTGTTCAACCACCTCAGAACCAGCGTGAAAGAAACAAGGGAAGAAGAAAGAACCAAGAGGGATTGGATACCTTTTGGAAGGTTGATATCAGATATTCTGACAGAGAATAGGCTGATTGAGCATCTGATAGAAGCTCAAGAGCTAAGCACTATTGAACCAACAATTGGGAAACCTCTGAACGCAAAGAACCTGAAAAAGATGAAGCTGATAGAGAATATTCAGAAGGAACCCAGAGCTACTCCCATTGCTGATATCTCCAGCAGAAGAGTGCCTCTGAGTGATTTTCCGTTATTTTCTGAAATTGAATCCAAACCAGAGGTGATTCTCAGGTACTTGGATGCGTGCAAGGCAGATGGTACAGATCCAAAACTGAATATCAGAGATCTGCATCAACCTCAACCAGAAGTGACTCTGAAGAAGTCAAAGAAGAGGAAGGCGCCATCAGAAGGATCATCTCAGCAGACTCCCAAGAAAAGAGGTAATTCATCTGCTGCCCCTGTTTTAAATTCTTCTACTATTCCAGCATCTATCCCTCCTCAAACCTCTCATAGAATCTCAATCCCCATCCCTACCATAGATGAAACTGTACAAGAAGAAGACCCTTCTGAGGCATTAAAACTCAGAAGACCTAGAACCAAACATCCCAAACAACCAACAATTTCAACAACATCAGCACTTGACCAAGTGCTGTCTGATATTGATCAACATGCCTCTGATCAACCAAACTCTGAACCACAAAATGTTCCTCCTCCACAACCAGAACAACAGCAATCTGCTGAAGAACCAGAACAACAACAACCACTCTCAGAAGAACCTCTGATCCCTGAGCAATCAGAGATTCCAACTCCCTCTCCCCAACCAGAAATTAATCCACCATCACCACAAACAGAGTTTCACCACTCTGAAACTCCTTCCCCTCATCAATTTGAACCTCATTCACCTCAACCATCACCGCTGGCAATTCAGCTGCCATGTGGAACAACTGTTATCATGCCCCAGTTACCATCCTCATCAGAATCGACACCACCAAATACTCCCAAAACACCACCCAGTCCAATCGTAATCTCTGACTCTGATACTCCATCTCCAAAACAAACAGCTGCTCAGAAAACCTCTGAAAACCCCAGCAGGACTTTCATAGACTTAACCAGTCTTGACCGTCTTGCTGATCTGAAACACAAAATTGCCATCCCAAAACCAAAGCAACCAGATGTTGGCTCTGGTATTATGAATTTTGAAACAGGTGTGCTGCAATGGATTGCTTCTTTGAAGCAAGTCTGTCCTGGAATGATTGACCCAACTGCTTCTGATCAGCTCTGGTCACAATTCAGACTTTGGGTACGTGCTGAAGCCCTCAAGTTGCAGGATATCAACTATGAGCAGGCACAACAAAATTTCAGCAAGCTTCTGAATGAAGTTGGAAGTATGCTTCTGAAAGAGGACGTGCTCCCTCTGGACAGTGAACCTTGGTCTGAGAAACAGCAAGCTGCAAGGGTGCAATCATCAGAAGAAGACAAGACCATTCAAGCTGAAGAAAGTCAAGCAGAGGATGTTGCTGAAAGTTCTCAGAAGCCTCCTGATTCTGATGCTTCTCAAGCTGCCTTGGACAGGCAGACTCTGGAAGAACTAAGGCTGAATGACATGCGTCTGCAGCAGCGGATGGATGAAAGCGATCAGAAGATGAAAGAGAGAATGGATGTGCAGGACAGCAAGATTGACACTGTTGTCAGCATGGTGCATAAGCAGAATGAGACTGCTGAAAAGATTCAAGCCATGCTGGAGAACCTGTTCACACGCTTGCCTCCTCAACCTTAATCTTTTTTTCATGCATGACCTTTTTCATGTTTTCCCTGATTTTCTGATGTACTGTTTGATTATGTTTTGTAATATTTTCTTGTTTTGATTCTGAACTATCTTAATATGATTAGTTTTTCTGATCTTAATTGTTTTAGCACATCACCGACACTTTTTGGTTGCTGACAAAAAGGGGGAGAACAGGAATGATATTTTTAAATCAATAACGGCTAACTAGACAGAAACTCTCAAACATTCTAACTCTATTACTTGAAATGTTTTTTTCTGTTTTGCTTAAAGTCTACAGGCACAAGGAAGCTCCTGGACACTCTGAAGACTAGAAGCTCTGATCAATATGAAGTTCTGATCCGCCCTAATATTCTGATCCAAAGCAAAGCTCTGACAAGAAAAGCTCTGAAGCTCTGCTCTGACATAAAGCTTCTGATAAGTCAAAGACTCTGATACTCTGATGTTCAAAGAAAGGCAAAAAGATCTGATCCTGAAGAACGCGTATAATCAAAGGGAAGTAATAAACTCAGGGGGAGTATCTCTCAACTCTGACATCTCCTTACTCCTTTTCCTTTTACTTCTTATTCTGATACATATTCCAGATACCTTTTCACGTTATTTTCATTTAAAATATCTAGTTTTTGTCATCATCAAAAAGGGGGAGATTGTTAGAACAAAGTTTGAATCTACTACCCTATATTTGAGTTTTGATGATAACAAAGTGAAAAGATATAGTATTTATGAGTTTCATGTATGAACTATCTGCTGCCTAAAATTATTATGTTCTGACTTGCAGATACTCTGATTGATATAAGCAAGATCACATCTATTCAGCATCAGAACTTGATTTCAGACACCAGCATCAGAAGTTGCTACATCAGAATGTCAAAATCAGATGATCAACTCACGTACATGCTGAAGCCTGATGAACAAGACTGCGCTCAACACTCTGATACAGAAACACAATAGTTCATCAGCAGCGAAGCAGAGTCAGAATGAGCCAAGCCAGAACTTGCATTAAGTAAGCAACGGTACTGTGCATTGAAAGAAAATTAATTCCAACGGCCTCATTCCAGACAAGATCTGCTCAATAAGGAAAGTTTGTTATTAGCATTGAATCAAGAATATTGCATCCAACGTTCATCTCAGTGCTATATAAACAAGGCTTTGAAGATTGAAATGGCTAATGCTCTCAAAATCTCTACACGCACAAAAGATGAACCATAATCTTCGTTCTCTCAGTTTTTGCTAAACCACACACTCTGATATTCCATTACTGTTTAGCAATCTAGTTTCTAAGCTTCATTTGTGTATACATCACAGTTGTGATACAGTTTTGTAGAAAACATCCACACACATAGTTTTATCTCTTTGTAAGAAAGTGTTACCTTGACAAACCGGGTTGTGGTTTGAATCAAGAAGGCTTTAGCAGTCGTTAAAGCAGTCTGTAATATTCAGTTGAATATAGTGGATTAAGACCTCGTTGGAGAGAGGCGAAATCACCTTGACGGGTGGACTGGAGTAGTTTGAGATCAAACGAACCAGGATAAAAATATCTTGTTAATTGCTTTAGATTTCAGTTTTACAATTCAACCCCCCCCCCCCCCCCCCCCCCCTTCTTGTGTTTTTCACCACTTCAATATGCTGACTCACACTACCTTATTGATATCAAAAATGGATCCAATCAAGTATATCTTCGAAAAGCCTGCCTTGTCCGGAAGAATAGCAAGATGGCAGATGATCTTAACTGAGTATGATATCCAATACACAACCCAAAAAGCAATCAAGGGAAGTGTGTTGGCGGATCATTTGGCGCATCAGGCTGTGGATGATTACCAATCCAAGAATTTCGAGTTCCTGGATGAGAACATCATGTTGGTGACCGACTGTGAAGAACCTGGACCTGATGAAGGACATGGGGAAGGATCCCGATGGTCTATGTATTTTGACGAAGCTTCAAACGTGTTAGGTAATGGCATTGGCGCTGTGATCATATCTCCTGAGGGCTTTCATACTCCATTCACCACCCGATTATGTTTTAACTGCACCAATAATATGGCGGAGTATGAAGCATGCATCATGGGTCTTCGAGCTGCTATTGACCTGAGGATTAAGTTCTTGAGTGTATTCCGAGATTTTGCTCTAGTAATCAGTCAGATCAAAGGCGAATGGGATATGAAGCACCCAAATCTTATTCCTTACAAAGAGTATGTACTGACATTGCTTCCGCACTTTGAGGAGATAACCTTTATACACTTCCCGAGAGGAGAATCAGTTAGCGGACGCACTAGCTACCATATCTTCTATGTTCAAGGTTAGGTGGGACAATGAAGCTCCCTAGATTACCATTGAGAGGTTGGACGAACCCGCACATTGCTGTGATATTGAGACTGAAGAGGTAGTAGATAAACCTTGGTTTCACGAGGTAAAGAGGTATCTTGAGGCTCAAGAGTACCCCGAGGGTGCATCTGTTAATGATAAGAAGTTTCTGAGAAGGTTCGCTGCGAAGTTCTTCATCAGTAATGGTGTCCTCTATAAGCGTAACCATGATTCAACCTTACTGCGATGTGTGGACAAGAGTGAGGCAGAAAGGATCATGACAGAGTTACATGAAGGTACCTTCAGAACTCATTCTAGTGGACATACCATGGCGAAGAAAATCCTACAGGCAGGATATTATTGGTCTACTATGGAAGCCGATTGTTATCAGCATTCTTGGACCTGTCATAAGTGCCAAGTCTACGCTGATAAGGTGCATGTACCTCCAGTTCCTTTGAACGTCTTGACAGCTCCTTGGCCTTTTTCAATGTGGGGCATCGACATGATCGGCGAGATTAGACCTACTGCGTCTAACGGGCATCGTTTCATTCTGGTGGCTATTGATTATTTCACGAAGTGGGTTGAAGCATCTTCCTTTGCTACAGTAACCAAGAACGTCGTGGCACGGTTCATCCGACACAATCTGATCTGTCGATACGGCATACCAGAGAGGATCATTACGGACAATGGTATAAATCTCAATAATACAATGATCATCGAGCTCTGCAAACAGTTCAAGATACAGCATCATAACTCTTCTCCCTACCGGCCAAAGATGAATAGGGCTGTTGAGGCGGCTAATAAGAACATCAAGAAGATTGTGAAGAAGATGACGGTGACATACAAAGACTGGCACGAGATGCTACCATTCGCTCTTCATGGGTACCGTACCTCAGCACGGACATCGACAGGGGAAACACCCTATTCTCTGGTATGTGGCATGGAGGCAGTCCTACCCATTGAAGTTCAGATACCCTCTCCCCAGATTATGAAGGATGCAGGTTTGAGCGAGGATGATTGGATCCAGACCCGACTTGACCAGCTGAACCTAATTGATGAGAAGAGACTTACTGTTATTTGTCATGGTCAGGCGTACCAAAAGCGGATGATCAAGGCTTTTAACAAGAAAGTCAAGCGACAAGAATATCAAGTCGGGGATTTGGTGATCAAGCGCATCATACTGCTGCAAGGTGATCCCAGGGGCAAATGGACCCCTACGTACGAAGGGCCATTTGTGGTTAAGAACATTTTCTCGGGAGGAGCTATAATTCTAACCACCATGGATGGTGACGACCTTCCTCACCCCGTCAATGCAGACATAGTGAAAAAATACTACACATAATCAAAGACCCACTAGGTCGACTGGCCTAGGAAAAAATAAGGGCTTCCCGGTGAACCAAAAGGGTTCGGGCAAAAGTAAGGGATGAAAATGAAAAAATTGTACACCTGGCAAGTCGAAAACCTGAAAAGGCGGCTTGGGCAAAAAAGGGTATCCCGGTGGACTGAAAACCCGCAAGGGCGGTCCAGGAAAAAATTAGGGATAAAAGCGTAACACTATGCCTCATTGGACCTTCTTGCGACCAGACTTCGGTATCGACTATCAAGCTCGGACGGTGCCAATCAATCTGATATACCTTCAACCAAGTAGCAAAGTGATGAGATGCTCGAAGATATAAAGGCAATAGCAGAGTTGGAACCCAGTGGGATTGTTTTACATAGCTGTTTTTCTTTCTTTTCCACAAAATGTATAATTCTCTCGGTGGCGTTCTCTTACTAGGACGTCATCCTCTTGTACAAAATGCCTATTACAGACTAACTTCAAAAATCAATACAATTCATTTTCATAAATAAATTTCAACTTGTGTTTTCTTTTTCTGTTTTGTTTTGCAAGAACGTCCAATGATTCATTTTTTATATATGCATTTGACAATAACTGCTGCTCATAAATATTTACATGCGAAACAAAAGATGATTACTCGTAATTCCAGGAACAGGGGAAAACAGGAAATGTCCAAACCTTACAGTTGCTCTATCCACCAGGTACGGGGATAGACCCAGCTGGAGAATATGACTAAAGGTACATACACTCCCTGCGGAGTAAGAGGTACCCAAAGGTAGTGGTGTTAATTCTCCCCAAGCAGAGTTTATCTATCACCAGCAATAGAAGATTATCCCCAACAGAGTTTATTTCTTCCACAAACAGAAATTCAATCCCCGACAGAGTTCATCATCACCAGCGACGGTAATTCATCCCCAGACGAGGTTTTTTTCTCCAAATTAGCAGATCTTTTAGCAGAGTATCTCTCTTCCCACAGAGTCATTCTCTCGCCAATTTATTCTCCAACAGAGTCTCTCCCGGCGAAATATTCTCAAACAAAACGGACGCAAGTCTATGGCTAATCATCTTCGGTCATTATCCACAGCGAGCGCAACTCTTTGAACTCTTCAATAGTAGTCCGGGATTTATTTTCCCCAGCTAGAAAACATCACAAGAACATTGCATATTCATACATCATGGCATATGCATAAACATCATACAGCATCATCTCATTTATTTTGAGAGCATCATTACCTGATACATGTCATACATCATGACATTACGTACGACTAACTCTTTACCTTTCAGGGAAAGATACAATCAAATTCCCACAAGTTTTCTCTGGTTCATTCAAATCGATGCTAAGATTTCTATTCCAGTTCAAGCTATGAAGCCCGGATCCGGCAGGATAATATCTTGATTTCTCCATCATACTGTAAAGCCCGGGGAACGACCGAATAATAGTACCAAAATAATATGAAGCCTGGACTCGACCAGATAGTGGTATATCCCAAATTCAAAGCTATGAAGCCCGAAGATCGACCGAAAAATAGTTGAATCCCCAGCAAGTTACTGTGAAGCCTGGAAGTTGACCAGATAGCAGTACAAAACACCATGAAGCCTGGATTCGACCAGATAGTGGTATATCATAAACACAAGCGGTGAAGCCCGAAAATCGACCGGAAAACAGCTTAACAAGGTATTGTGAAGCCTGGAAATCAACCAGATAGCAGTACAGGACACCATGAAGCCTGGATTCGACCAGATAATGGTATAAGACACTGAAGCCTGGGACTATGACCAGATAATAGTGGGGGACACTGTGAAGCTTGGATTTCGACCAAATAGCAGTCTACCCGGCCAATTACTATGAAGCCCAGAAATCGACCGGATATTAGTAAGCCTTAAAACCAAATGGAAGCCCAGATGCGACCGGATAACCACTTGATTCCTCTGAAGCCTGGAACATGACCAGATAAGAAGTAAGAAGTTTCTAAGCCTGGATTACAACCAGATGGCGGCAAAGGACTGAAGCCTGGAATCGACCAGATAACAGTATAAGACACTGTGAAGCTTGGATTTCGACCAAATAGCAGTCTACCCGGACAATTACTATGAAGCCCGGAAGTCGACCGAATATTAGTAATCCTTAAAACCAAATGGAAGACAGGATGCAACCGGATAACCAATTAATTCCTTCTGAAGCCTGGAACACGGCCAGATAAGAAGTAAGAAGTTGCTAAGCCTGGATTACGACCAGATAATGGCAAAGGAATGAAGCCTGAAATCGACCAGATAACAGTATAAGACGCTGTGAAGCTTGGATTTCAAACAAATAGCAGTCTACCCGGTCAATTACTATGAAGCCCGGAAATCGACCGGATATTAGTAAGCCTTAAAACTAAATGGAAGCCCGGATGCGACCAGATAACCACTTGATTCCTTCTGAATCTTGGAACACGACCAGATAAGAAGTAAGAAGTTGTGAAGCCTGGATTATGACCAGATAGCGGCAAAGGACTGAAGCTTAGAATCAACCAGATAACAGTATAAGACATTGTGAAGCTTGGATTTCGACCAAATAGCAGTTTACCTGGCCAATTACTAATAAGCCCAGAATCAACCAGATATTAGTATGCCTTAAATTCAAGTTGAAGCCCGGATGCGACTGGATAACCACTTGATTCCTTCTGAAGCCTGGAGTACGACCAGATAAGAATTGAGAAATTGCGAAGCCTGGATAGTGACCAGATAGCAAGTTTAATCTCACCCCCCCAGTAAGCCACTGTAAAACCTAGAGCACAACCAGATAGCAGTCAGTCTTATTTTCCTCAGCAAATCACTATAAAGCCTGGAACGCGACCAGCTAGCAGTTCATTTTCACCTCCCCGACTAAGAGATGATTCCCCAGTAGAATAAAGGACGACTGAAGCTCCTAAATTTCTGTTTCTCTCAAGACAGAGACCAACATTCCCCAGCGTAGTCCTCCTCAACAACAGGTATACAAGCTTTCGCAAAGGAATCTCTTATGCGATCGACGCTTCCTATGATGGCATCTTTAAGCCCATCCTCCGTCATCAATCTCCAAATGGAATCTATAATCCCATTCCCGACATCACAAGACAAGTACCACCTCATGCGAGTGCAAATTACTGGGCACTCTAGTGTTCAATCATCTTCCACCTTCGGATCACGAAAGGTAAGCAAGCCAATATACATCCTCAGGTTTAAGAAGATTGAACATGGGAAGTTGTTGCACCCCAAAATTTGCCCTCCCATATTTCTTAATACATATCAAGTGAGGTCCTCAAATTGCTCAAGGAAGTCCAAGGGTTGACCAGATAAACCCTCTCCTAAGGTAGTCTACCTCAAATTAGGGTTTCAGTTTGCATCAAGGTACTTGAGTCCAAAGGATCCTAAATTCTCACCATTGTTCTAATATGTTCTCAAGGTCATCCATGTCAAGTTTCAAGGCTTACAGAGAAAATGTTCTCAATCAATTGCACAAAGGCCTAAAAATCGATTGTGCTAGGGAAAAAGTCAACTGTGTCCTACATACAGTCAAACTTCAATATTTTTGGTCAGCATCCTCATTTTGAAGTATTATTCATAATTTGATCAAGGGTTGATCATGATTCCTCAAGGATTGCTCACAATTCATCAAAACCCAAAGGTTGCTAAATTAGGGTTTTGTAGGAAAAGTCAACTCAACTTTGACCAAGCATAACTCTCTCATACTTTATCAAAAATGACCCATCCAAAGCTCATTTTGAAGAGGATGCAATACCCTACAATTCATCTTCATCTCCCAAGTTAAAAATATGCACTCACAAGAAGATACAAATTTGGACATTATAGGTCATTTTGAAAAGTCAACAAAAATACCTTTTTTTGTCAAAGCTTCATACATGAACATGGAAGACTCAATTGAGATGAGACAAAAGGGTTGCTTAGAGGACATATTGATCTTTCTCAAAAGTCCAAGAACACATCTCTAGGATCAAAATTGAAGGAGTTATGCCATCGTGAAGTTGACCCTTTTTGCAAAATTGCCAAAAGTCAAATGTGGCCAAAATTGTAATTTTTGTCAGATGGGCCCAACTTTTTGTGTTTGCATTGAGTTATTAACATGATCCACGACCCATGATCCTTCCCACTTGTCTTTATTTTATTTTTGTCATTTATTTTGATTTTTATTTCAATTAAATCAAATAAAATTAAAATAAAATCATGAAAATATCAAAACTAATCAAATCTTGAGATTTTGTGCATGTTTAGGTCTCTTATATAGCTGGAAAGGAAATCAAATTGTGCAAGCTTCATTAGGACACAAAAAGATTGGATTTGGCTTGATTTGGAAAGATTTGCATAAGAATCAAATCATCATTCAATCATCTTAATTGAGAAAGATTTAAAGCAAGTTTGTAATCTAATTCATTCTAGGGTACATATAGAACAAGTGCAGACCAAAAGCAAAGGGATTGGAGGCGTGCAGAAGTGAAAACAACTTTCAAAAAAGTCAAGAAAAGTTGCAAACTGGTCTCCCAATTCCAGGCTTCCTCAAGCCATTCCAGTCACGCAAATCACTTCTTGGACGTTCTAGGATCTCATTCCAATCCTTAACAAGCTCCCTCAGGCCCAGAAACACGTTGTAAGTACCCCACGACTTCCATGTCTTTTTGAAATCGTATCTCATATTTCTGGAATTTTTAGCGTATTTTATAGACATATTCTGAATCCTTGAAACATTTGCAAGCTAATGACAATACTTAATTGCATTTTTGTTAACCATACAGAAAGTTTCCATGATTAGGGTTTAAGGTTTAGGTTTCTTTTTAGGGGTTTTGCTTGCAGGAACAATTAGCCATAGAGAGTGGTACCATGATGCTCGTGAGGTTGCAACGAGTTGATTGGTACCACTAATATTGATTTATCATGCAGGGATGAGGTTTTGGAACGGACAAGGGTTATACCTACACCCTTTGTCCGTAGGTAAAAGTTCTAGACTTTTAGCAATGGTGGGAGGAAGAAGAAGGGTAGCGTGGCACCCTGTGATTCGCCCATTCAAAAATTTGCGCGTTTGTCATATATCATTTTTTCCCAATATAATAATTGTTTGTTGTTCCATATACAAGAAAACAAGCCAACTCAGATGGTCATCATTGTTGTGGAAAAGCCAAAGGGCCTGGGTTCGATCCCCAGGTCCCCATATTTGTCAATATTATTTTCTTTTACATGATCAGGTACACGCGCATGTAACGAGTCCACCATATGCCATCATCCTTCAACCACCAGATCTCCAGCACGCCAGATCCAACGCCTATCACATGGAGGTCCACCATAGGCCTAGTCAAGCTTGCCACATGGGATTTGGAAAAGTCAAGTGGGCTAGGCGTTTTGGGCTCAGAAATTGCAATTCAGACCCCCCTGTTTGCTAGCACAACCAGGCCCATTTCTTTTTCTTTCATATTTTTCATTCTATTTAATTGCTTTATTTATTTATTTTCTGAACACAAGATTAAATTCTTCTTTACAAAATCATAAAATCAATTTCACAAATTTATGTTTAGGTTTTATTTTTATCAAACTTAATTTAATAATTAGTCAAATTTAATTTTAGGGTAATTCTAACCTTTTTGTAAATGATTTAAAATAAATTAAAAAATTAGGGTTTGTTTGATTTAATATTTATTTCTTTTCTCAAATTAAATGAAAATACAAAAATAGGTCAAATTAATTATTTTTCTTAATTTAAATTAATTAGTAATTAGGTTTGTATTTATTCAATTAAAACCTTATTTTCTCAAAGTAATCAAAAACGACCAAAAAATTATATTTCTTTCAATTAGGTTTAGACAGGGTCAAAACCCTAATTTTCTCGTTCTCGTTTCATCGTGCGCATTTATTATTTATTTTTACGATATTAACTGCTCATGGTATGTAATAGTTTAATTAGGATTTTCTTTTATTTATCGTTTTACGGGTTTTTTGGCTATGTAATTAATCCCCCTCCCCGAAGCCTTGTAATAGCGTAGTTTTTATTTCTCGCATTTTAATTCTCGCAAATACTAACTGTTAGATGTATGATAATAGAATTTCATGACAAGACTGTATGTTAATTTTAAAATGGTTAGCAAACCCTAAATGTGCAAAGATAATAACTGAAATTAAATCACTCGCACATGCGCACTCCTAGGGTATACTCTCACTTCGGTTGCCTTCGGTAAACGATCATTAAGTATAGGTTGTTTTAGTGGTCACCCTCCTGTCTAAACAAAGATCAAATGTCCCGTTCGGAATTGTTGCCCCGGAAATGTTGCCTCGGAAAGGTTGCCTCGGAAATGTTGCCTCAAGTATGATCTTAAGACATTAGGGTTATTACTAAGACGTCCTACATTGCTTTAGTGATCGTACGTCCCTTTCGAATTGACCCTTATAATTCCAACGACGATGCTACCTACTCACTAATAGTGGGATAGCGATGTCTAAAGGAAACAAGAACAGAAACATTCTTCTTTCGAGTAGGTAGATGCTAGTAGGTACTTGCTCAAAATGAAAATTTTCACACTTACACTCTTTTCAGACAAAAGTTTTCAAAAACACTTCGTAACATTCTTGAAGACAGAAGCAAGGGTTAAAACGAAGTAAAACAAGAACTTTTTAAAACACACAAACACGGAAGCAATTTTAAAATGATGAGCAAGTACCTAAGAGCCCATGGAAAACCATGGATAAAAAGGGTGCTAACACCTTCCCTTTCTATAATCTACCTCCCGTACTCAAAATCTCGAAAAAGGAATTTTTATGTGCTTTTTTCCTTTCCAGTTGGATAGAATAAAAGTAGGTGGCGACTCTTGCTTACCGCGACATTTTGCAAACACAAACGCAAAATGCAAACCAGCACTTTCTAAAACAGTCTGGTTCTACCACGGTATCATAGAAGGTATTAGCACCCTTTTCATCCATGGTTTTCCATGGGCTCTTAGTTACTTGCTAGATCACTTGCCTTTTGTTTGAAATTGTGCTTTGTGTGGTTTTTGAAAGTATTTTGTAAAGAGGCCATTGTTTAGGAGATCTTTGTAATGATTCTCGTTTGTAAGAATGTATACAAAGATGTTGATCTTTTTAAAAAATGTTTTCAAGTTGAAAGATGTTTTGAAAGTGTAGGTGTTTGTTTTGAAAAATAGCAAGGATGTTTGTTTTGAAATTGAGCAAGTAACTAGGAACATTCTACCTACTCAAAAGTCTTTCTTGTTCTTTTTCTTTTCCTTTGACATTGTTATCTTACCATTGATTTGGTAAGTAACCCTATCTTTAGATGTAAAAGGGACAGGCAAGGGTCATCGTATAGCCACGATTAGCTATGTTGTAAGATATCTTAACTTTTTCTTTAAGGGACTAAGATCATTTTTGAAAGGCAACTTTGATAGCGACATCGAGGGACTATTATCTTATATTTTGTTTGTTTTTGCTAAGACACCTCACATGCATAATATGGCCATTTTATAAGGAAACAAAGTGGATTTACCCTAAGGGTGTACTTGTGTGCAAGTGTGTTGTTTTTCATGCTTGATTTTGTCTTTGACTGGGGTTTTCTATTTGATTGGTTTTATCTTTTCATGCGAACCCTAATTACTAACATTTATAAAGCGATAAATTACGGAAAATAAATATCCTACGCTATTACAATCATTAGGGGGATGGGGTGTACAGATTTACAAATGGGGATTGCAAGTAAAATTAAATCCTAAGTTATTATTACAACCATATTGAATGGATAAGAATGTACAAGAAATGTAAAATGGACTTGTTTTGTTTAAGAAAAGAAATAAATTTTGTTTAAGAAAATATTTTGATTTTTTATGTTAAAAGAAATAGGATATGTGAATATGAAATATTTTTGGTGTTTTTGATTAATAAAAGTGATGGAAAAAATAATAAGGACAAAGAAAACGAAATCAGCGCTTTGCTGAAATAAAAGAAATCAGAAGTTCTGACTCTGGCATGCTGCAAGACAGAAACAACATGTTAGCAAAAAATAGGGAAGGTCAGATGTTATGGGTCCGCTGGAAACAAAGAAGATTTCAGAAGTTTTGATGTTGCTGGAAGAACTTTGTCTCCCTATCCATGCTAGTCAGAGCATCTGCAACTTAGTCATTTCTTAACAAAACAGAAGAGGCGCATATAACAGTTATGGCAAGTTTCGTAATGTTTCAGAAACAAGAGATATCAGAACTATAAATCAGAAGCAAGCATGAATTTGCTAATCCTAATTTTGAGTTCTAATTTCTTCAAAAAGATCTGAACTGAAATTCTCTCTACTTAGGCAGGAAAATACATGAAACCTTAGAATATGTACAACATCAGAATCAGGATGTCTACATTGTATTTTGAACATGCAAGTCTAACAATGCCTAAGTAATATGACGAGAGTCAGCAGAAACTTACCTTGCAGCTGGAAAATGTTCTGTGAGCTGGAGTCTGGCTCTAACCGCTTGTGATGTTGAGACCAGCTTTCTCACGTGCCTAGCAGGCTAGAAACCTTTGAATGGTTGGAAAATTCTGGAACAGCCAAAGAGCTAAGTTCTGACTTCTTTGAAGTGGATATTGATGGAGGGTATGTCACAGTCTGAAAACAGAAGTTAGGATGATTTCTAAATGTATATCAGAAACTGTATGGATGGTTTTGGTCAAGAAACACTTGAGGAAAAATGGAGTTTGAATGCAAGAATCAAAAGCTAACAGGTTTTGTATTTTGTGTTTGCAGTTTTGGACTCTTTGAATTTTATCAGGGGTTCAAGGCTTTTTCTTTCTCCAATTTTCGACCCTTTTACAGTTTCCAATAAAGTCTAACTTATAGGCAAAGGCTTAGTCGCTTGGAGAGGTCAAGGGGTACAACCATCATATGCTAGGCGCTGACTTGTTCTTGAAGTAAGTTCAAATAGGTATGGTGCTTAGCAGCTTTAGCCGCGCCTAATCCAGATTTGTAAGCAGGAATTAAGGAAAGGTAACCTCAAAAGCAAAAGCCACGCATGGGCCCAGCACACTCTTGTACAAAAGTTTGCTTTTCCAAGACAGTAATGGTACTTCTATGCCACACGTGGAGAAATCCTTTGGACAAAGACCCAAAAGTGGTTGTGAGTATTAAATGATGATGAGATTGATCAAACTAGAAATCCTGCAATGTGAGATTCTGCATTATTGCTTAATTCTGGATCAGAAGTTCAACTTCAGCGTAACTTAGAATAAGCATCCAACTTCTGATCTTTGTATCTCCTTGCTCCAGCATGTTCTGAAGGGGCTCTCAGACTTTCTAGAAAGCTTATGACGTTCTTTGTAAACCCTTTTTGAATTACTCTTGCAACTTCTGACTGAACCTACATGAAAATTGGCCTAGAAGTTGTAGACAACTTCTGACTTGAAAATGCTCAGAATTTCTAAGTGCCTAAGCTTCAGGGACGTGACTTTGAGGATGTATAACTTGAAATCCTAGCATTTCTAAAAGAAGTTCTGTTCTGTAGTGTTTTATGTCTCATTGGGATCTAAAACTCTTGAGTTAGAAGTTCTTCCAGAATCAGCTTGCATCATGGTGATAATCTGATCAGAAGTTCTGAGCTTGTCATATTTCTTAAACACTTAGAAATTTTTTAATTATTTAGATTTTTGACTTTTCCAAAGTAATTTTGACTTTTGAATTTCTTGATGAAACAAACTTCATATTTCAACATGTCTTGATGAAATATGATTCTTGAAACTTGATTTTGATCTAAAAGTCAGTTTGACTTTTTCAGTATGCAAATGACCAATTTCCCCTTGTGAATGACTTTCTTGGAAAATTTGTAATTCAAGGCTTGGACTTGGATGGAAGCAAACCTGAGGGTCCAGGATGATCCTTTGAGAAATGAGAGGGCAAATTTTGGGGTATAACAATGACCCTTCTGGCCATACACAACATTGGCTTCCCTCTTACCAGCAAGTGGCTTTTTCTCAGCATTAGAAGATACAGCCATCAGGATCTTCCCACTCTTGATACCACTTTTGATCCTTTCTCCAGTCAGAACCATCTCTATGAATCCAGATGAGGAACTCCCAATCAGCAGATTAAAGAATGTGCCTGTCAGAGTGCCCATAAACATATCTACTATTTCCTGATCATTCAGAGGAGGTTGTACCCTGCCAGCTAGATCCCTCCATTTCTGGGCATATTCTTTGAAGCCTTCGCTAGAACCCATAGACATGCTTTGAAGTTGTGTACGAGTTGGAGCAAGGTCAGCATTGTATTGGTACTGCTTGTAGAAAGCAGCAACCAAGTCTTCTCAGGTATGAATGTCTGTTCTTTCTAGCTGGTAGAACCACTCCAGTTGCGTGCCAGCTAAAGTTTCTTGGAAGAAATGGACCCATAACTTCTGGTCGGCAGTGTGAGGCTGGATCTTCCTGACCTAGGACCTTAAGTGCAACTTATGGCAGGAGACACTATCATATTTAGCAAATGTGGGGACCTTGAATTTTGGTGGGATGATCACGCCAGAAACCAGCCCTAATTCTTCAAAGTCCAAGCCGAGTATTTGCTGAATCTCCATAGCATTGAGACGATCTTCCAGCTGTTTGTATTTTTCATCCGCGGGAGGATACTGCTCCTCATCATAGTCATATTCATCATCAGATTCTTTTGGACTAGAGTCTTCCTCTCTTGTTTCCTCCTCTTGATTGTTTCCTTCCTTTGATGAAGTTATCAGTTCAGAGACTCGCTGCACTGGTCCTCTGATCCTTCTTCCCATATTCACTAACCCAGTTTGCTTCTTCGGCTTCTTCCTTTCTTTAACAAGCATGGATTTCAGTTCTTCTTGTCCCTTGGATAGGTTTAGGAACATTTCCATGAACTGAGCCTCTTGAATTTGGAGATCTTTGTTATCTTGTTTGAGATCCATTGGGGAAATAAACAGCGAGAACATGAGAGACCTGTTACGAAACCTGCTTATGCAATTATATGTATGATATATGTATGCAATGTTTTCAAGGAATTCTAAGACTTAAAATTGCTTAAACAGAAATAGAACAAACATTAATTGCATTAAGAAGTTTTATCGATCACAATGATGCCTCTTGGGCTTACAAAGGAGATAACAAAGCAAAAATAACTCTCTAAGCAAAGAGACTCAAGCTTCCCACCGGCACATCCTATTTGGTGCAATGTAAGCGTTTATACTCTTCTCCTAATGAAGTAACCTGGTGAGCTCTAAAACCTTCTTCTCGCTGGCGTAGAATTGGATTTCGAAAGTATCTCGTTCTTCTTTGAGTTAGATCCAAGATTTCTGTAACTCCTCAAGGTTAGTTAGCATGTCAGGATGAAATACAATGTAAGGAGTGTCTCCCTTAGCAATTGGCTCCATAATCACATGTAAGATGGCGGGGTAAGGCACCATAAGACATTGAGCACGATCATGCACCCATTTAAGGTAAGGCTCAAGAGGGATGGAATTCTTGTGCCCCAGTGTCTTGCTATCAACTCTGTTTATCATGCCCCAAGCTCGAATGAACCTCTTGCGATAACCCTGAACATCATTCTCATAGTCAAATGTGATTCCTTGGACGAGTGTGTCGTGATGACCATCCCTTCTAGCATAACCAAACTGTCACAATGCTAGACACGGATTATAAGTGATTCCCCACTAATGCCTAAGAGAGGGACATTAGGGAATTCTCCACAGTGATCAATGATAATGATACTCTCCAAGGATCGAGAACACTAATGAATATCCAAATGTGTAAGGGACATCAGCCTATGAGACCATCTCATACCTTGCTTATTCTTCAAAATAGATAGGGGTAGGTGCGAAATAAACCACCTAGCCAATAGAGGAGTGCAACACAGAAGGGTCCCTCTTCTCTTTAGAGTGCAAGTATGCAAAGAGTATAGAATATCCCCAAGTAAAGTAGGTACCGGATTATGAGACAAAAAAATCTTAACCGCATTCACATCTATGAGTTGGTCCGTGTTAGGGAATAGTACCATCCCATAGATGAGAAGGGCCAACACTTATTCAAAAGCTTGTAAATCCAGGCTATCCCAAAAATGGCGAGCTTTCTCAAATAAAAACTTAGTTGGAAATCCTTGGACACTTCTTCTGGTTTACCAATTTGCCACTACATCAGACTGTTGTAAAGACAGAGCTTGAGTAATCTCTTCAGGCTTTGGGTCTCTTTCCATACTGTCGAATGGTGGCTAATTAAGGATATGTACCTCCAATAACTGAGAAAACTCCTCCATAGTAGGAACTAATTGGTAATCCGGAAAAGTGAAGCAGTGGTGCAACGGGTCAAAGAACTGAAAGAGCACCTTTAACATTTCTTCATCAGGGGTTGAAGTGACCAAGTTGAGAAGTCGGCCATATTTTTCAGTGAAGGGAGAGCTTTCAGGAATCCTTGATGCTAATTCCTTGAGTTTAGGAGGTATTTTCACAAGGTTGATTTGGATAGTGTTCGTATGGGCGGATGTCATGTCCTATAAAATAATACAAAGATAGCCCTAGAAAAACCGTGAAATGGTTAGTATGATATGCCATGTTATGATGTCATGAATATTCTAAGAAATCACCGATATCGCAAGCACAAGCAAATCACACCAAAAACCTTAGGTTTAAGGCTTGCATGGGTTTTAAGGTCATACCCTCTTGAAGCTGGATTAGTTCAACCTGTCCTATAAATAGTAACTGGGTTCTAAGGGATCTCAATATCACTGATCTTTCCCACAAGTTTCATTTCGATAGGCGACTGACTCGCAACCAAACAAAACTCGGGAGTCAAATCTCAATGAGTGTAGCATCGAGTATCTTCCGACTTTGGGCATACACCAAAGAAGACCATCTCACTACGTCCTAATGGCTAAGTTGTTCATTTAAAGGTTCTAAGGTCAGTTGACGCTTTATGACACCACGCAGCGGCCCCGTATTCTCCTTGATCAACTCAAGGGCTACCGGTACCAACCAAAGTGTCGCATCAACGTAGTCATCGCTTCAACCGTATCGGTATACCCCATACAATTTCCACGATCTATTGCTACTTACCTAAAAGGTTCCTCAGATTCGGGTGTAGGATCTATAGTAACCCAAACAGCACCCTTAAAAGTAAAGAAATCAAATAGACAAAGAAAACAGTTTTAGAAATGATCTAGACCCTAAGGTAAACCCCACTTTTATTATATCCCCAACAGAGTCGCCAGTTCCGTGATACGATGGCAGAACCGACTGTTTATACTGGTTTTGTGTTTTTTTGTTTGCAAATGTCGCGGTAAGTAAGAGTCGCCACCAACTTTTCTTTTATCTAACAAAGGAAAGGGTGAAAAGAACAGAAAAATACCTTTTTTCGAGATTTTCTGAGTAAGGGGGGTAGATTATGGAAAGGGAAGGTGTTAACACCCTTTCCATCCGTGGTTTTCCACAGGCTCTTAGGTACTTGCTCATTTTTTGAAAACTGTTTGTGTTTGTGTGTTTTGAAAGTTTTTTGTTTGCTTTATGATAACTCTTGTATCAGTCCTCAAGAGTGTGATAAAGTGTTTTTAAAAATAGTTTTTGAAGTGTGTAAGTGTGAAAAAGTTCAAGTTTGAGCAAGTATCTAACAATTATCTACCTACTCGAAAAAGGATGTTATTTTCCTCCTTTCCATTAGATAGTGCTATCCTACTATTAGTGAGTAGGTAGCCCTATCGTTGGATGTTGAGGGACTATCGAAAGGGACGCTATGGTCATCGAAGGCAACATGTAAAGATATCTTAGCATTTGAAGAGACTGTCATCATATAGGCAACATCGAGGAATAAGATCATTTCTCGTAGGCAACTCGAGGGACGTTAGGGATCATGATCTTTATGATGACTTTAGAATTAAGGGTCTTTGCTAAGACATCCATACGTTCAAGGGATATGACCATTATTTTCCGAGGCAACCAAGTGGAGTATACCCTAAGGATGCATATGTGCAAGGTGTGTTATGTTCAGTTATTTTAGTCTTGTGTTAAGTTTGCTAACGTTTGATTATTCTTGCCATACAATCCTATTAGTCATACATCTAGAAGTTAATAATTGCAGTAATTTAAAAGTGTAGAAATATAAAACCTAGCTATTACAAGATTTCGGGGAGGGGGATTATGTACATATCCAAAACTGGGAAAAAAATAAATAAAAGCGGTAAAGGTCCTACTAATCATCTATTACATCCCAATATATAATTAAAATAATAAAAGGAAGTGTGAAAGAATAATAACACGCAAATTAGAAAATACATCTAAAAATCCTAAGATATAAGAAATGTTTTTGTTGTTTTTTATTTTAATTTATGAAAATGGTTTAAGTTAAAAAATAATTGATCTAGATCTATATTTAAAAAAAGAAGTTAATTCTTAAAGAAACATGAAATTTAAATAAAAGAAATTAATTCTATGTTTTTTTGGTATTTTGTTACGAAAAGGAAAATGAATTAAATCGAAATTAAACCTAAGTTCTATTAATTTTAATTTTAAAAAAAGTTAAAGTGATTAGTTAATTAATTTACCGAAATTAAAATTTAATTAAAAAAAATCTTAAATCTATTTTTATGTGATTTTTATATTTGTTTATTGATTAAAATAAAAAAAAGGATTAAAAGAAATAGATGAAATGAATAAAACAAGAAAATAAAGATTGACCTAGTAGCAAAAGCAAACAGGGGGTGAAATCATCAAAAATCCCTAGGCCCGAATCTTCGAAAGCTTCATGCCCTAACCATGGTGTTTTCAGATTCTTGCGTGAAACCTCTGATTTAACCATTCATAACCGTTCTATATAAACTCAAACAAACGTTAGCATGCCATGAAATGTGATTAAAATTAGAGATTAAAAGTTTAAAATTTTACCAAACTAGTGTTGTCAAATAGGGGCGTGCTAGGCGTGTGATGGATTGCACTTGGGCCTTATAAGACTCCTGGGGATTTCAAGAGTATGGTTTGAGGCTAGGTGTCAATCGAGAGAGACCGGAACCTCGAGATATGGCTTGCACCAATTCTTTGATTTCTGGAGAGCTTTTTGGAGAGCTTTTTGAAGAGATTTTTGAGAGATTTTTGGAGAGAAATTCCGTGCTCCCTTTGGCTTGTAATGTTATGTATTTTAGAGGGAAGATAGAAGTTAACAAACATGGTAAAGAATCAATGCATTCATGGTCTTGGGGACAAGGATAAAACACATTGAAAAATGTCCATATTTGTGATATCTTTGCCTCTTTGGTCACTTGCATAAATCTGGTCCCTTTGGATGTATCTTGCACAAAAATATGGGCCTTCTAATAGATCAAATCAAACCCAAATTTCATGGCCCATTATTCTTTGTATTTTTATTTAATTTATTTGATTTAATTCATATTTAAATGAATAAAAATCCAAATAACTAGAAATAAAAATCAAAAGAGTGCATGGTTAGGTTTAGAGGTCCTTGGTTATGTCATAAACATGTTTGAACCCTAAAATTTATGTCCATTAACCTAAAAATGCAATTTTGCTCAAAGTTGACTTCATGCATTTTTCACAAATTTGACCAAATTGTGAAAACCATAACTTGCTCAATTTTTATCTCATGATCATGATCTTGGCCTTTTTGGAAATCCCAAGATATCTACTTCAATCTCTCTTTTTATCATTTTTGCATTTGAAGATGTTATCTTGATATAAAAGGTCTTGGAAAAAAGTGGCTTTTGTTGACTTTCAAAAAACGACCTGTAATGTATGAAATTGTATCTTTCAAATGGTTCATTTCTTAAACTTGAGAGATGAAGAGAAGTTGTAGGGCACTGGATTCTCTTCAAAATGAGCTTTGGTTGGAAAATTTATGACAAAGTATGAGAAAGTTATGCTTAGTCAAAGTTTGGTTGACTTTTCCTATAGAAATCCAAATTTGCCATTTTTGACTTTTGATGAGTTAGGAGCATTTCTTGAGGAATCATGATGAATCTTTGATCAAATGATGGATATCACTTCAAAATATTGATGTTGACCAAAAATCTTGAAGTTTGACTGTACATGGCCCACAATTGACTTTTGACCTAACACAATTGATTTTCTAATACTTGAGCAATTGACTGAGCAAGCTTATTGAGCAAGGATTGAAACTTGGCATAGATGATCTTGAAGATATATTAGGACCATGGAAATCATTTGAGACCTTTGGAGCTTATCCATCTTGATGAAAATTGAAACCCTAGTTGGGGGTTCATTGCCTTAAGAGAAGAATTGTCTGGTCAACTCTTGGTCAACTTAGGGCAAGTTGGGAACCTCTAGGAGTATGTCTTGTGTGAAAATAGGAGGGAAAAATTTGGGATACAACATACATATTGAGTATAATTGTGTTTTCTATAAATATTATATCTTTTGATAGTTTTTCATCTCTTTTTTAGGTATTCATTTAAAATTGGAGCATCGAGTAATAAGAGTCGAAGGCACAGCTTGTACCAATTTGTCATTTTTGATGTTTTATGGAACTTATATGGAACTTATCTGACTTTTCTAACACTTATGTTGCACTAGTACAAAAAGTGTTTTTAACCTCGTACGTGAAATGCGTTTTACCTTGGTTATAGAAGCGAGATAACGAAGAGCGTCATAAAATTATCAACTTAACACTTTGGTTTTTAAAACACAGAGGGGTAAAATTATTTGCGCATTGGTTCGAACCCCATCTTCTCCACTTTTATTACTTACAACACTAGTGTCTCATATATCTAGGTTTATCAATAAAACCGATGGGTAAATTAGTTTTTTTTTAAATTAAAACTCGTTATATTGTTTACAAAGTAAATTAATAAAATAATTTGTTTACAAACAATATTGTTTATCCAAAATATTACATTGTTTACACAGAAAAAATCAATTTCTCCAAGATATAGATTTTAGATCTTCAAATTAATAATTCAGGGGAAGGTCAAATGATGTGGGCATAATATTCTCTATAGATTTTGCTGGCATTTGTTTCTGAGTATGAACAAAAAAATGGTTAGACAAAAAATGATTAAATAAATAAATGATTTTTCGCTCAAATAAATATTTAAGAACACAAACTTTAAACCCAAATAATTTTCTGCTCTTGCAATCCATCATAGAGAACTCTTCATGGAAAACACTCTTGAAAATCTTAAAGTGGAGGATAGTTTCAAGCGCTTCATGATGTTTCATTATCAATTTTTTATATTCAGAATGCTTTTATAATGAAAGTTATTTATATTTTACGCGGATCACTAATGATAGTGTCTTAAGTGTTGATAGCCATGAAATTGACAACAAGGATTTGATTAAGGACGATGATAAATATCCTCAATTTTAACGCTAAATTATCCCCTCAGATTTTAGGAAAACAGAGGTGTAAAATCTTATTTTTTTTTTGAAGTTACATTGTTTACACAGAATATTAAAATACAGTATTGCAACAAATCCAACTTCTTAGCTGTGATGAGTTATCTATTCCAAACATTAGAAAATGTTATATGGATTAAATGCATCCAACTTCTAAAGAAAATATATGTTTCAACCATTGAAAAATGTTTTTCTGCACTTGCAATCCATCATAGAATTCTTTTTCAAGCTTCTTAAAAGAAATGATAAGCCTCTACCCTAAAGAATGATGTGTACGAGTTAGGATTAGGGGTAAAGTATATTTAAGGAGTGCTTTTATAGTAAAATATAATTATTGTATCCCTTAATTATTATGAAAATCGACGGGTTAGATTATTCAATTTACAAATAAAAAAATATAATAAAAAGAGAGTTTCTAGTTTTGTTTTTCCTCTCGGTTATGCGAAAATCCGAGGTAAAATGTTGTTTTAAAAACTAATTAAAACGTGGTTGGAATCATATCACTAGAATAACAATGATCGTCTATATTCAATTCACAAGGCCTCTTTTGGATTTTCAAGGAGGCTTTTGAGTTATTTAAACGTCTCATTTTCAACTTTTGGTGTCTTCAAACCTTGTTTCAAATTCTTTTTCGTATTTTCAACGTCTCATTTCAAACTCTCTGTGTCTTGTTTTCTTGTTTCAAAGTCTTTTTTATTCAAAAATGGATGCAAATTTTTTGTTCGTTACCAATAAAAAGTTTGTTGATTTCAATAATTTCGATCAATTTGAACTAAGGAAATTTGTTAACAAACAAACGTTGAATGAATACTTTCACATTCTACATGACTTCGTATACACTAATCTCATTAAAACTTCGTTATACAGTATTATTTATTATAATATTAACATATTTATTTAGTGTTATGTTTGTTATTATCTATTAATCTTAATTCATTTAATATATATATTTAATAATTGATATACAATGTCAATGCAATTGTTTTTTCTAACATCAACACATTACAATCTTTCATAAATATTATTTTATAAATAAATAAGATAAATATTAAATATTAATAAAAATTTAATAATTACAATGAATTAATAACGAAAAATCTATTTACACGTTTGATGTATTTCAATTAAATTCTAAATTAATTTATTGTAAACATAAATGAATAGATATTTAACATATAACGGTTTTCTGAATACCGCATAAAAATAAAAAATGGATAGCTGTTTGGCATTGAATTGCCATTTTTTCTATTCCCTAATTGTAGAACCAATTTTGTCCGTTAAAAGCTAACCGTCCCAACCTAAGAAACAGTGTTAATCTATTTTAGGATAATGGTCCCTACATTATCCCACTATCATGATACCGATCGCTACACTTTACGGTAGCATATCGCCAATATATCTCATTGCTCTACCCCACCATACAATTCAATAATCATAATAACAACATTATGAACAACAAATGAACCATGATTATTCGATGAAATCTCTTAATCAAAACCCCGATGACATCACTGTGCTCTCATCTAACGGTAGAGATTCGGTCATTCAACGACCATAGTTTATATGATAACTTTATGACTAAGTATTAATCTCTATCTGCCGTTATAAAACGTCATGTGTTGGCGTTTATGAGGACTATTGACAATGCTTTAGTTTTTGCTATTGCGGTTGAGGAGTTTCGTTGTGCAAAAGTCAAACAGTTTTAAGAGAAAGTTAAGAGTTTCTCAAAGCCTTCCATTCAAATCCAAACTACCATCCATTTCGTTACTTTTTTATTTTATTACATTAAACAATCAAGAAAATATGCTCAATTTATGGAAAGGGTCCACACGTTTTGATTATTTTAATGGACTTAAAATTCCAAATTATACACTAGCAAATAGTATAAATTATTTTACTAATACAATAGTACAAAAAAATGGAATAAAATAAAGTATGCTTAGCGGAATTTATTCTGTATATAGTGGTGGGGTTTTGAAAAATGTTCGCAAAATTGGGGGTGACATGTGGTGGAATCAAACATGTATAGCCACTCGATAGAGAGCGCGTACACATTTTAATACTTGTACTTCATTGCTCTCTTTTGGTTTGATTTGGACATGTTTAATTACTAGATAATTAGATTAATATCTTGAGAATTAGACTAATATCTTGGGCTTGTTTAATAAATTAAATCGTAAAGAATGACTTTCCAGCTAATCCATATACTCATATCAGATAATGTCAACCTGTGTCACATTTTAATAAAATTTAACAAAATGTTATTAAGTTAAGAAATAAAAAACCAATAACAAGTGTCTTTCTTTTATATATATATATATATATATATATATATATATATATATATATATATATATATATATATATATATATATATATATATATATATATATATATATATAGTTAATCTTTTGAGATTATCAGAAAAGATCACAAAAGTATTAAAATTTTGGTGTCTACTGAGTTTTTTTAGAGGGATGAATAGTTATAATTGTTGGTGGTTCGAGACTTTATGTTTGTTCTGGGAAGTTCCAATGAGATCTCGACTTGTTGAAATTTAATTTTAATTACGTCAATGCTTGACCTTGTTATTAGAATCGTAACGGTCTGTGTGGATTTTCGAATATCAATAGTAACCAAATCTTGAGAGACTTAGACATATATAGGTTGACAAATCCTAAGTAGATATTGTTTCACTCTTTTTTGATGTTTTATCTCTTTGATAAAATAATCGATTTGATCGAATAGAAATTAAAACAGAAAGACCAGCCCCAGGCGGATCTTAGCTGAGGTTTGTACCATATAGATTTAAAAGCCTTGGTAGGCCATATTCTATTGCTAGGGGATCCTGATGAATCTCGGCATACTAAACCCAGACCGACCAACCTCAAGTAGATCACGGTGGAACTCGACGTATTAAATCCAAACCGACCAGCCCCATGTGGATCATGGTGGATCTAGGCGTATGGTCGAGGATAAGTTAATAAAGCTGCTTAAGGTCTGAAATATATTAACTTGACTTGGCCAACATTATGTTAATATAAACAAGGTTTCATAGGCATACTAACATAGTTTTTTTTACTGGTCAGAGGTATATTAACATAATCAGGCCAAAGGTATGTTAATATAGCCACGATGCCAGAGGTATATTAACATTGATTTTTTAATGGTCAGAGCTATATTAACATAACCATGCCAGATGTATGTTAACATAGCCAAGGTGCCAGAGGTATATTAACATATATTTTTTAACGGTTAGAGGTATATTAATGTAGCCAGGCCAGAGGTATGTTAACATAGTTGAGGTGCCAGAGGTATATTAACATGTCTTTTTTAATGGTCAGATGTGCATTAACATAACCAAGCCAGAGGTATGTAACATAGTCGAGGTTCCAGAGGTATATTAACATGGTTTTTTTAATGGTCAGAGGTATATTAACATAATCAGGCCAGAGGTATGTAAACATTATCGAAGTGCCCCCAGTGGAGGTCTTGGGTTAAATGCCCCCTGTGGAGGTCTTGGTTTAAATGCCCCCAATGAAGCTCTTCGTCATTCTCGACTCTCGCTTTTGTTAGAGAGTAATTCTTTTTCTAGGATTTGTACCTGATGAATCACACATAAATTATTAAAAATATAAACAATGCATATCACTTAAAATATGTCATCGTTTTTGTATATGGTTTTTGCTCATACGAGACCAATCAATTCGTTCTTTGTGACTTCTAATTTGTTATTTGGTGTGACATCTTGGTTTTTTTACCATAGTGTGCGATGTCCTCTTACTAAAAATTCAAGTTCTTTGGTAGGATATAGCTTCTTCCGACAACCATCCTGCATAATTTTAAGAGTTAGAAAAGGAGAGACACCTCTCGTCCACACAGGAGAAAGGAGCGAAACCCATAGTTTAAAGTGAATTCTAAATGACTATTTACAAGCGGTAGAGACAACAACTCAACTTGTACAAAAATAGACATAATAAACTAAAACATAAATTTCAATTTTTCTAGACTATTGGTTTTGTCGATAGTATCACTTGATGAATGCTTGTTTCCAAGACTAATTTTTGCCTGCGCGATTTTTGATTTGTGGGTGATTTTGTTAAACCTTTGCATAACTACCCAAGTAATTTCTCTTCTATTTACAATCCAAAAGACATTGTTATTGGTGGAACAAACACGTCATGGGTTTTCGTGTTTCTCAGCACTAAATATGGGGATCAACCACCTCATTCTTTTTGTCTTTGCCATATTCATTGTTGATGTTGGTAGTTGTGGTGGTTTAAGGCTTTTACGTGTGTTCTATGAATTTTTATAGAGTTTAGTTGTGGATTTTTTTATATAATTAAAGGATCATATTTTACATTAATGAGGCTCAATTTATAGTGCAAAACCTCCTCCCCCACTAGACACTAAATAGACACGATTTTATAGGCTTAATAGCCATCCATGGTTATAACAGATGTAACCGTCACAATTATTAACGATGGTCGTAACGAACAAATGACTTTTAAGAATTATAACGGATGTCAACCTCACTTTACTATATATGGTACTATCATCATGTCGTCCATTAATTGCAGGGGCACAATCCCGCCCTCTGTCTGGGTTACCAAACAAAATCTGGACTCACAAGGGCAGAGTCAATCAGACTCACAAGTATGAATCTATGTTTATGAAAAAAAGTGTTTGTCTTCTCCTCTGCGTTAGCAAACCCTTGTATAGCAGTCTTGTCTTATCCCATATTTAACACTTATAAAGACAATTTAATAATCATTATAGTCATTACTCTATTGTTTGCTCATATTCTTTATGATCATTACCCGACTTTGAATGTGTTGACTATTCATCCTGATTCATATATTCCTTTAGTATTGGTTTTGAGTCAGCTTAATTTATTTGACCCATTTATTGCTTTGACTCGGTCTTATCCTTGTGATTAGATCTCTAATCAGGGTCTCTACTGGCTCCTGGTTAGTCTTATGTAAGGGTGCTATGTTTAATCTTTTATAAGTACGAGATATTCAATGGTCCCTGTAATACGGTGGGAGAACTGACTTGCGGGTTTTGCGTTTGATCGCAAATGTTGCGGTTAGCAAGAGTCGCCACCGACTTTTATTTTATCCAAAAGGAAAGGTGAAAAAGCACTGGAAATACCTTTGAGATTGTTTGTTGAGTTCAGGGGGTAGATTATGAAAAGGTAAGGTATTAACACCCTTTTCATCCATGGTTTTCCTTGGGATCTTAGTTACTTGCTAGATCACTTACTTTTTTTGTTTGAAATTGTGCTTGATGTGGTTTTTTAAAGTATTTTGTAAAGAGACCATTGTTTAGGCAATCTTTGTAATGATTCTTGTTTGTAAGAATGTATACAAAGATGTTTGATCTTTTGAAAATGTTTTCAATTTTGTAAGATGTTTGAAAGTGTATGTGTTTGTTTTGAAAATAGTAAGGATGTTTGTTTTGAAATGGAGCAAGTAATTAGGAGCAATCTACCTACTCAAATGTCTTTCTTGTTCATTTTCTTTTCCTTTGACATTGTTGTCTTAGCATTGATTTGGTAAGCAACCATATCTTTGGATGTAAACGGGACGGGCGTGGGTCATCGTATAACTATGATTAGCAATGTTGCAAAGTATCTTAGCATACTTTTTGAGGGACTAAGATCATTTGTAAGGCAACTTAGATAGCGTCATCGAGGGACCATGATCTTGTATTTGCTTGTTTTTACTAAGATACCTTACATGCGTAATATGACCATTTTGTATAAGGCAGCCAAGTTGAATAACCCTAGGGGTGTTTGGGTGCAAATGTATTGTTTTCATGCTTGTTTTTGTCTTGAATTAGGGTTTTCTAAGTATTGGTTTTAGTCTTTCCATACAAACCCTAATTACTAGCATGTTATATAAAAGCGATAAATTACGAAATTTAAAGTTACTACGCTATTACAATATTTGTGGGAGGGGGTGTACAAATTACAAATGAGGATTGCAAGAAATATAACCCTAATTAGTCTATTACAACCAAATTGAATTTATACAAGAATTAAAATAAATAATGTACAAGATGAATTAAATATGCAAGAAGGTAAATGTGAAGAAAATGGATATTTTGTTTGATGTTTTATGAAAAAGGAATTTTACCTTAACCTAATAAAAATAAAGAAAATAATTTATTAAGTTTGAAATTATGGAGAAAAGATTTTAGATGAAAAATCCTAATTTTATTAATTAATCAAAAGAAAATAAGTTTAAGAAAAGTATTTTTTTTGGCATTTTTTATCTTGAAAATATTTATAGCATTATAAAATATTTTGTCTTTTTGGTATTAAAATAATATATTTTAATTGGTTTAAAAGAAAATAAATAATATCCTAGTTTTAATTAAATTTACAAGAATAATTAGTAAAATAAATAAAGTGTGGTCAAATATATTTTTCTGAGAAAAATAAATAAACTAAGTTAAAATATAAATCTACTAGTTTTTGTATTTTATGATTTTTTTAGTATTTAAAAAAATATATTTAAGAAAATAAAATGAAAATAAAATGGAAAATAAAATAAATGGGCCAGGGGTGTCAAAAGCCTGCAGGGGGTTAGTAAGCAAAAAAAAACAAAAAACAAAAGCTAAGCCCAAAAGGCCCGGCACCTATTTGCTAAAGCAAAAAAGAAAGGAAAAATGACCAAAAATGTAAAACAAAAGCAGCGTTGAGGTTCGAACCCATGACCTCTACCAATAACGCGCGCTACCTTACCACTGGGGTGGCTGTATATCCGTTAATATAATTGAAACAACAATTATATAACACAACGCGCTCTGAATACACTTTATCTTCAACCTCCAGCTAAAGGACCTGTATCTTCTTCATCTCTCAACAAAAATGAAAAGTTCAAACATGAAAGTTGTGACATTTTTTCCCACGAATTCAACCATATAAATAACTTAAGCTAACAATCAAAGATGAATGAGAAATTTTCTAGCCCTAATTCAAAACCTAAAAATTTCAGAAAACTTCAACCCTAAAATTCTCTAAGCTCAGGTCATATAAATGTAAACTATGGATATGTACATCTTCGTGGCAATGGTATCTATATTTTATCTTCACAAACTAAACTCAAATGATGCATGTATGAAGAGATAGAAGTTTGAAAACTTACCTCTTGCAGCTGGAGTCGTGTATGGAGTTTGAGCAACCTTTGTGATGGCCTGATAATTTCTGTAGCTTGCCTGGACCTCCTTGAATGTGTTCCAACTCCTACTTTGCTTTGAGGATGGCTGGAACTCCCAACTCAAGTCAAGTTGCAAGCTTTAGTTTTGAAAATCGTGGATGATGATGGAGGAGTTACAATTAGGAAATGAGGGCCTGGATCACTTTGATATGATGTATTGAAGGTATTTGGATGATTAGTTTTCAAAATGCACGAGTGGAAATGAAGATGGTGAGTTTTTGCTTAAAACTGTCAAGTTTGGGCAATTCTGTGCAGCAAGGCGCTTGGGAGTGTTTTAGGGCTTGTCCAAACGTATGTTGTGTTGCAATTTACTTTTTAATATGTATGGAAAATATTAGAGCATAAAATCACTCAAGGTTTCTGAGTTATAGGGTTATGGCTCTATAACTTGCTTTTTAAGAAAAGTGAAGTGACAAATCTCAAGTATTATTCATGCATGTTCTGAGCTTCTTGAGACCTTATACATATTGCTTTTGGTTTATAGGGGTTGTGTGTGCAGAAAGAACAAGTTAGAAGCTCAAGACAAGTTGACTTTGTGATTAAAGCAACTTTTTAAGAATGGAATGGTAACTTTCTTCCTAAAATGGCAAATTGGCTTGGACAATGCTTGGAACACTTGGATAATAGCTCAAAAGCAAGTGTAATCTTCTGATTATGGATAGATCTTGAGGTTTAGTGGCCTGCAAAACAAGATTGTGCAGCATAGGTATGAAATTGACTTCTTGTTCATCACAAAATGGCTTGTAAATTAAGTGACAAAACCCTAACTTTATCTCTTCGATTATCCCTACTCAAGAATGATCTCAAGGAGTTCTTGGAAATTTTGGAAAGCTTTTAACATTCTATACAACCCCTAGTTGAATTTCTTTTGAAGATTACCCTTGGAACTATGTGAAAAAGTGTCATGAAGTTAGGTCAAAATCCTGTCCAAATTAGGGCAAAGTTTCACTAAGTGTTTTGTTTCACGACCCTATGTTCATAAAATTGTAACTTGAGATACAATCATTTTTGGAAGAAGTTGTGTGAAGCAAAGTTTTAGATTTCATGATCTACAACTTTCATGTTGGAATTTTCTCTTGAATCATCTTGCATCATGGTGAAAATTTGGCTCAAAGTTATGAAAAAATAAGAAATTTTCCATACTTAGAAAAATTTCTAAGTTAAGAAATTTTAACATTTCAAGATGAAATCTTGAATTTTTTATTTCTTGATGAACAAGTTTCATATTTTGACATGTTTTGATGAATTGTGATCTTTGGTACTTGAATTTGACTAAAAAGTCAAAGTTTGACTTTTTAGTATATAGTTGACTTTTGATCAGTTGACTGAAAAATTCATCTGTCAATCCAATGGACTTGAAATATTTTGAACCATTTCATTAGGTCAAAATGATGCAATTGGACTCTTGAGATCATGCCTTAAACCAATTGACCATTTGCTAGGTCAAAAATCAGAAGTTGCCCTTTCACAATCAAAACCCTAATTTTGACCATTTTTCCCTTTTGGAGATTTGATCAAATTTCTTAAAGAGTTGTGGTACAAACTTGATAAAATGATACACATGAGTTTAAAATGTTGATGTGGACCAAAAATTATGAAGTTTGACTGTGAATTGGCCATAGTTGACTTTTTCCCCAATATAGTTGATTTTTAGGTCAACTGCTCAATTGACTGATCAAAAGTGTGATCCAAGGCTTGAAACTTGACATAAGTAATCTTGGGGGTCCATAATGATCCATGAAAGTCATATGGGGCATTGGAAGTTCAAAAATCCTTGTGCAAACTCAAACCCTAATTTTGGTCATCCGTGCTTAAGGAGATGTCTTGAGCTGATCAACCCTAGTGCAGTCTTGAGTCAAATGAGATCTTGTGAGTAAATTCTTGATAAGTGAGAGGGAAAATTTTGGGGTACAACAGCTTCCCCTGTTCAATCTTCTTAATCCTGAAGAGTTAGATTGGCATGTTTTGCCATTCGTGACTCGAAGGTGGAAGATGATTGGACACTAGAGTGCCCAGAAATTTGCACTCGATGAGATGGTAGAGGGAATGGGCTTAAAGATGCCATTTGGAGAGGTTATAGAAAGTTGTTGGAGATGGGCTTGTAGATTCCATCCTAAAGTGATTGCTGAATCTGAAAGAGAATCTGAATGAGTATAGAAATGGCCTCTGTATCTGAACTATATCTGGAAGTTGAGTTTGAATGAGTATCATAATAGCATCCTTGTCTAGAGTGTATCTGAACTGTATCTGAAAGTTGAATGAGTTTCAGGATGGCATCCATGTCTAGAGCGTATCTGAACTATATCTGAAGATCGAATCTGAATGAGTATCAGGATGGCATCCGTGTCTGGAGCGTATCTGAACTATATCTGAGAGCTGAATCTGAATGAGTTTCAGGATGGCATCCATGACTGGAGAGTATCTGAACTGTATCTGAAGATTGAATCTGAATGAGTATCAGGATGGCATCCGTGTATGGAGCGTATCTGAACTGTATCTGAGAGCTGAATCTGAATGAGTATCAGAATGGCCTCCGTGTCTGGAGCGTATATGTATTGTATTTGGAAGTTGAGAATTGAATGAGTATCAAAATGACATCCTTTATCTGGAGTGTATCTGAACTGTATCTGAGAAGTTGAATCAGAATGAGTATCAGCATGGCATCCATGTCTGGAGCGTATCTGAATTGTATCTGAAAACTTTGAACAATGTCAATGGTAGCTGTTAACCTTATCCTGAAAAGGGTAAAATGTTAGCAAAAATGTAAAGTCATGTTGTATGAAATGCATGGTATAATGCATTTGTGTTATCAATGTTTATGATATATGGATGCAATGTAGGCGTATGCAAGCTAATCTGCCATACTGTTGTTGGATTGGGGAAAATAAATCCCTGACTACTGCTGAGGATATGGAGTATAAGTCTTCATGTTGTGAAGTCTAAGTGTTGATGAATTTCTGCTTGGAGGAATAGACTCTGTTGTAAGGGAGATGTCGTGTACTGCTTCTAAAATCCTATTGGGGAATCCTGAGAAATTTGACGACTTCTACTGGGGATTGATAACTGGAAGCTTTGTTCTGCTGGGGATTGAACTGCACACTGCGGGGGATTATGGAAATGGCATAGAGTGATTTCCCTACCTCTTAAAGCCGTCAATGATTGCCTTTCTATTTTGTTTATTTGTAAACAGTAATTATATTCAAATGCATATGTTCAAAAATGAATCGTTGGACGTTTTTGTAAACAAAACACAAGCGTAAAGAAAAAAAGATAGTTTTTGCACTTTCAAAGGGATATCTTTGTATTGACTTTGAGTAAGTATTTTTGTACAATGAGATAAAAATTCTAGTAAGAGAATGCCGTCGTCAAAAAATGAAAATTTTTATACAAAGAAAAGATAGCTATGTGCAATAATCCCACGGGGTTCCCATTCTATTATAGCCTTCGTATCTCTGAGCATCTTGTCTATTTGTTGCCTCGTCTGAAGATGATTGAATTGATCAGAAACTCTGAGTTTTCCAGTTAAAGCCAAAGGTTGTCCGTAAGGTGATTTGACAGGACATAGACATACGCTTTAATTCCCTAACTTTTGCCTGGACCGCCCTTTCGAGTTTTCAGTCCATCGGGAAACCCTTTTTTGCCCAAGTCGCCCTTTCGGGTTTTTAACTTGCCGGGTGTACAAATTTTTTTGTTTTATCCCTAATTTTTCCCCGAACCTTTTGGTTTGCTGGGATGCCCTTATTTTGCTCAGGTGTGTCAACCTAGATGGTCTCTTATGCGTAGTGTTGTACCCCAAAATTTTCCCTCTCATTTTATCAAGATTTCCCCTCACAAGACTCTTTGGACTCCAGGCAGGATTAGGGTTTGCCCTGCTCAAGACATCTCCTTGCACTGATGACCTGAAATTAGGGTTTGAGTTTGCACAAGGATTTTTGGAATTCCAATGCCTAATGTGACTTTCATGCTTCATGTTGGACTTATAAGATTGCCCCTACCAAGTTTCAAGCCTTGAATCAAATTTTTGCCCAATCAATTGGACAGTTGACATAGAAATCAACTATATTGGGAAAAAGTCAATTGTGGCCAATTTACAGTCAAACCTCATAATTTTTTATCCACATCAACATTATAAACTCATATGAACCATTTTATCAAGTTTGGACCACAACTCCTCAAGAAATTTGATCAGATCTTCAAAAGGGCAAAATGGTCATTTCTAGGGTTTTGACTGCAGAAGGGAAATTTCTGATTTTTAACCTAGCTAATGGTAAATTGGGTTCAATCATGGATTCAAGGACTCCATGGCATCATCTTGACCTAATCACAATGTTCAAAAGATCTCAAAAGCATTGGATTGACAGATGAATTTTCCAGTCAACTGACCTAAAATCAACTGTACACTAAAAGTCAAACTCTGACTTTTTGGTCAAAATCAAATGCCAAGGGTCATTTTTCATCAAGATGTGTCAAAACATGAAACTTGTTCACCAAGAAACCTAATTTTAGGAATTAGGGTTTTTCTTGCATTTCCCAAAAGAATTAAATTCTCAGAAATTCAATTGACTGTCATATGTTTTCATGCTATTTCAAATTTACTGGAAAAAAGGGCAGTGTTTATTTGATCCAGGTTAACCAGATAATTTGAATTTTTCAAAATAGTTGCTTGTTTAGGGAATAAACATTTACTTGTTTATTGGAATACAAAGTGCATGGAATACAATTGCAAGGTTACAAGATTACAGAGTTATTGGATTACTTGGAGTTTAAGTTATCTGGATTGGAATTATTGGAATGCAGTTTCAGTTATTTTAATCAGGAATCTTTAAGAATCAGTGAAGACACAAAGAGAGAATTACAAGTTACTAACAGTAATGGACTATATTGGATATCAGATTATCTCATAAAGACTTTCTTCATTTATTTCAGATGTTGTTACAAAAATAATTTATTATTCAAATGCTGTAGGTTTTACAACTTATCGTACTTAAAAAATAAATCAATACAACTGATTGAAAATCTCTCTGAATTACAAAGAATTGAATCTAAGCCTAAGGATGACTAAGCTTCCATTGCTCCCATGCTCGCCAAAGAATTTCTCGCTTCCTCTGCTTTGCCACCTTCCAGTTCGCGCTCACATGAAAGAAAGACAGAAAAATAATTAGCACAGTTGATTAAGAATAAGCAAGAATTTTCAAAAAAAAAGAAAGAAAAATGTTCATCATTAAAGTTTGCCGTTTGGAATCAGAGAGCTATTTTCATCACGTTTTTATTTTTCTCTTTGCAAATCACAAGAAGATTTCTCTTCTTGGTTCACAAAAATAAAAATAAAAATGCAAGATGTCCAAATTAAAGAATGCAAAGCAAATGGTCCAACTGCAGCATGCTGTCCAAACAATGCAACAAGGCAAACTAAACAAACCCAAACTAAATTGGACAGTGCAAGAAATACAAGCAAACTAAACAAGGCAGCATAGCAGTAAGGATGTAACAGTACAAACTAAACAAAGTACAATGCATCATGGCAAGTACAAATAGCAGGCAAAGAAGAAAGTAGTATGGTAAATCAAACAACAAGCAAAAGGCTTGTTGCATATAGCCTTTTCATCATTTTCCTAAGAGTTGGCAAACTTTTCAGAAAAAGTGAAAAATGAATTTTTGCTTTTATCATTGAGAGAGGAGAGAGAGGAGAGATATCACCTAAATTATGGGAAAGGTACAGATTGGCCATCCTGCCCACAGGCTGTAAAAAGGGAAAAGCAATCAAGATATAACAAAAAGATGGCGAATCTTACAAATCAAAAGTCAGGAGCATCATCATCATCAATCATTATCCAACAAAGTCAGAAGTGAAGCATCATCATCATTCAAGTTCAAGAGAGAGGAAAGAAACAACAAAGTCAGAAGCATCATCATCATCAACCACTTACAAATCAAAGTCAGAAGCATCATCATCATCATTTAAAGTTCAAGGGATAGAAAAAGATTACCAGAAGCTCTCGCGTCCATCATCATTTCTTCCCTCCTCATTCCCGGCCGCCAAGGAGCACCTTCACTTCCCTCTCACTATCCAACCATCCCAAACAGGTATGTTTTCGCCCTAGTATCATTTTTCTGCATCTCATAGGGTAACAAGCATGGCTAATAAGCAAAACATGAACAAAACTGTAAAACCAAACAAGCCTGAAAACTGTTAAATCCAAAACAAAAAAAAACAAACCATACCTTGCAAAAACGTGTAGCTATCACTTAGTCATGAGGATGTGAGAGTGAGAGCGCTCCGGCAATATGGGGGTGGTGGAAGATCAGATCGAACGCGTTTCAAAACACCTTTTGATAAATCAATTTCAAAACATTTTTCCTGAAAAAAGTATAAATCAGATTGAAATCAAAAGCCCAAAAGGAGTGTTTTGCTCGTGAATTAGGAAGAGAGATAGGGACAAAGTGAGAAAGATGAACTAGAAAGGGACGATAGCACCACTGAGAGCAACGACGCCGCTCGGTACAAACCCTAATTTTCTGTTTCACCCTAACCAGAAAATAATTATGCAAACTTAAGCGTTGGGCCAAATACATTGCAAAGCCTCAAGGCCCACACACGCATACTGGCTCCCCCCCCATTTCTGGCTTTGTTTCTTTTTATTTGGGCCTCAAACATTCAAAATCTTAAGCCCATTTTTTTTCATTCATTTTTAATCTAATTTGTTTTCTTTTCTTTTTGTCAATAGATACTAATGTTTTTTTTTAAAATTCATTTTATTAAATTGGTTTAGTTTTTTTTAAGGTAATTAATTTTCTTTTACCATTTTCTCTTTTAATAAAAAATTATTTTTACTAATTTGTTACATTTAATAAAATACCGAAAGAATTAGTTTAGTTAATTTTCTTTCTTTAAACGTTTCTTTCAAAATTATTAAAAAAATACAAAAGAGTAATAATAAAGATCTTATTTCTTTAATTTAAATCATTTCTTTTTAGAATAAGTTTTATTTTCAAATAAATACATACATCTCATACTTTGTTGATTTTTATTTTCGTAAATTGTCATAGCTTTGTATTAAATCATACATCAATTCGATTTGGTTGTAATACTTGATATTTGGACATTGTTATTTTTTTTACTCATCCCCATTTGTAACAATTGTACCCCCATTCCCGGATACTTTTGTAATTACTTAGAATTTTAATTCCCGCAATTTATTGCTTTCTATATACTGTGTAGTAATTAGGCATGTATGGCAAGATTCAAAAATCAATCGTTAGATAACCTAATCCAAGAATAAATAACTTGAAATCAACACACTTCTCACACGCGCACCTCTAGGGTAACCTCGCTTGTTGCCTTGGAAATACAATCATGTCCCTCGAATATGCGACACTCTATCAAATGAACCTTCGATAAACAAAGATCGTAGTCCCTCGATGACCCTCGATGTTGCATTCGATAAAACGATCTCGCCCCTTACAAAATTGCTAGAGCGTCTCACAAGTTGCTTTCAGTGATTCTATAATTGACCCACGCCTGTCCCGTTTAACATCCAAAATACAAGGTTGTTTACCAAATGCAATGGTAAAACAACATTGTCAAAGGGTTAAAAATGTGTAGGAAAGATCTTTGAGTAGGGTAGACAACTCTTAGTTACTTGATCAAATTTGCAAACTTCCTTGCTATTTTCAAAAGCACACAACACAATTTCAAAACATTTTCCCAAATCAAACTTTCAAACATTGAAACACTTTTCAAAAGACAATACACCTTTGTATACATTCAAACAAGAATCATTACAAAGGTTGCCACAACGATGGCCTCTTTTCAAAATACTTTCAAAACCACACACAAAGCACCATTTCAAACAATTGAAAAGCAAAAGCAAGTGATCTAAAACAAGTAACTAAGAGCCCATGGAAAACCATGGATGAAAAGGGTGCTAGCACCTTCCCTTTTCATAATCTACCCCCCGAACCCAAGAAAACATATCAAAGGTCTTTCTTGTTCTTTTTGACCTTTCCTTTGGATAAATAAAAAGTCGGTGGCGACTCTTGCTAAACCGAAACGTTTGCAAACACAAACGCAAAACCTCAAGTCAGTTCTCCCACCGCATCACAGAACTGGCGAATCTGCTGGGGAATAATCTAAAAGTGGGGTTACCTTAGGGTTTTAGATCACCTTTACATGCTTATATTACTTGACTTGATTGCTTTACATTTGGTTCTATTGTTTGGGTTTGAAATCCTCTACCCGGATTTGGGAAACATTCATAGGTAAATAGCAATACGTTGTGGAAATTGTGCGGGGTATACCGACATGGTTGAAGCAATAGCTATATTAGTGCGACATATTTGTGGGTACCGGTAGCCTTTAAGTTAATAAAAGAGAATATGGGGCCTCTGAGTGATGTCATGAAGCACTAATGGACTTTTAGAACCTTTACTTTACCACCTTGGCCTTTTTAAGGGTAGTGAGATGACCGACTTTGGTGCAGTCCAAAATTGGTTGATACTCGATACTACACTCATTGAGGGTTGTTTCCTTAGAATATTTCGGTCGCTTGTAAGAGGCTAAATTGAAACGATGAACAAGGAAACCGTCCAGTGATATTGAGCTCCTTAGAACCCGATTACTATTTCTAGGATAGGTTAAGCCAACTAGACTTCAAGAGGGTACTTACCTACGAACTCCATGCAAGCCTAAACCTAAGGACTTGTCTGCTTTGTGTGAATATGATTATTTGTATATAAACTTGCTTACTTCGCATATCTGTACATAACATCATAACATCATACCATAGTATTTTCAATAACCATTTCAAGGATCTCGAGGGTCTTTGATGCAGGGTCACGTTGAACCAGACGTCTACCAAAGGGCAAGAGGATTCATTTTCCTCTAAACAAACGCCATCAAAGATCAGGTACAACAACTTGAGTCAAGGGCTATGACCCACTTGATATGGTGAGCTTGATTCTCGGGGAAAGACATCCATCAATACAAAGTTCTCCAATCCAAGATGTTCAATTTCTAACATTTTCTTGTGTTTACCCCGCGAGATCCTTGAAAATATGCATCCACATATCATGCATCGTATCATGACAGGTTTCTCCCTTTCAGGTCTCCTTATCTTCCTACTGTTTATTTCAGTAGAGATGGCTCTAGAAAAGACTATCAAAGACATCCAGGCTCAAAACACTCAACTTCAAGAAATGTTCTTGAACCTGTCCAAGGGACAAGAAGAAGTGAAAGCTCTCCTCACAAGGGGCATGGTCATAGGGAATCCAGGGGGCATCAGGAATGATCAGTTGGAAGGGCTACAAATTGAGATGGCAACAATGAAAATCCAGATGATGGGACAACTGGTGGGCCAGATGACTCTCATCCAAAACTTGGCACAAGGACAAGAGGAGCTAAAGGTCCTCATCAACAAGCTTTATCTAGGCGAACGTAACCAAATGGGGAAAACAATTAGGGTTGAAGATCAAGTCATCATTCAGCCTCCCTTGGGACAAGAAGTTGAGAGAAAACCTCCCCAGTTTGCTTCAGGGTCACAAGCCCAACAACAACCTCACCAACGTCAACAGGGTAATCGGCGTAAGTAGAATACATCTGAAAAGCGCTTCACTGAGATTAACATGTCATTATCCCAAGTGCTGCAACGCTTGTTGGAAGTCGAACTGATTTTATTAAGGGACCCCCCTCGGCGTCCCAACACAGCCGCTCCAGGGTACAATCCAAATGGAAGATGTGCGTATCATTCCAACAGTCCTGGACATGACACTGATAGCTGTTGGGCATTGAGAAACAAAATTCAAGATCTAATTAAAGAAACAATGATGGAGTTCACACAAGATGGCCAGATGAAAATCTTCCGCTGAGGGTTCTCCACTTGAAATGACAAGTTCGAACTAAGAGGCTTCTGTTCATTTTGAATTTCCGATTGTAATTTCTTTTGTTATTCAAACAATTATCTATTAATGTCAAACTTCGTTTCATTAATGCATTGCATATGTTTGTCTTGAATTCATCCATTCGTTTTCACTATACTTAAACTATGCTTTCTACTTTCTTTATGACATTTAACTCTGGCTAAAAGTTACAAACCTTTAGAGGGAGGATGACGAAAACAATTCCATAATCTCATACAGTATGCTTTTGGACAGACCTTGCTGACGATGTACAGACATTTCTTTCAAATCCTAAACACTGGAGTTATAAGGAAGATAATCCCTAGTCAACCCCTTTGAGCCAAAGAAGTAGAAGTTTTCTGTTTTAACACAAATTGAAACCTTTAATCAAAACCTGGGACAGGGTAGTCTCTCAGTTAATTCAAATGCGTGTTAAAGTCGCAAACTCTCATCTTGTAATACAATGAATGACATCAAAAACATTCCTTTGGAATCAAAAGACGGTGATGGTTCCTTATCACATAGGCAGTGATCATCTATCAAAAAAGAAAGCCCACTGAGTCGAAACCTACAAAGGAGACTTAAGAAAGTTGGGGCATCCCGCTGATTGTAATCTTAAAAACAAGAACAGTCAGGCAAAAATTATGGATAATAAACCGAAAGAAAGAGGTCACTACAAATCCTCAACAAAAATAATGTTGCAAAAATGACTGCCTTCCAACAAATTCAACTTGCGTGAACCATCACCAAAATGTCGTCCCAGACTCATTTGGAGTTTCAAACGCACGATTAACTTAGTTTAGGACTGAAGAACACCACGAAGAGCGGGTGGGTACAAATATTACTTTGAGCCTTTATCCTTTGTTTCTTAAACCGCGAACCAAGCCACGTTACAACCCTTCAAAAGTCCTAATTGAAGCATAGGTTAGTTCGAAAGCATACTGTTACAAAAGGTATCCTGACTCCTGTAAGGCTTTGCTCTAAATCATGAGTTGAATTTTTCTTATAAAAGTTTTCTGCTAAAAAACACATTTTTCAAAATTTCAAGACAAGCATAAACTTTGCATTATTTGAATATCGTTGTTTGCATATGGCTATTTGTTTGACAGTGAAGAAATTCACACAGTGAATATCCAATGAACGAAAGCTCTCTCAGTGAACAAAATCACTTCAAGTAGGATGACACTTCCGTTGCAAAAATCTCCTATCAACAAAGGGGACATGACATGGCATTATCTAATAAACCTGGGGCAGTCCAGTCAAGATTTCAAGAAATCTCTCAAAGCCCAGTTAGCTTGGGGCAGTCCAGTCAAGATTTCAAGAAATCTCTCAAAGTGCAGAGTAACCGGGGGCAAGTCTCCGTCACCGTCACTTGGGGCATTGAATGTCAATCCCAACAAAGGGTTGCATACAGTCGAACATTTCATGGCAAAGCCATAAACACTCGCTACTTGGGGCAGTGACAAATCTCTCCAAAATCCTCCTTATAAGATGGCTCCCAACCAGAGTTTCAATCTTTGATAACCTCTTCCCAGCCAAGTCGACCTCAAGAATTCCTGAGAATTTTTTCCCATTGAAGTCGCCAGAATTTTCACTATCGGAAATGAAGAATTCAACTCTTTTCTCCAGCACCAATTCAGGATTTATTTTCCCCAGCGAGAGATCATCTTGAAAACAGCATATCCGTACATCAAGACACCATACAACGCAATCTCATTTATTTTGAGAACGTCATTGTTTGATATATGTCATGCAACTAACCTTCACCTTTTAGGAAAGATGCAATCAAATTCTCACGAAATTCAAGCTATGAAGCCTGGACCACGACCAGATAGTAGTTCATCCAACTTTCCTCTTCAACAAATAGGATTTCTCAACAGAATAATGGACGGTCGAAGTTCCCAAAATTCAACAGAGATGATTTCTCAACAGAATAACGGACGGTCGAGGTTCCCAAAATTCAACAGAGATGATTCTTCAGAAAAATAACGGACGACCGAAGTTCCCAAAATTCAATAGAGTTGGTACCGCAGTAGAATAACGGATAATTGAAGCTTCTAAAATTCTATTTCTCTCAAGACCAAAGATCAACATTCCCCAGCGGAGTCCTCCTCAAACAACGACACAGGAATTCCCAGCGGAAACTTTCTAAGCAAAGTTTAAAGACGCATACTCTTCAATAGCAGTCCAGGATTTATTTTCCCCGGCATCTGTTGAAGATATTCCAAGACTTTCGTCTGGCTCAGTTAAATCGATTCTAAGATTTTTCTGATTCTTATCCAGTCAAAGTTAATTCAAGACCTTCTTTGGCTCAGTCAGATCGACACTAAGGTCTTTCTGATTCTTATTCCAGTTGAAGATATTCCAAATTTTGCTATTTCAGATAAATATCTCAATGGTTTATTCTGATTCACCTCTAGTTTTTTGCTGTTTCAGATAAATCTCTCAACGGTTTATTCTGATTCACTTCCAGATTTTGCTGTTTCAGATAAATCTCTCAACGGTTTATTCTGATTTGTCTCCAGACTGTTACTAATTCAGATAAATCTCTCAACAATTTATTCTGATTCATCCTCTATTCAGATCCAGTTCTAACTTTCCGTCAACAATCACCTTTGGATGGCATCTATAAGCCCATCTCCGACGATTCTCCTCTGTTTCTCCAAATGGCATCTTTAAGCCCATTTCCATACGCAATCTCTACAGCACGTCATTAAGATCCTCAGCAGAGATGAGACTACCAACTACCTATCCCCAGCAAGTTATCTTAAAGCCTGGAAATCAACCAGATAACAGTAAACTTTTATCCCCAACCTAGGGTGACTCCTCAGTAGATTGACATACACCCAAACTCCTGATATCCTTAACAGAATGAAGATTCTCATTCTTGAAACCCCAGTAGATTGGCATACACCCAAGCTCCTGACCCAAACGCCTGAATTAAGATTCTCATTCTTACCTTCCCAGAAGATTGGCATACACCCAAGCTCCTGACCCAAACGCCTGAATGAAGATTCTCATTCTTGCCTTCCAAGAAGATTGGCATACACCCAAACTCCTGATATCCCCGTCAGAATGAATATTCTCATTCTTGACTCCCAGAAGATTGGCATACACCCAAGCTCCTGACCCAAATGCCTGAATGAAGATTCTCATTCTTGCTTCCCCAGTAGATTGGCATACACCCAAACTCCTGGTATCTCCAACAGAATGAAGGTTCTCATTCTTAAAATGGCATACGACTCAAACTCCTGAACTTTTTCCAAATAAGAATAAGCTTTTCCCTAGAGTCCTGAGCTTACTATCCAGCAGTATAGCTATTCCCCACAGAGTTTTTACTCCCCAACAGAATGTAGATTCTCATTCTCAATTCCCTAGTGAAGTTTCCAGAGCCTTCATGACTCCCTAACACGAGTTTGTCAGAATTTTTAATCCCCTACAGATCGAAGATTCTCTTTCTCACTTCTCCAGTGAAGCCCCTAAGGAATTCAATTTCCCCAGAAGAGTGAAGATTCTCATTCTTAGTTCTCCGTAGAAGCCATCAAAGTCTTCCTTATTCTCCAGCAAATCAAGGTTTTCTTTCATCTAATCCCCAATAGAGGTTATCAGAGTTTCCCTCCCCAGCCGAGTAAGGATTCCCATTTGTGTAATCTCCAACTGCAGTCGTCAAAGATCTCTGGATTCCCCAAACAGGTTTCTCAAGCAGACTTGAAGGATCCTTGTCCCCAGGAAAGTCATGAAGGATTCTCACATCCCCACAGAAGTTGTCAAAGTTCTTGTCACATCCCCACAAGTTGCCAAGGATTTTCTATCCCCAACAGTGGTCCAAGGATTCCTCATCTTCAGCAATCAAAGATCTTGAATCTCCAACAGCGGTCAAGGGTTTATTTTCCCCGGCAGCAGTCAAAGATTTTATTATCTCTGGCTATCAATGATTTATTTTCCTCAGCAAGACAGTAAATCAGCTTACATGTGCATACATTACATTCATATATCATAAACATGGATAAAACACATATATTGCATCATACATGTCATGCAACATAACTTTGTGTTTCAGCTAACATTTTATCCTTTTCAGGATAAGATTAACAAGCTACCAATAAGTTCAGAAAACAGCTTAGAGACGCTCTAGACACGGATGCAATTCTATTGCTTATTCAGATTCAATGTTCAGAAAACAGCTTAGAGACGCTCCAGACACGAATGCAATTCTATTTTCTTGTTCAGATTCAAAGTTCAGAAAACATCTTAGAGATGCTCCAGACATATATGCTATTCTATTGCTTATTCAGATCCCCAGCTCAGAGATGCTCCAAACACGGATACCATTCTGACGCTCATTCTCCTAATTTTCAACAAACAGTCTTGGATGGCATCTTTAAGCCCATCTCCAACAAGATTCTATCACATCTCCAAATGGAATCTTTAAGCCCATTTCCTCAACTAATTTTTTGACGAGTGTAAATTTACGGGCACTATAGTGTCCAATCCTCTTTTACCTTCGAGTCACGAAAGGCAAACTTGCCAATCTAATTCTTCAGGTTCAAGAAGATTGAACAGGGGCAGCTGTTGTACCCCAAAATTTTCCCTCTCATTTTATCAAGATTTCCCCTCACAAGACTCTTTGGACTCCAGGCAGGATTAGGGTTTGCCCTGCTCAAGACATCTCCTTGCACTGATGACCTGAAATTAGGGTTTGAGTTTGCACAAGGTTTTTGGACTTCCAATGCCTAATGTGACTTTCTTGCTTCATGTTGGACTTATAATATTTCCCCTACCAAGTTTCAAGCCTTGAATCAAATTTTTGCCTAGTCAATTGGACAGTTGACATAAAAATCAACTGTATTGGGAAAAAGTCAATTGTGGCCAATTTACAGTCAAACCTCATAATTTTTGATCCACATCAACATTATAAACTCATATGAACCATTTTATCAAGTTTGGACCACAACTCCTCAAGAAATTTGATCAGATCTTCAAAAGGGCAAAATGGTCATTTCTAAGGTTTTGACTGCAGAAGGGCAATTTCTGATTTTTAACCTAGCCAATGGCAAATTGTGTTCAATCATGGATTCAAGGACTCAATGGCATCATCTTGACCTAATCACAAGGTTCAAAAGATCTCAAAAGCATTGGATTGACAGATGAATTTTCCAGTCAACTGACCTAAAAATCAATTGTACATTGAAAAGTCAAACTCTGACTTTTTGGTCAAAATCAAATGCCAAGGGTCATTTTTCATCAAGATGTGTCAAAACATGAAACTTGTTCACCAAGAAACCTAATTTTAGGAATTAGGGTTTTTCTTGCATTTCCCAAAAGAATTGAATTCTCAGAAATTCAATTGACTGTCATATGTTTTCATGCTATTTCAAATTTACTGAAAAAAAGGGCAGTGTTTATTTGATCCAGGTTAACCAGATAATTTGCATTTTTCAAAACAGTTGCTTGTTTAGGGAATAAACATTTACTTGTTTATTGGAATACACAGTGCGTGGAATAGAATTGCCAGGTTACAAGATTACAGAGTTATTGGATTACTTGGAGTTTAAGTTATCTGGATTGGAATTATTGGAATGCAGTTTCAGTTATTTTAATCAGGAATCTTTAAAAATCAGTGAAGACACAAAGAGAGAATTACAAGTTACTAACAGTAATGGATTATATTGGATATCAGATTATCTCATAAAGACTTTCTTCATTTATTTCAGATGTTGTTACAAAAACAATTTATTATTCAAATGCTGTAGGTTTTACAACTTATCGTACTTGAAAAATAAATTAATACAACTGATTGAAAATCTCTCTAAATTACAAAGAATTGAATATAAGCCTAAGGATGACTAAGCTTCCATTGCTCCCATGCTCGCCAAAGAATTTCTTACTTCCTCTGCTTTGCCACCTTCCAGTTCGCGCTCACATGAAAGAAAGACAGAAAAATAATTAGCACAGTTGATTAAGCATAAGCAAGCATTTTCAAAAAAAAGAAAGAAAAATGTTCATCATTAAAGTTTGCCGTTTGGAATCAGAGGGCTATTTTCATCACGTTTTTATTTTTCTCTTTGCAAATCACAAGAAGATTGCTCTTCTTGGTTCACAAAAATAAAAATAAAAATGCAAGATGTCCAAATTAAAGAATGCAAAGCAAATGGTCCAACTGTAGCATGTTGTCCAAACAATGCAACAAGGCAAACTAAACAAAGCCAAACTAAATTGGACAGTGCAAGCAATACAAGCAAACTAAACAAGGCAGCATAGCAGTAAGGATGTAACAGTACAAACTAAACAAAGTACAATGCAGCATGGCAAGTACAAATAGCAGGCAAAGAAGAAAGCAGTATGGTAAACCAAACAATAAGCAAAGGGCTTGTTGCATATAGCCTTTTCATCATTTTCCTAAGAGTTGGCAAAATTTTCAGAAAAAGTGAAAAAAGAATTTTTGCTTTTATCATTGAGAGAGGAGAGAGAGGAGAGATATCACTTAAATTGTGGTAAAGGTACAGATTGGCCATCCTGCCCACAGGCTGTAGAAAGGGAAAAGCAATCAAGATATAACAAAAAGAAGGCTCAAGCAAAAGAGAGGGAGCATTTTTGTCAAACAAAAAACCTGTTATCAAACCAAGAACAACCAAACTGTAAAGGAAACAGTTCTAAAAAACCCAACAACCAGTTTCCAAGCCTGTTAAGCTCTCAAGCCTACCCACAACTGTAACAACAACAAAACTGTAGAAAATACACAAAAACCTGCATAGAAAGTTCAAATACACAAAACCTGCATAGCAAGTTCCAGCAACCAAAATAAGCATAACCTGTAAACCAAAACCCAAAACCTGCAGAACCATTCTCAAACAGGGCCAGAACCAACAACAAAATCCCAAAACTGAGAAAAAACTGCATAGCAAAACAAAAACACAACAACCAGTTTCCAGACATGTTGAACCAAAAGCCTAACAAACTGTAACATTCCAACTCCTAACCAGTTTCAAGACCAAACAACCAAAAATTGCATCATCCATCAAACACCAATAACCAGTTTTCCAACCTGTTAACCAAAGCCCAACTAAACTGTCAAACAAACAACAACAATAACAAAACCATCAAAAACAATTTTCAAACTTCCAAACTGAAAAAAACCAGTTCAAACCAAGTATCAAAAACTAACTTCTCCCATCACAACAACAAAAGCCTGCAGATTGTAAAAGCCAACAAAAGCATACAACTCATTTCAAAAGTATATCAAACCTAGTGAACATTCAAAGTTCAAAACCATCCCAACCTGTATCTCAGTCCCAACATCCCAACAAGTTCATAATCCAAAAATAGCAAACTTACAAATCAAAAGTCAGGAGCATCATCATCATCAATCATTATCCAACAAAGTCAGAAGTGAAGCATCATCATCATTCAAGTTCAAGAGAGAGGAAAGAAACAACAAAGTCAGAAGCATCATCATCATCGTCAACCACTTACAAATCAAAGTCAGAAGCATCATCATCATCATTTAAAGTTCAAGGGATAGAAAAAGATTACCAGAAGCTCCCGCGTCCATCATCATTTCTTCCCTCCTCATTTCCGGCCGCCAAGGAGCACCGTCACTTCCCTCTCACTATCCAACCATCCCAAACAGGTATGTTTTTGTCCTAGTATCATATTTCTGCATCTCATAGGGTAACAAGCATGGCTAATAAGCAAAACATGAACAAAACTGTAAAACCAAACAAGCCTGAAAACTGTTAAATCCAAAACAAAAAAGCGAACCATACCTTGCAAAAACGTGTAGCTAGCACTTAGTCATGAGGATGTGAGAGTGAGAGCGCTCCGGCAACGTGGGGGTGGTGGAAGATCAGATCGAATGTGTTTCACAACCCCTTTTGATAAATCAATTTCAAAACATTTTTCCTAAAAAAAGTATAAATCTGATTGAAATCAAAAGCCCAAAAGGAGCGTTTTGCTCGTGAATTAGGAAGAGAGATAGGGACAGAGTGAGAAAGATGAACTAGAAAGGGACGATGGCACCACTGAGAGCAACGACGCTGCTCGGTACAAACCCTAATTTTTTGTTTCACCCTAACCAGAAAACAATTATGCAAACTTAAGCGTTGGGCCAAATACATTGCAAAGCCTCAAGGCCAACACACGCATACTGGCTCCCCCCCCCATTTCTGGCTTTGTTTCTTTTTATTTGGGCCTCAAACATTCAAAATCTTAAGCCCATTTTTTTCATTCATTTTTAATCTAATTTGTTTTCTTTTCTTTTTGTCAATAGATAATAATGTTTTTTTTTTAAATTCATTTTATTAAATTGGTTTAGTTTTTTTAAGGTAATTAATTTTATTTTACCATTTTCTCTTTTAATAAAAACTTATTTTTACTAATTTGTTACATTTAATAAAATACCGAAAGAATTATTTTAGTTAATTTTCTTTCTTTAAACGTTTCTTTCAAAATTATTAAAAAAATACAAAAGAGTAATAATAAAGATCTTATTTTTTTAAATTTAAATCATTTCTTTTTAGAATAAGTTTTATTTTCAAATAAATACATACATCTCATACTTTGTTGATTTTTATTTTCGTAAATTGTCATAGCTTTGTATTAAATCATACAGCAATTCGATTTGGTTGTAATACTTGATATTTGGACATTGTTATTTTTTTTTACTCATCCCCATTTGTAACAATTGTACCCCCATTCCTGAATACTTTTGTAATAACTTAGAATTTTAATTCCCGCAATTTATTGCTTTCTATATACTGTGTAGTAATTAGGCATGTATGGTAAGATTCAAAAATCAATCGTTAGATGACCTAATCCAAGAATAAATAACTTGAAATCAACACACTTCTCACACGCGCACCTCTAGGGTAACCTCGCTTGTTGCCTCGAAAATACAATCATGTCCCTCGAATATGCGACACTCTAGCAAATGACCCTTCGATAAACAAAGATCTTAGTCCCTCGATGACCCTCGATGTTGCCTTTGATAAAACGATCTCGCCCCTTACAAAATTGCTAGAGCGTCTCACAAGTTACTTTCAGTGATTGTATAATTGACCCACGCCTGTCCCGTTTAACATCCAAAATACAAGGTTGTTTACCAAATGCAATGGTAAAACAACACTGTCAAAGGGTTAAAAATGTGTAGGAAAGATCTTTGAGTAGGGTAGACAACTCTTAGTTACTTAATCAAATTTGCAAACTTCCTTTCTATTTTCAAAAGCACACAACACAATTTCAAAACATTTTCCCAAATCAAACTTTCAAACATTGAAACACTTTTCAAAAGACAATACACCTTTGTATACATTCAAACAAGAATCATTACAAAGGTTGCCACAACGATGACCTCTTTTCAAAATACTTTCAAAACCACACACAAAGCACCATTTCAAACAATTGAAAAGCAAAAGCAAGTGATCTAAAACAAGTAACTAAGAGCCCATGCAAAACCATGAATGAAAAGGGTGCTAGCACCTTCCCTTTTCATAATCTACCCCCCGAACCCAAGAAAACATCTCAAAGGTCTTTCCTGTGTTTTTTGACCTTTCCTTTGGATAAATAAAAAGTCGGTGTCGACTCTTGCTAAACCGAAACATTTGCAAACACAAACACAAAACCTCAAGTCAGTTTTCCCACCGCATCACATGTAGTATCTTTTGACTATGGCTGTGTTCGCAGGGTGTGGCAGGTCTTCACCATCCATGGTGGTCAAGATCATTGCTCCACCAGAGAAAATGTTTTTGATTATAAATGGCCCTTCTATGTAGGAATCCATTTTCCCCTGGGGTCACCTTGCGGCAGTATGATACGTTTGATCACCAGATCCCCAACTTGATACACTTGGCGTCTAACCTCTTTGTTGAAAGCCTTGATCATCTGTTTTGATGCATTTGACCATGGCAGACAACAGCAAGCCTTTTCTCATCAATCAAGTTTAGTTGATCAAGTCGAGTCTGGATCCAATCATCTTCATTCAACCCTGCATCCTTCATAATTCTCAGAGAGGGGATATAGACCTCAATAGGCAAGACAGCCTCCATGCCGTATACTAGAGAATAGGGTGTTGCCCCGGTTGACGTGTGAGCTATGGTACGATACCCATGGAGAGAGAATTGTAGCATCTCATGCCAGTCTTTGTATGTGACTGTCATCTTCTGTATGATCTTTTTAATGTTCTTATTCGCGTCTTCGATAACATAATTCATCTTTGGTCGGTAAGGGGAAGAATTATGATGCTGGATCTTGAATTTCTCGCGCAGGGAGGTGATCATAGTATTATTCAAGTTTATACCATTTTCTGTAATGATCTTCTCTGGGACACCGTAACAACAGATGAGATTCTGCTTGACAAACCGGGCGACAACATTCTTGGTAACAGAAGCAAAGGAAGATGCCTCCACCCACTTTGTAAAATAATCAATGGCCACTAAGATGAAGAGGTGTCCATTAGAGGTTGTTGGCTTGATTTCCCCAATCATATCAATCCCCCACATAGCAAAGGGCCAAGGAGCCGTCAAGACATTTAGAGGAACTGGAGGTACGTGCACCTTGTCCGCATAGATCTGACACTTATGGCAAGTTCGAGAGTGTTGATAGAAATCTGCTTCCATGATAGACCAGTAATAGCCTACCCGTAGGATTTTCTTTGCCATCGTATGCCCACTGAAATGGGTTCCAAAAGTGCCTTCATGTAATTCAGCCAGGATCCTTTCAGCTTCAACCTTGTCTACGCACCAAAGTAATACGGAGTCATGGTTGCGTTTGTAAAGAATGACATTACTAAGGAAGAATTTAGCAGAGAATCTCCTTAAGAACTTCTTATCATTGACTGAAGCTCCTTCTGGGTATTCTTGAGCCTCAAGATACCTCTTGACTTCGTGAAACCAAGGCTGGTGCACTACTTCTTCAGTATTAGTCTCGTGACAGTGTGTTGGTTCATCCCTTCGTTCAATGGTGATCTGGGGAGCCTCATTATCCCATTTAAGTTTAAACATAGATGACATTGTCGCTAGTGCGTCGGCTAGCTGATTTTCTTCTCGCGGGAAGTGCTCGAAGATGATCTTCTCAAAATGTGGGAGCAACGTCAAAACATGTTCTTTGTAAGGGATAAGGTTAGGGTGTTTGGTGTCCCATTCCCCTTTGATCTAGATAATAACCAAAGCTGAATCTCCGAATACATTCAAATATTTGATCCCCAAGTCTATGTCAGCTTTAAGACCAAAGATGCACGCTTCGTATTTCTCCATGTTATTTGTACAATTGAAGCAGAGTCTTGAAGTAAATGGAGTATGATACCCTTCATGAGATATGAGTACTGCACCAATACCATTGCCGAGTGCGTTAGATGCCCCATCAAAAACCAGGGTCTATCGAGATCCTTGTTCAGGTCTGTCATATGGTCTGAATTCTTCATAGTCGTTTACCATCATGATATCCTCATCTGGGAATTCAAACTTCATGGACTAGTAGTCTTCTACAGTTTGGTGAGCAAGGTGATCAGCTAGTACACTTCCCTTTATTGGTTTTTGGGTAGTATACTCTATGTCGTATTCTGTTAGGATCATCTTCCATCTCGCTATTCTCCTAGAGAGTGCAGGTTTCTCGAAGATGTATTTTATTGGATCCATTTTAGATATCAACAGGGTAGTATGAGTCAGCATATACTATCTTAGCCGGCGAGCAGCCCATGCCAGAGCACATCAAGTTTTCTCGAGCAGTGAATATCTTGTTTCACAGTCGGTAAACTTTTTGCTCAGGTAATAAATAACATGCTCTTTTTGGCCAGACTCGTCATGCTGCCCCATCACACACCCCATTGAATTTTCCAACACGGTCAGATACATAATCAACGGTCTTCCCTCGACTGGTGGCATCAAAACAGGAGGCTCTTGCAGGTACTCTTTGATCTTGTCGAAAGCAGTTTGGCATTCATCATTCCATTTGACTACTTGATCTTTCTTCAATAGTTTGAAGATTGGTTCACAGGTAGCTGTTAGGTGAGAAATGAATCTGGCAATGTAGTTCAAACATCCCAAGAATCCTCTGACTTCCTTTTGAGTACGAGGAGCAGACATCTCTTGTATCGCTTTTACTTTGGCAGGATCTACTTCAATACCCTTATTTTTGACGACAAAGCCTAGGAGCTTACCAGACCTTACTCCAAACGTGCATTTATTTGGGTTCAACCTCAGCTTGTACTTTTTTAATCTCTCGAATAGTTATTGTAAATGATCAAGATGCTCTTATTCTATTTGAGATCTAGCTATCATGTCGTTCACATAGACCTCTATTTCATGATGTATCATGTTGTGAAATAGAGTTACCATGGCACGCTGATAGGTTTTCCCAGCGTTCTTCAGTCCGAGCGGCATTACCTTGTAGAAAAATGTGCCCCATTGTGTGACAAAGGTTGTCTTCTCTATGTCCTCAGGGTCCATTTTGATTTGGTTATAACCTGAGAAACCGTCCATGAAGGAAAACACTTTGTGTTGTGCAGTATTGTCAACTAGATGTCAATGTGGGAAAGTGGGAAATCATCCTTAGGGCTTGCCCTATTCAAATCTCTATAGTCCATGAACATTCGTACCTTGCCGTCCTTCTTGGGCACAGGAACAACATTGGTAACCCATTGAGGATAGGAGGTGATGGCCAAGAATCCAGCATCGAATTGCTTCGTGACTTCAGCTTTAATCTTCTCTGACATATCTGGTCGCATGCGACAGACCTTTTGTTTTACTGGTGGGCAATCCTCTTTTGTAGGTAGACGATGCACCACAATATCTGCATCAAGTCTTGGCATGTCTTCTTACGACCAGGCAAAGACCTCAACATACTCGTGTAGCAACTGAATCCGACGCTCCTTGACATTGGGTTCCAGATTGGCACCCATCTTGACTTCTCTTTTGTCTTCCTCGGTACCTAGGTTGATTGTATCCACGGGTTCCTCGTGAGGCTGGATGGTTTTCTCTTCTTATAGTAGTAATCTGGTAAGTTCCCCTGGTACTTCACAATCTTCCTCACCTTCATCTTCGACTTGGTAGATTAGATTTTCAGAGTTACAAAAGGCCATAGCAGAACCGTTACCCATGGGATATCGAATGGATGTAGACCTGCAGTGTGAGTGTGTGTAAGGGTATAGCTATCTTTGAAAGAAATGAAAATGTAAAAAAGAAAAACAATGAGCATAAATTTTGTATGCAAAAACGTCCATGATTCATTGATGTCATATGGAAATGAGATAATAACCCTTACAAATGGACCATTGCGCCTCGGGTAAGACACAAGGTTTTAAGAGTTTGAATTATTTTAATATTACAGATCCAACAAAATGTAAAGACAAATTACTGTGGGATAAAAGTGATCGGGACAAAATCTCTAGTCACCCAATTGCTGAGCCCTCCATTGATAGATGGGAAGATCTAATCCTCCAGGTTGCAACCATCTTCATCATCCTCTACCGTGTTGACTTCACGGTTGCTGATCTTCAGGGGTGGTCCTCCAGCAAGAGCGCAACGTACAACCTTCTGAGCACTTGAAGTGAAATCCAAGCCAAATTTGTCAGACTTGTATGGGATATCTGAGAGTTTCCCCCAGATAGTGCACCCACCTTCTTCTATCACTGCCTTTGCATCCTTCAAAGATGACATTCTGAGTGAAGGCCTTGTGATTTTGGGAACAGCCTTGGTTACTGCCACATCTTGCGGGACTTCCTCAAAGTGTTGGAATGGAGTTTCAATAAATTCACCATATAACTCCACATATCTGAAGGAATTGAGATGGCTGATCATATACTCTTCTTCTTCATGAACGGTGATAATCTTCCCTTGGACCAGATACTTCAGCATTTTGTGCAATGTAGAAGTGACAACGCCAACATTGTGAATTTACGGTATGCCTAACAAGCAGGAATATGAGGGGCGGATATCCATTACATAAAAAGTTGAATCAAATGTTTGGGTTCCAACTTTTATGGGGATATCCACTTCCCCATGCACCATCCTTTTTGAGTCGTCAAAGGCCCTCACTACTATGTTGCTTGGTTTCAATGTTAGTCCCTCACAATCAAGCCTATCAAGAGCCTTCTTAGGCAATACAATCAGAGATGAGCCAGTGTCCACCAAAACATGAGCCAAGGTTGTGCCCCTACATTCAACTGAGACGTGCAATGCCTCATTATTCTTCCTTCCTCTTGGCGTTAAATCAACATCCAAAAAACCTAGACCATTATCTGCAGTCAAGCTGGCTATGTAGTCTTGGAACTGATCGGCAGATGATTCTTGGGGTACATGGGCAGTTTTCAGGAATTTTACCAGGGCTTTTGCATGCGCCTCGGAACATAGTAGTAAAGCTAGCATGGATATTTTAGATGGAGTTTTCCCCAGTTGCTCAACTACATCGTAGTCGCTTCTTTTTATGATCTTTAGAATTTCCTCCATCTCTTTCCGGGAGGTCTCACGGATAGCCAATGATTGCGCCTTCGTCCGGACGGGCTCAATCAGAATACTTTTATCTCGTGTCTTGATTAACTCAAAAGCAGGAATGTTAGTAGGAGTGATAGCAGGGATTGTAACATCTTTTTTAGTTTGAGTATTGGTGGAGTTGATTGTAGGACATGGAATAGACTTCAGAGGAGCAACAACAACATGAATGATTACGGATCCAGAAACTGCTTTTGGGGGAGCAATTTCTGGAGAGAATATCCTTCCGCTTCGGGTAATCTTGCTAGTCCCTACAATATTACTAATATCAGAGCCAATTTTCTCAGAACTTGAATCTTCGACAGCTGGCCAATCTTGCTTGGTACTGTGGTAGTAGACATCCCCTCCATAATTTCATGGTATGGTTTTGTCTGACGAATACGGGACTGGTCCAGGCATTGTAATCATCAAAGGAGCTACTTTTGGAACTAATGTAATTCTAACAGATCTTTTGGTGGAGACCCTGGAAGAATCAGTGGAAATGGTAATGATAGAAACATCATTATAAGGAACAGGTGAAACAAAAGTCTTTTCAAACAAAATTTCCTTGTTATCTATTAGGAATTGAATGTCTGCTTTCAATAAAGGATAGTTAGTTGGTGAGGACAAACAGAAATGACAGCTTTCATCACAGCCTGGGAATACACTGGAATTTAATAAGTTCTCTTTGATAGTCAAGAGTGGAGTCCTAAGGTCATCAACTAAAGTAACAAACATATCTTCCTCAATGGTGTTGGTATTATGGCCATGTTTGGGCATAGGGGCAGAAATGACATTTGGCTTTTCGGGCGCATCGAATTCAATCTCCTTGACTTTAATGAGGTCTTGTAATTTGTTCTTCAGCGCCCAACAATTGTTAGTGTCATGGCCAGGACTCTCAGAGTGGTATGCACAATTGGCATTAGGATGATAGTGAGGAGATGTTGTGTTAGGATTATTAGGAGCTTCTTTCAAGGTCATTAGGTTGGATCTCAATATATGTGGCAATAAATGAGATAAGGTCATATTAATTCTGGTGAATTGTATGACTGGTACTTCCATCCTTGGTTGGTTGTTTCTTTGCTGATCAGGCGCAAGTTTAGGAATCATAACAACCCCCACCATTGGACGGCGTTCGGCCCTATCTTGATTTCTCTGAGGATAAAGAACAACCACTTCTTTCTTTCCGATAAACGGCTTCCTTATAGCAGCAGAGGATGTATCTTTTTGAATCTTTCCACTTTTTATCCCAACTTCTACCCTCTCTCCGGTCAATATCAGTTCAGTAAAACCTGCCGATGAACTCCCAATTAGGTGATTGAAGAAGGGACCAGACAAGGTACCCAAAAACATGTCTACTAATTCTATTTCAGATAGGGGAGGTTGAACTCTTCCATCCAAGTCTCTCCATTTTTGCACATAGTCTTTGAAGCCCTCACTTAAAACCATGGCCATACTCTGGAGTTGAGTACTGGTTGACACAAGATCAGCGTTGTATTGGTATTGTTTGTAAAAAGCTGCATTAAGATCTTCCCAGTTATGAACATTGGCTCTTTCTAACTGATAAAACCAATCAAGTTGAGTTCCAGATAAACTGTCTTGGAAGAAGTGTACCCATAAATCTTTGTCAGCGGTATGCGACTGGATTTTCCTTACATAAGACCAGAGATGCATTTTAGGACATGAAACTCCATCGTATTTGGCGAACATAGGTACTTTGAATTTTGGAGGAATGACAATTCCCGATACTAACCCCAACTCCTCAAAGTCCAAGCCAGGCACTTTTTGGATTTCCATTGCACTCAAACGCTCTTCGAGATGTTTATACTTGTCATCAGCTGGAGGGTATTGTTCTTCAGAGTAATCTTCTTCTTCCTCTTCCTCTTCTAATTCTGACTGGACAATTGTTTCCTTGCCCTTCCCATCTTGGTTGTCTTTCTCACCGGATGTTGTTGCAAAGTATAGGGCTCTTCTTGTCTGCCCTTGGAACCTTGTTCCCATGTTTAGAACTCCGGCTATCTTCTTTGTCTTCTTTTTCTTCTCCTCAGCCAGCAAATTCTTCAACTCTTCTTGTCCTTTGGCTAGGGTCAAGAAAAACTATTGAAACTATGCATTCTGAGCTTGGAGGTCCTTCACTGTTTGCTCGAGATCCATCTTACTGAAATAAACAGTAGAGAGATGAGGAGACTTGTTGCAAGAAACCTGCTTATGTTATGATGAATGATAAATGCATATGCAATGTTTTCAAGGATTTTAAGATTCAAATTTATTTTAGACAAAAAGGAAACACACATCATATTAATAGATTAAAGCTTGAGTACATCAATGCTTTATTGGGCAAAATAATACAAAAACTCTAAGATAAAAAGGTAGTGCGCATCCTCTTTGGTGCAATGTAGGCATTCAGAGTCTGTTCCTCATGAAGTAGCCTAGTGAGTTCCAAAACCTTCTTGTCGCTTGCGTAGAATTGGGCTTCGAAGGTATCTCGCTCCCCCTTGAGTTATATCCAATCCCTTTGTAGGTCTTCAAGAGAGATAGGCATGTTAGGATATAGGATAGTATATGGAACATCTCCCTCCATGACAGGCTAAATGATTATCGGGAGAATGGAGGGATAAGGCATCATAAGACTCTGAGCATGAGTTCGTACCCATTTGAGGTAAGGCTCAAGAGGGATGGAATTCTTGTGCCCAAAAGTCTTGTTATCTACCTTGTTTAACATCCTCCAAGCTCGGATAAATCTCTGGAGAAGACCTTGATCGTCTTTGTCGTAGTCAAATACCAAACCTTGAATCAGCATCTCATGTGGGCCATCCCTTCGGGCGTAACTAAACTATCTTAAAGCTAAGAAGGGGTTGTAGGTGATACCTCTCCTAATGACAAGTAAAGGGACATTAGGAAATTCTCCACAACGGTCGACAATGGTAAAATTCTCTATGGATCGGGAACACCAATGAATGTCTGAATGTTTGAGCGTCATCAACCTTTGTGACCACCTTGAACCTTGCTCGTTCTTTAATACAGATTGGGGAAGATGCGAAATAAACCATCTTGCCAAGAGAGGAGTGCAACATATAAGGACACCTCTTTTCCTCATTGTGCGAGTGTGAAAAAGTGTAGGATATCCCCTAACAATGTAGGCACCGGGTTGCGAGATATAAAGATTTGGACGGTGTTCACATCTATGAGTTGGTCAAGATTTGGAAACAAAACCATCTCATAGACGAGGAGAAACACAATTTCCTCAAAGGCCTGCAAATCCAACGAATTCCAACAGTTTTGGGCTTTCTCAAACAAGAACTTTGCTAAGAAACCTTTGAAACCACTCTTTGTTTCCCAATGAATTGTGACATCAGAGAAGTGCAACTGTAGAGCTTGAGAAATCTCTTCTGGCTTTGGGTCTCTTTCCGTACCGTTGAAAGGTAGTTGATTGAGAATGGGAATTCTAAAGAGTCGGGAGAATTCTTCCAAAGTAGGCACAAGTTGATAGTCGGGAAAAATGTCAAACAATGGTGTAAGGGGTCAAAGACCTGAAAGAGAACCTTCATCATGTCCTCATCAGTGTTAGAGGTGGACAATTTTAGTAGGCGACCATGTCTCTCGGTGAATGGAGAGTTTTCAGGAATCCTTGAAGCTAGCTCCTTAAGTTGTGGAGGGATCCTCATAAAGTTGACTTGAATAGTTTTCCTATGAAGTGAATCCATATCCTACAAAACAAGACAAAGATGAATCCAAAAAAAAATCCTTGAAATGGTTAGTGAATGTGTATGATGTTATGATGTTATGTACAAGTATGTATATACAAACAAAGCAAACAATTCCTTAGGTTTAGGCTTGCATGGAGTTTTATAGGTAATTACCCTCTTGAAGTTTAGTTAGCTTAAACCTGTCCTAGTAATAGTAACCCGGTTATAAGGAGCTCAATATCACTGGTTTGTTTCCTTGGTTATTGTTTCAGCACAAGCCTCTTTAGTGGCGACCTAAATATCCCATAAAACCAAACCTCAATAAGTTTAGTATCGAGTATCTACCAACTTCGGACTGCACCAAAGCCGGTCATCTCACTACATCCTAAAGACCAAGTTGGTCAAGTAAAGGTTCTAAAAGTTCATTAGTGCTTCATGACATCACTCAGAGGCCCCATATTCTCTTTGATTAACTCAAAGGCTACCGGTACCCAGAAATATGTCGCACTAACGTAGCTATTGGTTAGACCATGTCGGTATACCCCATACAGTTTCCACAATGTATTGCTACTTACCTATAATGTATCCCAAATCTGGGTAGAGGATTCAAACCCAAACAAAGAACCATAATGTAAAGCATACAAGTCAAACAATGTAAGCAAGTAAATGTGATATAGCCCTAAGGTAACCCCACTTTTAGAATTATCCCCAGCAAAGTCGCTAGTTCTATGATATGGCGGGAGAACTGACTTGAGGGTTTTGCGTTTGATCGCAAATATTGCGGTTAGCAAGAGTCGCCACCGACTTTTATTTTATCCAAAAGGAAAGGTGAAAAAGCATAGGAAAGACCTTTAAGATTGTTTCTTGAGTTCGGGGGGTAGAATATGAAAAGGGAAGGTATTATCACCCTTTTCATCCATGGTTTTCCATGGGCTCTTAGTTACTTGCTAGATCACTTGCTTTTTTTGTTTGAAATTGTGCTTGATGTGGTTTTTGAAAGTATTTTGTAAAGAGGCCATTGTTTAGGCAATCTTTGTAATGATTCTTGTTTGTAAGAATGTATACAAAGATGTTTGATCTTTTGAAAATGTTTTCAATTTTGTAAGATGTTTGAAAGTGTATGTGTTTTTTTTGAAAATAGCAAGGATGTTTGTTTTGAAATGGAGCAAGTAATTAGGAGCAATCTACCTACTCAAATGTATTTCTTGTTCATTTTCTTTTCCTTTGACATTGTTGTCTTAGCATTGATTTGGTAAACAACCCTATCTTTGGATGTAATCAGGACGGGCGTGGGTCATCGTATAACCATGATTAGCAATGTTGCAAAGTATCTTAGCATACTTTTCGAGGGACTAAGATCATTTGTAAGGAAACTTAGATAGCGTCATCGAGGGACCATGATCTTTTATTTGCTTGTTTTTGCTAAGATACCTTACATGCGTAATATTGCCATTTTGTATAAGGAAACTGATCTTACCTGATCAGACTTAGACCGTCACGGCTGGCTCAAACTGGATTTGAGAGAGATGGGGGGGGGGGGTACCTGCAAGGCACTCCGATGCTAAAAATGAGAGACAGAATGGGCAGGCAAAAAGTGTATAGGTGTGTAATAGATGAATACCTGACCCTCTTCGAACAAAGGGTATTTATAGCTCCCAGCGCTGGGCCAAGGTCCCCTCATTGGGCTGACCAGAACTGGCCCAATAAAGGAACTGCCAGGTTCTACGTGTGTAGTGGGGAGCCACATGTGGTCCTCTTCCTGGATGGTGGTCTGCGAAGAATGGGGAAGGATGAAGACGTGGTCTTTCCGGAGCTTTGAGGATTTCATAACGGCCATAGTGGACAGAATCTACTCTACAAGGATGGTGCTCGAGCTGGACTCGAGCTGGAGCTCCCTTGGTCGGGGATGTTGCTCGTCGAGGGCAACAACGGGCGTAGCAGATGTAATCTATGGTCGGGCACATTTTGGTGATGCACTGATGGATGGCATTCCCCGAGGAGCTACTTGGATCTGGGCCTTTATTTGCATTTTGGGCCAAGGTGGGCCCAGTCCAAAATAGGAGCCTCCAAGTCGTTGCTCCTGGTGCAGGAGTTATGACTTGATCTTAGCTCGCTTTTACCGCAGGGACCTGATGCCCAGACTAGGGTTTTTTGTTTTTCGAAGCGTGCTCGAGGTGTTTCTCGCGGGCCGCCTTCGTCGGATATGCAGGGCAATCCTTGTCGACGCGTGCTCGAGGAATTCCTCACGGGATGCATTTGTCGGATACACGAGGCAGTCCTTGGGAATCATAACGCCACCCTAGCAAAAATAGGGTCATCATTGCCTAGGGGAGTAGATGTCGAGGACGGGGAAATTCGCGGCTCCCTGGTGTGAAGTTTCATATTCCACGTCATCCCTATAAATAGGACCCTTGGACCCATAATTTGTTTTTCCTCTTAGCGCTCCTCCCTCTTTCTCTGATTCCGCTGCCGTCGTTTCCTGCAACGTCGTGAGATCACCGCACCATTCGCCGTTGATTACTTCCACCGCCGTCGTACGTACCTCTTTTCTTCCAAGTAAGTGTCCGTTCCTCCTGTTTTTCTTCATTGTAGGTAGTTTTGATGCTATTTTTGATGTTAGAAATCCATATTTGGGAGTAGTTCCTGGTAGATTCACGACTGTGCCCGGGATACTCATAGTTTAGGTACATAATTCGCGATACTGCCCGTGATATTCATAGTTTTAGGCATATGACTCATGATACTTCCCGTGATATTCATGCGTTTGGTCGACATACCCATGAACTGGCCGAGATGTTCATCCTTTTAGGAAGTATGTAGGGTAGCCTCCTCACGGTATCCTAGTGTCGGGCAGGCGAAGTCAGGAACTTGCTTGAGTGATTCATGTTTCGCCCGGGGCACTCATGCTACTCTCGTGCTGTCCCCGATGCGTGGTCGGAGCTGGGGTGTCCGTGTTCGGCTTGTTGTTTACTTCTTCTCGCTTTTGTGGCGAGCACACGGATTTGCTCTCGAATTCATTGATTTCCCGTGCTTTGCAGGTAAATGGCCGATGATCCGGAATCTTTGAGGCAAAATGAAGTCGAGGACACAAGTACCGAAGAGAACGTTACATTAGTCGACACCATTGATGGCCGTACGTTGGACTGGGTGGGTTCCGAGCCCCGGGGGATTGCCTCGGCGTACTGTCGTCATAGTCGACGTGCGTATACTGTCGTCGAGCATGGCGGTAATCAGCCAGGTTTTCAAAAGAATTTTGTAGTAATGAGGCTGTCGATTGATGCGCGTATCTTCTTGGAGTTTACTGAGTACGGGTTCCCTATGCACGAGATCGTGTTCAGGGATCTCGGTCTTAAGCTACCCTTCAGCGACTTTCAAGTCGGGGTGTTCAACTATCTGAACCTGGCCCCTTCGCAGCTTCACCCCAACGTGATCGCCTTCCTTTGGGCGTTCAAGCTGATGTGCCGTTTCTTGAGAATCGGGGCGACGATTCCCCTTTTCTTCAGGGTCTTTCACCTGCAGCATCAATATCGAGGAGGCAGGCACAGCTGGGTATCCCTGAAATAGTCGAAGAGGCTATTCAGGATGTATATGGATTCGGTAAGGGACTTTAAAGATAAATGGTACGTGCTGTATCCGGTCACCCAAACCGCCTTGGACTCCTTGTTTGAATCGAAAACCGTGGTGGTCGATGCGGACGGGGAGCCCCTCGTGGATGCTGAGGGTTGTCCGGTAGTCGGGCGTATTTCCAAGTTCCCGATTCATTGGTGCTCAGGTCATTACGACCATGGCACCGGGTACTATCATACACCCGCAGGGAGCATGAGTGTCGAGGACGAGGAGACCTATACTGTCCTTTGCAAGTTCGTTGATAGCTTATTCCCTGCCCGGTGGGTTACGAGGGAGGGGGATGATATTCTTGACAAGGAAGGGTACCCGACATTCGAGGCTCGTCCCATCAACACCAAGGCGCTCGTCGAGTGCTAATCTTACGGGCATGCTGTAGATCTGCTAGGTTTCTCGCTTCTGCTCTTATTGTTTTATTCCATTTTTGTTGTTTTTGCTCGCTTGCAGCTAACCCGGGTTTGGCTCCTTTTTGCAGGCGACATGGCTGAACGACGAGAGAGGTTATTGAAGCTAACCCAAGACAAGAAGATAAACAAGAGGCTGGTGAGGGCACCGCAAGCTACGAGGATTGGCCCGGCGGCCAGTTCGGGCGGAGATGCCTCCAGTGGATCCTCGGGCTCTCCCGATGCCGAACAACCCATCGAGCTGATTACCAGGAAGAGAAGTCGGGCTGAAAATAGGTCTGAGGTTGGCGACGAGTCCGTAGCTGCGCGGGCCTTCGGCTTACCGCCCTGTTTTGCAGAGAAGGATTTCTTCAAGGGGTTTCCTCTGACGGTGAGCAATAACAAGGCCGAGACTATTAGACGGCTTGACAAAGAAAGCCGGAGGAAACTCCTCGCCTCCAGTATGGTCGGGATGGTGAAGAAGGCTGAGATGGCCGTGGTCCTTGCCGAGGAAGGGTCAGACTCCTCAGATCGTGTTAGGGAGTTGGAATCAGAGAAAGCTTCTTTTGCTGCTAAGTCTCGTAAGTTAAAGGCGGCCCTCGAGCATTCTGAGGAAATGTTCTGCGAGCAAGCCGACCTGCTGTCGGGAGAGAAGGAAAAGTCTGCGAAGGTTGCTGAGGAGAGGGATTGCCTCCAACTGGACAAGGAGCGGTTGGAGGGAGACAACGAATGTTTGTCCAAGGAAGTCGAGGAGCTAAAAGCTGATATGCTTCCTGCTGACGACGAGTCGGAGGAGACAACCTCTTTGCGAACCCTTTCAGACTTGGTTGCACATATTCACCTTCTCGAGTCAGACTGTGTCGGTGCCCTAGCCGATGGGTTCGAGGCCGCGGTCAGCCAGCTCGCCATCCTGAATCCGGTCATGAACATCGAGGGAGTCGGGTTCATGTCTCAGATTATTGATGGTCAGGTCGTGCCTCCTCCTGAGTCTCCTGGGTTAGATGCCGGTAGTCCTGGGGACGTTTAGCGTGGAGTTTTTGTTTGGGCCTGCGTGCCCGCATATTGGTTTTTATTTGTTTTGGGGCCTGCGTGCCCGTGCTTATTTCTTTTGGCCGTTGTGCCATGGCTTGTAACCCCGAACATTGCCGGCCTTCTTGGTCGGTTCACTATTAACTTGTCTTGTGTACAGACTTTTTTGATGGATGTTTGTTTTGCCTTAACTTACTCATATCTAGGCTAATGTTTGACTGTTACTTTTGTGATGAATATTTTTTTAAGTTATGTCCTCGAGCAGAGATATCCTTTCGACCCCTTTGATGGTTCGACGTACTTCGAAATGCGTCGGTTGTGCAGAGTGGAGCCCGCATGTCGAGCGTATGACCTAGATCGAGGTCGTACACCCGCGGCGTGAACTGCCCATCGTGAGTTGGGTGTTCTGCCATGTGGGTACTTCAACAGTGGAGCTCGATTGAGGTGTCCCTACCGGGCATTGTCGTTCGACCTCGTTGGCTGAACGACGTTATTTCGTTTAGGTGTAGATCGGGCCAGTACCTTGGCCTATCTACATGGTCGAGACATTGCTCTCTGTTGACTAAAGGTGGATGTTCAACGGCGAAAGTCCTCAATGTTTAAGGGCTTTAGCTATAGTACTGCTTTAACTTAGCAGCGTTCCAGGGTCGTGGTAATGGTTCTCTGTTTAGATGCTCGAGGTAATATGCCCCGGTGCCTGTGGTGCCATGGATGCGATAGAGTCCTTCCTAGTTCGCGGCCAATTTCCCTTCGCGGGAGTCTTTCTGGTTTCTTTGCAATACCAGGCTGCCGATCTGGAACTCGCGTATGATAACCTTGTCGTCATGACGCAGGGCTATTCTTTGTTTTAGAGTATCCTCGTGCAGGGCTGCCCCTGATCGAATTTCCTCGACCAGGTCGAGTTCGTCTCTAAGTGCTTCGTCGTTCATTTCCTCGTCGAGATGCATTTATGTCCGCCTGGAGGGTTCCCTGATCTCTACGGGGATGACGACCTCGGTGCCGTATGTTAGTCGAAAAGGGGTTTCGCCCGTCGTTGAGTGGGGCGTGGTGCGATAGGCCCATAAGACACTATGTAGCTCCTCGACCCACCCTCTTTTTGCTTTGTCGAGCCGGCATTTGAGTCCTCGCAGGATGACCCTGTTGGCGGCCTCGGCTTGCCCGTTGGTTTGGGGGTGCTCGACTGAGGTAAAATGTTGTTTGGTTCCTAGTTTGGTGACGAAGTTTTGGAACCCGTGGTCGGTGAATTGGGTGCCGTTATCTGTGATCAACGTCTTTGGGATTCCAAATCTGGCGAGGATGTTTCGTTTGTAGAAACGGAGGATGTTGTGCAAGGTGATCTTCGCGAGGGCCTCGGCTTCTATCCATTTTGTGAAGTAATCCACAACCACAATAAGGAACTTGTTTAGGTAAGTCCCTTGTACAAATGGTCCAAGGATATCCACCCCCCACCATGCAAATGGCCACGGGGATGACAGTATGCTCAGCTCGTGAGGGGGGGGGGGGGGGGGGCGAGATGCATGTTGGCGTGCTTCTGGCACTTGTCTCACTTCTTAACATGATCTTTGGCGTCCTGCTGCATCGTCGGCCAATAGTACCCCGCTCGTAGAGCTTTCCTCGCCAGGGATTTACTGCCCATGTGCTGGGCGTTAATTCCTTCGTGTATTTCCCGTAATACCTCGTGGACTGAGGATTCGTCAATGCACTTTAGGAGGGGAATGGAAAATCCCCTATGGTACTGGTTGTGCTCGAGTACCACGTAGGAGCACGCTCGTCGTTTGGTTATGGTCGCTTTTGTCTGGTCCAAAGGGAGCTCTCCCTTTATCAGAAAGTTGTACACCAGGGTCATCCAGCACGAAGCGTCTCTGATGGCGTGTACCTCGATGGGGATCGAGGTGCTTTCGATGCCCGGGCACGATAGGGATTCTTGTATGACGGATTTTTTCCCGCCCTTCTTTCTTGTGCTTGCAAGCTTCGAAAGTACGTCGGCCCTTGTGTTTTGCTCGCGCGGGACGTGTGATATTTTTGCTCGGTCGAACTTCCTCATCCGCTCTCTGACCAAGTTTAGGTATTCAATGAGGCTGTCGTTTTTAGCCTGGTAACTCCCTTGGACTTGGGAAGCAACGAGTTGGGAGTCCGTGAAAATTTGTACTTCGCGTGCCCCTAGGTCCTCGGCCAGCCTTAATCCCGCGAGCAGGGCTTCGTACTCCACTTGGTTGTTCGAAGTTGGGAAGGAGAGGGTTAACGAGTGCTCGATCACTACGCCCTCCTCATTTTCTAGGAGGATCCCCGCGCCGCTTCCGGATGAGCTGGAAGCTCCGTCAACGAAGATGGTCCACTTGTGCTCTTTCCCTGCAGGCGGGTTGTGAGCGGTCATTTGTGCGACAAAGTAGTCCAGGGCTTGTGCCTTCAGAGCTTTCCTGCTCTCGTATTGAATGTCGAACTCGGAGAGTTCCAAGGACCACTTCAACATTCGACCCGCCATGTCAGGTCGACCTAAGAGTTGTTTTACTGGTTGGTTGGTTCGTACTATGACTGCGTGAGCCAGGAAATAGTGTCTGAGTCTCCTCGCTGCATTGACGAGGGCTAAAACTAATTTTTCTATCTGTTGGTATATGCTCTCGGGCCCTTGTTGGGCTTTGCTCGTGAAATAAACGGGTTTCTGCCCGTCAGTGGTCTCGCGGATGAGAGCCGCGCTGATGGCTTCGTTCGAGATGGCCAGGTATAAGAACAAAGGTTCCCCGTCGACTGGTCGAGCCAGTACGGGCGGTTGGGATAGGCTTTGTTTTAGGTGGCACAATGCCTGTTCACATTCCTCGGTCCATTCAAAGGCTGCCTCTTTATGAAGGAGTTTGAAGAAGGGGAGGGCGTGCTGAGCGGATCTCGCGACGAAGCGGGACAATGAGGTGAGCATGCCAGTAATTACTTGTATTGATTTTTTTGACGTGGGTGTCGGGAGGTCGGAGAAGGCTCGACACTTGTCGGGATTGGCTTCAATTCCTCGTCCTGTTAGGTAAAAACCGAGGAATTTCCCTGCCTTGACCCCGAATGTGCACTTCTCGGGGTTGAACCTCATCTTACATTGTCTTGCTTGGGAAAAGACCGCTTTAAGGTGGGCTGCATGGTCGGTGTCTGCTCGGGATTTGACGATCATGTCGTCCATGTAAACCTCGAGCATGTCCCCGATTTGGTTGTGGAACACTCTGTTCATATACGTTGGTATGTTGCCCTTGCGTTTTTTAGACCAAAGGGCATTACATTGTAGTAATAGTTGCCCGAGCTGGTCATGAAGGCAGTGCAATGCTCGTCTCTCATGGCCATTGGGATTTGATTATAGCCTGAATAGGCATCCATGAACGATAGTATTTTGTAACCGGCCGAGTTGTCGACCAGCATGCCTATGTTCGTTAAAGGAAAAGCATCCTTCGGGAATGCCCGATTGAGGTCGGTATAATCAACACACATTCGCCATTTTCCATTATTCTTTTTGACTAATACAACGTTTGACAGCCAGGTTGAATACCGGGCTTCAGAAATAAAATTTGCCTCTAAGAGGTCTTTTACAGCTTTTTCAGCAGCCTCCATTTTCTCCGGAGACTGCCTACGTCTATGTTATACTACTGCCTTAGCGGATGGATCTATGGCGAGACAGTGACAGGCGACCTCGGGGTCGAGTCCGGGCATCTCTGCGGCGCTCCACGTGAACAAGTTATCATTCTCGTGCAAGCAGGCTTTGATCTGCTTTCTTGCCAGGTCGAGGAGGTCGATACCGATCTTCACTCCTTTGCTTGGGTCCTCGCCGAGGGGGACGAGCTCGAAGTCCCCATCCGGGATTGGTCGGAGGGGGACTTGCTCGCCGCTGGAAGGCTCATCCTGGTCAAAACGGGTGTCCAAGGCTATGGAGTCGACCTTTGGGGGAGCTCTCTGTTCTTCTGCCTTGACGGGCTCTGTCTTCTCAGGCTCTAATCGTGTCGTCGCTGGTCTCTTGGCGGGCCTTGTCCTAGTGTCGACTGTGTCGCGTCCCTTGGATGCCGCGTTGAAACACCTTCGAGCAGCGGCTAGGTCCCCTTGGATGGTGGCGACCCATGCCCTCTTGGTGTAAAACTTCATCTTCAAGTGGATGGTAGAGGGTACCGCGGTCAGTTCCGCCAGTGTTGGTCTTCCCAGGATGCAGTTGTAGAGGGACGGGCAGTCGATAACGAGGAAGTGCACCTTGACCTGCCTCATCACCGTGTCCTCGCCAAAGGTAACCATGAGCTCAACGTATCCCCAAGGTTTGGAGGTCGAGCCGTTGAAGCCCTGTAGGTCCGACCCCACATAAGGTGAGAGGTGTGAGTCGTCGAGCTGTAGGGTCCGGAATAGTTGACTGTACATTACATCGACGGAACTTTTTTCGTCGACGAGAATGCGGTGTACGTCAAAATTAGCCATTCTCGCTCTTATTAGCAGAGGAATGACCGCATTGGGGGCTCCTCCGGGGAGCTCTTCGAGGTAAAAGGTGATAGGCTCCGACCTACCTTTCACCCTTTCAAAAGTCACCGTCAGAGGAGGTGCAGAGTCGACCAGTTCATCCAGCTTCCTCTTGGCCGAATTTATGGTTAGGTCGTTGAATCCTCCATGATTGATGACCATGGAGGAGGGAAAATGCTCCCACCTGCTGTGTGTTGACAACGAATCTTGCAAGTGCTCGGGGATGTAGAGGTCCTCAAGTCTTGTAACGGAGAAGGCGATCTGGATGGGGACCAACTTGTCAGACGGTCGGGCATCCTCCTCCGGCTCTCTTGTCTCCCAGGCGTCACGACGAGGAGCGTCGTTTCACCGATATTGGGCGAGTCTTCCCCCTTTTATGAGGGTCTCGATGGCGTCCTTAAGGTGGACGCAATCCTCCATCATATGACCATGGCTCCTATGGTACTGACAATATTTTCTCTTGTCCACCCCAGGCTTGGCAGGAGCTGGTCGAGGGCGCTTGACGCCGCCATCTTTGAAATCCGTGCTGACACACTCCACCAAGATGCGCTCGCGGGAAGCCGTGAGCAGAGTGTATTCTGTGAAACACCCCGAGGGTCCTCTCTGTTCTCGGGCTTCCTGGGGTCTGTCATCCTTTCTTTTCTCCCTGGCTCGTCGAGGAGGAGCAGACTCTTGGCGCGGGTTGCTGCTGGATCCGCGAGTTCTGGGATCAAGAGCTCTGTTGGCCGCTTCCCTTTCCTCGTAATCCATATAGGCCCTGGCCTTCTCGAGGAGAGCATCGAACGTTCGGGGCGATTCGATGCCCACTGCTTTTCTGAACTCTGTGCCGGGGAGGAGTCCCCTATCCAGTAAGTATCTTTTCATGTGGTCCACACAGGGGACCTGGATGGCTTCACGATTGAAGCGGTTTATAAATTCTCTCAAGGTGTCATCCTGTCTCTGGATGATAGCCTCGAGCGCCGCTTCGGTCTTTGGATATCGCCGCGACGCTGTGAACGAGCTTATGAATTGGTTTTTCAAGTTTCTCCACGAGGTAATTGACCCCGGGGCGAGACCCTTATACTAATCCATTGCTGCTTTCCTGAGGGTCGTGGGGAACAACCGACATTTGATGGGTCCCCCAACATTATGGTAGTGCAGCATAACTTCAAACCCGTCTATATGGTCGACTGGGTCGGCAACTCCGTCGTGTTCCTTCAGTTGAGGGGGCTTCTCCATGCCCGGGGGAATTGGAGCCTCCATGATGGCTTGTGATAAGGGACCGTGGGGGTCGTCCTCATCACTTTGTTATGGGGAAAGGGACGGGGACCTGAGGTATTGTCGGGCACGACGGTCCTGATCGTGCTGGATGTCCCTCGAGCGGGGCGCTCGTTGGTCTGCCCTCCCGTGCCTGTCTCCAGGGTGTCTTCTTTCTTGCCGTAAGGGGCCGTGGTTGCGCCCTCCGGCTTCAATGATGGGTTGCCTCTCCAAGGGCGGTCGTCTCCCCGATTGTCGGGGTGATGGGCTTTGGGAGGTGTCTCTGTATTGTCTCCGTGGGGGAGACGGGAGACGTACCTCTGTTACTCGAGGAGGCGGTGTCTGAGGCCTCCTGTGTCTCCTCGGGGGTCTTCTGTCGTCCTCTAGCGCCCTCAATCTTTACCCCTGGGTAAAGATGAGGTAGTTGGTTTGATTGATTGCTGCGAACAGTGCTCTGGTCGTGGCATCTGCCCCAGCGGGGACAGGGACCTCCTGAAATTGGGCAGCTAAATAGTTTGGGGGAGCCGTATTGTCCTCTTCGAGTGGAGGGGGGACTGAAGAAGATGAGGCCGTAGCTCCGTCCCAGTTGTCTGAGGGCCCGGGGATGACGCCTCCGGGGAGTGTATTATGGCCGGTGTTGCCGGCGTTGTCGGGGATTCCGTTCTTGTTCGCGAGGTTGTTGTTGGCATCGATGATGCGAACATTCTTGTCTTCCCGAGTCTAGTCAGCCATGACGGTGGAAGATAGTTTTTAGCTTTGGTCTTTGAGAGTTTGTAAGACGGGGAAGCTAGTTTCCCATAGACGGTGCCACTGTTCTTACCTGATCAGACTTGGACCGTCACGGCTGGCTCGAACTGGATTTGAGAGAGATGGGGGGGGGGGGGGGGGGGGCGTACCTACAAGGCACTCCGATGCTAAAATAAGAGACGGAATGGGCAGGCAAAAAGTGTATAGGTGTGTAATAGATGAATACCTGACCCTCTTGGAACAAAGGGTATTCATAGCCCCCAGCGCTGGGCCAAGGTCCCCTCATTGGGCTGACCAGAACTGGCCCAATAAAGGAACTGCCAGGTTCTACATGTGTAGTGGGGACCGACACGTGGTCCTCTTCTTGGGTGGTGGTCTGCGAAGAATGGGGAAGGACGAAGACACGGTCTTTCCGGAGCTTTGAGGATTCCATAACGGCCATAGTGGACGGAATCTGCCCTACGGGGAGGGTGCTCGAGGTGGAGCTCCCTTGGCGGGGACGTTGCTCGTCGAGGGCAACGACGGGCGAAGCAGATATAATCTGTGGTCGGGAACGTTTTGGTGATGCACTGATGGAGGGAATTCCCCGAGGAGCTGCTTGGATCTGGGCCTTTATTTGCATTTTGGGCTAAGGTGGGCCCAGTCCAGAACAGAAACCAAGTGGAATAACCCTAGGGGTGTTTGTGTGCAAATGTATTATTTTCATGCTTGTTTTTGTCTTGAATTAGGGTTTTCTAAGTATTGGTTTTAGTCTTTCCATACAAACCCTAATTACTAGCATGTTATATAAAAGCGATAAATTGTGAAATTTAAAGTTACTACGCTATTACAACATTTGTGGGAGGGGGTGTGTGATCGGTGGAAATAGAACTGACTGTTTTTTAAGCTGGTTCGCGAAATGTCGCGGTAAGCAAGAGTCGCCACCGTCTTTTATGTTCTCCAACATGGAAAGGACAAAAGCACAGCAAAATTCCTTCTTTGAGAATGTTTCTCGGTTCGGGAGGTAGATTTATAGAAAGGGAAGGTGTTAGCACCCTTTCTATCCATGGTTATCCATGGGCTCTTAGGTACTTGCTCTTATGTTTTCAAAAATTTGTTTGCTTTTCAAGTGTATGTGGGTTTTGAAAAAGTTTCGTTTGAAAAAATTTCTAAGTAACTCTTGCATCTGTCCTCAAGAGTTTATGAAAAATTTGTTTGAAAACCTTTTGAAAGTATGAGTGCGAAAAGTATTTTTGTTTGTTTGAAAGAGCAAGTACCCAGGAGAATCTACCTACTCTAAGGAATTAGGCTGTGTAAGAGTCCTTTAGATAGTGCTATCCCACCATTGAGATATAGGTAGCACCGTCGTTGTAGTTATTCAGGTCAATTTGATTATGAGGGACATGTGTGGTCACCAAAGCAATAGTATGACACCTTAGAAGTAACCCTAATGTCCTAGATCCTTTTTTTATCCGAGGCAACCGTTCGAGGCAACTGGATCTTAGACAGGAGGGCGACCTCTAAAACACCCTATACTTGACGACCACGTTCGAGGCAACCAGTGAGGCGTACCCTAGGAGTGGCATGTGCATGTGTGTTGAATTCAGTTTATGTTTATCTTTGATCATGCATTTGTGAGCTACTAGTTGGTTTTATTTTCATACAAGTCTTTCATGCATATTAACAGTTAAGAGTGCGGAAAATAAATTGCGGAAATATGAATCTACGCTATTACAAGGCGCGGGTTTATACATCGTCAAAAGAAAAAACCCGTTTTGGAAATAAATGCGGAAAGTTAAAGAAAGCGGTAAAATCCTAATTAACTATTACATCCTCTGAGCAGATACATAAATAATGATCAAAAGGAATTAGAATGCACGAATAGAAATTTAATCGGGACGTCCTTAGGGTTTTGACCCTTTTTGAGAAAAGAATTGAAATTGTCCTTTTTTTGCAATTAATTTAATATTAAACCTAAACCTAATCAATTATTTAATTAAAAGAAAAAATGTTTTTGTGTTTTTTATACTTTAATGAAAATAAAAAGAAAAGAAATTAAAAGTCAAGAAAAAAAACCCTAATTCTAACCTATTTTATTTATTGTGAAAAAAGATTAAAATTAACTAATTAAACTAATTAATTTGTTAGTATTTTATTTACAAAATAAATTAATAATGAAATTAATACATAATAATAAATATTATAAATATTTGTTTTCTGAATTAATTATGAAAATAGCTATTTGTTAGTGAAATAATAATAATTAATAATTATAAAAAGGAAATAAAAAGAAAGCAAAAAGAAATAGAAAGAAAACCAGGGGGGTGTGTTGGACCCATAGGAGGTAAAAGTTGCAAGTCCCAGCCCATTAAGCTTAAAGCCTTTGTTGACTTTCTGGATGGTCTACGCTGGCTTTGACTGGTGAACATGATAGTCAACCGTCCCTGGCCTTTGGATTCACCTTTGTGGCCACTTGGCATGCTGATCTGTGAGGTGTATGATGGAATTCTGGACAAGCGCTGCATATGAATATGTTTGAAAAAATATTAACAAGCGTTTGGGGGACCTGGGAATCGAACCCAGGTCCTAATGCTTACCAGACACATCATCTCCCACTAGGCCATGGCGTTGCATCTGTTAACATAATGATGAGTAATTATAATATAGCAAAATTAATTCATATGTTATCCAAACAAAAAGCGCGCGTCTCGTTCAAACCAGCCAATCCTGTATCAACATGCAATCATCTTCTTCCTTTTGCCTGTAAAAAACAAAACAAATAGCGGGGGTTTTTAACCCCTACAATATGGAACAACCAAAAATAGCGAATAGAAATCCACGCTATATAAATAGGGCGCGAGGGTTGGGTTTGATTCGTCTGGCTTTGACGAATTCAACCATAGGCTCTATTAGTCCTAATTTTGCTTATGCTGTAAAGCCCTAATTTTGAAGCTTGAAAAACCTAGAATTCTCCAATGGCAGTTTTCGTTTTAGGGCACCATAATCAAATTAATCTGTACCATTAGCTTCAGAATGGTGTTAGCAATGCAAAGCAATGATCATAACATGTTAATGATGCATAAAACTTGAGTTTTGATTATGGAAAAGAGTGGGCAAACCGTACGACTGTTCTTGGGATTCTTTGGGTGTTAACACTTGATTTTGATTGCAATGCGTTCCTGAGTGTCCCAGCAAGGTGTTGGAATCAAGAAAAGGCTTTGAATTGGCCTGGAAGGTTGAATTCAGTTTTGACTTTGTTCTTGAATTTTTGGAATTTGCTTATGGCTTTTGACAGAAGCTTGCCCCTTCACAGCATTAGGGTTAGCTTTAGTATATGTAGTAGGATTGAATTAGGGTAAAACTTTGTCCAAAAATCCATGGCTTTATGATTTTAATATTTGATTTCAACCAAATCTTTTTCAACCTTTTTGATTGATAAAACTTGCCAAAATTGGATGATTTTGTCTCCTTGATGTGTACACGAAATCTTCAGCATGTGTTGACCTCTTTTGCATCACAAAAAGATTTGAAAACCATATCTTGGTATTTTCCTACAATTAAATCAATTAAATGAATTAATATTAATAAAAAATTCAATTAATTAATTAAAAATAAGAAAATAAATCAATTTAAGCTCAATGGGTCGTGCATAGGCCTTGGACAAAGATTCAAGAAGAAATTTGAGGCCCATAAGCAAAAACAAGGTGTTTTAGGCAAAGTTGACTTTTGCAAATTCCCAAAATTTCCCAACTTCTCCAATGCATATCTTGCTCAATTTTGATCCTATGAACATGTTCTTGGACATTTTGGAAAGGTCTTGAAATCCTCTAACTAATGCCTTTGGTCCCATGTCATTTGGATTTACCAATCTTAAGTTATGGTCTTTGACTTAAAGGGCCTTTTTGTTGACTTTTGAAAGTGACCTATAATGTAGAAATTGATAACTTTTTATGAGAGAATTTATAGGTCTTGGAGTGTGAAGATGAGTTGTAGGAAATGTCATCCCCTTCAAAATGAGCATTGGATGGGATTTTTCTGATGAACCATGAAAAAGTTATGCCTTGGTCAAGTTACAATTGACTTTTCAATTGTCCAAAAATAGCAACTTTTGCATCTTTGATGATTTTTGAGCCATTCTTGTGGAATCATGATCAAGAATTGATCAAATGATGATTGTGGCTTCAAAATAAGATGTTGACCAAAAATTCTGACTTTTGACTGTAAAATGACCATTTTGCCCCTGCAGTTGACTGTGAAGCAAATAGGGCTTTTAACTGTGCAACTTGATGCTGTGAACCTTGAAGCTTGGCATGTAGATGCTTGACAATGTATATAGGCACATGAGACTTTATTGAGCCATTGAAAACCTCAAATTCCTTGAAATAACCAAAACCCTAATTTTGACTGGCTTAGGAGGCATTTGGACTGTGCAACCCTTGAGTGGTCTTGAACCATTTGAAGATGATTCTTAACAAACCTTGAAGAATATGGGAGGGCAAATTTGGGGTACAACAGTTGCCCCTGTTCAATCTTCTTAGACCTGAGGATGTAGATTGGCTTGCGTGCCTTTCGTGATCCGAAGGTGGAAGATGATTGAACACTAGAGTGCCCAGAAATTTGCACTCACATAGTAGAGTATCAGCAATGTGATGGCGGGAATGGGCTTACAGATGCCATTTGGAAAGATGGTGGATAGGAGGATGGGCTTATAGATGCCATCTGGAGGTGTGACAGAACCTTGTCGGGAATGGGCTTATATATGCCATTTGGAAGTGTAATGGATAGTTGTGGAGATGGGCTTAAAGATGCCATCCGGGGGTGTCGATCGCGTAAGAGATTCCTTAGCGAGAACTTGCGTACTTGAGAAAGAAAGACAATTTCCTGGCCTGTTACAGGGGTTGATCTTCAATCTCTTCGTGTAGATAACTTTCCTGGCTAGATATAGGTATAGATCTACAATCAATCGTCCACAGATATGCCCTGGCTTGATACAGGTGTCGAATCTGGAATTAGTCGTCTACAGATATGCCCTGGCTGGATACAGGTATCGAATCTCTAAACTCTTCATGCAGATATGCCCTGGCTAGATACAGGTGTCAAATCTACAATCAATTACTCACAGATATGCCCTGGCTGGATACAAGTATCGAATCTGGAATTGGTCGTTTACAGATATGCCCTGGCTGGATACAGGAATCGAATCTCTAAACTCTTCATGCAGACATGCCCTGGCTGGATACAGGTATCGAATCTACAATGAATTACTCATAAATATGCCCTGGCTGGATACAGGAATCGAATATGGAATTAGGCGTCTACAGATATGCCCTGGCTGGATACAGGTGTCGAATCTCTAAACTCTTCATGCAGACATGCCCTGGCTGGATACAGGTATCGAATCTACAATCAAATACTCACAGGTATGCCCTGGCTAGATACAGGTATCGAATATGGAATTAGTCGTCTACAGATATGCCCTGGCTGGATACAGGTATCGAATCTCTAAACTCTTCATGCAGACATGCTCTGGCTGGATACAAGTATCGAATCTACAATCAATTACTCACAGATATGCCCTGGCTAGATACAGGAATCGAATCTGGAATTAGTCGTCTACAGATATGCCCTGACTGGATACAGGTATCGAATCTCTAAACTCTTCATGCAGATATGCCCTGGCTGGATACATGTATTGAATCTACAATCAGTCACTCACAGATATGCCCTGGCTAGATACAGGAATCGAATCCGGAATTAGTCGTCTACAGATATGCCCTGGCTGGATACAGGTATCGAATCTCTAAACTCTTCATGCAGATATGCCCTGGCTGGATACAGGTATCGAATCTGGAATCAATCACTCACAGATATGCCCTGGCTAGATACAGGTATCGAATCTGGAATCAGCGAAAGTTGACGGTAATTGTCTTTTGATTGACCTTTTCCTGAAAAGGCAAAACGTTAGTCGTATGCAATGTCATGATGTATGAAATGCCTGATGTCATGATGTTCTCAAAAATAGATGAGATTGTGTCGTATGATGCGTATGCATGCTATAATGTATGAAGATGTGATGTTTATGAATGTATTTTCGTCTAGTAAGATAAATCCTTGACGAATGCCGGGAGTTTGTTAAATCCTGGGCTGATGTTTGAAGAGTAGAGTTCTTCGTTTCCGCTGGGGATGATGATTGCAAAAATAAACCGGTAGGAGAAGAGGACTCCGTTGGGGAATAAACTTGTTGAAGAGATTACTCTGCGGGGAATTACTCTGTGGGAGGAGATGCTGCGCTGAGAATTTGGTAATAACTCCGATGGGGATACCGTTGATAAGTTATGTTGGGGGAATTGATGAACTCCGCCGGGGAGTAGGAAGAACTTCGCCGAGGACGATCTTTCCGTGGTAATTAGCTGAGGATAACCCAGTTATAAGCTCTGGTGGGGAATAACCTTTGAATATGGTCGGGGAGAGACGTATGCACTCTGCAAGGGATAAGCTTCCAGAATCTACTGGGGATAAGCTTCCAGAATCTACTGGGGAGGATGATTCAACTCTCCTGGGGAAACTTTTGGACTGTACTGGGGAATTGACTCCACTGGGGTGTCTGTATTCCGCCGGGGATCAATCTTATATTAAAACTGCCGAGGATGCTTGATTAGGAACATCTCTATACTCCGCTGGGGAATGTTGAGATCTTCTGGGGATACCCAACTTTCTTAAGGCTGACAGTAGACTAACTCTGCTTGGGGAGAGTATTGTTGACTTGTTGGAGATACTGTGCCTTTTCAGGCTGATTGGAGACCAACTCTGCTTGGGGAGAATTGTTGAATCTTGTCTTACTCTGCGGTGAGTGAAGGTATCCTGATTACATTCTTCAGCCAAACTTACCTTGGTACCTTGATGGACAAAGCAACTAGATCGCTTAGACAATTCTTATTGCCCCAGTTTCTGATGTCACCTATAATTAGTCCTTTGTTTCGCATGCAAATATTTATGAGTTAGCAATTAATGTCAAATGCATATATAAAAAATGAACATTGGACGTTCTTCGCAAGACAAAACAGAGAAAAGTAAAAACAATTGGCAATTTGTCTGAAAAGTGAATTTGTATTGATTTTTGAATTTGACTGTAAATAGGCATTTTGTGTACAAGAGGCTGACGTCCTAGTAAGAGAACGCCACCGAACAACAGAGTTTATACATTTTGTGAAAAGGAAAACAAAAACAACTATGTGAAAAATAATCCCACTGGGTTCCAACTCTGCTATCGCCTTTATGTCTTCAAGCATCTCATCACTTGGCTGCTTAGTTGAAGATGAAGCTGATTGATGGGTGCCGTCTAAACCTGATAGTTGATACCGAATTTTGGATGCAAGGTGATCCAATGAGACATAGTATTACGCTTTAATCCCTAACTTTTGCCTGGACCGCCCTTTCGGGTTTTCAGTCCACCGGGAAACCCATTTTTGCCCAAGCCGCCTTTTCAGGTTTTCAACTTGCCGGGTGTACAGATTTTTTTCCATTTCATCCCTTATTTTTGCCGAACCCTTTTGGTTCGCCGGGAAGCCCTTATTTTTGCCTAGGTGTGTCAACCTAGCGGGTCTTTTATCATGCGTAGTATCTTTTTACTATGTCTGCATTGGCGGGGTGAGGAAGGTCGTCACCATCCATGGTGGTTAGAATCATCACTCCTCCTGAGAAGATATGTTTAACCACAAATGGCCCTTCGTACGTAGGGGTCCATTTACCCCTGGGATCACCTTGAGGGAGAATGATGCGCTTGATTACCAGGTCTCCAACTTGATACTCTTGTCGTCTGACTTTCTTGTTAAATGCCTTGATCATCCGTTTTTGGTACGTCTGACCATGACACATAGCAGTGAGTCTCTTTTCGTCAATCAGGTTTAATTGATCAAGCCGAGTCTGGATCCAGTCATCTTCGCTCAAACCTGCATCCTTCATTATCCGGAGAGAGGGTATCTGGACTTCAATAGGCAAGACTGCCTCCCTGCCATAGACCAAGGAAAAGGGTGTTGCCCCTGTTGACGTCCGTGCTGAGGTACGGTACCCATGAAGAGAGAACGGTAACATCTCATGCCAATCTTTATAGGTCACTGTCATCTTCTGCACAATCTTCTTGATGTTCTTATTAGCTGCTTCTACAACCCCATTCATCTTCGGTCGGTAGGGAGAAGAGTTGTGGTGCTATATTTTGAATTGCTCGCAGAGCTCAGTGATCATCTTGTTGTTGAGATTGGTACCATTATCTGTAATGATCCTCTCCGGTACACCGTACCGACAGATCAGGTTATGCCGAATGAACCGTGCCACGACGTTCTTGGTTACCGTAGCATAGGAAGCTGCTTCAACCCACTTTGTGAAGTAATCAATCGCTACCAGGATGAAGCGATGCCCTTTAGATGCCGTAGGTATGATCTCGCCGATCATATCTATGCCCCACATTGCAAAAGGCCAAGGTGCTGTCAAAATGTTCAGAGGAACTGGAGGAATGTGCACCTTATCTGCGTAGATCTGGCACTTGTGACACGTCCGAGAATGTTGATAACAGTCAGCTTCCACTATGGACCAGAAATATCCTGCCCGAAGGATTTTCTTTGCCATGGTATGTCCACTGGAATGCGTTCCGAAGGTACCTTCATGTAGCTCCGCCATGATCCTTTCTGCTTCAGTCTTATCCACACAACGCAGTAAAGTTGAATCATGGTTTCATTTGTAGAGAATGCCGTTGCTGAGGAAGAACTTTGCCGCGAACCTTCTCAAGAACTTCTTGTTGTTAACAGATGCACCCTCAGGGTATTCTTGAGCTTCCAAGTACCTCTTCACTTCATGATACCAAGGTTTTTCAATTACCTCTTCAGCCTCAAGGTCACAACAATGTGCAGGTTCGTCCAATTTCCAGATAATGATCCGGGGAGCCTCGTTGTCCCATTTGACTTTGAACATAGAAGACATCGTAGCCAGCGCGTCCGCCAACTGATTCTCCTCTCTTGGGAAGTGTTAAAAAGTTATCTCTTCGAAGTGGGGGATCAATGTTAACACATACTCCTTGTAGGGAATAAGGTTCGGGTGTTTCGTATCCCACTCGCCTTTGATCTGACTGATCACGAGAGCGGAATCTCCGAAAACACTCAGAAACTTGATCCTTAGGTCAATTGCAGCTTGAAGACCCATGATACATGCTTCATACTCTGCCATGTTGTTGGTGCAGTTGAAACATAGTTGGGCGGTAAGTAGAGTATGAGTGCCTTTTGGAGATATGATCACGGCGCCAATACCGTTACACAAAGCATTTGAGGCTCTGTCAAAGTGCATAGACCATCGGGATCCTTCCTCAGGTCCTTCATCCGGTCCAGGTACTTCACAATCAGTTACTACCATGATATCCTCGTCTGGAAATTCAAAGTTCATCGACTGGTAATCGTCCACTGCCTGGTGCGCCAAATGGTCTGCCAATACACTTCCCTTGATTGCTTTTTGAGTTGTATACTGGATGTCGTATTCGGTCAAGATCATTTGCCATCTTGCTATTCTTCCGGACAAGGCGGGATTTTCGAAGATGTACTTTATTGGATCCATTTTTGAAATCAACAGAGTAGTGTGAGTCAACATATACTGTCTCAGCCGGCGAGCAGCCCATACCAAAGCGCAGCAAGTTTTCTCGAGCAGTGAGTATCGGGTCTCACAGTCGGTAAACTTTTTGCTAAGGTAATAAATAGCGTGCTCTTTTCGGCCAGACTCGTCATGCTGCCCCATCACACACCCCATTGAGCTGTCAAGTACTGTCAAGTATAAGATTAGAGGTCTCCCTTCAACCGGTGGCATAAGGATGGGTGGTTCTTGGAGATACTCTTTGATTCTGTCGAAAGCAGCCTGACATTCATCGTTCCAATGTACTACTTGATCTTTCTTCAGTAGCTTGAAGATTGGTTCACAGGTAGCAGTTAGATGCGAGATGAATCGGGCAATGTAATTCAGATGTCCTAGAAAGCCTCTAACTTCTTTCTCTGTCTTGGGAACTGGCATCTCTTGTATGGCTTTCACTTTGGCAGGGTCCACTTGAATACCTTTGTCGCTCACGACGAAGCCTAGCAATTTTCCAGATCTCACCCCAAAGGTGCACTTGTTCGGGTTCAACCTCAGCTTGTACAACTTCAGACGGTCAAACAGCTTCTGTAGATGGTCAAGGTGTTCCTCCTCAGTTTGGGACCTTGCAATCATATCGTCGACATACACTTCGATCTCATGATGGATCATGTCATGAAATAAAGCAACCATGGCACGTTGGTAGGTTACCCCAACATTTTTCAACCCAAATGGCATGACCTTGTAGCAAAAGGTGCCCCACTGAGTAACAAAAGTGGTCTTCTCCATGTCTTCGGGAGCCATCTTGATCTGATTATAACCTGAGAACCCATCCATGAAGGAGAATACCTTATGCTGAGCAGTGTTGTCAACCAGAACGTCGATATGAGGCAGAGGGAAATCATCCTTAGGGCTCGCCCTGTTCAGATCCCTGTAATCAACACACATTCGGACCTTACCATCCTTCTTCGGCACTGGAACCACGTTGGCAACCCACTGAGGGTAAGAAGTCACTGCTAGAAAACCGGCGTCAAATTGTTTCATAACCTCAGCTTTGATTTTCTCGGACATCTCTGGGCGCATACGGCGGACCTTCTGTTTAACCGGAGGGCAGTCTTCCTTGGTAGGTAGGTGATGAACAACAATGTCAGTATCCAACCCAGGCATGTCTTCGTAAGACCAGACAAAGATTTCCACATAATCATGCAACATCTGAATCAACCGTTATTTCACACTAGCCTCCAGATTGGCCCCAATCTTGACTTCCTTTCTGTCTGTCTCAGTACCCAGATTTACCGTTTCCACTGGCTCTTCATGTGGCTAAATGGCCCTCTCTTCCTGGAGTAGCAGTCTTGCAAGCTCACCGGGAACTTCGCAATCATCTTCACCTTCGTCTTCGGCTAAGTTGATCGGATTTTCGAAGTCATAACTGGCAGTAGCAGAGTCGTTACCAGTGAGATCCAGAGTGGATTGGAACCTGTACAGGTGAGTGTGTGTAAATATAGCTGTTTTGCAATATAATAAAGAAAGAAAGGGAGCACAAGATTTGAAATGCGAAAAACGTCCAATGCTTTTATTCATGATATATGAAAATGACAAATAATAAGCCCTCACAAATGAAGCCATGGTGCCCTGGGTAAGACACCGGGCCATAAAGTTTCAAATTATTGTTCGTTACAAATTCAAAACAAAGGAGTTCATTACTGAGTGACAAAAGTAATAGGTGTGAAGTCTTTGGCAGTCTGGTTGCTTGGTCCACCATTGGTCGTTGGGTAGATCCAGCTGTCAAATTCAGATTCCTCCACATCGTCTTCAATAGCATTTACTCCATGGTTGGGCATGGGAGCTGTCACCACATTGGGCCTTTCGGGCGCCTCGAACTGTACCTCTTTAGCATCAATAAGGTCTTGAACCTTATTCCTCAGAGCCCAACAATCATCCGTAGTATGCCCCGGGCTGTCAGAGTGATAAGTGTAACGGGTGTTAGGGTTGTACTTCGGAGATGTTGTGTTCACTACCTTCGGAGCTTCTTTGACAGTTACCAGATTGGTCGATAGTAGCTGCGGTAATATCTGAGACAGGGTCATGCTGAGCCGAGTGTACTGCCTTTTATGTCTCTCACCCCTTGGTTAGTTATACTGCTGAGGAGCAGCAGCAGGCTTTGAAATTACCACCGCGTTAACAGCTTGACGGCGTTCCGGTTTGTTCTGTCTCCTTGGACCATACACAACACTAGCTTCCTTCTTGAAGGGCTTCTTTTCAGAACTTGAGGATGCACATTTCTGTATTTTCCCCGACTTGATGCCAGCTTCGATCCTCTCACCAGTCAGAATGAGGTCTGTAAACCCTGCAGAAGAATTACCAATCAGATGGTTGAAGAACGGACCAGACAGGGTCCCTAGGAACATATCAACGAGCTCTCGGTCAGTCAAAGGTGGCCGCACTCTGCCAGCCAGGTCTCTCCACTTTTACAAATGAGGATTGCAAGAAATTAAACCCTAATTAGTCTATTACAACTAAATTGAATTTTATACAAGAATTGAAATAAATAATGTACAAGATGAATTAAATATACAAGAAGGTAAATGTGAAAAAATGGATATTTTGTTTGATGTTTTATTAAAAAGGAATTTTACCTTAACCTAATAAAAATAAAGAAAATAATTTATTAAGTTTTAAATTATTGAGAAAAGATTTTAGATGAAAATCCTAATTTTACTAATTAATCAAAAGAAAATAAGTTTAAGAAAAGTTTTTTTTTGGCATTTTTTATCTTGGAAATATTTATAGCATTATAAAATATTTTTAGTCTTTTCGGTATTAAAATAATATATTTTAATTGGTGTAAAAGAAAATAAATAATATCCTAGTTTTAATTAAATTTAGAAGAATAATTAGTAAAATAAATAAAGTGTGGTCAAATATATTTTTGTGAGAAAAATAAATAAACTAAGTTAAAATATAAATCTACTATTTTTTGTATTTTATGATTTTTTTAGTATTTTAAAAAATATATTTAAGAAAATAAAATGAAAATAAAATGGAAAATAAAATAAACGGGCCAGGGGTGTCAAAAGCCTGCACGAGGTTAGTAAGCAAAAAAAATAAAAATAAAAGCTAAGCCCAAAAGGCCCAGCGCCTATTTGCTGAAGCAAAAAAGAAAGGAAAAATGACCAAAAATGTAAAACAAAAGCAAAAAGGCAGCGCTAAGGTTCGAACCCATGACCTCTACCAATAATGCGCGTTGCCTTACCACTGGGGTGGATGTACATCCGTTAATATAACTGAAACAATAATTATATAACACAAAACGCGCCCTGATTACACTTCATCTTCAACCTCCAGCCAAAGGACCTGTATCTTCTTTATCTCTCAACAAAAATGAAAGGTTCAAACATGAAAGTTGTGGCATTTTTCCCACGAATTCAACCATATAAACAACTTAAGCTAACAATCAAAGATGAATGAGAATTTTTCTAGCCCTAATTCAAAACCTAAAATTTTTAGAAAACTTCAACCCTAAAATTCTCTAAGCTCAGGCCATATAAATGTAAACTATGGATATGTATATCTTCGTGGCAATGGTATCTACATTTTATCTTCACAAACTAAACTCAAATGATGCTTGTATAAAGAGATATAAGTTTTAAAACTTACCTCTTGCAGCTGGAGTCGTGTATGGAGTTTGAGCAACCTTTGTGATGGCCTGGTAATTTCTGTAGCTTGCCTGGACCTCCTTGAATGTGTTCTAACTCCTACTTTTCTTTGAGGATGGCTGGAACTCCCAACTCAAGTCAAGTTGCAAGCTTCAGTTTTGAAAATCGTGGATGATGATGGAGGAGTTACAGTTAGGAAATAAGGGCCTGGATCACTTTGATATGATGTATGGGAGGTGTTTGGATGATTAATTTTCAAAATGCACGAGTGGAAATGAAGATGGTGAGTTTTTGCTCAAAACTGTCAAGTTTGAGCAGTTATGTGCAGCAAGGCGCTTGGGAGTGTTTTAGGGCTTGTCCAAACGAGTTTTGTGTTGCAATTGACTTTTTAATATGTATGGAAAATATTAGAGCATAAAATCACTCAAGGTTTCTGAGTTATAGGGTTATGGCTCTACAACTTGCTTTTAAAGAAAAGTGAAGTGACAAATCTCAAGTATTATTCATGCATGTTCTGAGCTTCTTGAGACCTTAGACACATTGATTTTGATTTATAGGAATTATGTATGCATAAAGAACAAGTCAGAAGCTCAAGACAAGTTGACTTTGTGATTAAAGCAACTTTTCAAGAATGGAATGGTAACTTTCTTCCTAAAATGGAAAATTGGCTTGGACAATGCTTGGAACACTTGGATAATAGCTCAAAACCAAGTTTAATCTTATGATTATGGATAGATCTTGAGGTTTAGAGGCCTGAAAAACAAGATTGTGCAACATAGGTTTGAAATTGACTTCTTGTTCATCACAAAATGGCTTGTAAATTAAGTGACAAAACCCTAACTTCATCTCTTCGATTCTCCCTACTCAAGAATGATCTCAAGGAGTTCTTGGACATTTTGGAAAGCTTGTAACATGATATACAACCCCTATTTGAATTTATTTTAAATATTACCGTTGGAACTATGTGAAAAAGTGTCATGAAGTTAGGTCAAAATCCTGTCCAAATTAGGGCAAAATTTCACTAAGTGTTTTGTTTCACGACTCTATGTTCGTAAAATTGTAACTTGAGATCCAAGTATTTTTGGAAGAAGGTGTGTGAAGAAAATTTTTATATTTCATGGAGATCTACAACTTTCATGTTTGAAGTTTCTCTTGAATCATCATGCATCATGGTGAAAATTTGGCTCAAAATTATGAAAAAATAAGAAATTTTCCATACTTAGAAAAATTTCTAAGTTAAGAAATTTTAACATTTCAAGATGAAATCTTGAATTATTGATTTCTTTATGAAAAATTTTCATATTTTGACATTTTTTGATGAATTGTGACCTTTGGTACTTGAATTTGATCAAAAAGTCAAAGTTTGACTTTTTAGTATACAGTTGACTTTTGATTAGTTGACTGAAAAATTCATCTGTCAATCCAATGGACTTGAAATGTTTTGAACCATTTAATTAGGTAAAAATGATTCAATTGGACTCTTGATATCATTCCTTAAACCAATTTACCATTTGCTATGTCAAAAATCAGAAATTGCCCTTTCCCAATCAAAACCCTAATTTTGACCATTTTGCCCTTTTGGAGATTTGATCAAATTTCTAGAGGAGTTGTGTTCCAAACTTGATCAAATGATACACATGAGTTTAAAATGTTGATGTGGACCAAAATTTATGAAGTTTTACTGTGAATTGGCCATAGTTGACTTTTTCCCCAATATAGTTGATTTTTAGGTCCACTGCTCAATTGACTGATCAAAAGTGTGATCCAAGGCTTGAAACTTGACATAAGTAATCTTTGGGGTCCATAATAATCCATGAAAGTCTAATGGGTCATTGTAAGTTCAAAAATCCTTGTGCAAACTCAAACCCTAATTTTGGTCATCAGTGCTTAAGGAGATGTCTTGAGCTGATCAACCCTAATGCAGTCTTGAGTCAAAGGAGATCTTGTGAGTAAATTCTTGATAAATGAGAGGGAAAATTTTGGGGTACAACAGCTGCCCCTGTTCAATCTTATTAAGCCTGAAGAGTTAGATTGGCATGTTTTGCCATTCGTGACTCGAAGGTGGAAGATGATTAGACACTAGTGTGCCCCAAAATTTGCACTCGACGATGTGATGGTAGAGGGAATGGGCTTAAAGATGCCATTTGGAGAGGTGATAAAAAGTTGTTGGAGATGGGCTTGTAGATTCCATCCAAAAGTGACTGCTGAATCTGAAAGAGAATCTAAATGAGTATCAGAATGGCCTCCATATCTGAACTATATCTGGAAACTGATTTTGAATGAGTATTAGAATGGAATCCGTGTCTAGAATGTATCTGAATTGTATCTGAAAGTTGAATGAGTTTCAGGATGGCAAAGGTCCAAGGAGCCTTCAAGACATTCAGAGGAACTGAATAGATGAGGAGAGCCACAATTTCCTCAAAGGCTTGCAAATCCAAGGAATTCCAACAGTTTTGGGCTTTCTCGAACAAGAACTTTGCTAAGAAACCTTTGATACCACTCCTTGTTTCCCAATGAATTGTGACATCAGAAGAGTGCAAGTGTAGAGCTTGAGCAATCTCTTCTGGATTTGGGTCTTTTTCCGTAACATTGAAAGGTAGTTGATTGAGAATGTGAATTCTCAAGAGTCGGGAGAATTCATCCAATGTAGGCACAAGTTAATAGTCAGGAAATGTCAAGGAATGGTGTAAGGGGTCAAAGAACTGAAAGAGCACCTTTATCATGTCCTCATCTGTGTTAGAGGTGACCAAGTTTAGTAGGCGACCATGTCTCTCGGTGAATTGAGAGTTTTAAGGAATCCTTGAAGCTAGCTCCTTAAGTTGTGGAGGGATCCTCACAAGGTTGACTTGAATAGTTTTCCTGCGAAGTGAATCCATATCCTACAAAACAAGACAAAGACGAATCAAAAAAAAAATCCTTGAAATGGTTAGTGAATGTGTATGATGTTATGATGTTCATGATGTTATGTACAAGTATGTATATACAAATAAAGCAAACAATTCCTTAGGTTTAGGCTTGCATGGAGTTTTATAGGTAAGTACCCTCTTGAAGTTTAGTTGGCTTAAACCTGTCTTAGTAATAGTAACCGGGTTCTAAGGAGCTCAATATCACTGGTTTGTTTCCTTGGTTATTGTTTCATCACAAGCCTCTTTAATGGCGACCGAAATATCCCATAAAACCAAACCTCAATGAGTGTAGTATCGAGTATCTACCAACTTCGGACTGCACCAAAGCTGGTAATCTCACTACATCCTAAAGGCCAAGTTGGTCAAGTAAAGGATCTAAAAGTTCATTAGTGCTTCATGACATCACTCAGCGGCCCCGTATTCTCTTTGATTAACTCAAAGGCTATCGTTACCCACAAATATGTCGCACTAACATAGCTATTGCTTAGACCATGTTGGTATACCCCACATAATTTCCACAACGTATTGCTACTTACCTATAATGTATCCCAAAATTTGGGTAGAGGATTCAAACCCAAACAAATAACCATAATGTAAAGCATACAAGTCAAACAATGTAAGCAAGTAAATATGATCTAGCCCTAAGGTACCCCACTTTTAGAATTATCCCCAGCAGAGTCGCCAATTTTGTGATACGGTGGGAAAAATGACTTAAGGGTTTTGCGTTTGATCGCAAATATTGCGGTTAGCAAGAGTCGCCACCGACTTTTATTTGATCGCAAATTTCTTATTTTTCTATAAATTTTGTAGCCATTTATTTTATGATTTGATGGTGCTTTGGCATTTTCTCTTTTATTTCCTTTTTTAACCATTCAAAAATCATTTTAAAAATAATTTAAATATTAATTTGATTGTTCTTGATGATTTGTACTTCTGACTTTTGGTTGACTTGGTCAATTGTGGTTTATTAAAGCTCATCTTGTTCAATTGGACTTTAAATTGATGTTTGATGAACTTTCTTCATTTCAAATCTACCATTAAGTGATTATTTGATCATTTTTATACTTTGTATTAATGATAAGCTTGTCTTAGGTATCATTAAGAAGATGAATGAAGTAATGATTCAATCCCATTGCCTTTGAACTTGATCACTTTTCTTCTTTTTCTTCTTTTTCTTCTTCATTTTTGCTTTGTTTTAATGATGGTGTTGCATTATTTTCAGAGGATGACTTTGTATCATTTCTATAACATGCACTACACCTATATTGCTATAACCCTACCTCATATAGTTGTGACTTCTACATAAGTCCAATTACGATTGCTTAACATAGTGCTAAATTGTCCTGAATCGGTGAATTAACAATTAACACTAACATTAACTCCATATTATTATGTTAACTTTACTTTTCCACACTTTTATATTAATGTCATTTAATTTATTTCCCTTTACTTTTGTGAACTTTATTTTCTTCTCATTTATCATTCAAGTGATTTATCATTTCATTTCATTTTTATATTTTGCTTTATTTTGTTTTCTTGCCTTCAAAGGCTTAAGACATTAATAAATATAAAACCCTAAAAACTTGTAATGTGCTCTTGAGGACTTTCTGACACTATCCCTTGCATATGGAGTTTTGTACTTTGGACTTGGGACCATGATTACTTTCCCTGAGCTTGGAATTCATCTGATACTTTGGTTTATTTGAGGCATTAATTTCATCTGATACTTTGTGGTACTTGAGACTTAGAATTATCTGGACCTTTTGTAGTATCTGAGACATTACCATATTCTGAGACCTTGTGACTTTTATTTGTGCTTTGTTATGTTCATCTTCTCTTTGCGCTTGATCAACTTGTGGCTTAAATCCAAAGGGAAAGAAATGTTGGTTTTGACAAATGTCGAAAACTTGCTCTTCTTATGGTTAGTTCACTTACACACACAAAGGCTTTCTCTTGGGCTACCTTACAATGATATCTTTTATTTCATGTTCTTTACTTTATGACTTATGATAATATCTTCATATCATCCCCTTCTTTAATTTTCAAAATCTTCTTCCTATTTCAAAACTTCTTGTTTTCAAATTTTAGATCTTTTCTTAAGCAAACCATGACTTTGTCAAGTAATCTAGAAAATATTTTTCTTAATAACATGCTAAAACACTTAAGCATATCCAAAATCTTTCAAAACCCCTAAAAGAGAAAAACCTCATCAAACTTCTTTTTGTGCCTTAGTTCATTTTTTTTTCAAACCAACCCTTTTTCTGAAAGAAAGGTCATGAGTATATTCTTAAAGTGATGCAAATTCCTATACTTATACAATATGTTGTGAAATTGATTGACATTTTCCACTTGAATGTTGGACATGCTTGTTGAGTAAATCCAAGAAAAATTCTTCATATCAAGATGATGCAAATGTTCATTTCCTCATACTCGTGGATAGTAAGTTGAGTTTTCCACCCGAATACGACAAAATGTTCTTTCACCTAAAAACAATTAACAAACAAAAGATATTTTCATAAACAAACGCAAGTGGTTCCTATGGAGTACCATATATGTGAGGGGTGCTAATACGTTCCCCTTGCATAACCAACCCCCATACCTAAAACCTCTCTTTTGTTTTGTTTTTAAAACTTTTTATGGGTTTTTTGACCTTTTCCGGTTGGAAACAATAAAGTTATATGCTGACTCTTGCTTTTTTGAGTTAAGTTAATCAATAGATTAATCTCATTTTTTTCGTTGCGACATTGTTCCTGATTGATGCTCCACCAGTGGTGTTGGACATGTAACTCCACACACAATAGGGGGGTTGGTGATTTAAAAATGATATCATTTGAGAAATCTGTGATTAAAACTGTTTCATGAAATAGTTGCAAATATGCAGGAGAGATTTAAAGTAAAGAAAATAACTAGAAAGTAAAAGAGACCAAAAAAGAGAAATAACACCATGAATTATACAAGCTTTTCCAAGAAGACCTAATATTGTCCCTAGTAATTGTTCTTGAAAGTATTCATTATGTTTGAGAGCTATTAGAAGGTTATACCCAAAAAAACCCTTATACAAGGAAATGAAGTTTTAGGCTAACTTCTAACCAAACAAAAAATTACGGATGAAGCAGTTAATCTTTACACTTATACAAGTTCAAGCTAACTTCTAAACGAAGATTTTACATAGGTTGATATTGAACCAAGACTGAGTTTTGAGTTGGCTATCCTCCAAATTAAACCAGAGTTTTATACTGGCTGGCCACAAATCGAGAGAGTTTTAATTTGGCTATCCTTCGAACAGAGCTGAAATTTATACTAGGATTATCTCGAACCTAATGAGTGTTTATATTAGGATGAACTCAAAAACCGATTAAGATTTTACACCAAACTGATCTTGAACCGATCTATCTTTTAACCGAGATGAGCTCAAGAGTCGTTGTGGAGATTTTAATTGGTTGATCTTCACATACCAAAAAAGGGCTTTTTCAATGGTAGAGCTCACCAACCAAACAAAGACGTAGACAAATCACCCAAATACAAACAAGAGGTTTTTCAATGATTTTAACCCAACCAAAATTTCCTAAGTAAGAATTATTTACTTTATACAAAAATCTACTCTTGGTAGATTTACAATTTTACCCTCACCCAAAACAATATTGCACACTAGAATCAAGAACCCTCTCAACACACCATGGCTAAATTATTTGAGAAAGTGTGAAATATTTAAAGAGGTTATGAGATAAATAAAAATTGAGTTTTTTCCCATTTTCTTTATGATGAAAGATAATAGAGAAACTATCTATTTATAGGACAAGACATGGTCTAAATTTGGAAACAATCTATGGGCGAAATTAATGACCTAATAGTGAAATTTTGTTATTTAGGGGACAAATGTAAGATGTGATGTCCTGAAAACTGGTTCCACAAGTCTAACTTATACAAGATGATGGAGAAGAAAAGTAATAAAGAACATAATAATTGACAATCCAGTTCAATGCAACAACACCTACGTCTAAAGGGTTGGCTTCTAACCCAAGAAAGGAAATTCACTACTAGTAGTTTAGTACACTTAGTCTTACAAGCAACAACAAACACTATGTCTTTTAATGCCTTTTCCTAACACTGCTCAATGACTTTCTATTTAGGACTCCCCCTAAATATAAGATACTTTATCACTATATTTTCACTCAAACACTAACCCCTTAGTGTTTCAATCATTAATCCCTATTGATCAACTTTAATCAACAATATGAATGATGTTAAATGTTACAACTCAACTAGACAAACCTACAACTATTTCAAGTTACTGAAACATGGTGTGATGTACATATAACATTTACAAGGACTCAAATAAACCCTAAAACTATAAAGATATTCAATGTATTTCTTTCTTTCCAATGTAGGTTTGAGCTCTTATATAGCATTCTGGGTTTTTCTCCTTTGGTATTTGATGTGATTTCGTCCAGAAATAAAGTAGAATTTGTTTGATATTATCTGTTCCATAAATCACTCCAATAAGATATGATTTGTTAAAATTTAAGTTCAAATTTAAATCTCCATTTAAATATAAATTGATCTTCATCCAGCCATCAAACAAATCACCTAATCATATTTCTAAACCAATAGTAATAAAATATGATCCAATCTTTAACCATGAAATCTTCCAATAGCCATGCAATATCATCTTCTATCTTTCTTATCTTCTCAGGATTCAAATTTGTGATCACCATCTTCTAAGGGCCTAATGTTCCCTGAGAAGGTTCAACTATAGTGATGTTATTCCTAACATCTTCAACTACCTTGGCCTTATTTAACTAAGACTCTAGAATATCACCAACATCCTTAGGAACTCAACTTCTTTGACAAGTAAGCTCCCACTAGATTGTATATACGAATCATAAGGAATTCATATTGTGGAAGAACTTGAAGGATATGAGAAAGATCTATAATCTGAAAGAAGGATAAGGAAAGATGTCCATTTTTCATGCTTGTAATGATAACCTAGTGATACCAATCTTGAGATAACAAAAAAATTCACCTTATTTTTTGTGCCAAAGTGCTCTTACAGGAGAGAAATGCTTTTTCTCTTTTGGCACAACTACCTAACATCGATTGCTATAGACCCTTACAGATTCAAATACCAAGGGCACTCTACGGTTCATCAAAATGATTTGCATCCAAAACTTTAGCGAGAATGTCCTAGACTAATGTCATGACATATTGTCCCATATTATACTCCTCAACATTTGCTTCATCCAAAGTAATTACGAACTATTGATCCATACAACATTGTATTCAACTTCATCAAAAGATAAGGTCACATTGTTTTGATCCTTGCTGACCCAAGATATTATGCTATTGACCAAAATGAAAAATCCATTAGATGTACTTGGGTAACTTATCATGAGGTTCTTTTTGTCTGTCATACAAACTTCCTTCAATAGCTGAACAACATCTTTAAATGTCAAAGTTTCTTTTGACAACATCCTATCAAGGTATATCCTCTTGTGACATAAATAATTTCTCTTCATCATACTTTCCTCATAATAGAAGGACACTTTGATTATGAGAATATCTTTGCTATCCACCATTTTATGTTTGATGAACAATATGCCCAAGGTACTTTCTTTAGCATCTATCCTCGATTTAAGTATTTAATTTTCTTCACGGGTACCAATGATAACTTGATCATACTTCCTCTGAGTTGGGAACTCAGTTTCCACTATGTCACTTAAGATGTCTGTCACATCATGCTGGATATATTCTTTATCATCTTTGAGCACAGGGTTACTCCACAAGATTCGAGTGTCACTTCTTTCATCAAGTAAACCTTGGGAATCAATGATGTAGTCCTCTATTTGATTTACTTGAAAATAAATAAATTAGATAACATCTTCTACCACACTTAACCCATGCTTAGTTAGCATTAGTTGAACAAAATCCTTTATCATCCTATTGAGGAAGTAACTTTTCACAATCAGAACACATGATGGTCTTGGAGTCAATTTGATGGCTCCAAGATGGAAAATAGGGTCATAGATACTTTCCTCTTAATCACCATATATCATATAGGTTCTTGATTTTACCAATCTAGTGTGATCAATACTTTCATCATTATGGGTAGTCATATCATTTATAGATTGTGTGTTTTTAGCAATCAATCTGTTCTCGTTTCTATTAGTAGTAAAACCAGAAGATTGATTTCGTTATTACTTATCACACCTTCCCCCAATATCTTCACATCTTTTAAAGTACGATCATGGTTAGTAAAAACACCATCGTTAGTTGTAGTTGTATTGACATCAACATATTTAAACATGATCATCATTCTCCTTATGCACTTAAGGCTCTGTCAACATGTTGGACATGATGTCTTACACATCTTTATCACCATATGGATTACTCAAATTTGTTTCTTGGGAATATTCACCAGAAAGACTTTAGAATTTCATGATGTCTCTCATAGGACAAGACCTGAATGGAACATTACTCATATTTCCAAAAACAACCAGATCAAACTTAATCACAAGAGGGATGTTATAGAGAGAATTATCTGATTCATACATCTTGTAGCTAGATTTCAATACACCAATTCTAGCTTTACCAACTACCCTATCATGATTTTCGTTAATCCACACACTAGTCATATGAGAAAGAATTCTAACAGGAAGAGTTGAGTCACAAACATTTCTCTTCTTTAGCTTCTTCTTCTGAACCATTGTAGGTTGTTCAAAATTGGGAGAACCTCCATCCTGATTATCATCCTTCCCTTTAATTATATAATCCTCATGAAATAATTCAAAATCTTGAGTAAGATGTTGAGACATCTTGTCTGACATCCTGGTTGGCCTTTCCTCTTTAAGTGTGTTTTCCTTATCAATGTTGAGACCTTGAAAACCCCCTTATGTCTTCCTCAAATATGGCCTTCTTCATAAGAACTTCTTTTCCTTTGTTGGTGACACCATATTTGGATTTATAAAAGTTCATATTCCACGTTTGATCACATAGATGGTTAATGCTAGGCATATTGGTAGTCGAGCGTTTTCTCAGTAGCACCTTATTTTGACTAGGATTGGTCAATTTTCACAAGCTCATGATTCTTCCATTCGCTCTATTTCCTAGAGTGACAAGAACAATATTTTCTTTATACATTTCCCTAGTGTTGTACCCCAAAATCTGCCCTCGCATTTTACCACAAGAAATCTCAGCTTCAGGCATTTCCTGATTTTTCAAACTGGCTCAAGAATCGGTCAAACAGACTTTTCTCGTCAGTCAGACAAAATTAGGGTTTTATTGATTTTTCAGGGCTCTGGATTGTTTCACACAACTGGCTTAGGGTTTTGGTTGATTCTGGCTCAATTGTGATCAGGCGAATTCTCTTTGGCATTTAATCAGGAATTAAGGTTTTTGTGGGCACATTCTCAGAAAGATTAAAATTCCACAGCACTTTGCAAGTTATTTCGAGATTCGGGTTGAATTCGCATTGTTTTGATTTAATCAGTAGAAGAAGCTGTTGGTTTGAATTCACGTTGGTTTGTTTGAGCCAGCCAAAAGAAATATGCAGTATTGGATTTACAGTGCTTGGTAAGAAATCAGTAAGAAAGGAATGCGTCTGATCAGTTATTGCATTTGACTGTGCGTTGCTTTAGACGATGGAGGCGCCAGGTTCATTTATTTTGATCAACGAAGAATCAATGTTTAGTTGATTATTTATTATTCTAAGAATTAAATATCTGGAATTTAATTTTCATTTGTTTTAATTTAAGGAACTATAAATAATAAGTAAATAATTGAGAAGGGATAAAAAGAATTAAATGGATCAATAGAATTTTTATTTCATATTTAAACATTTGTTACAATTATTATTTAGATACAAGTATGCATTTACGAAGTATTTAAAATAATAATAGTTTACAATGATTAAATTGAAAATAAAAACTATCCTATTTTTCTAAATATTTTCTAAGTCCCTAATTCTTCATTCTTCACTTTGTTCCTCTCCATCCAAATTTTTCATCTGCAAAAGAAAAGAGAAAAGTCAAATAACAGTTAAATTAAATTAAAGAGACAGACAGTTTAAATTAGACTCATCATTAAAAGCAACAACTGGGATCAATTAGTCCTCTTTGCAAATCACGGGATTTCTCCCGGTTCACAAAGAAGAGTGAAAATGTTTGCAAATTATTTGAATGCACAAGTTTAAAAAATGCATAATTCAAAATTGTCAAAATTGCATAAGTTCAAATCTCAAATGGTACTGCACAAATTCAAACCCAACTAAAGGTCCAAACTGAATTGCCAACCAAGTCCAAATTCAAACTTTCTGTCAAAAGCTGTCAAATAAGAGGATATGGCAAGATATCAAGCAAGCAAAAAAGCTGTCAAAAGAGAGAAGAATGCAGAGGAAACATTGTATTGCAAGCAAACAAAATCAAGTTCATCATTTCCCAGCTGTCTACTTTTTCAGAGAAGTACAAATATAAACAATTTTTTAATGTTTTTTTGTACTAAAGAGAGAGAAAAAGAAGAGATAAGGATGCAGGTTTTGAGGCTTTAGGCAGGAGGCATAAGGAAATATACAAAAAGAACTGAACACAGAACAAAAGGGAGAGAAAAAAAACTGTTAAGCCTCATCCTGTCAAAAGAGACAAGCAAAAAAGATACAAAACCTCCATACTGCATAAACCATAAAACATAAAACACCTCCAAACTCAGAACCTGCTACCTCAAGCAATAACCATAACCACCTCAAAACAATAACCTGCAATAAGCCATACCAGCATACAAACCCCTGTCAAACACTAAACCTGCCTAGGCTTTGAAGCAAGCACAAAACCTGTCCTAAACCAATATACAAACCAGCTGAAGCTATCAAACACCTTAAACCTGCATCAGTCAAAACCTATTCAAACCAATTCCAAAAGCATAACCTGTCAACAAGTTCAAATACCAGGCCAAGCCTCACAACAAAACACAAATAATACCTGCATCAGCCTTACCTGCTCAGAACCTCAAGCCTGAAACCAATCCAGAACCTCAAGCCTGAAACCAACCCAGAACCTCAAGCCTGAAACTAGTTCAAGCTTCGCCTGAATCAGTCCAAACCAAAGGCCTAAACTCGAACCTCAAGCCTAATACCAAAACCTGGCCAAAACCATTCAAAAACATCGACCATTCAATCCAAACATAACCAACATAAGCAGAACCAACCAACCTGTATACCCTGTGTTCAATATAAACCATCAAGCTAAAGTATCCAGCCTAACCAACTCTAGACCCTCATAATCTCTTCATCATCGGGCCATCAAACCAACGTACGAAGCAAATTAATCCAGGCATCCAACTCAAGGCAATAAGAGAATAAGAGAGAAAGTATTCAGGGGAAACATAAACCAAAATTCGTTCAGAAGCAACAATAACATTTCAAGCATACAGGCGAGGCCCCCTCAGAATTCTGAGTTCATCATAGGGTGGAAAAGAGGCAACAAGCATACAGTGGTAAAGAAGAAGAAGAAAGAGGTAAATTTAAGAGGAGGTTTTCAGTCAACATCATCAAACCAAGAGTGAGACAAAAGGGTACCAGTTATCCTTGCAAAGCTAGCATCAAGCCCATCGAGCGGTCCCCTCCACCACTAAGCCTCCGAGCATCTCCGCGCCCACCTCCTTCCCCAAACGAAAGGTAGTAAACTTCTTTTCTCTTCCCCTTTTTTTCAACCTCGTTAAAACAAACAAAATCAATTGCCTTAGTCAAGGAGAAGCAGTAAACCATAACATGCAAATAACGAAACTCTAAAAGATACGCTAGACCAAGACGAAGTAAGGGCGATTACCGTTCAGTTCGCTTCATTGAACTGTGGAGGAGGAGAGCTGAGGCGCTGATGGCTTAAGCGAAGAGGACGACTCTCTGAATCCATGGCAAAGAAAATGAACGAAACCTCCATGAACGCGCCGCTGTACACAAACCCTAAAGTGTTTCGTCCAACTGAACAACAAGATCATCTAACCCTAAAACGTTTGCTTCAGCAATGGGCCTAATCCGTTTTAACCTCTTTGAGCCCATTTCTAACCTTTTTCAAACCTTTTATTTATCATCATATATAAATTAACATAAATCCTTTTCTTTTATACTTAAAAACATTTTTTAACACAATCTATTTGTTTTCTAACTTAACATATTCTTTACAATATTACATTAATACTAAAACATATAAAAATTTTTTTTATCTAAAATATCTAATTTAAATTTTATTTGTACATAGTAGATAAATACATTTTTTGCATAATTTAAATTCTTGAACATTTAATTAAAATACATTTTTTCTAATTTAATCCTTGTTTGTTATTTAAAACATACTTTTGTACATAATAAGTAAATATACATTTTTGCGTAATTTAATTTCTTAAAATATTTTTGTACATAACAAATGGAAAAAAATACTTTCTTGTATACATAATTAAAACTTAGAAATATTTTCTTTTCTTAAAACATCATTTTATACACAATATAATTAAACAGAAAACATGTTCTTTTCATTAAAACTTTCTTTTGTACATATTAAAAAAATACAAGATCATTGATTAATTAAATAAACATTTAATTTTTCTTTAGGTCAAAACAATTACCAAACAATACTTTCTTAAATTCCTATTGTCGCACCTGTAAATAATCACATACGCATATACTTGTACACAAAACAATACAAATACACAATACATTGCTCCTATACACACTCGTTTATCTTATACATTGATATTTGTCATTTATATTTGATCGCAAATTCGATTTGGTTGTAACTTATTGGATACTATAAGTCTCATCCCCATTCATACACATGTACCCCCACTCCCGGATACTAATTTTGTAATAGCATAGACTTTACATTTTCGCAATTTACCGCTTTCAATTATACCATGGTTAGACCTAGGGTTTGCATGTACATAAAATCAAACGCTAGATAACCTAATACAAAACAAATACATGAAATCAATACACAATCACACTTGCACCCTCTAGGGTAATCCCACATGTTGCCTTCCAAAATGGGCCATGCTTGCACGTCGAATATCTTTGGCAAAACAAATTCAAATGATCATAAGTCCCTCGATGACGCTTTCGAGTGTTGCCTAAACGGAATGATCATAGTCCCTTCAAAGCCAATTGCCAAAGACACTTGGCATCATTGCATTCATGGTCCATCCGATGACCCGCGCCCGTCCCGAATAAACTTCCTAAACGCAAGATTGTCCACCAAATTCAATGGTGGAACAAAATTGTTAAAAATGGGTTAAAACATAACAAAAACCTTTGAGTACAATAGGGTAGACAAAACTCTTAGTTACTTGAGATCAATTTGCAAAAACACTTGCCCTCTTTTCAAAAACCACAATCCACAACACTTTCAAAACAAACTCTCAAAACATTTTGGAACATCTTTTCGAAAAGATACACGCCTTTGTAAAATATTCGAGTAAAGAATTGTTACAAGGTTAGCCTAAGACAAGGCATCTTCTTCCAAAACATTTTCAAAAACACTCACACGTACACCATTTTCAAGCAATCGAAAATCAAGGCAAGTGATCTAAAAACCAAGTAACTAAGAGCCCATGGATAACCATGGATGAAAAGGGTGCTAATACCTTCCCTTTTCATAATCTACCCCCCGAACCCACGAAACATCTCAAAAGGTTTTTGCTGTGCTTTTTTAACCTTTCCTTTAGGATAAAATAAAAATTCGGTGGCGACTCTTGCTCAATCGCACAAGTGCGAATACGAACGCAAAACCACAGTCAGTTCTCCCGCCGTATCACAGAACTGGCGACTCTGCTGGGGAACTAAATTTTAAAAGTGGGGTTACCTTAGGGTTTAGATCACCTTTACTTTCTTACTTTGATTGACTTGATTGATTTATCTTTTGGGTTCTTGTTTGGGTTTTGTTGTAAATCCTCCACCCGGATTTGGGGCACCTTTTTAGGTAAATAGCAAAAAAACTGTGAGGGAACTGTGCGGGGTATACCGAAACGGTTGAAACAGTAAGCTATGTTAGTGTGACATATTTGTGAGTACCGGTAACCCTTGAGTAGTCAAGGAGAGTACGGGGCCGCTGTGTGATGTCGTGAAGCACTAACGAACTCTTAGAACCTTAATTGACCATCTTAGCCTTTTTAGGGGTAGTAAGATGACCGACTTTGGTGCAGTCCGAAGTTGGTAGATCCTCGATACTACACTCTTTTGAGGATTGTTTTCTTGGAATATTTTGGTCGCCAGTAAGTGGCTAAACCGAAACAATGAACACAGAAAACAATCCAATGATATTGAGCTCCTTAGAACCCGGTTTCTATTTTAGGACAGGATGAGCCAACTGACTTCAAGAGGGTACTTACCTAAACCTCATGCAAGCCTCAACCTAAGGACTTGTTTGCTTTGTGTGAATATGTTTGCCTGTATATACACTCATTTGTTTGTGCATACATGTACATAACATCATGACATCATACCATAGCATTTTCAATAACCTTTTCAAGGATCTCGAGGGTTCTTTGGATGCAGGGTTATGTTGAACCAGACGTCTATCAAGGGGCAAAGGGTTTCTCCTCTAACCAATGCCATCAAAGATCGAGTACAACAACTTGAATCAGTGGCTATGACCCACTCGACATGGTGAGCTTGATTCTCGTGGAAGGACGTCCACCGGTGCAAAATTCTCCAATCCAAGAGCAGAGTTCAACCTCTAACATTTTCTTGTGTTTACCCCAAGAGATCCTTGAAAGCATGCATCCACATGCCATGAATTGCATTTTGACAATCTTTCCCTTTTCAGGTTTCCTTACTCTCCTGCTGTTTATTTCAGCAAGAGATGGCTCTAGAAAGGTCTGTCAAAGACATTCAAGACCAGACTGCTCAGCTGCAGGAGATGTTCCTGAACTTGTCTCTGGGGCAAGATGAGATGAAAGCTCTCCTCACCAAGGGCTTGGAGAATCCCAACAATGCCAGGAGTGACCAGCTTGCGGAGCTACAGTTTGATCTGAAAACCTTAAGGACCCAAGTGATGGGACAGTTGGTGGGCCAGATGGCTCTCATCCAAGACCTATCTCAAAGACAAGAGGAACTCAGAGTTCTTGTCCGCCAACTGCTTCCAAACAACCAACTGGGGCAAACATCTGAGGTCGAAGAGCAAGTCACCGCTCAGCCTCCATCAACTCAAGAAGACAAGGGGAAAGCTCCTTTGCTTGCTTCAGGGTCACAAGCCCATCAACAACCCCGCCAGCGTCAACGGGGTAATCGACGTAAGCAAGAAACATCGGGAAGACAGTTCACGGAGACTGAAATACCATCTTTCTTCATACTGAAGCGTCTGATGGAGGTCAACTTGCTTACCTTAAAGGACCCTCCCCAAAAGCCCAATATCTCATCTCCTCACTATCATCCCGACGCATTTTGTGTTTACCACTCCTACAGCCCGGGACACGACACCAACGACTGTTGGGCCTTGAAGAACAAGATTCAAGATCTGATTGACATTGGGGTGCTGGAATTCATGCCAGACGGTGAGATGAAGATCTTCCGTTAAAGGGTTCTCCACTTGAAGTGACGAAGTTCAAGCTGAAAGACTTTTGCTTCTTTTCGAATTTTCGAAGTTGTAATTTCTTTTGCTGCCAAACAATTATCTGTGGATGTTAAACTCTGTTTTCATTAATGCATTGCATATGTTTGTCTTGAATTCATCCATTCGTTTCACTACTCTTATGCTTTTCTTTATGATATTTGACTCTTGATAAAAAGCTGCAAGCCTTTAGAGGGAGGATGGCGAAATAATACCATGATCTTATACAGTATGCTTTTGAACGGACCTTGCTGATGATGTACAGGCACTTCTTTCAATCCCCAAACACTGGAGTTATAAGGAAGTTAATCCCTAGTCAACCCCTTCGAGCCAAAGAAGTAGGAGTTTTCTGTTCTAAACGATCAAAACCTTTGATATAAACCTGGGGCAGGGTAGTATCTCAGTTAATTCAAAAGAAAATGCGCATTGAAGTCGCAAACTCTTAGTTCTTAATACAATGAATGACGTCAGAAAAGAAAACATTCCGTTGGAATCAAAAGACAAGGGTGGTTCCCTATCACATAGACAGTCAATCTCTCAAAAGCGAAAAGCCCACCGAGCCAAAACCTATAAAGTAGGCTTAAGAAAGCTGGGGCATCCCGCTGACAGTAATCCCGGAAAACGGTAACAGTCAGGCAAAAGTTAGGGATAACAAATCAAAATCAAAATAGTGAGGTCATTACAAAACCCTCAACAACATGAAAAAATGTTGAAAAAGAAAAGGGAGATGATGACTGTCTCCTCAAATTCGACTGGTGAACCATCGCCCAAAAGTCGTTCCAAACTCAAAACAGAGTATGACGCAATTAACTGAGCTTAGGTTGGAGAACATCACGAAGAGCGGGTGGGTACAAATATACTTTGAGCCTTTATCCTTTGTTTCTTAAACCATGAACCAGGCCACGTTACAACCCTTCAAAAGTCCTAATTGAAGCGTGGGTTAGTTCGAAAGCATACTGTTACAAAAGGTATCCTGACTCCTGTAAGGCTTTACTCTAAATCTTGTGTTGATTTGTCTTATAAAAAGTTTTCTGCTAAAAAACGCATTTTTCAAAACTTCGAGACAAACATAAACTTCGCATTACTTGAATATCATTGTCTGCAGTTGGCTTTTTGTTTGACAGCGAAGAAATTCATACAGAGAATGTTCGGAGGAACGAAAACTCTCTCAGTAAGTAAAAATCACTTCAAGAGGATAACACTTCCATTGCAAATCTCCTATCAACAAGGGGCACGACATGTCAAAGTTCAATTAACCTGGGGCAGTCCAGTCGAGGTCCAACAGATCTTTCAAAGTTCAATTAACCTGGGGCAGTCCAGTCAAGATTTCAAGAAATCTCTCAATATGCAGAGTAATCTGATTCAAGACTCCTTTACCACCACTTGAGGCATTCGAATGTCAAAAGTGTTCAACAAATCAACTGTCACCTTTCCAGACTCGATTCCTGTATCCAGCCAGGGCATGTCTAAAAAATCTCCAGATCAACACCTGTAACAAGCCAGGAAATTATCTACATCACCACTTGGGGCATTCGAATGTCAAAAGTATTCAAAAATCCGATGCAGTTTTACACAAGCTCATCTTCAGGAAGCCCTACACCGGTTCCTCTTCAAGACGTCTGAAAACAGTTTATGGATTCTTCCCAACAACGGATGTTAATCTATCAGCTTGTTCAGATGCAACCTTTGAAAACAGTTTACGGACGCTTCCCAACAACGGACGCGGCTCTATTGCTGATTCAACTTCAAGATTTCTGAAAATAGTTCACGGGTTCTCCAAGTAAACGAATGTTAACCTATCACTTGTTCAGATTCTTCTTCAAGACTTCTGAAAACAGTTTATGGATTCTTCCCAACAACGGATGTTAATCTATCAACTTGTTCAGATGCAACCTTTGAAATTAGTTTACGGACGCTTCCCAACAACGGACGCGGCTCTATTGCTGATTCAACTTCAAGATTTCTGAAAACAGTTCACTGGTTCTCCAAGTAAACGGATGTTAACCTATCACTTGTTCAGATTCTTCTTCAAGACGTCTGAAAACAGTTTATGGATTCTTCCCAACAACGGATGTTAATCTATCAGCTTGTTCAGATGCAACCTTTGAAAACAGTTTACGGACGCTTCCCAACAACGGACGCGGCTCTATTGCTGATTCAACTTCAAGATTTCTGAAAATAGTTCACGGGTTCTCCAAGTAAACGAATGTTAACCTATCACTTGTTCAGATTCTTCTTCAAGACTTCTGAAAACAGTTTATGGATTCTTCCCAACAACGGATGTTAATCTATCAACTTGTTCAGATGCAACCTTTGAAATTAGTTTACGGACGCTTCCCAACAACGGACGCGCCTCTATTGCTGATTCAACTTCAAGATTTCTGAAAACAGTTCACGGGTTCTCCAAGTAAACGGATGTTAACCTATCACTTGTTCAGATTCTTCTTCAAGACTTCTGAAAACAATTTATGGATTCTTCCCAACAACGGATGTTAATCTATCAGCTTGTTCAGATGCAACCTTTGAAAACAGTTTACGGACGCTTCCCAACAACGGATGCTGCTCTATTGCTTATTCAATCTCAAACGTTCTGAAAACAGTTCACGGGTTCTCCAAGTAACAGATGTTAACCTATCACTTTTTCAGATTCTTCTCAAGCTAACTCCACTCAGAGTCAAGCTTCATGATCCCCAGCAAAGCTAAAACTTCAAATTATCAATCCCCAGCGGAGCCAGACCATTAAACCTTCTCCCCACAGAGTTTTGGGAGGGCAAATCTTGAGTTCCCCAGTGAAGTAGCCAGAGTTACTTCCCACCGAGCCAAAGATTCTCAATCTTACTTCCCCAGCAGGAGTCTACTAGTTTGGAACTCCCCAGTAGAGGTCATCAGGAATTCTCTTCCACAGCAACAGCCAAGGAATTATTTTCCCGGCAGCGGTCAAGATTCTTTTATCTTCAGCCGTCCAAGATTCATTTATCCTCAGCAAGATAACTCATCAGATGACATGCGCATTCATCACATTCATGTCATAAACATTGATGCCACATACATCATAACATTGCATACAACTAACCCTCTACCTTTCCAGGTAAGATCAGTCGACAGACACAGATCATCTTCCGAGATTCATCCAGAAATAGTTCAGATGTGACCCGGACACGGCGACGTTCTGATACTTACTCCAAGATTCATCCGGATGCAGCTTTGCATGAGATCATTATCAGGAAACCCTACACCGGTTCCTCTTCGAGACGTCTGAAAAACAGTTTATGGATTCTTCCCAACAATGGATGTCAATCTACCAACTTATTCAGGTGCAATTTTGAAAATAGTTTACGGACGCTTCCCAACAACGGATGCTGCTCTATTGCTTATTCAACCTCTTCCAGACTTCTAAAAAACAGTTTACAGATTCTTCCCAACAACGGATGTCAATCTACCAACTTGTTCAGGTGCAATTTTTGAAAACAGTTTACGGACGCTTCCCAACAACGGATGCTGCTCTATTGCTTATTCAACCTCTTCCAGACTTCTAAAAAACAGTTTACAGATTCTTCCCAACAACGGATGTCAATCTACCAACTTGTTCAGGTGCAATTTTTGAAAACAGTTTACGGACGCATCCCAACAACGGATGCTGCTCTATTGCTTATTCAACTTCAAGATTTTGAAAATAGTTCACGGGTTCTCCAAGTAACGGATGTTAACCTATCACTTGTTCAGATTCTTCTCAAGACTTCTGAAAACAGTTTACGGATTCTTCCCAACAACGAATGTTAATCTACCAACTTGTTCAGATTCTTCTCAACTTTTGAAAACAGTTTACGGACGCTTCCCAACAACGGATGCTGCTCTATTGCTTATTCAATCTCAACTCCTGAAAATAGTTTACGGATTCTCCGAAACGTGGACGTCAATCTATTGCTTGCTCAGACCCCCGATTCAGAGATGTTCCAAAACATGGGTGGCTTTCTGATACTTGTCCACTCACCATTGACATACAGTTCAACATAACCAGATGGCATCTATAAGCCCATCCTCCTACCAGCAGTCACCAAATGGCATCTTTAAGCCCATTATCAGATGGCATCTCTAAGCCCATTCCCCGACAAGATTCTATCACACCAGATGGAATCTTTAAGCCCATCACCAAATGGCATATGTAAGCCCATTCACCTCTACCATCACATCGCCGAGTGCAAATTTTCTGGGCACTTTAGTGTCCAATCTTCTTTTACCTTCAAGTCGCGAAAGGCAAACTTGCCAATCTAACTCTTCAGGTCCAAGAAGATTGAACAGGGGCAACTGTTGTACCCCAAAATTTGCCCTCGCATTTTACCACAAGAAATCTCAGCTTCAGGCATTTCCTAATTTTTCAAACTGGCTTAAGAATCGGTCAAACAGACTTTTCTCGTCAGTCAGACAAAATTAGGGTTTTATTGATTTTCCAGGGCTCTGGATTGTTTAAAACAATTGGCTTAGGGTTTTGGTTGATTCTGGCTCAATTGTGATCAGGCAATTTCTCTTTGGCATTTAATCAGGAATTAAGGTTTTTGTGGGCACATTCTCAGAAAGATTAAAATTCCACAGCACTTTGCAAGTTATTTCGAGATTCGGGTTGAATTCGCATTATTTTGATTTAATCAGTAGAAGAAGCAGTTGGTTTGAATTCACGTTGGTTTGTTTGAGCCAGCCAAAAGAAATATGCAGTATTGGATTTACAGTGCTTGGTAAGAAATCAGTAAGAAAGGAATGCGTCTGATCAGTTATTGCGTTTGACTGTGCGTTGCTTTAGACGATGGAGGCGCCAGGTTCATTTATTTTGATCAACGAAGAATCAATGTTTAGTTGATTATTTATTATTCTAAGAATTAAATATCTGGAATTTAATTTTCATTTGTTTTAATTTAAGGAACTATAAATAATAAGTAAATAATTGAGAAGGGATAAAAAGAATTAAATGGATCAATAGAATTTTTATTTCATATTTAAACATTTGTTACAATTATTATTTAGATACAAGTATGCATTTACGAAGTATTTAAAATAATAATAGTTTACAATGATTAAATTGAAAATAAAAACTATCCTATTTTTCTAAATATTTTCTAAGTCCCTAATTCTTCATTCTTCACTTTGTTCCTCTCCATCCAAATTTTTCATCTGCAAAAGAAAAGAGAAAAGTCAAATAACAGTTAAATTGAATTAAAGAGACAGACAGTTTAAATTAGACTCATCATTAAAAGCAACAACTGGGATCAGTTAGTCCTCTTTGCAAATCACGGGATTTCTCCCGGTTCACAAAGAAGAGTGAAAATGTTTGCAAATTATTTGAATGCACAAGTTTAAAAAATGCACAATTCAAAATTGTCAAAATTGCATAAGTTCAAATCTCAAATGGTACTGCACAAATTCAAACCCAACTAAAGGTCCAAACTGAATTGCCAACCAAGTCCAAATTCAAACTTTCTGTCAAAAGCTGTCAAATAAGAGGATATGGCAAGATATCAAGCAAGCAAAAAAGCTGTCAAAAGAGTGAAGAATGTAGAGGAAACATTGTATTGCAAGCAAACAAAATCAAGTTCATCATTTCCCAGCTGTCTACTTTTTCAGAGAAGTACAAATATAAACAATTTTTTAATGTTTTTTTGTACTAAAGAGAGAGAAAAAGAAGAGATAAGGATGCAGGTTTTGAGGCTTTAGGCAGGAGGCATAAGGAAATATACAAAAAGAACTGAACACAGAACAAAAGGGAGAGAAAAAAAAATGTTAAGCCTCATCCTGTCAAAAGAGACAAGCAAAAAAGATACAAAACCTCCATACTGCATAAACCATAAAACATAAAACACCTCCAAACTCAGAACCTGCTACCTCAAGCAATAACCATAACCACCTCAAAACAATAACCTGCAATAAGCCAAACCAGCATACAAACCCCTGTCAAACACTAAACCTGCCTAGGCTTTGAAGCAAGCACAAAACCTGTCCTAAACCAATATACAAACCAGCTGAAGCTATCAAACACCTTAAACCTGCATCAGTCAAAACCTATTCAAACCAATTCCAAAAGCATAACCTGTCAACAAGTTCAGATACCAGGCCAAGCCTCACAACAAAACACAAATAATACCTGCATCAGCCTTACCTGCTCAGAACCTCAAGCCTGAAACCAATCCAGAACCTCAAGCCTGAAACCAATCCAGAACCTCAAGCCTGAAACCAGTTCAAGCTTCACCTGAATCAGTCCAAACCAAAGGCCTAAACTCGAACCTCAAGCCTAATACCAAAACCTGGCCAAAACCATTCAAAAACATCGACCATTCAATCCAAACATAACCAACACAATCAGAACCAACCAACCTGTATACCCTGTGTTCAACATAAACCATCAAGCTAAAGTATCCAGCCTAACCAACTCTAGACCCTCAGAATCTCTTCATCATCGGGCCATCAAACCAACGTACGAAGCAAATTAATCCAGGAATCCAACTCAAGGCAATAAGAGAATAAGAGAGAAAGTATTCAGGGGCAACATAAACCAAAATTCGTTCAGAAGCAACAATAACATTTCAAGCATACAGGCGAGGCCCCCTCAGAATTCTGAGTTCATCATAGGGTGGAAAAGAGGCAACAAGCATACAGTGGTAAAGAAGAAGAAGAAAGAGGTAAATTTAAGAGGAGGTTTTCAGTCAACATCATCAAACCAAGAGTGAGACAAAAGGGTACCAGTTATCCTTGCAAAGCTAGCATCAAGCCCATCGAGCGGTCCCCTCCACCACTAAGCCTCCGAGCATCTCCGCGCCCACCTCCTTCCCCAAACGAAAGGTAGTAAACTTCTTTTCTCTTCCCCTTTTTTTCAACCTCGTTAAAACAAACAAAATCAATTGCCTTAGTCAAGGAGAAGCAGTAAACCATAACATGCAAATAACGAAACTCTAAAAGATACGCTAGACCAAGACGAAGTAAGGGCGATTACCGTTCAGTTCGCTTCATTGAACTGTGGAGGAGGAGGGCTGAGGCGCTGATGGCTTAAGCGAAGAGGACGACTCTCTGAATCCATGGCAAAGAAAATGAACGAAACCTCCATGAACGCGCCGCTGTACACAAACCCTAAAGTGTTTCGTCCAACTGAACAACAAGATCATCTAACCCTAAAACGTTTGCTTCAGCAATGGGCCTAATCCGTTTTAACCTCTTTGAGCCCATTTCTAACCTTTTTCAAACCTTTTATTTATCATCATATATAAATTAACATAAATCCTTTTCTTTTATACTTAAAAACATTTTTTAACACAATCTATTTGTTTTCTAACTTAACATATTCTTTACAATATTACATTAATACTAAAACATATAAAAACACTTTTTATCTAAAATATCTAATTTAAATTTTATTTGTACATAGTAGATAAATACATTTTTGCATAATTTAAATTCTTGAACATTTAATTAAAATACATTTTTTCTAATTTAATCCTTGTTTGTTATTTAAAACATACTTTTGTACATAATAAGTAAATATACATTTTTGCGTAATTTAATTTCTTAAAATATTTTTGTACATAACAAATGGAAAAAAAAACTTTCTTGTATACATAATTAAAACTTAGAAATATTTTCTTTTCTTAAAACATCATTTTATACACAATATAATTAAACAGAAAACATGTTCTTTTCATTAAAACTTTCTTTTGTACATATTAAAAAAATACAAGATCATTGATTAATTAAATAAACATTTAATTTTTCTTTAGGTCAAAACAATTACCAAACAATACTTTCTTAAATTCCTATTGTCGCACCTGTAAATAATCACATACGCATATACTTGTACACAAAACAATACAAATACACAATACATTGCTCCTATACACACTCATTTATCTTATACATTGATATTCGTCATTTATATTTGATCGCAAATTCGATTTGGTTGTAACTTATTGGATACTATAAGTCTCATCCCCATTCATACACATGTACCCCCACTCCCGGATACTAATTTTGTAATAGCATAGACTTTACATTTTCGCAATTTACCGCTTTCAATTATACCATGGTTAGACCTAGGGTTTGCATGTACATAAAATCAAACGCTAGATAACCTAATACAAAACAAATACATGAAATCAATACACAATCACACTTGCACCCTCTAGGGTAATCCCACATGTTGCCTTCCAAAATGGGCCATGCTTGCACGTCGAATATCTTTGGCAAAACAAATTCAAATGATCATAAGTCCCTCGATGACGCTTTCGAATGTTGCCTAAACGGAATGATCATAGTCCCTTCAAAGCCAATTGCCAAAGACACTTGGCATCATTGCATTCATGGTCCATCCGATGACCCGCGCCCGTCCCAAATAAACTTCCTAAACGCAAGATTGTCCACCAAATTCAATGGTGGAACAAAATTGTTAAAAATGGGTTAAAACATAACAAAAACCTTTGAGTACAATAGGGTAGACAAAACTCTTAGTTACTTGAGATCAATTTGCAAAAACACTTGCCCTCTTTTCAAAAACCACAATCCACAACACTTTCAAAACAAACTCTCAAAACATTTTGAAACATCTTTTCGAAAAGATACACGCCTTTGTAAAATATTCGAGTAAAGAATTGTTACAAGGTTAGCCTAAGACAAGGCATCTTCTTCCAAAACATTTTCAAAAACACTCACACGTACACCATTTTCAAGCAATCAAAAATCAAGGCAAGTGATCTAAAAACCAAGTAACTAAGAGCCCATGGATAACCATGGATGAAAAGGGTGCTAATACCTTCCCTTTTCATAATCTACCCCCCGAACCCACGAAACATCTCAAAAGGTTTTTGCTGTGCTTTTTTAACCTTTCCTTTAGGATAAAATAAAAAGTCGGTGGCGACTCTTGCTCAACCGCACAAGTGCGAATACGAACGCAAAACCACAGCCAGTTCTCCCGCCGTATCACACCTAGTATCCCTACTATTATAATATTGTCCTTCACTTGGGGAACCTCTACGTGTTTTATGAGCTATGTGTCTAGTTTAATTAGGTTTCCACTTCTTCTTCTTAGCATGAACTCTCTTGCATCCCCATTTCTTCAACATTTATGACCTCCCAAGATGTGGATATCCATGCAGTATGTAATAATAAGGCCTCATATGTCCTAATTTATCACACTGATGACATTTCAGAGGAAGTTTCTTATTACTACTATAAAGAGGTGACACATGTTTCACACGATTCTGTGACATGTGGTCTATCCTCATAATCTAAGTCTTCATTTCAGGAAGGACAATATTTATTGATGGAATCTTCATGTTTTTCTCTTTCATGCTCGTCCCAAAATTTACTCCCTTCATGTGTCTAGACATCTCTCCAAACTCCACCATTACATCAATAATATTCAAATTCATTTCATATTGTATCATGTTTTCTCATTTTTAATTTAGAGACAAAACCTCTTTTTCTACACAAGTAGTGGTTAAGGAAAGCTTATCTGTTTCCTTCTAAATTCCTCATATGCTTTTCTTCTGGTTGTCTATTGTTAAGCATGCTTCTTTCCACTTGATATGCAAGTGCATGAATTATGTATAAAGTTCTTCTTCAAACAAGTCTTTATTAATAGATACACTTACAGACTCAATTTTTCCAGAATAATCCATAACAATATTGGCAGTTTCTTCCTCACTTTCATTATTAGAATAAAAAAAGTGATGAAAAATTCCTTTTTCTATTTCTTTATAAAGGTAGGACATTCTGATTTAATGTGTCCAAAGCCTTCACATTCAAAGAATTGAGTACCCTTGTCACCATTGGGTTTTTCTTCACTCTTGCCTTTGTTTTGGGAACTAATGTTGAGCTTCTTGTCTTGGACATTTGTCCTCCACATTCTATCTAGATACTTCAAAGAATTGTTGAGAAGTTTACCAAGAAGAGCTATAATATCTAACATGCTATCCTCTTTATCACCTTGACTTCCATCTCACTCAATGTTAGAGACAAAGGCTATATCTTTGTTCTTCTTTTCAGTCCTATCATTGATGGACATCTCAAAGGTTTGCAAGGAACCAATGAGTTCATCAACATTAATGTTTCTTAGGTCCCGAGCTTCTTCAATAGAAGTCAGTTTCATATCAAACCTCTTAGGCAATGATTTGATAATTTTTCTGGCAAGATTTTCTTCAGACATTTTTCACCTAAGACAAAAGAAGTGTTGGAAATATCACGCTCACAGATAGACGCATATTCATTCACAGATTCTCAAACTCAGTTGTAAGTAGGTGCAACCTTGAAATACGCACTATTGATGCGCCTTCATGTGCAGTTTTGAGAATCTCTCAGGCCTCTTTAGCTTCAGAACATGCATTGATCAATCTGGACATGTTCTTGTCCACGCCATTGAAAATAACAATCAAAAGCTTAGATTTTCCTTGAGCTTCATCATCTTCAACATCAATCCAATAAGCTTTTGGTTTCAAACTGGATGTACCATCTTCAAAAGTAACCATTGGATGTTTCCAATAATCATAGTTGGTGCCATCTAAAACTAGTGGTTTGTTGAATGATCCTCCATCTCTCATTATGTCTATTTATACATAATTTATCATTATTGGAGCTCACCCAACAGGATAGGATTCCTACTCTGATACCAATTGAAAATCTATTCCTCAAGGGACATATGTTGGACACGATGTCGTGACAACTGGATCGACAAGTTGAACTAGAATCACCACAATAAACACAATCTAACTTATACAAGATGATGGAGCATAAAAACAATAAATTACAAAATAATTGGAAACCCAGTTCGATGCAACAACACCTATTTCTGGAGGGTTATATTCCAATCCAAGAAAAGAAATTCACTATTAGTAGTTTAGTACACTTAGTCGTAGAAGCAACAATAAACCTTATGTTGTTCAATGCCTCTTCCTAACACTACCCAATGAATTTTTATCCAGGATTCCCACTAAATATAAGACACCCTCTCAATTTATTTTCACTCAAACACTAACCCCTTAGTGTTACAATCAATAAACCCTAATGATAAACTTTAATTAACAATATGAATGATGTTGAATTTTACAATTCAACTAGACAAACCTACAACTATGCCAAGTTACTAAAACATAGCGTGGTGTACATACTACAGTAACAAGGACTCAAATAACCCTAACACTCTAAATATATTCAATGAATTGCTTGCTTACTAATGTAGGTTTAATCTCCTTATATAGCATAATAATTCTGGGCTTTTCTCCTTAGATATATGATATGATTTCGTCTAGAAATAATGCAAAGTTTGTTGGATATTATCTGTTCCATAAATATCTTCAGCAAGATATTATTTGTTATAATTTAAATTCAAATTTATATATGAATTGGTATTTGTCCAGTTGTCAAACAAATCACCAAATCATATTTCTAAGCCAATAGCAATAAAATCTGATCCAATTTTTGACCAGAAAATCTTCCTAAAAGCATTAGCATTAACCTGTTGCACAAGGCCTAGATGTCGTACCAACATGCTGGGATATCGTGTCTAACATGTGTCTATTATTCAACTTCATACAACTTAAGCCATCTAGATAATCTTGAACACTTTTCCATGTTGTTACTTTCCAAAATGCAGTTAATCCAAAGGGCCATTCTAAAAGGAACTACAAATAGATTAGGATAATCAATTAGGCAATGCAAGTAATCAATTATTGTGGCCCAAAATGGAAGGCTTAGATATAGAGTTGTAACCAATCGTTAAGAGACAACCACAATCAAATATAAACTCAATTATCCATTAACCAATCCATTATTCCATAGATCAAATCGATTAGACAATTTCAATAAGTCTCCTAATCAATTGAACAGTTCCCTAATCAACTATCTATGTCCTTAAAACATTTTTTAGTGATTGTAATTAAAAAATGAAAGGACTTTGAATGATTTTAGTGTATGTGTTATTTATCCTTAATGTTTCTAGAAATTTCCTAGTGTGTTTGAAGCAACTTGAAAAATACATTTGACCAATGAAGTCGCCACCAAATTTTATTGATTACTAAAAAGGAAACGGAAAAAGATCGAATAAAACCCATGAAAGAAAAAGAAATTGTCATCGCAACCAAGAAATGGTTCGGGAGTCGGTTATGCAAGGGGAAGGTATTAGCACCTGAAAACTCTAAAGATTTGACTAACTTTGGTAAAACAAGATGATGAACAAGATGTTAAAATATGTGAAGAACAACATGTCGAACAAGATGTCCTACCATGAAGACTCGACATCTTGGACTGCTACAACAAGATTTTGGTAAATCTGTTCCAAGATTAAAGGAGTGCTTTAGCAGTGGATCAAGGAATATTTTAACAGAAGATTCAAAGCCCATGGACAACTGAAGATTATAAAAGGAAGACTTAGACCTAGGGAAATTTAACTAATTCTTGTGTAAAACTTAGGCAAAGTAAAAAAATAAGGGTTTAGAGTTTTCAAAGTCGTGTACTTTCTTGTGTTGTAAGTCATCCTTTGCATCGATTTGATACATAGTGGTAGACATAGTTTTTATGCAGATTCAGAAGCATTTAGGAAATGAATTGTATATTTTTCTTGGATGAAGATTTAAAGCAAATCCAAATATGTTTCTTAGTCAAGAGTTTTGGCTGAACTTTATATTAAAAGGGGTGTCTTTCAAGTAGTTTAATACAGGTACCGTGGGTTGTGACTATTAGATATCACTGAGGTGATTTAGGGAGTGGGATGGGTTTCTCTTATTTTGGATGAAGTTCTAAGATAAATATTGCGTTGGGTAGTGGTTAGGTAAATTGAGGTTGTTTACCTGTAAACTCGAGGTTGTTTACATAAAATAATACTACTGATAGTGGAATCTTCTTTCTGGCTTGGTAGCCCCCAAAGTAGGTGTTGTTGTACACCGAACTGGGTCATCATATCCTTGTGTTATTATCAATCTCCAAGTTTATAGTTAAGTATTTTCTTGATTGTATTGACATGTTGTTGACTGGAAATTTTGACTACATGGGTTTTAGCTGAAATGATATATTTTAGAGAATATAGTTTGAAAGAAAGAATAAAGGAGTTTGTGTGAAGATTTCGTCAGATGAAGAGCTAATAAAAGTTTTGTTTTATCTAAGTATTGGAAAATGGTTCATACGCGAAACATAGAGATTTCAAGTTATTCAAAATATCATAAGGCATATTTCGACCGTCACGTTTGGCGTTTGAAAACAAGGAGTTTTCAAATTCAAAAGATTGATCTTATCCAAAGAGACACGTGTAAGCTTAAAGTTCAAAGGCGCATGCAAATGTTGGATGTTGCAACATATTATTTAGAGACTGTTTGGTCGAAATTAGTATAAATAGGGGTCTTAGTGTTAGGATTCAGTGTGTTCACATCTTTGTACAAAATACTCAAAACTACCTAAAGTACCAGCGTTAGAGAAATGAGTTCCTGAGAATGTATGTATGATGCACCAATTTTATGTTTATTGTTATCTAACTTTAATTGAAAGCTTTATACATTCCTTTAAATTTCAGTCTAAATCTATTTACATTCCAGTCTTTCCTTTAAAAGCATTACCTTACTATTTACGAAGTAATAATTGAAATAATATTTGTCTAAAAGAATGAAGATGTTGTCGAAAACGCTGTTCGTTTTAAGAATAGAAGTTTTGAATCAGAACGCATGTGCTTAGGATCAATCTAGTCGATCCTACAAGTTACCATTTTTATTTGATTTGGAAGACCATCAATTGTTTACCAAATTTCACGGTAAACAAATTGGCACACCCGGTGGGACCTGTGTTCAATATTTATGTTATTTTTCTATTCCTATAAAAAGTTTTTGAAAATCTTCATCATCTTTCTGTATTTTTCTATGTTGTATGAGACTTAGGAGTGGTAAATTAGCCACAAACAACAAGGAAATAGCCAAAAGAAAGTACATTAGGAAAATGGCGAATCCAGGAAAGGAAGTAATCAAAATCCTTATAACAATGATGAAGTACAACCCCCAGTCACTTCGACACGGGGAAATACAGTTTCCACGCCTTCTTCTGAGGCCATATTATCATCAACAAGTTCGAGACCAATGCAATCGAATACTTACACGGGCTCTCTTTTAATTTTCGTAGGCCCTCAGGGGGGAAATATTTTTCATAGGCCTCAGGGGCCACCTGATTTTTCCATGCCTTAAAATGGTCGTGAGCGGCCTTATGGCATGCCATCTCATTTATAATGGGTTTACATAATTCTAATTCAACATATTCAGGTCCTGTGATGAATGTCACTTCGCCATTACAAAGTTCTGGATCTGCGGTTAATACCAAGGGTCGAAACATCCAACCACAAATCCAAGGAGTTTCTTCCTAATTACCAAACCTAACAAATCAATCTGCAGCAGTAATTAGACAACAAATGGATGAGAGTAACCATGAAATGGTCCAAATGCTTGCACAATGAATGGTTTCGCAAATGACGCGCATCACTGATTTATTTTGTGTGCCCCAACCAACAACACATCCTCAGAGGGAATGGGTTAGGGAAAATCAAGGGGTAATCTTAGAAGAAGACCTAACAATTAACCAAGTTCAACAGAATCAAAGAAATCTACCCCAGGCGAATATGGTAAATCAGGGATGAATGGTCGAAAGGCCTAGAGTTGCGAATGTAGAAATACCTAGGGTTGAACCCTTTAGGAAAGAACCACAAGTGTTAAGGCCACCAGAACCTAGGGTTATAATGGTAAATAGAAACCAAAATTCTGAAGAAGTTTTATACCAAGTTCGACATGACAATATGGCAACAGACAACAATCTGGTAGCCATGGTCGAAAGAAGTATGGCACGAAATTGTGTAAATGTAGGCCTTACTAGGACAAATTATACTTCTCCTTTATCTGAATATATTCTAAAGATTGGACATCCTAGGGGTTGGAAAGTTGCAAAGTTCATAAAATTCTCTGGTGACACCAGCGAATCAACGGTCAAACATATAGCCAGGTATCTTATCGAGGCTGGGGACATAGCGAGAAAACCTAAAGATAAAATATTTTCCTAGCTCACTAATCAAAAATGCTTTCACATGGTTTACTACCCTTGTAGAAAATTTTATCCAAGATTGGACGCGTTTAGAAAGGATATTCCATGAACAATTTTATGTAGGTCAATTGAAGATAAGTATCAGCGAATTGGCCAGCATTAAGCGCAAGTTTAGTGAGCTAATTTATGATTATCTCAATAGATTCCGCCTGCTAAAGGAAAAATGTTTCACCCATGTAGCGGAACATGAATTAGTTGAGATGGCTACAAGAGGATTGCATTTCTCCATCAGAAAGAAATTGGATCCCCATTACTTAAGGGATATGGCCCAATTGGCAAATAGAGTTCGACAAGTGTAGCGCTTGAAGGTCGAAAAGACCAAAGCAAACAAGATCCATCGAAAGGAAAGAGTGTTATACAACGAAGTAGAGGAAGACCAACAAGAAACATATATTGAACTCCATGACTTCAAAGAAGTTGAAGTCGATTTGGAAGAGTTAAAACAGGGACCGCCATATCCTTGTAAAGTCATGGCTCCTTCGAATGGAAAAAAATCCTATCGAGCCTGAAAAGAAGGATAAACTCCCAAAAAAGACATATACCTTCGAAGTCACGAAATGTGACGAAATATTCGATTTATTAGTAAATGATGGTCAAATGATAGTACCACCTGGTGCTAAAATTCCTCATTTAGATTAACGGAAGAAAAGAGGTTTTTGAAAATATCACAATTTTTAAGGGCATAAAACCTCACAATGTTTTCTTTTCAGAGATTTGATTCAAAATGCCATCAAGGAAAGAAGGCTGAAGTTTGGTGACAAAACCAAGCCACAAATGAAGGTTGATGTTGATCCGTTAAATGTAGCAGAAACTAACTATGCTGAACAAGTTTCTATCAACATGGGGGAGATTGTTGACAAATTTGATCCAAATGCTAAAATAATAGAGGCTACTTAGGGCCTCTCCAATGATTAACCTGTCAACTAGACTGCTGAGGGTCTAATGAACCAGAAATTCGAAGGCAACATTTCTGAGGATGTTGTGCCGAATGTTGAAATGTTTAAGACCACTGAAGGTCTCAGAGTTAAGTTTGAGGAGATTAGGACTAATGATGGTCCTAATGTCAAAGTTAACATGGTGGATTTAAACCAACCTTCCCTAGAAATGGAAGAAGTCGAAAGGCGTCTCCAAAGAGAAGATGCACTGTTGAACAAAACCTACCCAAAAGCTGGAGAAAGCTTGTTGGACTATTTGGCTCGGTGCCACAAAAAGAACTTCGAAGAATTGATGTGCCCAAGATGCAATATCATTTATGATAAAAAAAAAAGCAGAGTTTATAAACAAACCCAACAGGCTTGAGCTGGGGGTAATTGGAGGAAGGGTGATTCGATGGAAATGGTCTACCCAAGAGCTGGCTAAAGCTAGCTAGGTTTTCTTGTCCATTTTCATAAAATGCAATCAAAATGCTTAATGTGCCCTAGGTGCAGCATTGTCTACGATCGAAAGGTGTCATAGGAGTATGAACGAATCCATTATTCCTGAACTATGGGTAATTGGAGAAGCCAACATAATAGTTTCACTTTTGACAAAACGGGAGTTCCAAGAAGGGTTAATAGCCCACATCCTAAAGAAAATCGAAGGGTTACCTTCAAACTCCCAGGAAATGTCCCTACTGATAAATGGACTAAGCCAAATGAAAATAGAAGAGCAGGACAAGGAAAATGGAAGAGTTTTGAGTTGGGAAGAGGATCATCAATTTATTATAGGAAAGAGTTCCAGATATCAAGACAACAAACATCTAAATATGATAATTACAAGGGAAAAAACCCAATGACAAGGACCTAGTGGCGCAGGCACCAAAGGATTAAGAAGGCTCACAAGAAGTTAGCAGAAAAGGAAATAGGGGAGTAAAGCAGCAATCAATGTCCCCCAATAAACATCATTGAAAAGAAACGACCTGTCGAAAGAAGACTTTTTCCCCAAAGAAGGAGATAATTGGAGAAAAAGTCCAAAAAAATCCAACCAATGATGATGACGTGATGATAGATGATTTCGAATCAGACGGGGAGTCTTCACTTAACGTCAATTGCAACATGGTGTTTATACTTCCACATGAATATGATCAAGTGATGGAAGTGGAGGATTCTGCAAAAGTGGATGAGAAGTAAAATTCTTTTTTCAAACGTCCTGGTCAGTCAATGAAGAACCACCTCAAGGCTCTATTTAGAAGAGGAAAGGTGGAAGGAGTAGGGATCAATAAGATTTTGGTTGATGGTGGGGCAACCGTAAATTTGATGCCTCAATTCATGTTAAAAAGAATAGGTATGTTCGACATATACATTAAGCCACACAACATGGTGTTGTTTAACTATGAAGGAAATATAGGACAAACGTTGTGTGTGGTACAATTAGATCTCACTATGGGTTCGATCACCAGATCTACTATGTTTATGGTGATTGAGGTAAAAACAAATTACAACATGCTATTGGGGAAAAAGTCCATCCATGGCATATGAGCAGTCCCCTCTTTGATGCACCAAAGAATAACAATTTGGATGGAAGATGGGATATTTGAAAATGTTGAAGCAAATCAGAGTTACTACGTGGTAGAAATTAACCATGTAGATAAAAGAAACTTTGATAGAAACTTGGAAACCATAGGGTGATGTAATTGAGCTGGTGAAGCCTACTCACCCAACATAAATTCCCTATATTTCTTGACTTTACACCCAACTCATGGGTTCTAGTGGGACAAAGAAATAACAGGAGAGGAAAACGAAGTGGAAGGATTTCCAGGATTACGGTCAACTGGCTGGACCGATGAAGACATTGACCATGTCTGAGTCAGATTTTTTTAGAAAGAATTCGGCTTATCTAGCCGAAAAAAAATTAAGAGTGGTTTTAGAGGCCGGATTAAATATATGGTTGTCAAAGCCAAAGGTGAAGCTGCCCATGCGAAGGGTCCTGGGGTGTACTTCAAACCAAAACCCCTAGATGAAGAAGACCCTTTCGAAGGGAGTGACCGGAGGCTAGATACAATTGACGATGAAGAGACTTTAGGATTCGAGAAAGATCCTGTAGTGCAAAATGCAAATATGAGGGCACAAGATCTACTCGAAGAAATTGATCTCGGTGATGGGTCCATCAAAAGAACCACGTACGTTAGTGCTAAGCTAAGCCTAGGAGAAAAAGCAAAAGTAACCCAATTACTAAAAGAATACAAGGATTGTTTCGCTTAGGACTATGACGAAAGTCCTGGTTTAAGCAGAGACCTGGTCGAACTAAAGTTGCCTATCAAGGATGGAAAGAAGCCCAACAAGCAGGCTCGCAAGAGATTCGCACCGGAAGTGCTCTCAAAGATTAAGGAAGAGATCAAAAGATTCCTCTGTTGCAAGTTCATCCTGGCCACAAGGTATGTCGAATAGATTGCAAACATAGTTCCCGTTATTAAGAAAAATGGGTCTTTGAGGGTGTGTATAGATTTTCAAAATTTAAATGCAGAAACCCCCAAATACGAATATCCAAAGCCCGTGGCATAAATGCTCATTGATTCAGCCGCATGTTTCGAGTATCTTAGTATGCTTGATGGATATTCTGGATATAATCAGATTTTCATTGCTGAGGAAGATGTACCTAAAATAACTTTTCGATGCCCCGGGGCACTAGGCACCTATGAATGGGTGGTCATACCTTTTAGTTTAAAAAATGATGGGGAAACTTATCGTAGAGCTTAACCAAAATAAAACGAAAGCCATTATGGAGACTAAAGTGCCAACAACAAAGAAAGAATTGCAATCATTTCTTAGGAAGATAAACTTCTTGAGACGATTCATTTCGAACTTGAGTGGGTGTACCCAAGCTTTCTCTCCTCTTCTGCGCTTGAAATAAGGAGAATTCGACTGGAAACAAGAGCATCAAGAAGCGTTTGACAAGATCAAGAAATACCTTGTCAACCCTCTTATACTACTACTTCCTTGTAGAAATAAGTGTATGAGATTGTATATTTCTGCGTCTCATATAACTATAGGCAGTATGTGTAACACCCAAATTTTTAGAAGTTATTTATTTAATGAATTATTAGGAGTATTTATGAATAATTGATGTTTTATATGATTATATGTGTGATGTGTTGGTATGAGGTTGTGAATGATGTGAATTATGATGATTAGAAGTATTAGAATGGTTAAATAATTATTTAGTAATTATTTGGATTATTATTGAGAATATAATAATAGGAATAACTATTTAAATGGCTATTTTAATTAGAGTGGCGTGTTGGTAATTAGTAGGAAGAGTGAGGACGTAATGGTAAATAGAGATTGACTAAGCGAGGGAAATTGAGGAAGATATTAGGGGTCCTTTTTTATAACAGAGAAGAGATAGTTGTTATTCTCACAATCAATCGTGAAAGTTGGAGAAGAGAGGCTAGCGCACAAAGGCTTTGGAGAGAGTCATCGTAAAAGGCACGAAGAACGTAATCAATCACTCGAAGCAATAAGGTAAGGGGTGTTTATATAATTATTATATTTGATTTAAGTGGTAGGTAGAGGTAGGGTTTTCCTTAGGTTTCATAGATGGTGATTCAATGTTGTTTGATGGAGAATTGATAGATTAATGATGAATAATGGCCCGTAAATGTTGTCTAATTGATGTAGTATATTAAGTTGTTGATAGATGATGAATCCCTATGATTAGATGATGTTTTAGGACCTATAATGTAGTGAAAATTGCAGAAAAATTGCAGAAAAATTCAGCACAAAACATCATGCATCGACTCATGCAGGTACAAGACTCGGTATGCATCGAATCATTGGGTTGACCTGAGCACACCCGAGGCAGAAATAATACCTATGCGTCGACTCAAAGGGGGCATGCGTCTACTTAAGCAATCCAATTTTTGAAAGATTTTTCTAAAGGCTGTAACTTGAGTTTCCGTACTCCGTTTGAGGTGTCGTTCAAAGCATTAGATATCTAATGCGATAAACTATATTTATAAGGAGTAAAATGAAGAATAATAAGGATAATTCTAGTAACCAAGTTAGGATATAATTAGTTTCCCTATGTTGAATTGCTATGATGTTTTGTGGTAATGAAGTATGATGATGATATGACAATCTTATGATAATGCTTGGTTCACAATGATGATATGTTGTTAATATGATGATTGTGTTTTATAAGATGATATGATGATGATGCTTTGTTTATATGAGTACATATGATGAGGTTTATATGATGATGTTGGTGAATACATGAATGATGATGCGTATGACTAGTTGTGGTCGTCTATATTGTTGTTACGCATCATGCATCCATTGGAAAACTTTGGTCCGTTTTGATGATTTAGGATGTTGGTCCAGTGATTTGGTCTCAATTCCATTGTGTGGATTTGGGATGTTTATGATTTGCTTCGGTTCCAAGTGGGAATCGATCCTATGATTGGGGTCTTTGGAGGGTGATGTCCCTGTGTCCATCAAATGAATTGGTACCACATGCATGAGTCTATGTCCTTGCACTATATCTTATGTGGCATTGCATGGTTCTTAAATTGATGATGATGTATTATGTTGTTGAATTTGTATGATTGTTGAGGTACTTGGAATATAACAATGCTGAGTTTATATTGTGATACTTTTGGTTTATTCTGCTATGTCTATTACTTATATCTTATATAATGATTGTGATGAACTCACCCTTTCTATTTGAATGTTGCCTTTACATGGGTAACATGCAGGTAATCAGGAGTATTCCCTAAAGGCTTAGAATAATAGCTTGGAGCATGTGTTTTATTTTCGTTGAGTCTAGAAGGTCTTTCTCTTATATGTAACATCGAGGACGAGAACGCTTTAATTTGAAAACTATTTTGTTCTTGTTTTTTTATGATATTTAAATTCTTTCCATGGAGTTTAAATTATGTTGAATTATGACCCATGAATCATTGGGAACTATGAAGTGTTTTAATGAACTTGTTTGAACTATGATTCCGCTGCAAGTATGTGAAACCTTGATAATGGATATGTACATGAATAATTTTGAAAACCTGTGTTACGGAGTAAGACTAGCACGTATGATTATTTCAGGAATAAAATGTGATGCCCTTTTGTTGTATTACTCTGATATTATTTTAAATAATTATGAAAATTTTGTGGGGTTTATAAGGGGGTTACATTAGTGGTATTAGAGAAGGTCAGTTCATCCGACTAGGATTTATATGATGTCTATTCCTTGTTAATCGATTAATATCAAATACTATCGATCTGTTGATAGTTCTAATGTTGGTTGTCTATAGGTAGAGTTATGGCTTGAAAAAGAAATGATAATGCGATTGCTAATGCTTTAGAAGCCATGGCTGAGGCATGCAGAACCAGCATGGACAACAGAACCAAAATGGAGGGAATGATGACGAGGCTCGTGCTTGGGGAAGATTCCAGAAGAAAAATTTGCCTATCTACAACGGCAGGCACGATGCTGATGGTGCATGTGATACGATGGGAAGAACTGACTGTTTTTGGAATGCTGGTTCGCGTTTTGCATTTGTTTTCACAAAATGTCGCGGTAAGCAAGAGTCGCCACCGACTTTTATTTTATCCAACAAGGAAAGGAAAAAAGCATAGAAAAATTCCTTTTTTGAGATATTTCTGAGTACGGGGGGTAGATTATAGAAATTGGAGGTATTAGCACCCTTTCTATCCGTAGTTATCTACGGGCTCTTAGGTACTTACTCATCATTTTCAAAATGTTTTCTTTGTGCTTGTGGGTTTTGAAAAGTTTTATTTTTAACTTCGATTTAACTCTTGCTTTTGTCTTCAAGAATGCAATGAAGTGTTTTCGAAAACTTGTTTGTAAAAGGAGTGTAAGTGTGAGAAAAAGTTTTTTTATTTAGACGAGCAAGTATCTAAGAACTAATCTACCTACTCGAAAAAAAGGAATCGTTCTATGCTAATTTCCTTTAGACAATGCTATCCCACAATGGATGAGTAGGTAGCACCGTTGTTGGAGTTTGAGGGTCAATTCGAAAGAGGAACATACGGTCACTAAAGCAATGTTAGGATATCTTAGCGGTAACCCTAATGTCTTAGATCATGTATTCGAGGCAAAAATTTCCGAGGCAACCATTTTGAGGCAACTATGATCTTTTAGACAAGAGGGCGACCTCTAAAATACCCTATACTCAATGACCGTGTACGAAGGCAACCAAGTGGGGTGTACCCTAAGAGTGCGCATATGCGAGTGTATTGATTTCAGTTATTTTTATCTTTGCACATATTTAGGGTGATCTAATTTGATTTTAGATTAAGCATTCATTCTTGTCATGCAAGCCCTATTATCAAACATCTAACAGTTGTATAATTTGCAGAAATTAAGGGTTCGGAAATTAAACTAAATTATTACAAGGCGTCAGGTATTTACATCGCCAAAAGCAACCCTTTGAAAATAAAATAAAAGCGGAAAAATAAATAAATGTCCTAATTATTTATTACAAATCGGGAGCAGATACATTAATTGGATAAATAAAGAATAAAACGCGCGAGGTGAAATTGAATCGAATGCGAGTTTAGGGTTTTGACCCTTTTGATTAAAGAAAATGGTCTTTTTGTTGTTTTTATTTAAGAAAAGAAATTAAGTCCTAACTTAATTACTAAATTAATTATTAAATAAATAAATTAATAAAAAATAATTAATGACATATTTTTGGAATTTTTGATTATTTTAAGAAAGAAAATAAAAATAATTAAACTAAAGTTAAAACCTAATTAATTCTAATTGATTTTATTTATTTACAAAATAAATTAAGGTTACCTAATTAATATCCTAATTAATTAATTAGTATTTATTAATAAAAAATAAAAGTTCTAAAATTTAATTGGACAAAAAATTTTTTTTGGTGATTTTTGATAAAAAGGAATTAATGTTATTGGTTAGTAATTAATTAAAAATAATTAAAAATATTAAATGAAAATAAACAAAATAAATAAAAAAAGAGTGAGAATGGGCCTGTTTTTGAGGTGTGGATAGCAATTTCGCTGGCCCATTTGCTGAAGGTCCAATTGACTTTTCTGATTCAGGGCCTTGGCGTTGACCTGGTCCATAGTATGCTTGCAATATTGGCCACCAGATCTGGCCATCTGGCCATCTGGCATGTTGATTGGTGAGGGAGTACGATGGAACTCAGGCTTGAATACACACTAGATCTCCTGAAATAATTGAGAAAAATGACAAATGCTGGAGGCAGGGATCGAACCCTTGACCTCCAGCCCCATATGCCTTGGAATCCTGCGTGGCAACCACTAGGCTGCGTTGTTCTTTTTGTTATCATAATGCAAAACAATCATAATATGAAGAAAATGAAATATAGTGGACAAAAATATAAAAAAGGTGCGCTGGTTTGAATAGACAAATGGGGGAGTGCCAACGCATCATCCCAGTCCTCCCTCCGTAGCTAAAACTCTGTAACACTTATAGCTACAGACGTTGGTCGTCACTACAAGTCGTGCTTATTCAAAATTCTCCTAGAGGCCATGAAAATGATTTCTAAGACCATGGTTGAACTCGTCATCTTCTCTTGATTGCAACCATGCCCATTATTAGGGCTAATTGTTCCTGAAACGAAAACCCCAAAAACAAAAACGAAACCCTAACAATGGTGGATCTCGTTACAGGTCATATAAATGCAATTGAGTAATACCAAAAGCTTGCAAATGATTTGTAGATCCAGAATATGCTATCAATTCATGCTAACTATGCCTAAATTTAAAAATACAAAATCAAAAACATGGTGAGTTCGTGAGTGACTTACAGTGCACTGGGAGGTATGGAAATGCGTGGTTTTGCTTGCTCTCACTTGTGGAGATTGCCAGGAAGAGATTGAGACCAACACCAAGCCTTGAAACTGCCTCTAGACTTGATTTCGATCTCACACTTTTTTGGTGTTTTTGCAGATTTGGTTCTTGCTCTCCAACTGATCTCCAACCCCTATTTTTGTCTGCCTCGCTTCCTTATGTATTGTACCATACATTAGGTTAGAATTCCCTGTCCAAATCCTCCTCTTTCAATGTTTGGATATTTGATTTGATTTTCTTTTACAACCTTCCAAATTTGGTCCAAATCCCATCTTTTTGTACACTTATGCCTTGATACGAGTTTGATGATGGCAAGCTATATAATGAAACCTGAAATCACCAAAAAATCTTTGTTATCAATGCTTTTGGATTTTTATTTGATTATTTTGATTTAAATCAAATTAATTCAAATAAAATCAAAATAATTAATAAAAATATGATATGGACACATGGCTAAGGCTAGAGCACGTGGGCTACAATGCAAACTCAAAACAAGTGAAAAAGAATGGGCCCATTTGGCAAAATTTGAAGTTTTGGGGATAATTGACTTTTGGCAATTTTGCAAAAAAAGTCCAACTTCAACAATGCATAACTTCTTCAATTTTAAACTTTTGGAGGTGTTATTGGACTTTTTAGAAATATTGAGATGTCCTCTAAGGAACCATTTTGGTATCATCTCAATTTGATATTCCATGCCCAAGTATGATGCTTTGACAAAAAAAGGTGTTTTTGTTGACTTTTCAAAATGACCTATAATGTCCAAATTCATAACTTCTTGTGAGTGCATATTTTGATCTTGGGATATGAATATGGATTGTAGGGAATTACATCCTCTTAAAAATGATCTTTGGATGGATCATTTATCATAAAGTATGAAAAGTTATGCTTGGTCAAAGTTGGGTTGACTTTTCCTACAAAATCCTAATTTAGCAACTTTTGAATCTTGATGAATTGTGAGCAATCCTTGATGAATCATGATCAACCCTTGATCAAATGATGAAATATACTTCAAAATTAGAATATTGACAAAAAATCTTGAAGTTTGGCTGTATTTGGGTCACAATTGACTTTTGCCCTAGCACAGTCGACTTTTGGACCTTTGAGCAATTGACTGAGCAAAATTCCTCTCCAAGGCTTGAAACTTGACATGGATGATCTTGAGGACATATTAGGACAATGTTGAGCACTTGGGATCACTTGGACTCAAGTATCTTGATGCAACATGAAACCCTAGTTTGAGGTAGACTGCCTTAGGAGAGAGCTTGCCTGGCCAACCCTTGAGCAACTTGAGGATCTTTCTTGCAATGTTTTGAGAAATATGAGAGGGAAAATTTTGGGTACAAAAGCTGCTCCTGTTCAATCTTCTTAAACCTGAGGATGCAGATTGGTTTTTGTGCCTTTAGTAATCCGAAGGTGGAAGTGGATTGAACACTAGAGTGCCCAGAAATTTGCACTAGCATGAAATGATAATTGTCTTGTGATGTCGGGAATGGGCTTACAGATGCCACTTGGAAGAGTGTCGATCGCATAAGAGATTCCTTAGCGAGAGTTTGTATACCTATTGTTGAGGAAGATTCCGCTGGGGAAGCCTGATCTTTGTTGAGAGAAGTAGAAATTTAGGAGCTTTGTCGTCCGTCATTCTGCTGGTGAGTCGTCTCTGTTGATATTTAGGAACTTCAATCATCCGTACTCAATTGAGGGAACATCTTTTGCTGAGATTTAAGAGCTTGTCTGTAATTCATCTGGCTTTGTCGAGATTTAGGAGCTTGTTTGTAATTCAACTGGTTTTGTCGAGATTTATGAGCTTGTCCGTAATTCAACTGATTTTTTTTCGAGATTTAGGAGCTTGTCCGTAATTCAACTGATTTTGTCGAGATTTAGGAACATGTCCGCAATTCAACTGATGAAATATCTGTCGAGATTTAGGAACTCGTCCGTAATTCGACTGAGGTGATATCTGCTGAGATTTCGAGACTCGTCCGTAATTCAACAACTTTGCTGAGATTTAGGAACTAATATGTAATTCAACTGATGAAACATCTCTGTCGAGATTTAGGAACCCGTTCGTAATTCAACAACTTTGCTGAGATTTAGGAACTTGTCTGTAATTCAACTGAAGTAATATTTGTCGAGATTTAGGAACTTGTCCGTAATTCGACTGCTTTGTTGAGATTTAGGAACTTGTCTGTAATTCAACACCTTTGCTGAGATTTAGGAGCCTGTCTGTAATTCAACTGAGAAAATATTTGTCGAGATTTAGGAACTTGTCTGTAATATGACTGCTTTGCTGAGATTTAGGAGCTTGTCCGTAATTCAACACCTTTGCTGAGATTTAGGAACCCGTCCGTAATTCAACTGATGAAACAATTATGCAGAGATTTAGGAACTTGTCCATACTTCAACTGGGGAAATAACTTCGCCGAGATTTAGGAGCTTGTCCGTAATTCGACTGTTGTGCTGAGATTTAGGAGCCTGTCCGTAATTCAACTGGAGGGACATCTCTGCTGAGATTTAGGAACATCGTCCGTAATTCAACTGAGGAACATATCTGTCGAGATTTAGGAACTCATCCTTAATTCGACAACTTTGCTGAGATTTATGAGCCTGTCCGTAATTCAACTGATGTAAAAGCTTCATAGCTTGAATTTTGTGAGAATCTTTCCTGAAAGGTAAAGGTTAGCTGTATGTAATGCATGATATGTATCAAGTGATGATGTTCTCAAAATAAATGAGATTGTGTTATATGATGCGTATGCATGTCACGATGTATGAAAATGTGATGTTTTTAGCTGGGGAAAATAAATCCCAAGTTGCTGTTGGAGAAAAGAATTGGATTCTTCGTTTCCACTGAAGTGAGAATAAACCTGCAGGAGAGAATAATTTCGTTGGGGAACAAATTGATGAGAGAATGACTCTGTGGGGAAGAGATGCTCTGCCGGAGGATTCCGTTGATAAATTCATCTTGGGATAAATTACCGTTGCTGATGATAATGAAACCTGTTGGGGATTGAATTCCTGTTTTATGAAGGGAAGAAATCTGCTGGGGATGATTTTCCAATAGCGACCTTACTGGGGATAGCCTTTTAGACTTTATTGGGGATGGTCTTCCAGAGTCTACTGAGGATGATTCTTTCAAACTCCACTGGGGATATTTTTATACTCCGCTGGGGATATTTTTATACTTCACTGGGGATGACAAGACTTTTCAGTGTTGACGGTGGATAAACTCTGCTTGGGGAGAATATTACCGATTCATTCATAGTTGTGAGTCTTAGCTGGGGAGAGTTAACATCACTATCTTTCTCTTACTCTGCGGGGAATGAATGTACCTTCAATCATTTCCTCCAGCTAGGTTTATCCCTATACCTGGTGGATAAAGCAACTGTATGGTTTGGACCTTTCTCGTTTGCCCCTGTTTATGATATCACAAGTAATCGTCTTTTGTTTCGCATGCAAATATTTATGAGCAGCAATCAATGTCAAATTCATATATCAAGAATTGAACATTGGACGTTCTTTTCAAAACAAAACAGAAAAAGGAAAACAGTTTGAAATTTATTCGTGAAAATGACTTGTATTAATTTTGAAGTTTGGCCTGTAAATAGTCGTTTTTTGTACAAGAGGCTGACGTCCTAGTAAGAGAACGCCGCCGAATAATAGAGTTTATACAATCTGTGAAAAACAAAGAAAAACAGCCATTGTGAACAATCCCACTGGGTTCCAACTCTGCTATTGCCTTTATGTCCTTGAGCATCTAATCACTTTGCTACTTGGTCGAAGGTAGATCAGATTGATTAGTGCCGTCCGAGCTTGATAGTCGATACCGAAGTCTGGTTGCAAGGTGATCCAATGAGACATAGTGTTACGCTTTAATCCCTAACTTTTGCCTGGACCGCCCTTTCGGGTTTTCAGTCCACCGGGATACCCTTTTTTTCCCAAGCCTCCTTTTTAGGTTTTCGACTTGCCGGGTGTACATATTTTTTCATTTTCATCCCTTATTTTTGCCCGAACCCTTTTGGTTCGCCGAGAAGCCCTTATTTTTCCTAGGCCATTCAACCTAGCGGGTCTTTGATCATGCATAGTATCTTTTCACTATGTCTGCATTGACAGGGTGAGGAAGGTCGTCACCATCCATGGTGGTTAGAATCATAGCTCCTCCTGAGAAAATGTTCTTAACCACAAATGGTCCTTCATAAGTAGGGGTCCATTTGCCCTTGGGATCACCTTATGGTAGAATGATGCGCTTGATCACCAAATCCCCAACTTGATACTCTTGTCGTCTAACTTTCTTGTTAAATTCCTGGATCATCCGTTTTTTGTACGTCTGACCATGACCAATAGCAGTAAGTCTTTTTTCATCAATTAAGTTCATCTGATCAAGCCGGGTCTGAATCTAGTCATCTTCGCTCAAACCTGCATCCTTCATAATCCGAAGAGAGGGTATCTGAACTTCAATGGGCAAGACGGTCTCCATGCCATAAACCAAGGAATATGGTGTTGCCCCTGTTGACGTCCGTGCCGAGGTACGGTACCCATGAAGAGAAAATGGTAACATCTTGTGCCAATCTTTGTATGTCACCGTCATCTTCTGCACAATCTTCTTAATGTTCTTATTAGCCGCTTCTACAGCCCCATTCATCTTGGGCCGGTAAGGAGAAGAGTTGTGATGCTGTATCTTGAACTGCTTGCAGAGCTCGATGATCATCTTGTTATTGAGATTTGTACCATTGTTCGTAATGATCCTTTCTGGTACACCATATCGACAGATCAGATTATGCCGAATAAGCCGTGCCATGACGTTCTTGTTTATGGTAGCAAAGGAAGCTGCTTCAATCCACTTCGTAAAGTAATCAATCGCTACCAGAATGAAACGATGCCCGTTAGATGCCGTAGGTCTGATCTCGCCGATCATGTCGATGCCCCACATTGCAAAAGGCCAAGGAGCTGTCAAGATGTTTAGAGGTACTGGAGGTATGTGCACCTTATCAGCATAGACTTGGCACTTATGACAGGTCTGAGAATGTTGATAACAGTCTGATTCCATTGTAGACCAATAGTATCCTGCCCGTAGGATTTTCTTTGCCATGGTGTGTCCACTGGAATGAGTCCCGAAAGTACCTTCATGTAACTCTACCATAATCCTTTCTGCTTCGTTCTTATCCACACAATGTAGTAAGGTGGAATCTTGATTACGCTTGTAAAGGATGCCATTGCTGATGAAGAACTTCGTCGTGAACCTCCTCAGAAACTTCTTATCATTAACAGATGCACCCTCAGGGTACTCCTGAGCCTCAAGATACCTCTTTACCTCATGGAACCAGGGTTTATCTGCTACCTCCTCAGTCTCAATGTCACAATAATGTGCAGGTTCGTCCAACCTCTCAATGGTAATCTGGGGAGCTTCATTATCCCATCTGACCTTGAACATAGAAGACATCGTAGCTAACGCGTCCACCAACTGATTTTCCTCCCTAGGGAAGGGTTCAAAGGTTATCTCCTCGAAGTGTGGAAGCAATGTCAGTACATACTCTATGTAAGGAATAAGATTAGGGTGTTTCGTATCCCACTCGCCTTTGATCTGACTGATCACGAGAGCGGAATCTCCAAATACACTTAAGAACTTAATCCTTAGGTCAATAACTGCTCGAAGACCCATAATGCACGGTTCATACTCCGCCATGTTGTTGGTGCAGTTGAAACATAGTCAAGCGGTGAGCGGAGTATGAGAGCCTTCAAGAGATATGATCATGGCGCCAATGCCATTACCCAAAGCGTTTGAAGCTCCATCAAAGTACATAGACCATCGGGATCCATCCTCAGGTCCTTCATCCGGTCCAGGTGTTTCACAGTCAGTTACCAACATGATGTTCTCATCCTGAAACTCAAAGTTCATAGACTGGTAATCATCCACTGCCTGATGTGCCAAATGATCTGCCAACACACTTCCTTTGATTGCTTTTTGGGTAGTGTATTGGATGTCATACTCAGTCAAGATCATCTGCCATCTTGCTATTCTTCCGGACAAGGCATACTTCTCGAAGATATACTTGATTGGATCCATCTTTGATATCAATAGAGTAGTGTGAGTCAGCATATACTGTCTCAGTCGGCGAGCAGCCCATGCCAAAGCGCAACAAGTTTTCTCAAGCAACGAGTATCAGGTCTCGCAGTCGGTAAACTGTTTGCTAAGGTAGTAAATAGCATGCTCTTTTCGGCCAGACTCGTCATGCTGCCCCAGCACACACCCCATCGAATTATCGAGTACTATCAAGTATAAGATCAAAGGTCTTCCTTCAACTGGAGGCATCAAAATAGGAGGCTCTTGGAGATACTCTTTAATTATTTCGAAAGCGGCCTGACATTCATCGTTCCATCTTACCACTTGATCTTTCTTCAGTAACTTATAGATGGGCTCACAAGTAGCAGTCAGGTGCGAGATGAATCGGGCAATGTAGTTCAGACGTCCCAGAAAGCCTCTGACTTCTTTTTCTATTCGGGGAGCTGGAATTTCCTGTATAGCCTTCACCTTTGCAGGATCTACTTGAATAGCTTTATCACTTACGACGAAACCTATAAGCTTACCAGATCTCACCCGAAGGTGCACTTGTTCGGATTTAGCCTCAGTCTGTACAACTTCAACCTGTCAAATAACTTCTGAAGATGGTCAAGATGTTCTTCCTCAGTCTGGGATCTTGCAATCATGTCATCAACGTATACCTCAATCTCATGATGGATCATGTCGTGGAACAAAGCGACCATGGCGCGCTGATACGTTGCCCCAACATTCTTCAATCCAAAAGGCATTACCTTGTAGCAAAAGGTACCCCATTGAGTAACAAAGGTTGTCTTCTCCATGTCTTCGGGAGCCATATTAATCTGATTATAACCGGAGAGACCGTCCATAAAGGAGAAGACCTTATGTTGTGCGGTGTTGTCAACCAGAACATCGATATGAGGCAGAGGGAAATCATCCTTGGGGCTTGCCCTATTCAGATCCCTATAGTCAACACACATCCGAACCTTACCATCCTTCTTCAGCACGGGAACCATGTTGGCCACCCACTATGGGTAAGAAGTAACTGCTAGAAAACCGGTGTCAAACTGTTTCATCACTTCAGCCTTGATTTTCTCAGACATCTCTGGGCGCATTCGGCGAACTTTCTATTTTACTGGAGGACAGTCTTCCTTGGTAGGCAAGCGGTGAACCACGATATCAGTATCCAATCCAGGCATATCTTCATAAGACCAGGCAAAGATCTCAACATAGTCATGCAGCATCTGAATCAACCGTTGCTTAACACTAGCTTCTAGATTTGCACCGATCTTGACCTCTTTCTTGTCTACCTTTGTACCCAGGTTTACTGTTTCCACTGGCTCTTCATGCGGCTGTATGGCCCTCTATTCCTGAAGTAACAGTCTAGTAAGTTCACCAGGAACTTCTCAATCATCATCAACTTCATCCCCGACTTGGTTGATCGGACTTTCGAAGTCATAACTGGCAGTAGCAGAGTCGTTATCAGTGAGATCCAGAGTGGATGTAGACCTGTATATGTGAGTGTGTGTGTAAAATAGCTGTTTTACAAGATAAAAATAAAAACAAGGAGCGCAAAATTTGAAATGCAAGAAAACGTCCAATGCTTTTATTAATGATATATGGAAATGGCACACATAAAGCCCTCACAAACAAAGCCACGGTGTCTCGGGTAAGGCACCAGGCTGTAAAGTTTAAAAATTGTCTGTTACAAACTCAAAACAAAAGTCTCATTACTGGGTAATAAAAGAAACAAGCATAGAATCCTTCGCTGTCCAATTGCTCAATCCACCGTCGCTAGTCGGGTAAATCCAGCTGTCAATGTCAAACTCTTCTTCGTCATCCCCAATAGCATTCACTCCCGCGTCATGTTTGGGCATAGGTGCCGTTATGAAATTAGGCTTTTCCGGCGCTTCAAACTCGATCTCTTTAGCATCAATCAGATCCTGCACATTACTCTTCAAGGCCCAACAATTATTGGTATCATGCCCCGGGCTATCAGAGTGATAAGCACAACGGGCGTTTGGGTTGTACAACGGTGAGGTGGTGTTGGGATTCTTCGGAGCTTCCCTCGGAATCACCAAGTTAGTCTTCAACAACTGTGGCAGAATTTGAGATAAAGACATGTTGAGCCGAGTAAACTGTCTTTGAGGCCTCTCTGCCCTTGGTTGAGTATTGCATTGTGTCACAACAATTGGTCTTAAAATAACTACCGCATTAACTGATTGGCGGCATTCAGGCTGACTCTAGTTCTTAGAGCTGTAAACTGCACTAGACTCCTTCTTGAAGGGCTTCTTCTCGGTACTTGACAAAGCACCTTTCTGTATCTTGCCGCTCTTAATACCGACTTCAATTCTTTCCCCAGTCATAATTAACTCAGTAAAACCTGAAGATGAACTTCCGATCAAATGGTTGAAAAACGAACCATACAGGGTCCTCAGAAACATGTCTACCAACTCCCTGTCAGCCAACGGGGGTTGGACTCTACCAGAAAGATATCTCCACTTCTGAGTGTAATCTTTAAAGCCTTCGCTCGCACCCATAGACATACCCTGAAGTTGGGTATTCGTGGGAGTGAGGTCGGCATTATATTGGTACTGCTTGTAAAAAGCAGCAACAAGGTCCTCCTAATTACGGATACTAGCTCCTTCTAGATGATAGAACCACTCAAGTTGAGTCCCTGAAAGACTATCTTGAAAGAAATGGATCCAGAGGTTCCTGTCAGCGGTATATGGTTAAATCTTTCTAACATATGAACAGAGGTATAGCTTTGGGCAGGAGACCTCATCGTATTTAGCAAAGACTGGTGCTTTAAACTTGTGGGAATCACCACCCCAGATGCCAGACCCAAATCACCAAAGTCCAATCCAGGTATCTTCTAGATCTCCATCGCACTTAAACGATCTTCGAGCTGCTTATACCTATCCTCAGCCGGAGGATACTGGTCTTCATCAAAGTCAATCTCGTTGTCTGAAACCACAGGGCTAGGAGCCCTCCTTTCTTCCTGATTCTCCCCCCTCCAGATGAGTGGGACAGATCAACTTCGTCTCGCAACCTTTTTCCAAACCTATGACCCATGTTCAAAAGGACCATTTTCTTCTTCTTCTTCTTCTTCTTCTTCTTCTTCTTCTTATCCTTCAAGATAAGAGTCTTCAGATCTTTCTGCCCCTTGGCCAGGTTCATGAACATTTCTTGGAACTGAGCGTTCTGAGTTTGAAGAGCCTTAATAGCTTGATCAGTGGATGTTTCAGCAGACATGATGCTGAAATAAACAGCGAAGAAGATAAGAGACCTGTAAGGGCACCTGTAATGAGGTTCATGGGAATGGAATGCATATGATATGATTTCATAGACTTTAGGGATTCAAATTTGTAAACCAAAAGGAAACATAATTTTATTAGATTAAAAAAAATTGAAACAATGTTTGACAAATTCCTTTAAGGCGTTACAAAAGGAATACTGAAAAGTAAATCAACACTAGAAATAACAAAAGACATCAACGCTCCTATGGTCGTTTTCCGTTGGTGCTGACATAGTCATTGAGGACCTTCTCATTCTCCAGCTGCCTTGTAAGCTTTAGAATCTTCCGCTCTTGCTGGTGATACTTTTCTCTGTAAGTATCCCGCTCTTCTCTCAACTGGATCCACGACCTCTTTAATGCCCCAATGTCAATTGGCATGTACGGATGTAGGACAGTAGGAGGAACCCCTTCTTCATCAGCATTCTCAACAATTACCGGTAAGACAACTTCGTACGACATTCCCAGCTTTTGGGCACGGGCCTGAACCCACCGGAGATACGGCTCCATCGGAAGAGAAGTCTTTTCTCCCAGCTCATGCGGATCAGACCTGTTAACCCTATTCCAAGTTCGTATGAACCTGCGGCGATGTCCCCCACTATCTCCTTGGAAGTCAAAGACAATACTCGGAATCAACAACTCATGAGGACCGTCCTTTCTAGCTCGCCCAAACTGTCGTAAGGCCATACAAGGATTATAGGTGATCCCTCCCCTAATTCCAAGTAAAGGAACATTGGGGTATTCTCCACACCGGTCAATAACAACTACTTCTTCCATGTCTTTAGTGCTCTAGATGATGTCTATGTGAGCGAAGGACATAATTCTGTAAGCCAAACCCATTCCTTCCTTGTTCTTCAAAACAAATTTTGGGGAGGTGAGAAATAAACCACCTCGCCAGCAATGGTGCACAACACATAAGGGTTCCCCACTTCCGAGCAGTACGGGCATAAAGAGCATGCAGAATGTCACCTAAGAGAGTGGGCACCGGATTACGGGACATGAAGATCTTCATCGTGTTCACGTCGATGAAAAAATCTGAATTAGGGAACAAAACCAGACCATATATGAGAAGTTCTAGGATGTCTTCGAATGCTTGAAAATCCAAACTGTCCCAAAACTGATTAGCCTGATCAACCAAGAACTTAGCCAGGAAGCCTTTTGTCCCACTCTGAGTCTCCCAGTTAGACATTACCTCAGCCTTTGTTAGATGTAGGGTTGTAGCAACATCTTTTGGCCTAAGAGCTTTCTCCCAACCTATAAACGGCGTCTGCTCTAGAATAGAAATACCAAGTATATCAGAGAACTCCTCCAAAGTAGGGACCAATTGATAGTCCGGGAAGGTGAAGCAGTGGTGCAACGGGTCAAAGAACTGGCACAAGACACTCAACATCTGCTCATCCATTTTGGAAGTGACCAAACCAAGGAGGTGACCATGTCTTCTAACAAAAGAGGAAGTATCTGGAACTTTAGAAACCAAATCTCTAAGCTGAGTAGGAATCTGTACAAAGCTGATCCGAATAATGTTTCTACGCATAGAGGCCATGACCTACAAAACAGAACAAAGATGAATCCCCTATGTCTTTGAAATAGGTTAGTCTGATGCAAGATGCATGCAATGTCATGATGCATGATGTTATGATAGAAACACACCACAAGTATTCAAAAATAGCAAACATGGTAAGGGCAAACAAGTCACACAGTAGCCCTTAGATTTTAGGCTGGCATGGAGTTTAGGTATTACCCTCTTTCAGTTTAGTTGGTTCAACCTGTCCTAGTAATAGTAACCGGGTTCTAGAGGATCTCAATATCACTGACCACCCTCGGTCGGTCATAATTCCAGTTTGGCAACCTTTTCTTGCAGCCGGAATCATTGTGAGAGTTTGGTCTCAATGAGTGTAGCATACTGCTACTTTTCTATGGCCAAGTTGGTCAATTATAGGTTCTAAGGTCAGTTGGTGCTTAATGACCCCTTAGCTGACCCATATTCTCCTTGTTCCACCACAAGGGATATCGGTACAAACTAAAGTACCACACCAACGTAGCTACTGCTTCAACCGTATCGGTCTACGCCGTACAGTTCCCTCACAGTCTATTGTTACTTACCTAAAAGGTATCCCCCAGATCCGGGTTAGGATCTATAGTAACTCCGATACAAACCCACAAAGATAAAGCATACAAATCAAGCAATTGAAAACATTATGATGAACTATTCTTAAGGTACACCCCACTTATTTATTCCCTAACAGAGTCGCCAGTTCTGTGATACGGTGGGAAGAACTGACTATTTTTGGAATGCGGGTTCGCGTTTTGCGTTTGTTTTCACAAAATGTCGCGGTAAGCAAGAGTCGCCACCGAATTTTATTTTATCCAACAAGGAAAGGAAAAAAGCACAGAAAAATTCCTTTTTTGAGATATTTCTGAGTACAGGGAGTTGATTATAGAAAGAGAAGGTATTAGCACCCTTTCTATCCGTAGTTATCTACGAGCTCTTAGGTACTTGCTCATCATTTTCAAAAAAATTTCTTTGTGCTTGTGGGTTTTGAAAAGTTTTGTTTTTAACTTCGATTTAACTCTTGCTTTTGTCTTCAAGAATGTAATGAAGTGTTTTTGAAAACTTTTTTGTAAAAGGAGTGTAAGTGTGAGAAAAAGTTGTTTTTTTTGGATGAGCAAGTATCTAAAAACTAATCTACCTACTCGAAAAAAAGGAATCGTTCTATTCTAATTTCCTTTAGACAATGCTATCCCACTATTGATGAGTAGGTAGCACCGTCGTTGGAGTTTGAGGGTCAATTCGAAAGAGGGACATACAGACACTAAAGTAATGTTAGGATGTCTTAGCGGTAACCCTAATGTCTTAGATCATGTATTTGAGGAAAATTTCTGAGGCAACCATTTTGAGGAAACTATGATCTTTTAGACAAGAGGGCGACCTCTAAAATACCCTATACTCAATGACCGTGTATGAAGGAAACCAAGTGGGGTGTACCCTAAGAGTGCGCATGTGCGAGTGTATTGATTTCAGTTATTTTTATCTTTGCACATGTTTAGGGTGATCTAATTTGATTTTAGATTAAGCATTCATTCTTGTCATGCAAGCCCTATTATCAAACATCTAACAGTTGTATAATTTGTAGAAGTTAAAGGTGCGGAAATTAAACTAAATTATTATAAGGCGTCAGGTATTTACATCTCCAAAAGCAACCCTTTGAAAATAAAATAAAAGCGGAAAAATAAATAAATGTCCTAATTATTTATTACAAACCGGGAGCAGATACATTAATTGGATAAATAAAGAATAAAACGCGCGAGGTGAAATTAAATCGAATGCGAGTTTAGGGTTTTGACCCTTTTGATTAAAGAAAATGGTTTTTTTGTTGTTTTTATTTAAGAATAGAAATTAAGTCCTAAATTAAATACTAAATTAATTATTAAATAAATTAATTAATGAAAAATAATTAATGGCATATTTTTGGATTTTTTATTATTATTTTAAGAAAGAAAATAAAAATAATTAAACTAAAGTTAAAACCTAATTAATTCTAATTAATTTTATTTATTTACAAAATAAATTAAGGTTACCTAATTAATATCCTAATTAATTAATTAGTATTTATTAATAAAAAATAAAAGTTCTAAAATTTAAATGGACAAAAAATATTTTTGGTGATTTTTGATAAAAAGGAATTAATGTTATTGGTTAGTAATTAATTAAAAAAATTAAAAATATTAATTGAAAATAAACAAAATAAATAAAAAAAGAGTGAGAATGGGCCTGTTTTTGAGGTGTGGATAGCAATTTCGCTGGCCCATTTGCTGAAGGTCCAATTGACTTTTCTGATTTAGTGCCTTGGCGTTGACCTGGTCCATGGTATGCTTGCAATATTGGCAACCAGATCTGGCCATCTGGCCATCTGACATGTTGATTGGTGAGGGAGTATGATGGAACTCAGGCTTGAATACACACTAGATCTCCTGAAATAATTGAGAAAAATGACAAATGCTGGAGGTAGGGATCGAACCCCTGACCTCCAGCCCCATATGCCTTGGAATCCTGCGTGGAAACCACTAGGCTACGTTGTTCTTTTTGTTATCATAATGCAAAACAATCATAATATGAAGAAAATGAAATATAGTGGACAAAAATAAAAAAAAAAGGCGCGCTGGTTTGAATGGACAAATGGGGGAGTGCCAACGCATCATCCCAGTCCTCCCTCCGTAGCTAAAACTCTGTAACACTTATAGCTACGGACGCTGGTCGTCACTACAAGTCGTGATTATTCAAAAATCTCCAAGGGGCCATGAAAATGATTTCTAAGACCATGGTTGAACTCTTCATCTTCTCCTGATTGCAGCCATGCCCATTATTAGGGCTAATTGTTCCTGAAACGAAAAACCCCAAAAACAAAAATGAAACCCTAACAATGGCGGATCTCGTTACAGGTCATATAAATGAAATTGAGTAATACCAAAAGCTTACAAATGATTTGTAGATCCAGAATATGCTATCAATTCATGATAACTATGCCTAAATTTAAAAATACGAAATCAAAAACATGGTGAGTTCGTGAGTGACTTACAGTGCACTGGGAGGTCTGGAAACGCGTGGTTTTGCTTGCTCTCGCTTGTGGAGATTGCCAGGAAGAGATTGAGATCAACACTAAGCCTTGAAACTGCCTCTAGACTTGATTTTAATCTCACACTTTTTTGGTGTTTTTGCAGATTTGGTTCTTGCTCTCCAACTGATCTCCAACCCCTATTTTTGTCTGCCTCGCTTCCTTATGTATTGTACAATACATTAGGTTAGAATTCCCTATCCAAATCCTCCTCTTTCAATGCTTGGATATTTGATTAGATTTTCTTTTACAACCTTCCAAATTTGGTCCAAATACCATCTTTTTGTACACTTATGCCTTGATACGAGTTTGATGACGGCAAGCTGTATAATGAAACCTGAAATCACCAAAAAATCTTTGTTATCAATACTTTTGGATTTTTATTTGATTTATTTTGATTTAAATCAAATTAATTCAAATAAAATAAAAATAATTAATAAAAATATGATATGGACACATGGCCAAGGCTAGAGCACGTGGGCTAAAATGAAAACTCAAAACAAGTGAAAATGAATGGGCCCATTTGGCAAAATTTGAAGTTTTGGGGATAGTTGACTTTTGCCAATTTTGCCAAAAAAATTCAACTTCAACAATGCATAACTTCTTCAATTTTGAACTTTTGGAGGTGTTCTTGGAATTTTTAGAAAGCTTGAGATGTCCTTTAAGCAACCCTTTTGGTCTCATCTCAATTTAATATTCCATGACCAAGTACGAAGCTTTGACAAAAAAAAGGTGTTTTTGTTGAGTTTTCAAAATGACCTATAATGTCCAAATTCATAACTTCTTGTGAGTGCATATTTTAATCTTGGGATATGAATATGGATTGTAGGGAATTGCATCCTATTAAAAATTAGCTTTGGATGGGTCATTTATCATAAAGTATGAGAAAGTTATGCTTGGTCAAAGTTGGGTTGACTTTTCTTGCAAAACCCTAATTTAGCAACTTTTGAATCTTGATGAATTGTGAGCAATACTTGATGAATCATGATCAACCCTTGATAAAATGATGAAATATACTTCAAAATTAGAATATTGACAAAAAATATTGAAGTTTGGCTGTATTTGGGTCACAGTTGACTTTTGCCCTAACACAATCGACTTTTGGACCTTTGAGCAATTGATTGAGAAAAATTCCTCTACAAGGCTTAAAACTTGACATGGATGATCTTGAGAACATATTAGGACAATGTTGAGAACTTGGGATCACTTGGACTCAAGTATCTTGATGCAACATGAAACCCTAGTTGGAGGTAGACTACCTCAGGAGAGAGCTTGCCTGGCCAACCCTTGAGCAACTTGAGGATCTTTCTTGCAATGTTTTGAGAAATATGAGAGGGAAAAGTTTGGGGTACAACCGTGCACAAGCATGGCTGAAGAGTATTGAAAAGTTTTTTTGAGTGGTGATCTGTACGGATGATTAGAAGGTGCAGTTCATTACTCACATGTTGGAAGAAGAAGCTGAGGACTGGTGGAACAATGTGTGCCAGAGGATGGAGATTCTGGGCACATAAATTACTTGGGCTGTGTTCAGAGCTGGTTTTATGGATAAGTACTCTCTATAAGATGTGCGTGGTAAGAAGGAAATTGAATTCCTTGAGCTGGGGCAAGGAAATTCGACAATTGTTGAGTATGCAGTGAAATTTGAGGAGCTAGTGAAATTCTGTCCGCACTATAACATTCCAATAGCTGAGGTGTCAAAGCGAATTATGTTTGAGAATGGACTGCATCCAGAGATCAAGAAGGGTATTGGGTATCTACAGATTCGTCAGTTTTCTGAGCTGGTGAATAAGTGTGGGATTTTTGATCAAGATAGTAGGGACAAAGCTTCTTATTATAAGAATTATAATGAGAAGAAAGGGAAGAATCAAGATCATGGTAAGCCGTATGCTGCTCCAGCTGATAAGGGGAATTAGAGAGCTTATGAGGAGAAGAAGCCAAGTGTGGGAGGAGCTTCCGTTTCTATGAAGTTCTACCGGTATGGCGAGGCAGGCCACCATGCTAATACTTGTACCAATAAAGTGCTAAGATGTTACAAGTGTGGCAAGGTTGGTTATCACAATACTGAGTGCAAGAATTAAGGTCCGAGTTGTTTCAGTTATGGTGAAAAGGGTCACATCAGTACCCAGTGTCAAAAACCCAAGAAAGATGTAGCTTCTCCGACTAGTGGCAACGTGTTTTCTTTGAGTGGTGCTGAGGGTCACAAGAAGGACAATTTAATCAGAGGTACTTGTTTTATTAACAATATTGAGTTAATTGCTATTATAGATACTGGTGCTACTCATTCATTTATTTCGCTTGACTGTGCTACTATGTTTCGATTAAAATTGTCTGATATGAATGGGAAAATGGTAGTGGAGCTTCCGAATAAAGGTTCCATTACTACTACTCTTGTTTGTTTGAAATGTTTTTTATCTATCTATGGCAAGAATTTTCTGATGGATTTGGTGTGTCTACCCTTACACCAAATTGATATTATTCTTGGAATTAACTGGTTGGAATTCAATTATGTTCATATGAACGGTTATAATAAGACGGTAAGATTCCCCAAGTTTGGTGCTAGTGGAGAGCTAATGTTTTTGTCTACTAAGCAAGTAGATGAGATTTTGGCAGATGAAGCTTTGATGTTTGTGATGTTCGCGTCGTTACAAGTTGATCGTGAAACTGCAAGTGTGGAGTTATCCGTTGTTTGGGAATTTCCAAAAGTATTTCCGAGCGACATTGGTGTATCGCCTTCAGAGAGAGAAGTTGTATTTGATGTGGACTTAATACCAAGTACAAGTCCAATGTTGATGGCTCCTTATAGGATGTCAGCTTTAGAGTTAAATGAATTGAAGAAACAATTAGAAGAATTATTAGGGAAGAAGTTTATCCGTCCGAGCGTCTCTCCGTGGGGTGCTCTGGTGTTGTTGGTTAAGAAGAAAAAAAACGGTATGAAGTTATGTGTAGACTATAGACAGTTGAATAATGTAACTATTAAGAATAAGTATCCAATTCCGAGGATTGATGATTTGATGGATCAGTTGGTGGGAGCGAGTGTCTTTATCAAGATCGATTTGAGACTGGGTTATCATCAAATTTTAGTCAAGCCAGATGATATTCCGAAGACAACTTTCTAAACAAGGTATGGTCACTATGAATATATTGTGATGTTGTTTGGTGTTTCAAATGCGCCAGGAGTTTTCATGGAATACATGAACCGTATCTTTCATAAGTACTTGGACATGTTTTTGGCGGTCTTCATCGACGACATTTTGATTTATTCAAAGTCAGAAGAAGAACATGCTGAGCATTTGTGAACTGTGTTGCAAATATTAAAAGAGAAGGAATTATATGCGAAATTGTCAAAGTGTGAATTTTTGTTGAAGGAAGTGAGTTTCCTTGGCCATGTGATTTCTAGTGGTGGAATTGTGGTAGATACTTTTAAAGTTGATGCAGTGTTACAGTGGGAGACTCCAAAGTCTGCAGCTGAGATTCGAAGTTTTCTTGGTTTAGCACGTTACTACTGAAGATTAATTGAGGGATTTTCTAAATTGGCATTACCATTGACTCAATTGACTCGAAATGGTCAAGCTTATGTGTGGCATGTTGCATGTGAAGGAAGTTTCGTAGAGCTGAAAAAGAGGTTGACGAATGCTCCGGTGTTGATTTTGCCAAATTTGAATGAATCCTTTATAGTTTATTGTAATGCTTCTAAGATGGGTCTTGGTGGTATGCTAATGCAAAACAGACAAGTTGTTGCTTATGCTTCTAGACAGTTAAAAGTTCATGATAGGAACTATTCTACGCATGACTTACAATTGGCGGTTGTGGTGTTCGTACTAAAAATTTGGAGACATTATTTTTTTAGCTCCAAATTTCAAGTGTTCAGTGATCATAAGAGTTTAAAATACATATTTGATCAGAAGGAGTTAAACATGAGGCAGAGAAGATGGCTCAAATTTTTGAAGGATTATGATTTTGATTTGAGTTACCATCCTGGTAAAGCAAATGAAGTAGCTGATTCTTTGAGTAAGAAATCTTTGCATACGTCAATGCTTATGGTTCGGGAGTTAGATATGATCGAACAATTTAGAGATATGAGCTTGGTATGCGAAGAGACATCCAACAGTGTGAAGATGGGAATCTTGAAACTGACAAGTGGGATTCTTGAAGAGATCCGAGAAGGTCAGAAGTATGATTTAAGTTTTGTGGATCAACTAACGTTGATTAACCAAGGAAACAAAGGTTAATTCCGAGTGGATGAGAATGGTGTGGTGAGACTTGGTGATAGAGTATGTGTTCCTGATATTCCAGAACTTAAGAAGAGCATTTTTGAGGAAGGGCATCAAAGCGATTTGAGTATTCATCCAGGTGATACAAAAATGTATCAGGATTTAAAGAAAATATTTTGGTGGCCAGGTATGAAGAAAGAAATTTCTAAGTTTGTGTATGCTTGCTTGACTTTCCAGAAGTCGAAGATTGAACATCATAAGCCTACAAGTATTATGCAACCTTTGAGTATTCCAAAGTGGAAATGGGATAATGTTTCTATGGATTTCGTGTCGGGTTACCGAAGACTGCTAGAGGTGATGATTCAATTTGGGTAATAGTGGATAGGTTGACTATGTTGGCTCATTTCTTGCTGATGAAGATCAATCATATTATAGAAAAGATGTCTAAGATGTATGATAATGAGATTGTAAAGTTGCATGGGATACCTTCGAGTATCGTTTCGGATAGAGATCCGAGATTTAAATCAAAATTCTAGACAGGTTTTCATAATGCTTTCAGTATCAAGTTGAAGTTGAGTTCCGCATATCATCCGCAGACGGATGGTCAAACAGAGAGAACTATCTAGTCTTTGGAGGATTTTCTTAGGGCTTGTGTGCTAGAACAAGGAGGATCTTGGGATAGTCACTTGTCTTTGATTGAATTTACATACAATAATAGTTTGCATTAAAGTATTGGAATGGCACTGTAAAAATCATTTTATGATGGGAGGTGTAGAACTCCATTGTGTTGGTATGAGTCAGGCGAGAGTGTTGTACTCGGACCAGAGTTGTGCGAGAAACAACTAAGAATATTAAGATGATCCAAGAGAGGATGAAGGATTCTCAGAGTCGTCAGAAAAACTATCATGATAAGAGAAGGAAGGCCTTGGAATTTCAGAAAGGTGATCATGTGTTTTTGAGAGTTACTCCAGTAATAGGTGTTGGTAGGGCTCTGAAATCAAGGAAGCTTATGCCGCATTTTGTTGGTCTATGTTAGATATTTGAGAAGATAGATGAGGTAGCCTATAAGATTACTTTACCTGGGTCGCTTGCGAATCTTCATGATGTGTTTCATGTATCTCAGTTGAAAAAGTACATTCTAGATCCCTCACATGTAATTCATATGGATGATGTACATGTGAGAGATAACCCGACTTTTGAAGCATTACCATTGAGAATAAAAGGTCGTGAAGTGAAGCAATTGAGAGTTAAAGATATTTCCTTAGTAAAGGTGTTGTGGGGTGGATCAGCTTGTGAAAGTTTGACTTGGGAGCATGAGGATCAGATGAATGAGTCGTATTCGACTCTGTTTTCCTCAGGTAATTTTAGAGGGCGAAAATTCTTTAAGTGGGAGAGAGTTGTAACACCTTAATTTTTAGAAGTTATTTATATAATAAATTATTACGAGTATTTATGAATAATTGATGTTTTATATGATTATATGTATGATGTGCTGGTATGAGGTCATGCATGATGTGAATTATGATGATTAGAAGTATTAGAATGCTTAAATAATTATTTAGTAATTATTTGGATTATTATTGAGAATATAATAATAGGAATAATTATTTAAATGGTTATTTTAATTAGATTTGTGTGTTGGTTATTAGTAGGAAGAGTGAGGGCGTGATGGTAAATAGAGGATGACTAAGAGAGGAAAATTGAGGAAAATATTAAGGGTCCTTTGTGATAACAAATAAGAGATAGTTGTTATTCTCACAATCAATCGTGAAAGTTTGAGAAGAGAGGCTAAGGCATGAAGGCTTTGGAGAGAATAATCGTAAGAGGCACGAAGAACAAAATCAATCACTTGAAGCAATAAGGTAATGGGTGTTTATCTGATTATTATATTTGATTTAAGTGGTAGATAGAGGTAGGGTTTGCCTTAGGTTTCATAGATGATGATTCGATGTTGTTTGGTGGAGAATTGTTAGATTGATGATGAATAATGACCCGTAAATGTTGTATAATTGATGTAGTACTAAGTTGTTGATAGATGATGAATCCTTATGATTAGATGATGTTTTAGGACCTATAAAGTAGTGAAATCGCAGAAAAATTACAGAAAAATTCAGCACAAAACAACATGCGTCGACTCAAAGAGGTCATGCATCGACTTATTGGGTCGAACTGAGCACACCCAGGACAGATAGAATACTTATGCATCGACTCAAAGGGGGCATGCGTCGACTCAAGTAATCCAATTTTTGACATATTTTTCTAAAGGTCGTAACTTTTGTCATATCATGATCATACTTCATTACCACGAAACATCATAGCGATTCAACACGGGGAAAATAATTATATCCTAAGTTGGGTTCTAGAATTATACTTCTTATTCTTCATTTTACTCATTATAAATATATTTCATCGCATTAGCTATCCAATGCTTCAAACGACACCTTATAATTCTTGGTTCATAATGATGATATGTTGTTAATATGATGATTCTGTTTTATATGATGATATGATGATGATTCTCTGCTTATATGACTACATATGATGAGGTTTATATGATGATGTTGGTGAATACATGAATGATGATGCGTATGACTAGTTGTAGTCGTTTATATTGTTGTTGTGCATCATGCATTCATTGGACAAATTTGGTCCACTTTGATGATTTAGGACATTGGTCCAGTGATTTAGTTTCAATCCCATTGTATGGATTTGGGATGTCTATGATTTTCTCCAATTCTAAGTTGGAATCGATCCTATGATTGTGGTCTTTGGAGGGTGATGGCCCAGTGTCCATCAAATGAATTGGTACCATATGCATGAGTCTATGTCCTTTCACTACATCTTATGTGGCATTCCATGGTTCTTAAATTGATGATGTTGTATTGTGTTTTTGAATTTGTATGATTGCTGAGGTACTTGGAATATAACAATGTTGAGTTTATGTTGTGATACTTTTGGTTTATTCTGCTATGTTTATTACTTATATCTTATATAATGATTGTGATAAACTCACCCTTTTTGCTTGAATGTTGCCTCCACATGGGTAACATGCATATAATCAGGATTAGTCCCTAAAGGCTTAGAAGTATAGCTTGGAGCATGTGTTTTATTTCCATTGAGTCTAGAAGGTCTTGCTCAGATATGTAACATCGGGGACGAGAATGCTTTATTTTGAAAACTATTTTGTTCTTGTTTTGTTATGACATTTAAATTGTTTCCATGGAGTTTAAATTATGTCGAATTGTGAACCATGAATCATGGGGCACTATGAAGTGTTTTAATGAACTTGTTTGAACTATGATTCTGCTACAAGTATGTGAAACCTTGATAATGGATATTGTAATATGGTGGGAGAAATGACTTGGGTGTTTTGCATTTGATTGAAATTGTTGTGGTTAGCAAGAGTCTTCATCAAATTTTCTTTATCCAATAAAGGAAAGGATGAAAAGAACAGGAAAAACCTTTTGAGAATTTTTTTCTTGAGTTCGGTGGGTAAGTTATGAAAAGGGAAGGTGTTAGAACCCTTTTCATCCATAGTCATCTACAAGCTCTTAGTTTCTAGCTCACTTTGAAATGCTTTGTTTGAAATGTGTTTGTGATGGATTTTGAAAGTATTTTTGAAAAGTGCCTTCGGTTAGGAGAATTTTATAATGATTCTCGTCTCTATAAGAATGCATACAAAGTGTTGACTTTTGAAAATATTTCATTTGAAAGTGTTGGTGTGTTTGAAAGATGTTTTTGAAAATGGTTGTAAGCAAGAAACTATGAACATTCTACCTACTCAAAAAGTCTTAGTTCTTTTCCTCCTTCCTCAGATATTTCTATCTTACCATTGATTGGTAAGAAACCCTATCATTATATGTGAAGGGACATGCGTAGGTCATCGTATAGCCATAGAGTGCAATTTTGTAGGGTACCTTAGCAATTTGTAAGGGTATAAGGTTATTTACCGAAGGCAACATTGAAGAGTCATCGAGGGACTATGATCTTGTTTTTTATTGTTTTTGCTAAAGTATCACACATGCGAGACATGACTATTTTTCTCAAGGAAAGAAGTGAAGTTAACCCTAGAGGTGCAAGTGTGCAAAGAGTTTTGATTTCATGCATTTGTTCTTGAATTAGGGTTTGCTACTTGTTGATTTTATGTCTTTCCATACACACCATAATTACTAGCATTTTCATTTAAAGCGATAAATTGCAGAAATGTTAAACTCTAAGCTATTACATCATTTAGGGGATGGGAGGTACAAATTATAAATGGGGATGAAAGGAATTAAAACCTAATTACTATTTTACTATTACAACCAAATTGAATAAAAAGTCTCAAAATTAAGATTCTTGGTGTTTAGGCTGACACGGGCCATGTCCTGTGACACGGGTACCCGTGTTAGGACCCTGTAATAATCAATGCATGTATTTTTTTGTCCCAGCTAAGCTGACATGGGCTATGACCTGTGACACGGGCACCCATGTCAGAACCCTGTCTTGGAATTTTGTCAAGCTTTTAATCCCAGTAAGATTGACATGGGTCGTGTCCTGTGACACGGGCACCCATGTTAAGACCATGTCCTGTGACACGGGCACCCGTGTCAAGACCCTGTCCTATCATTTCTCCTATTTTATCCCTGATATGGCCCGTGTCAGGCTTCCAGAAGCATTTTTCTGTATTTTTGAGTGTTTGCAAATCTTCTACTCTGATTTGTCCTGTTTTATCTTTTAAGAACGAAAGTAAAATGATATATGAGCAAGGATATCATAGTTTGTGAAAACTTACCTCTTGAAGTGAAAACTAAAAATGCGTATGGATGTTTCCATGTGCAATGTGATGATTGATTGAGCTTCCTTAGACCTCCCTGAAGTTGTTTCAATCCTTACTTTATGCTGAAAGTGTTTGGGTCTCTCGAACCAAGTCAACTTGCAAGACAATGTTTTTGATTTTAGAAGGTGGTGATAATGATGTTACATAAGTTGTTCTTGTGTTTGAAAAACGTCTATATGATGTATGTAAAGTATTTGGATAGTCTTCTTAAGGAAAACTTGCAAGGTATGAGATTCAAAGATTTGGACTTTAAAGCTCAAAGATGGAGGTTTTATGAATAATTCTGGTTTTTTGTGAGTGAAGGGATTTTGAATGCTAGGTTCTCTTTGATTGAAACTAGGGTTTTGATTTAAAATGACTGATCATTGAGGGTTGACTTAGTGCATGACCTAATAGCTTGAAGCTTGATCTTAAGGACTCAAATACAACATTTTGACCTAATTACATGGCTCAATACATTTCCAAAAAATGCAAGTGATTGATAATTGAAGAATTGAATCAACTGATGAAAAGTTAATAGTCACTCAAAAGTTAAACTTTGACTTTTTGGCCAACATTGGGATTCAAAAGTCAAGAATCATCAAGATATTCAAAAATATAAAACTTTATCATCAAGAAATCAAAAATTGTCAACAAAAGTTATATTTGTAAATTTTCTAACACTTAGAAAAATTCTAAGTGTTTTTGTTCTTAACATAAACCCTAACATCACAAGCAAGTTTCCTCAAGATGCAAGCTGATTCAAGGAAAACTTGCAACATGAAAGTTGTAGGGATTGATGAATTATACAAATTTGTTAATGTGGGATGATCCTCAAAAAGTTTTTGGATTAAGAGATATAAGCTCATGAAGTTAGGGTTTTTTCTTTTTCAACACTTAGAAATTTTTTTACAAGTTTTGATAATTTTTTTGTCCTAACTTCTTGGCCAATTTTCACCAAGGTCCCAGTCGATTTAGCCAAAACTCACAACATGAAAGTTGCAGACAATGTTTCAAGCTTTCCAAAATGTACCAGAACATAATTTTATCATGCTTAAGCTAGGAGATTTGAAGAGATGGAGTTGGGCATCCATTCTTGAATTATAGGCCATTTTGTGACAAGTTCATAACCCAATCTTCAAACCATGCTGCATAATCCCACTTTTCAGGCCTCTAACCTCCAAATCTATCCATAATCAAAAGATTACATAATATTTTGAGCTATTATTCAAGTGATTAAAGCTTTGTCCAATCCATTTTGTCATTAAGGGAAGAAAGTTCACACTTCCATTCTTGTAAAGTCACTTTATACACAAAGTCAACTTCTTGAGCCTCTAACTTGTTTGTTCTAATCACACTCAACCTAAGAAACTTGGAGGAACTTTTTTAAATTGTCTAACCATTCTATGAGACAAGGTACAAGTCATTGGAACCATGATCTTCAAGTTTGCTTCATAACTAAACAAACAAGCCATTACTTGTCATCTTACAAACCTGGTTACTTAAGTTCCTCAAACCCCTTGCCTATAAATATAAGGGTCATTAGCAAGCCATATCACGAATTCACAACTTTGAAAAACCTCTCAAGATCAGAAGCTACATGTAAAACTCCATTTGTTGCAATTTCTGACCTTGAACACCAAATACTCAACCCACTCGTGTGTTTTCACTCTAAATCATTTACAAAGCTTCTATAGCTCATATAGAACACATCCAAACACCTGTTACACTTCTGTAACACCATCTTCATCATCTTCAAAACTCAAAAATAGAGATTTGCTTGTTGACTTGGTTGGAAAGATTTAGACACTTTCAACACAAAGTAAGGATTGGAACAACTTCAGGGAGGTCCAAGGACGCTTAATCAACCATCACATTTCATGTGGCGGCATCCATACATGTTCTAAGTTTTCACTTCAAGAGATAAGTTTTCTAAACTATGATATCTTAATATAAGCATCTTTAGTGCATACATACAAAATAAAAAATGTAGATATCATTGCACTAAAGCTAACTATGTAATTAGTTTTCATTTATATTTCTTGTGTGTTGAGCATTTTAGCTCTGACCAGTTAGGTTTTCGTTTTGGTATAAATATAAATTCTCTTCAATCTTTGACTATTAATTAAAGTTAATGGCATGGTTGAATTCATGGTAAAATTTAGAACAACTTTCATGTTCATATTTTTTAAAATGGTTGAGAAATGGAAGAGTTTGAAATTTTAAAATGGTGTTGTTGTTGGTCTGGAGCGAGGAAGAAGAAGAAAATAAAAAATGAGTTTATTTTATATTTAGTTGAAATTGTTTCATAAATGGATGTAACAGTTGCCCCAGCGGTAAGCGTGTTTGTGTTAAGGTGTTAGTGTGTCAGGGCGTGGATTCGATCCTTGCCCCTGGCATGTTATTTTCCATCTTTTCTTTACAGATCCAATGCAAGCAAAGCAACTGCGTGCATGATACAACCTCATATCACAACCATCAGATCCTCATCAGGACTTCATCATCATCATCCAACTCTTAGAAGCTCACCCCATGGTGTAACCTCATTGAAGTCACGTACAGGATCCATCGCTGGAAGCTTTGGGCCTAGTGGATATGCTTTCAGCACCCCTCCAATTTCTTTTTCAAAGGCTGGCCCATCATAAATACCTTTTTTTAATTTTTATTTATTTTTCTATTTCAAACAAAAAAACTTGTCTGGGCCTAACATTTTTCTCTTTATTTTATTTATTTATTTTATTTCAATTTCTTCTCTTTAATATAATAAACCAAATTAACTTTTTAAAAAAAATTAACTTAACCTTTTTTTAATTAAATAAATTAGATTATTTTTTTTCTTTTTTTTATTAAATTAATTAAAGTAATTAATCTAGTTTTCTTTAGGGTTTTTAATAATCAAATTCTTTTCTAATTTAAAAAATTGAAATCAATTAGATTTAAGTTCTTTTTTTAATTAAATCTTTATAAATAACCATTTTCATTTAATCACACTTTGTTTCATTTTATTAATTAGGTTGTAAATTATTTGATTTAGAGTTTACTACTTTAATTATTTTTCTAAACAAAGAATCAAAAATATTTTCTAACAATTAGTTTCTTTTTAAATTAACTTAGACCTAGTTTTTTTTCTTTAATTAAATTAATTTTCCTTTTAATTAATCATCAAACCTTTTTCTATCAAAAAAATCACAAAAAAGTTATTTGCTTTCCCTTTTCATTATTTTACTTTTTTGTGTGCGTATTTTGTTATTATTTTGCATTTTTCATAGTTATCTAACTGCTTATGGATTGTAATAGTTTAATTAGGGTTTATTGCTTTTTTCACCAATTCATAAATTTGTACCCCCATCCCTGAAGCATTGTAATAGCGTAGGATATTTAATTTTCCTTATTACTGTAAGAAATTAGGGTTTGTATGGCAAGATTAAAATCAATCATTAGAAAACCTAATCTCAACGACAAATAACTGAAATCAAAACACTTACACACATGCACCTCTAGGGTTAACCTCACTTGTTACCTCGGATAAAAACAGTCATGTCCCCTCGAACGTGGGGTGTTTTAGCAAAGACCCTCTGTTAAAAGATCATAGTCCCTCGATGACCCTTCGATGTTGCCTTCGGTAAACGATCTTAGTCCCTTACGACAATTGCTAAAGCTTCCTACAAGTTGCCTTCTATGACTATACAATGAACCTAGCCTATCTCTCACATCCAATGGTAGGGCTTCCTACTAACTAATGGTAGGATAACACTATCTAAAGGTGGAAGAAAAGAACAAAGACCTTTTGAGTAGGTAGATCGCTCGTAATCGCTTGCTCACAATCTAAAACAATTTCCACACTTCAAATTTTCAAAACAACTACTTTCAAAACTCTTTATAAACACTCTTGAGGACTGATACAACGGTAATTTCAAAGCAAACTGCCTTACATTGGTATTTTCAAAACACTTTCCAAAACAACACTTTCTTTCACAAACATTTTGTATACATTCTCAACGATACGAGAATCATTACAAATTTTCTATACTTAGGCATTTTTTTCCAAAATATTTTCAAACACACACAAACTCAAAGCATTTCAAAAAGTGATCAAGAGATTAAGAGCCCGTAGATAATTACGGATGAAAAGGGGGATAACACATTCCCTTTTTATAACCTTCCCCCTGAACTCAAGAAAAATTCTCAAAAGGTCTTTCCTGTTATTTTCACCCTTTCCTTTATTGGATAAAAGAAAAGTCGGTGACGACTCTTGTTATCCACAACATTTGCGATAAAACACAAAACCCAAAAGTCAGTTCTCCCATCGTATTATAACACTTGTGACTCTGCTGGGGACACTAAAATAAAAGTAAGGTTACCTTAAGAGCTAGATCACCTTTATTGCTTTACTTGTTTTCCTTGTATGCTTTAATTTCGAGATATGCTTGGGTTTATTTCTTGTATAGATCATGTACCCGGATCTGAGGGCATTTTAGGTAAGTAGCAATAGATCGTGAAAACAGTATGACATAGAACGATATGGTTAAAGCAATGGCTATGTTAGTGCGACACATTGGTTGATGTCAGTTTCCCCTAAGTATGTCAAGGAGAATAGTGGGCTACTGCGTGGTGTCATAAGCACTAACTTACCGTAGAACCTTAGTTTACACAACTTAGCCATTAGAAAGTAGTGAGATAGATGGCTTTGGTGCAGACAAAAGTTGGTTGATACTCGATACTACACTCATTGAGATTGGACTTTCAGGATATTTCAGTCGCAATTTAGATGCTTGTGCTGAAATAATGCCCGAGAGAAAGATTAGTGATATTGAGGCTCCTAGAACCTGATTACTTATTTTAGGAAAGGTTGAGCCAACTAAAAATTCAAGAGGGTACTTACCTATAAACTCCATGCAAGCTTAAACCTAAGGCTTTGTGTGTCTTATTTGTGTTTGATTAATTGTTCGAACATGACATCATAATATCATGACATCATACCATATCATTTTTACTAACCATTTTAAGGACCTAAGGATTTATCTTTATTCTATTTTGCAGGTTATGGATTTATCATTTTTACGAGGATACCTTCTTAACTTAAGGATTTAGTCTCAAGGGTTCTCGAAAGTTCTCCATTCATCAAAAGGCATGGTCGACTACTCAGTTTGGTTACCTCAGGTTTTGAAGAAGATATGATGAGTGTTCTATTCCAGTTCTTTGACCCTGTGCATCACTACTTCACTTTTCCTGACTACCAATTGGTACCCACAATGGAGTAGTTTTCTCAATTACTGGGAGTGCCTGTTCTCAATCAAATACCTTTCACTAGTTTAGAGAAAGATCCACAACCTGAAGAAATTGTTGCCGCCTTACATCTGAAGGGGTCTGACATTGTATCAAATTGGGAAATAAGGAGTGGGGTTAAGGGTTTTCTGGCTAAATTTCTGTTAAAGAAGGCTCGATTATTTTTGGATGCTATGAGTTTTCAAGATTTTGAGGAGATCTTGGCTATTCTAATCTATGGGTTGGTGTTATTCCCTAACCCAGACCAACTCATAGATGTGAACGCCATCAAGATATTTCTTTCTCGTAACCCTGTGCCTACCTTGCTTGAGGACATTTTGCATTCTCTTCACACTCCTACTATGAGGAAGCGAGGAACTCTTATGTGTTGCATACCTATGCTATTAAGGTGGTTTATTTATCACTTTCCCCGATCAGTATTGAAGAATGAACAAGGATTGAGGTGGTCTCAAAGTAAGATGTCGCTTTCTCATTCAGATATCTATTAGTGTTCCTGATTTCTGGAAGATGTTACTATCATTAACCGCTGCGGGGAATTACCTAATGTTCCACTCCTTGGCATCATGGGAGGTATTAATTACAACCCTTCTCTAGCTCTACGAAAATTTGGTTATGCTCGAAGAGATGGTCCTCGTGACATACTTATCCAGGGTATTGTGTTCGACTATGAGAATGATTTTCAAGGTTATCGTCAAAGGTTTATACATTCTTGGGGAATGGTAAACAAGATTGATAGCAAGACTTTAGGACAAAATAATTTTATCCCTTTGGAGCCATATCTCAAGTGGGTACGATCTCATTCTCAAAACCTTATGATTAATATCATGTTGTCTTACCAATAGTTATGGAACCTGTTGCTGACATATGCCTACTGACCTCGAAGAATTGCAGAAGTCTTAGATTCAACTCAAGGAAGAACGAGACACCTTTGAAGCTCAGTTTTATGCAAGTGAAAATAAAGTGTTGGATATGACAAAGAAACTTCATGAACAGCGAAGCCTTAATGCATACCTCGACACGCAGAGGAAGCGCCCGTGGGAAACTTGAGTCTTAGGGTTTAGAAGTTCATTTTGTTGTCTCTTTGAGATTATTTTGCTTTTCATTGTAAACATAAAAAGAAATTGTAATTTTGAACTTACTAATGAAATCTTTGTTTTTTTTCCTTTCGGTTAGAAAATTTAAATATCCTAAGGTCCTTGAAAACATTGCATCCACATATCATGCATCATTTCATAAGCAGGTTTTTCGATATAGGTTTCCTCATCTATTTATTGTTTATTTCAGTATAAGATGGCTCCCAAACAAACTGTCAAGGATCTTCAAACTCAACATGCACAATTTCAAGAGACTCTCATGATTTGGCCAAAGGGCAACAAGAGATGTGATGGCGCTCCTCACCATAAAAAAAGAAGACTATGAAGCGGGTTGTTATCCTCAACATGGGGAGAAGATTCAAAGGTCTTGTTTAACTAGTTCGAGTGGTTGATGTTTCCTATGAGGAAGACGATAACCAAGAGGAGGATGACATAAGTGGCAGGGGTGAATGTAGAAATAACCAGGGTTCTGAGAATATTCCTGAAGATAAAGACTACTCCGACGAACAGTTTCCTTTTGCAGATGACAAGTACAAGAAGTTTGAAGACCGACTCAAATCTGTGGAAATCCACAAAGTGCCTGGATTGGATTTTGGAGAACTAGTTCGATCCCAGGGGTGGTCATCCCTCATAAATTCAAGGTCCCTATCTTTGCTAAATATTATGGGGTATGTTGTCCCAAGCTCCATTTGAGGTCGTATGTTCGAAAAATCCAACCTCATACTGATGGCCGAAAATTGTGGGTCCATTTCTTTCAAGAAAGTTTGGACGACACTCAACTTGAATGGTTCTATCATCTCGAAGGAACCAACATTCACACATGGGAAGACTTGGCTGCTGCTATCTACAAGCAGTATTAATAAAATGCTGACCTTGCACCGACTCGTGTGCAATTGCAAAACACGTCCATGGGCTCGAATGAAGGGTTCAAGGAGTATGCCCAAAAATGGAGGGACTTGGCTGGAAGGGTGAAACCTCCTTTGATTGATACGGAAATGGTAGATATGTTCATGGGCACTTTGACAGGCCCGTTCTTTAATCTGTTGATTGGAAGCTCATCGTCTGGGTTTATAGAGATGATTTTGATTGGGGAAAGAATTGAGAGAGGTATCAAGAGTGGGAAGATCCTAATGGGTACATCTTCTGATGTTGTGAAGAAGCCATTCGACAGTAAAAGAGAAACCAATGTCGTCTATGGCCAGAAGAGTCGTAGTAAAAATGACCATCATCAGTCTGTAGGAGCGGTGTTGATTTCCAATCTGGCGCCTGTTCAACAACAACAACAATAGGGTAATTGGCGAAGGCTAGACTCTCAGTTGAGACAACTTTCCAAGATCAAGATGCCTTTATCTCAGGCATTGCAACACTTGTTAAAGGCTGAACTCATTTCACTGCAGAATCCTACTCAAAATCCCAACACATCCTCTCCAAAGTATAATCCAAATGCAAGGTGTGCTTATCATTCGAACAATCCTGGGCACGACACCAACAATTGTTGGGCCCTAAAAAGCAAGATTCGGGATATGATCAATAATAAGGAAATTGAGTTTGATCCTCTGGAGACTCCGAACGTGATTATTGTATCTATGCCTAAGCATGACAAAGGCATAAGTGTTATTGAAGATATTTAGTGTGTTGCCTACATAAGTGATGTGGTTACTCCTCTCTCAACAGTCAAGAAGAATTTTCTACAAGTCGGTTTATTTCTGGGTTGTGTTAAAGAATGTTATTACTGTGTAGTTCAACTCAGTGGTTGTGGGTTACTGAAGGAAGGCATTCAACGCCTGATGGATGAACATGTAATTTTGTTTGAGAAAGTTCCGTATGCTGAGAATTTGTCTGTCATATATGGTAATCCTTTCAGGATCACTTCCAAGGGTCTTGTAAGGATTACTTCCATTCCAAGAGCTGCTCCTTTAATCATTACAACACTTGGCCCCATCCCATATTCCTCAGAGAAGGCTATTCCATGGAATTATGGGTCTGTTGTCTATTACCATGGCATTAAACAAGAGTTGTCTGATGAAGATGGTGAAGTGGTTGATCCTAATATTGACAATATTGCAGGGACTAGCAAAATTACTAGAATCAGAAGGATTTTCTCCCAGGAAATCTCTCCACCTGTTCAAGTCACAGTTAGCAAGACAACTGCCAAGGCTCGGGGTAAAGCGCCAATGATAGAGCCTACCCAGATAGAGGTGCCAAAAGAAGTTGCAGTCAAGGACACCTATGGAAAAGCGTTGGAAGAGGTTTTGAAAATCATCCACAAGAGCGACTATAAAATTGTTGAGCAGCTGGGGAACACCCCGTCCAAAATCTCATGTTATATTTACTACTGTATTCTGAAGCACATGTGCAGGCGTTAGTAAAATTCTTGAAGACTACTCATGTGCCGCAAGAAATTTCAGATGATCAATTTGGAAGTTACATAGCGAGTTTAACAACTGATAATGGATTAGGCTTCTCTTATGCTGACCTGACTCTAGAGGGGAGAAATCATAATAGGGCCTTGTATGTCTCCATTTAATACAGGGGCACTACGTTGGCTCGTGTGTTAATTGATACTGGCTCTTATTTAAATGTTCTGCCAAAAGGCGCTCTCGACAGACTAGATTATGAAGGGGTTGTGCTGAAACCCATTGGCATTATAGTTCGATCCTTTAAAGAGTCTAAAAAAATAGTGCATGGAGAAGTGGATCTTCCTATCAAAGTGGGTTCACAAATATTTGAATCGACCTTCTATGTAATGGACATCCGACTAGCTTATTCTTGTCTATTAGGATGCCCCTGGATCCATGGGGTTGGCGCTGTCACCTTCACCTTGCACCAGAAATTAAAGTATCATGTAAAGGGAAGGTTATTAATGTCTGTGGAGAGGAGGAGTACATGGTTAGCCACCTGAATTCATTCCGGTGCATGAAGATGGGCAGAGAATTTATTGAGACTCCATGTTAGACCTTTGAAGTGATTTCCCCTGCTGCTGTTGAAGATGTTTCTGCCATTCTAAAGACCACCAAGGTTCCGCACAATATGGCTTCCTTAAAATATGCCAAAGCAACAATAGAAAAAGGTGGTTGTACTATTTGGGGTCAGCTTCCTAATATCCCTTATAAATCTGACAAGTTTGGTTTGGGATTTACTATAGAAGGTCAAAGGGTTGTTCTTCACGCTCGAGCTGGATGACCTCTGTTATGTATTAGTAACAACAAAATGAATGCTATAGAAGATTCTGACAATGATTGTGACTTCGACAATTGAATATTACCTACCATTGGCAACAAACTCAACAACTCGAATGCAGAAGACATTATCTCTATCTCTTTTAGTCAGGAGTAATAGCCATTTCTGTTTTTATTTTCTTTAAGAAGTTTGGTTATGTAATTTATTTTAAAACAATGAATTTAAACCTCGTGTCTTTCCCAAGGCACAATGGTGCATTTGTTAAGGGTTGTTATTTGATAAGTCGTATTCTCATTTAATGAAATCATTGGATGTTTTGCATTCAAAATTTGCACTCTTTTCCTTTATTTTAATTTATTGCACTTTCAAATAGCTATGTGTTCTTACACACACCCACACATTACATTGCAGATCCACATCCAATCTGGATCTCGTTGATAACGATCCTGCTATTGCCGCTTATGACTTTGAAAATCCGATCTACCATGTCAAGGACGAAGTTGAGAAAGATTATGAAATACCAGGAGAACTTTCAAGAATCTTAATACAAGAAGAAAAGGATACCCAGCCGCATGAAGAGCCGATCAAAGTGGTAAACTTGGGTTCTGAGACAGATAGAAAAGAGATCAAGATAGGCTCCAACTTAGAGGGCAGTGTCAAGAACATATTGATTCAAATGTTTCACGACTATGTTGAGATATTTTCTTGGTCATATGAAGACATGCCAGGGCTCGATACTAATATTATGGTTCACCGTTTGCCGATGAAAGAGGGTTGTTCTCCGATTAAACAGAAAGTCTGTCACATGTGCCCTGAGATGTCAGATAAAATCAAGGCTGAGGTTATGAAACAATTCAACGCATGTTTCTTAGCAGTGGCGTCAAATCCTTAATGGGTTGATAATGTTGTTTCGTTACCAAAGAAAGACAACAAGGTGCATATGTGTGTAGACTACATGGATCTGAACAGGGAGAGCCCTAAAGATAACTTCTCGCTGCCACATATTGATGTCTTGGTCGATAACACCACTCAGAACAAGGTGTTCTCTTTCATGGATGGTTTCTCAAGTTATAATCAGATCAACATGGCGCCTGAAGACATGGAGAAAAATACCTTTGTCACATAGTGGGGCACTTTCTATTACAAAGTCATGCCTTTTGGGTTGAAGAACGACGGGGAAACTTATCAGCATGCCATGGTAGCTGTTGTATCCCAAAATTTTCCCTCTCATGTATCAAATATTTTCTCACAATATCTCCTTTGGTTCAAGACTACACAAGGATTAATCAGCTAAAGACACATCTTTAAGCATTGATGATTAAAATTAGGGTTTGATATTGCACAAGGATAATTGAACTTTCAATGCCTCATATTACTTCCATGGATCATTATGGACCCCCAAGATTACTCATGTTAAGTTTCAAGCTTTGGATCACATTTTTGCTAAGTCAATTGAGCAGTTGACCTAAACATCAACTATATTGGGGAAAAAGACAACCGTGGCCAATTTACAGTCAAACTTCATAATTTTTTATCCATATCAACATTATAAACTCATATGTATAATTTGATCAAGTTTGGACCATAATTCCTCAAGAAATTTGATCAAATCATCAAAAGGGCAAAATGGTCAAAATTAGGTTTTGATTGAGAAAGGGCTATTTCTGATTTTTTGACCTAGAAAATGGGTGATTGGTTGGAAACATGTTCTCAATGATTCAATTGCATCATTTTGACCTAATGGCATGACTCAAAATATTGCTCAAGTCCAATTGATTGACAGATGAATTTTCAGTTAATTGATCAAATATCAATTGTATACTAAAAAGTTAAACTTTAACTTTTTTGGTCAATATCAAGTATCAAAGATCACAATTCATCAAAACATGTAAAAATATGAAACTTGTTCATCTGGAAATCAAAAATTCAATATTTCATTTTGAAAAGTCAAAGTTTTCAATCTTAGAAATTTTTCTAAGTGTTGAAAAATTCATGTTTTTTCACAAATTTGAGCCAATTTTTCACCATGATGCAAGATGATTCAAAAGAAACTTTCAACATGAAAGTTGTAGATCTCCATGAGATCTACAACATTTATTTACACAAGTTCTCCTATAGATGCTTGGATCTCAAGTTATAAATCCATGAAGTCATGATCTTGAAACTAAACACTTAGTGAAAATGTTGCCCTAGTTTAGGCAGGATTTTGACCTAACTTCATGGAAATTTTTCATATAGTTCCAAGGGGAATTTTCAAAAGTGATTCAAATAGGGGTTGTAGATCACATTACAAGCTTTCTAAAATGTCTAGGAACTTCTTGAGATCATTCTTGAGCAAGGAGAATCTAAGAGAGGAAGTTAGGGTTTCAAACTAAATTTATAGGTCATTTTTATGATGAACAAAAATGCAATTTCAATGTTAGGCTGCATAATCTTGCTTTGCAGGCCATCTAACTTGTGTACCTATCCATAATTTATTTATTACACAAACTTTTGAGCTTTAATCCAAGTGGTTTAAGCTTTATCCAATCCACATTTCCATTAATGGCACAAAGTGAACACTTCCATTTTGGAAAAGCAAGCTTTATGCACAAAGTCAATTCTTGAGCCTCTAACTTGTTCCCTTTGATCACACTCCATCTACAAAGTCAGAAACAAGTTTGTTTAAATCATAACCACTCTACAACAGCAAGTACACAAGGCATTGAAACTGGATTTCTCAAAAAATCAAATGTTGAGCTTAAACATGTGATTTTGAATTCTGATCAAATACAAGCCTCCATACTTGTTGCTTATAAATAGATGCACTATTTGTGAGCTAGGACACGAGCTTAAGCACCCTGAAACACACCAAAACTCTCTCAAGTCAAAAATTTCCCAAAAACTCCATTGTTGCACATTTTCTAACCTTGAACACCAAACTCATATTTCCCTTGTGCGCTTCTTGGCCTTTTAGCTCCTAAAGCTTCCTTACATCAAGTATAACCTATCCCTGTCGCTGTTTCATCACTGTAACACCATTTACCATAACTTCCATAACCAAAAACAGAGTCTGCACATTGACTTCTCCAAGCCATTCCATCCATCCATTTCTCAAGCAAACTATTGCATTAGCTTCCTGGGAACTTGAGGAAGCTAACCTGATCATTGCAGCACCTTGAATCAAGCTCATTTGCATTTCATGATTTCCAGTTTTGAGGTATTTTTCTTGAACTTCTATCTCATTACTTAGGCATCGTTAGACTTGCATTTGTGAAGATAAAATGTAGACATCATTACCCTGAAGTTGTACATGTTCATAGATTTCATTTATATTGATTGAGCTAGGAGAATTTTAGGATTGAATCTCTGAAAATAATTAGGTCAGAATTTGGTACTTTAAAAAATTCTCATTCATCTTTGATTTATAGTTCATTATATTTATATGGTTGTATTCATATGAAAAAATGGAGTAACTTTCATGTTTGCATCTTCCATTTTTATTGAGAAATGGTGAAGTTACAAGTGGTTTGGCTGGAGGTTGAAGATGAAGTGTGTTCAGGACTTGTTTTGCCTTACATATTTATGATTTCAATTATATTAACAGATGTATAGCCACCCCATTGGCAAGGAAGCACGCTGGTAATCAAGAGGTCATGGGTTCGAACTTCAGCGCGCTGCCTTTTGCTTTTTTTTTCTCTCACATTTTTGACATTTTTTTTGTTTTTAGGAAAGCGCTTGGGCCTGACTTTTTTTTCTCACAATACTCCCTGTTTCACTTATCAACCTCCCTGACTTTATTTATTATTTTTATTTTACTTTTACTTTTTTTATCTTTTATCATTACTATTAATATTATTATTATTTTCATTAATAAAAAATCTAAAAATATTTATATTTTATTATTTATATTTATTTAGTTTATTTTTCTTTACAAAAATAAAAGAACAAAAAATATTTTCTTTAATTAATTCCTGTTTGTGAATACTTAGATAATAAATTTTAATTATTATTTATTTTGTAAATTAAAATCAATTTAGAATTTAGGATTTTTATTTAATTATTTTTATTTACTAATTTAATTAAATTCACCAAAACCCTAAAAAACTTGTTTTCTTTAAATTAAAATATTTTACTAACTTAATTTTAATTTTCCTTTTTTAGTTGATTATTGTATTTTAATTAATTAAGTCAAAAAACCCTTTTCATGAAAAAAAACCAAACAAAGAATCACATTTCTTTTACATTTACATTCTTGCATTTTTATTTATTCAATTTTGTACATTTATTCAAGTTTAATATGACTGTAATAATTATTTAGATTTAATTTCTTGCAAATTCCCCATTTGTAATTTGTACGCCTCATCTCCTAAATCATGTAATAGCTTAGTATTTTTATTTTCCGCAATTTAAATGCTTTATATACAAATGCTACTAATTAGGGTTTTGTATGGAAAGATTAAAATTAACAATTAGCAAACCCTAATCAAGAAAAATCAAGCATGTAAACCAATACACTTGCACACAAACACACCTAGGGTAAATGGACTTGGTTGCCTTACAAAAATGGCCATATTATGCATGTGAGGCATCTTAGCAAAAACAAGAAAAAAAATACAAGATCGTAGTCCCTCGATGATGCTATCCATATTGGCTTTCAAAATGATCTTAGTCCCTAAAGAAAATGCTAAGATATCTTACAACATTGCTAATCATGGTTATACAATGACCCACGCCCGTCCCTTTTACATCCAAAGATAGGGTTACTTACCAAATCAATGGTAAGATAACAATGTCAAAGGAAAAAGGAAATGAACATGAAAGACTTTTGAGTAGGTAGAATGTTCCTAGTTACTTGCTCCATTTCAAAACAAAAACATCCTTGTTATTTTCAAAACAAACACCAACACTTTCAAAACATCTTTCAAAACTTGAAAACATTTTCAAAAGATCAAACACTTTGTATACATTCTTACAAACGAGAATAATTACAAAGTTTTCCTAAACAATGACGCCTTTACAAAATACTTTCAAAAACCACACAAAGCACATTTTCAAACAAAATCAAGTGATCTAGCAAGTAACTAAGAGCCCATGGAAAACCATGGATGAAAAGGGTGCTAATAACTTCCATTTTCTTAATCTACCCCCCGAACTCAAGAAACAATCTCTAAGGTCTTTCCTGTGCTTTTTTACCTTTCCTTTTGGATAAAAAAAGTTTGTGGTGACTCTTGCTAACCGCGACATTTGCGATCAAACGCAAAACAACCAAGTCAGTTCTCCCACCGTATCACAGAACTAGCGACTCTGCTGGGCAAAATTCTTAAAGTGGGGTTACCTTAGGGTTAGATCACATTTATTAACTTTCATTGTTTGACTTGTATGCTTTACATTTTGGTTCTTTGTTTGGGTTTGAATCCTCTACCCAAATTTGGGATACCTTATAGGTAAGTAGCAATGCGTTATGGAAAATGTGTGGGGTATACCGACATGGTCTAAGCAATAGCTACGTTAGTGTGACATATTTGTGGGTATCGGTAGCCCTTGAGTAGTCAAGGAGAATACGGGCCCGCTGAGTGATGTCATGAAGCACTAATTAACTTCTAGAACCTTTACTTGACCAACTTGGCCATTAGGACGTAGTGAGATGACCGGCTTTGGTGCAGTCCGAAGTTGATGGATACTCGATACTACACTAATTGAGGTTTGGTTTTTTGGGATATTTCGGTCGCCATTAAAGAGGCTTGCGCTGAAACAATGCCCGAGAAAACAAACCAGTGATATTGAGCTCCCTAGAACCCGGTTACTATTACTAGGATAGGTTTGAGCCAACTAAACTTCAAGCGGGTTTTACCTATGAGACTCCATGCAAGCCTAAACCTAAGGACTTGATTGCTTTGTTTGTATATATATACTTGTACAGAACATCATAAAAATCATAAAATCATACTCATATTCACTAACCATTTCAAGGATCTTGGGATTTATCTTTGTTCTGTTTTGTAGGACATGGATTATATTTGCAGGAAAGCCATTTAAGTCAATCTTGTAAGGATCCCTCCTCAACTTAAAGAGCTAGAATCAATAATTCTTGAAAATTCTCCATTTAACGAAAGACATGGTCGCCTCCTAAACTTGGTCACCTCCAACACTGATGAAGACATGATGAAGGTGCTCTTCCAGTTCTTTGATCCTCTACACCATTGCTTCACATTTCCCGATTATCAACTTGTGCCAACTTTGGAAGAATTCTCCCAACTCTTGAGGATTCCCATTCTCAATAAACTACCTTTCAACGGTACAGAAAGAGATCCAAAGCCAGAAGAGATTCCTCAAGCTCTACACTTGAAACCATCTGATATCACAACTAATTGGGAGACAAGGAGTGGTGTCAATGGTTTCCTAGCAAAGTTCTTATTTGAGAAAGCCCAAAACTGTTGGAACTCTTTGGATTTGCAAGCTTTTGAGGAAATTATGGCTCTCCTCATCTATGGTATGGTTTTGTTTCCAAATCCTGACAAACTCATAGATGTGAACACCTTCAAAATCTTTATATCTCGTAACCCGGTGCCTGCTTTGCTAGGAGACATCCTACATTCTTTTCACACTCGCACTATGAGGAAAAGATGTATCCTTATATGTTGTACTCCTCTTTTGGAAAGATGGTTTATTTTGCATCTTCCCCAATCTCTATTGAAGAACGAGCAAGGTTCAAGGTGGTCACATAGGTTGATGACACTCAAACATTCATGCATTCATTGGTGTTCCCGATCTATAGAGAATGTTACTATCATCGACCGTTATGGAGAATTCCCTAACGTCCCCTTACTTGGCATTAGAGGAGGTATCACCTACAACCCTTTCTTAGCCTTAAGACAGTTTGGTTACGCTCGAAGGGATGGCCCATATGAGATGCTTATTCAAGGTTTGGTATTTGACTACAAGAACGACGATCAAGGTCAGTGCCCGAGGCTTATCCGAGCTTGGAGGATGTTGAACAAGGTAGATAGAAATACATTGGGGCATAAGAATTTCATCCCTCTTGAGCCTTACCTCAAGTGGGTACGAACTCGGGCTCAAAGTCTTATGATGCCTTACCCATCCATTCTCCCGGTTATCAAAGAGCCTGTTGTGGACGGAGATGTTCCATACACTATCCTACATCCTGACATGCCCACCTCTCTCAAAGACTTATAAAGGGATTGGATATAGCTTAAGAGGGAGCGAGACACTTTCGAGGCCCAATTCTACGCCAGCGAAAAGAAAGTTTTGGAACTCACCAAGTAGCTTCATGAGGAGTGGAGTCTGAACTCCTACATTGCACCAAAGAGGGTGCATACAAATTTATCATCTTAGGTTTTTTGTATTTCTTTGTAAGCCTTAAAGAGGCATGTTGTACTCAAACTTTAATTTATTAATATAACGTGTGTTCCTTTTTGGTCTAAAGAAAATTTAAATCTCTAATTTCCTTGAAATCATTGCATATGCATCTACATTCATCATAACATAAGAAGGTTTCTTACAATAAGTCTCCTCATCTTTCTACTATTTATTTCAGTAAGATGGATCTCGAGCAGACAGTAAAAGACCTCCAGGTGCAGAATGCTCAGTTTCAACAGATGTTCTTGACTCTAGCCAAAGGACAAGAGGATTTGAAAACTTTGCTGATTGAAGAAAAGAAGAAGAAAGCAAAGAAAGCAACCGGTGTTCTGAATCTAGGAAGAAGGTTCCCAGGAGCAGCCAGAAATATCTTAGACTTTGCAACATCATCTGGTGAAAAAGACAATCAAGAAGGGAAAGGCAAGGAAGAAACTGCCCAGCCACAATCTGAAGAAGAAGAAGGAGAAGAGGATTACTCTGAAGAGCAGTATCCCCCAGTCGACGACAAATACAAACATTTAGAAGAACGACTAAATGAAATTGAGATTAAGAAAGTGCCCGGGATGGACTTTGAAGAGATGGGTTTAGTGTCTGGGATTGTTATTCCACCAAAATTAAAGGCACCAATATTTGCTAAGTACGACGGAGTTTCGTGTCCCAAGATGAATCTCCGATCTTATGTGAGGAAGATACAGGCTCACACTGCTGACAAAGATTTGTGGGTCCACTTCTTTTAAGACAGACTATCCGGGACTCAGCTAGATTGGTTCTATCAACTAGAAAGGGCCAATATCCATAATTGGGAAGACCTTACCGTTGCTTTCTAGAAACAATATCAATACAACGCAGACCTTGTTCCCACCCATACTCAACTCCAGAGAATTGTTATGGTTCCAAGTAAAGGTTTCAAAGACTACACTCAGAAATGGAGGGACTTAGCAGGAAGAGTCCAACCTCCCCTTTCTGAAAGAGAACTAGTAGACATGTTTCTGGGTACCCTGTCCGGTCCTTTCTTTATCATTTAATTAGAAGCTCCTCAACAGGCTTTACTGAATTAATCTTGACTGGGGAAATAGTGGAAGCTGGGATTAAGAGTGGGAAGATCCAAAAAGACGCATCCTCTGCTGCTATAAGAAAACCATTTATTGGGAAGAATGAAGTTGGTGTTGTGTATGCTCAAAGAAATCAAGATAGAACTGAACACCTTCTAATGGTAGGGGCTGTCATGATCCCTAAGCCTGCACCTACTCAACAAAGGAGTAACCAACCAAGAACAGAAAGACCAGTAAGACAACTTACCCGGTTAAATATGACACTATCTCAAGTCCTGCCACATTTATTGAGATCTAATCTGGTAACTTTGAAGGAAGCCCCAAAAAATCCCAACACACCCTCTCCTCATTACCACCCTAATGCTCGCTGTGCTTACCATTCAGATAGTCCAGGCCATGATACCAACAACTGTTGGGCTTTGAAAAACAAGGTGCAAGACCTTCTTGAAGTAAAAGAAATTGAATTCGATGCTCCTGAGATCCCAAATGTTATTACCGCTCTTATGCCCAAGCATGGACGTGATGTTAACGCTATTGAAGATGATATGTTTGTTACTACTATTGATGAACTTGTTTCTCCTCTCCTGAATGTCTAGAGGAACCTGTTGAAAGCCGATTTATTTCCGGGCTGTGACGAAAGCTGCCACCTCTGTTTATCCCTACCAACTAGTTATCATTTACTGAAAGCTGTTGTCCAACGCCTAATGGATGACAAAGAAATTTTGTTCGAAGAGACTCCCGTTCCAATCATTTCTTACAAAGATGTTTCAATAGTAACCATTTCCGCCAATCCTTCTAGGGTCTCCACCAAAAGACCCGTTAGGATTACATCAGTTCCTAAAGTAGCTCCAGTGATAATTACTACGCCAGGACCAAAACCGTACTCATCAGATATAACTGTCCCCTAGAATTATAAGGGTGATGTCTACTATCACGGTGTCAAGCAAGATTGGCTGGTTGATGAAGACTCAATTTTTGAGAAGGCTGACCCCGACATCAGCAACATTGCGGGAACCAGCAAGATAACCCGAAGTGGCAGAATATTCTCTCTCGAGATTGCTCCTCTGAAAACTGTTATCGGTCCTGTGATCATCCCTGCTTCTGTTCCTGTTGACACTACTACTACTACAATCCCTATGGTTACCCCTACTGACACTCCTACCACTGAGTCGACCGAGACTCGGGGAAAAGGCATTCTCATTGAGCCTGTCCGATTGAAGGCGCAATCAGTATCCATTCCAGAGGCCTCCCAAAAGGAGGTGGAAGAAATTCTGAAAATTATAAAGTGAAGCGACTACAAGTTAGTCGAACAACTAGGGCAAACTTCGTCAAAGATTTCTATGCTAGCTTTACTGTTATGCTCCTAGGCTCATGCGAAGGCCTTGGTGAAATTTCTTAAAACTTCCCACGTACTTCAAGAAACCTTTGTTGATCAGTTCCAAGACTGTGTGGCCAGTTTAACCGCTGACAATGGTTTAGGCTTTTCTGATGCTGACTTGACACCTAGAGAGAGGAAGCACAATGAGGCATTGCATGTCTCTGTCGAATGTCGGGGCACAACTTTGGCCCATGTCTTGGTTGATACCGATTAATCTTCAAATGTGCTGCCTAAGAAGGCGCTTGATAGACTCGACTCTGAAGGTTTGACTTTAAAACCCAGCAACATAGTGGTAAGGGCCTTTGATGGTTCAAAGAGGATGATGCATGGGGAGGTGGACATCCCCATAAAAATTGGAACTCAAACCTTTGATTCAACTTTTTACATAATGGACATTCTCCCTTCCTATTCCTGTTTGTTGGGACGACCATGGATTCACAACGCTGGTGCCGTCACTTCCACATTATATCAAATGCTGAAATACCCAACCAAGGGGAAAATCATTACTGTCCATGGAGAAGAGGAATATATGGTCAGTCACTTAAACTCCTTCAGATACATGGAATTGGATGGTGAATTCATTGAAACTCCATTTCAGCACTTCAAGGAAGTCCCACAAACTGCGGGAGTAACCAAGAGTGTTTCCCAAGTCCCGAAGATTACAAGACCTCCGCTAAAGATGTCTTCTCTGAAAGATGCCAAGGCAGTGATCGAAGAAGGTGGGTGTACTATTTGGGGCCAGCTCCCGGATATCCCATACAAATCTGACAAATTTGGTTTGGGTTTCACTTCAGGAGCCCAGAAAGTTGTACGTCATGCTCGTGTCAGGGGACCACCCTTGAAGATCAGCAACTATGGAGTCAATGCAGTGGAGGATGATGATGATAGTTGTGACCTAGAAGATTGGATTTTCCCGACTGTGATACGGTGGGAGAACTGACTTGAGGTTTTGCGTTTGTATTCGCAAATGTTGCGGTTAGCAAGAGTCGCCACCGACTTTTTATTTTATCCTAAGGAAAGGTTAAAAAGCACAGCAAAAACCTTTTGAGATGTTTCTTGGGTTCGGGGAGTAGATTATAGAAAGGGAAGGTATTAGCACCCTTTCTATCCATGGTTATCCATGGGCTCTTAGTTACTTGCTTAGATCACTTGCCTTTTGTTTTCAATTGTTTTAAATGGTGCTTGAGTGTGTGGGTTTGAAAAATGTTTTGAAAAGAGGCCAATGTGGTGGCAACCTTTGTAATGATCCATGTGGGGATGTATGCAAAGATGTACGTCTTTTGAAAAAGTTTTCATTTGTTTTTGAAAATTGTTTTGACAGTGGAGTGATGTGTGATTTTGAAATTAGGCAAGTGTTTTGTTTTGCAAGTTGATTCAAGTAACCAAGAGGTTATATACTCCTAAATTTCTCAAAAGATTATTGCTATACTTTAACCCTTTTAACAAGTTTGCTCCACCATTGTATTTGGTGGGCAACCTTGTGTTAGGATGTGAAAGGGACAGGCGCGGGTCATCGTTTTAGACCATAATTGCAACGACGTTGAATGTCTTTGGGCAATTTCTTTAAGGGACTTGATCATTTGTTTTTGTTTGTTTTGAAAAGTTTTGTCGAGGGACTATGATCATTCAAATTGTTTGCTTTGCCCAAAGAAGTTCAACATGCAATATGGCCCATTTATTTGAAGGCAACAAGTGGACAACCCTAGGGGGTGCAAGTGTGATTTGTGTGTCCATTTTCATGCTTGTTTATCTTGTATTAGGTCAAACTATTTTTTATCGTTTTTTCGCATACAAACCCTAATTCTAACATGTTATCATTAGAAAGCAATAAAGTGCGAAATTAAAATTACTAAGCTATTACAAAACCAAATATGGGAAGGGGGGTACAAATGTTCAAATGGGGGATATTGACAAGAATTTAAATCTAAACTATTACATCATTTTGAATATTTGCAAGGTAAATAAATTGCATAATTAAATGGAAATTAAATAAACATGTGAAATGCAAAAAGAAAGTTTTTATATGTATGAGAAAATATTTTTTATGTAAAAGAGAAAAGAAAATAAAAATGTATTATTTTTTTGAGTATTTTAAATTTAGGGCAAAAACCCTAATTTTAAAGAAAATGCATTATTATCTAATTTAATACAACTATTTATTTATTATTTTCAAAAATAAAGTAAAATGAAGTAATATTATGGGGAAAAGTATTTTTTGTATCAAATATTAATAAAAATAAAAATTCAAGTATTTTTATATTTTTAACTTAAATATATTGATAACCATATATATATATATATATATATGTATATTAAACCCTAAATATGTATTATACACAAAATAAATATTTATTTAATATTTTAATAAAATAAATAAAAGAGTATTTTTTGTGTGAAATATTTTCAGAAAGTAAATAAAAATAAAAATTGTATTTACATCATTTTTATATTTATTCTAATAATAGTATATATATATTTATGTATAAACAAAGAAAATAGACAAATAAATATGCAATAAATGCAAAAAATGATGAAAAAATATTTTTAAATTTTTTAATGCCATGAGAAAAAATAAACAAAGTCAACCAAAAAAGAAAAAGTCAAAAATGTTAAGAAATGAACAAATGGGCTCAGGGGGGTGTGAATCAAAAAAGGTGGTGTGAAAAGTGAAATAACACAGGCCCAGCCCACTGATCACTGTCTTCAACCTCCAGCTTCAAACATTTGAAAAACGCGCGCCTCTGTTCCTCAATGTCTAACTCCTGATTCTTGGCTTTTCAGCAAAAACTCATAACACAAGAAATGTTCAGCATGAAGAGACGGTTTCAACCATATAAATAACTTGACCTATCTCTCTAAGATGAGGGAGAATTTCTCCTCCCCCAATTTCTGACCTAACTTTTTATCAATGTTCAGACATGAAATTCTCTAAGCACACGAAACATAAATGAAATCTAATCATATGAGCATGTTCAGGGCTATGATTGTGACATGTTTTCTTCAAAAACCTAAAGCTAACAATGCCTAATAAGAGAGATAGAACTCCATGGATATACCTGTTCAGTTGGAATCGAGCTTGGCAATGGAGGATGTTTCAGAGTGAAATGATGACTTGTACAGCTTCCTTGAAGTGTAAGGATGCTTTTCCAATTCCTACTTTGTCTTGAAACTCCCTGAATCGAGCTAGTGAACTCCAACTGCAAAATAGAAAATTAAAAATGGTGAAGTGGCTTGGAGGTGTTACAGGTCTGATTTTAGGACATGGTTAGCTTGCATATGTTGTAGGGAAGGTAGAGGAAAAGGTTTGGATCAAAATGCTCGAAGGGATTGGGAGTTTGCACTCAAACTGCAGGGGCTCCCCTGTTTGTACAGTTTTGAGGTGATTAGAGCAATGGGAGTGTTTCAGATGGCAAGGGCTCGTGTGTTAGCTTGGATTTTGTCTATGGAATGTGTTTGATAGCTTTTGTGTTGTGTGTCTAAGCTGAGATGAGAGATAGCATAAGTTATAGACTTTTCTTCTATCTTAAGCAACAAAAGCAAGTTGGTGGTTTTAGGTTAGTAGGGGGCCTCCTAATGTGCTGCATAATCTTCTTTTGATCAGAGCAACTTGTCCATAATCTTGTGCCAAGAGGATTTTGCTTGTACTTGCTTGGATTTCAAATTGACATAAAGCTAGCTTTTTACAAAAATGGATAAAGCACTTTATCTAGTTTAGGATTAATCCACTATGCAATGTTAGAACACAAAGAACATGGCCTCAACTCATTGAATATGCATTAAATTATTGAGTATGGAATGGTTCAAGGACCTGTAATTAAGCATAAAGCAAACTGAATTCAAATTTGCAAGTTTGTGAACATGTTTGGATGAAGAACAAAAGTGGATTTTTGCCAACTTGTGAAATTCGAATCTCTCAAGTTATGAGGTTGTTTGATGAGTTCTTGGACATTTTGGAAAGCTTGGAATGTGTACTACAATCCATCTTTGAAATGCAAATCCAAATTCCAAGTGGAAGGGTATGAAAAGTGGCCTTGAAGTAGGGTAGAAAACCTTGTCAAAATAGGTCAAATTTCACTAAGTTAAAAGATGGTTTAGTGCCCTTATTCAAAAAATTATAACTTGAGATACAAGCTTCAAATAAGAAAACTTTGTGAATCAAAGTTGTAGATTATGCAACAAGCTACAACTTTCATGTTTTGACTTTTGTTTGAATCCAAATGGATCATGGTGAAAAGATGGGGCAAAGTTGGGAAAAAATTAGGGTTTTTCATAACTTAGAAAAATTCTAAGTTATGAAAAATTCCATTTTCAAACCCTAATTTGCATTTTGAGATTTCTTGATGAGCATGTTTCATGATTTGGCATGTTTTGATGAAAAATGAATTTTGACTCTTGATTTTGACCAAAAAGTCAAAGTTTGACTTTTCAGTATACAATCAAAATTGATCAATTGACTGAGAAATTCGACTGTCAATCTTGTGTACTTGGGATCTTTTGAGCTTGATGAACATGTCAAGATAATTCCATTGAGTCCTTGAGGCCATATGTGAGCTTGGTTTGCCATTGGCTAGGTCAAACAGTCAAAAATTGCCTTTGTGCAGTCAAAACCCTAAAAATGACCATTTTGCCCTTTTGGTGATCTGATCAAATTTCTTGTGGAATTGTGATCCAAACTTGATCAAATGGTCCATATGAGTTCAATATGTTGATGTGGATCAAATTTCATGAGATTTGACTGTCAATTGGCCACAGTTGACTTTTTCCCCAATACAGCTGATTTCTAGGTCAACTGTCCAATTGACTGGGTAAAACTTGGAATCAAGACTTGAAACTTGGCATGGGTAAACTTGGGAGTCCAACATGAAGCATGAAAGTCATCTTAGGCATTTTAGGTCAAAACATCTTTAGGCAAACACAAACCCTAATTTTGAGTCCACAGTGCAAGGAGAAGTCTTGAGCAGAGGAAACCCTAACTGTATCTTGATCTTCAAAGGTCTTGTGATGAGAAAATGTTGAGGAAATGGGAGGGCAAATTTTGGGGTACAACAGTTGCCCCTGTTCAATCTTCTTGAACCTGAAGAGTTAGATTGGCAAGTTTGCCTTTCGTGACTCAAGGGTAAAAGGAGATTGGACACTAGAGTGCCCGGAAATTTGCACTCGCATGTTGAAGTATCAACAATGTGATGTCGGGAATGGGCTTATAGATGCCATTTGGAGATGTGGTAGATAGGGAGACGGGCTTATGGATGCCATCCGGAGACGTGACAGAACCTTGTCGGGAATGGGCTTATAGATGCCATTTGGAAGTGTCGATCGCCTAAGAGATTCCTTAGCGAGAACTTGTGTATTTGAGGAAGGAGGATGTTTTCCTGGCTTGTTACAGGTGTTTGATCTTCAGTCTCCTTATGCAGATGTGCCCTGGCTGGAGACAGGTATTGAATCTACAATTGGTTGCTCACAGATATGCCCTGGCTGGATACAGGAGTTGAATCTGGAAATAGTCGTTTAATAGATGTGCCCTGGCCGAATACAGGAATCGAATCTTCGAACTCTTCAGACGTGCCCTGGCTAGATACAGGAGTCGAGTCTGGAAACGTGGTCAACAGATATGCCCTGGCTGGATACAGGAATCGAATCTGGAGCTGTTGTAGTTGATAGATGTGCCCTGGCTGGATACAGGAATCGAATCTTCGAACTCTTCAGACGTGCCCTGGCTAGATACAGGAGTCGATTCTGGGAACTGATCACTCTCAGATGTGCCCTGGCTAGATACAGGTATCGAATCTGGAATTGTGACAGTTGAAGGTAGTTGTTTTTGGGATTGTCTTTTTCCTGCAAAGGGCAAAAACGTAAGTTGTATGCAATGTCATGATGTATGATATGCATATTGTCATGATACTCAACATGAGATGTTGTACGCGTTCCATCATGTATGTAAGCAAGATGTATGAAAATGTAAAATGTTTATGAATGTAATTTCGTCTTGGGGAAAATAAATCCTTGACGAACGGCCGGAGAATTGCTCTGTGGAAGAGATATTCGGCCGAAGTTTTGATGAGAGGCCTGCTGAGGACTTTAACGACGGATTCCGCTGAGGATAATGATGATAAAATCCACTGGGGAACTCCAAAGATAAACTCTGCTTGGGAATACCAAAGATAGACTCCGCTGGGGATTGAAGGAATTTGCCGAGAGCGATCTTCCGTGGCTTTTAGCTGAGGATAACCCAGTTATAAGTCCTTATGAGGAAATAACTCTAAATAAAACTCGGGAGAGACGTTCGTGCTTCGCAGGAGATAAGCTTCCAGAATCTACTGGGGATGAGCTTTAAGACCTGCCGGGGAATGTTGTGCCTTTTCAGGATCAACGGGAAACCAACTTCGCTTGGGGAAAGTATTGTCGCATCCTGTTTTACTTTGCGGGGAATTGAGATGATTTGGTCACATTCTTCAGTTGAACCTACCTTGGTGCCTTGGCGGACAAAACAACCAGACTGCATTAGACAACTCCACATTGCCCCTGTCTTTGATGTCACCTGTAATTAATCTCTTGTTTCATATGCAAACATTTATGAATCAGCAATTTAATGTCAAATGCATATATCAAAAATGAACATTGGACGTTCTTCGCAAGACAAAACAAAAAGAGGAAAACAATGGTAATTTGTATGAACAAGTGAATTTGTATTGATTTAAACTTTGCCTGTGAATAGGCGTTTTTGTACAAGAGGTTAACATCCTAGTAAGAGGACATCGCCAAATAGTATAGAGTTTACAATTTGAAAAAGAAAACAAAACAGCTATGTGAACAATCCCACTGGGTTCCAACTCTGCTATCGCCTTTATGTCTTCGAACGTCTCATCGCTTTGCTGCCTAATTTGAAGATGAAGCTGATTGGTCAATGCCGTAATCTGGAGCCAGATAGTTGATGCCGAATTCCGGATGCGAAGTGATCCAATGAGACATAGTGTTACGCTTTTATCCCTAACTTTTGCCTGGACCGCCCTTTCGGGTTTTCAGTCCACCGGGATACCCATTTTTGCCCAAGCCGCCCTTTCAGGTTTTCGACTTGCCGGGCGTACAGATTTTTTCATTCATTTCATCCCTTACTTTTGCCCGAACCCTTTTGGTTCGCCGGGAAGCCCTTATTTTTCCTAGGTATGTCAACCTAGCGGGTCTTTTATTTATGCGTAGTATTTTTTCACTATGTCTGCATTGGCGGGGTGAGGAAGGTCGTCACCATCCATGGTGGTTAGGATCATGGCTCCTCCTGAGAACACACGTTTAACCACAAACGGCCCTTCGTATGTAGGGGTCCATTTGCCCCTGGGATCACTTTGAGGAAGGATGATGCGTTTGATTACCAGGTCCCCAACTTGATACTCTTGCGGTCTGACTTTCTTGTTAAATGCCCTGATCATCCGTTTCTGATACGTTTGACCATGACAGATAGCAGTGAGCCTCTTTTCGTCAATCAGATTTAATTGATCAAGTCGAGTCTGGATCCTATCATCTTCATTCAAGTCTGCATCCTTCATTATCCGGAGAGAGGGTATCTGGATTTCAATTGGCAAGACTGCCTCCATGCCGTAGACCAAGGAGAAAGGAGTTGCCCCGGTTGATGTCCTTGCTGAGGTGCGGTACCCATGAAGAGTGAACGGTAACATCTCGTGCCAATCTTTATAGGTCACTGTCATCTTCTGCACAATTTTCTTGATATTTTTATTGGCTGCCTCTACAGCCCCATTCATCTTCGGCCGGTAGGGGGAAGAATTATGGTGCTGTATCTTGAATTGTTCACAGAGTTCAGTGATCATTTTGTTATTGAGATTGGTACCGTTGTCCGTAATGATTCTTTCCGGGACGCCGTACCGACAGATCAGATTATGCCGGATGAAACGTGCCACGACGCTCTTGGTTACTGTGGCATAGGATGCTGCCTCAACCCACTTTGTGAAGTAATCGATCGCCACCAAGATGAAGCGATGCCCATTGGATGCTGTCGGTCGGATCTCACCGATCATATCAATCCCCCACATCGCAAAAGGCCAAGGTGCCGTTAGGACGTTCAGAGGAACTGGAGGAATGTGCACCTTGTCAGCATAGATCTGGCATTTGTGACAAGTTCGGGAGTGTTGGTAACAATCGGCTTCCATTGTGGACCAGAAATATCCTGCCCGAAGGATTTTCTTAGCCATGGTGTGTCCACTGGAATGTGTTCCAAATGTACCTTCATGCAGTTCCATCATGATTTTCTCCGCTTCAGCCTTATCCACACAACGTAGCAGAGTCGAATCATGATTCCGTTTGTAGAGAATGTTGTTGCTGAGGAAGAATTTTGCAGCAAACCTCCTCATGAATTTCTTATCATTGACGGATGCTCCGTCAGGGTATTCCTGAGCTTCCAAGTACCTCTTCACCTCATGATACCAGGGTTTCTCAGTGACCTTCTCAACCTCGAGCTCGCAGCAGTATGCCGGTTCATCCAACTTCCAGATTATGATTCGGGGAGCCTCATTGTCCCATTTAACTTTGAACATTGAAGACATCGTGGCTAGTGCGTCCGCTAGCTGATTCTCCTCTCTGGGGAAATGCTCAAAAGTTATCTCTTCAAAGTGAGGGAGCAAGGTCGACACATACTCCTTGTAAGGAATAAGATTCGGGTGTTTCGTATCCCACTCGCCCTTGATCTGATTGATCACGAGAGCGGAATCTCCGAAGACACTTAGGAATTTTATCCTTAAGTCGATTGCAGCTTGTAAACCCATGATACATGCCTCATATTCTGCCATATTGTTGGTGCAGCTGAAACATAATCGGGCGGTGAGGGGAGTATGAGTTCCTTTGGGAGATATGATTACAGCGCCGACGCCGTTACCCAAAGCATTGGAGGCTCCATCAAAATGCATAGACCATCGGGATCCTTCCTCAGGTCCTTCATCCGGTCCAGGTACTTCACAGTCAGTTACCACCATGATGTCTTCGTCCGGAAAATCAAAGTTTAGTGATTGGTAATCGTCCACAGGTTGGTGTGCCAAATGATCTGCCAGTACACTTCCCTTAATTGCTTTCTGAGTCGTATACTGGATATCATATTCTGTCAAGATCATTTGCCATCTCGCTATTCTCCCAGACAGAGCGGGCTTTTCAAATATGTACTTGATGGGATCCATCTTTGAAATTAATAAGGTAGTGTGAGTCAGCATATACTGTCTCAGCCGGCGAGCAGCCCATACAAGAGCGCAGCAAGTTTTCTCAAGTAGTGAGTAACGAGACTCACAGTCGGTAAACTTTTTGCTCAAGTAATAAATAGCGTGCTCTTTTCGGCCAGACTCGTCATGCTGCCCCAGCACACACCCCATCGAATTATCAAGCACTGTCAAGTATAGTATCAGAGGTCTTCCTTCCACCGGTGGCATAAGAATGGGTGGCTCTTGGAGATATTCCTTTATCCTTTCAAAGGCAGCCTGACATTCATCATTCCAGCGTACCACTTGATCTTTCTTCAGTAATTTGAAGATTGGCTCACAAGTAGCAGTTAGATGTGAGATGAATCGGGCAATGTAATTCAGTCGTCCTATGAAACCTCTGACTTCTTTTTCTGTTTTTGGAGTCGGCATCTCTTGTATGGATTTTACCTTGGCAGGATCCACCTGAATACCTTTATCACTTACAATGAAACCTAGCAACTTTCCGGATCTTACCCCAAAGGTGCATTTGTTGGGATTCAACCTCAGCTTGTATAACTTGAGTCGGTCAAACAACTTCCTCAGATGGTCAAGGTGCTCCTCCTCAGTTTGAGACCTTGCAATCATGTCATCAACGTATACCTTAATTTCATGATGGATCATATCATGAAACAAAGCAACCATGGCACGTTGATAGGTTGCCCCAGCATTTTTCAATCCGAATGGCATGACCTTATAACAGAAGGTACCCCACTGAGTCACGAAGGTAGTCTTTTCCATATCCTCTAGAGCCATCTTAATTTGATTATACCCTGAAAAACCATCCATGAAGGAGAACACCTTGTGTTGAGCTGTATTGTCAACAAGGACATCGATGTGAGGTAGGGGGAAGTCATCCTTGGGGCTGGCCCTGTTCAAATCCCTGTAGTCGACACACATTCTGACTTTACCGTCCTTCTTCGGTACTGGCACCACATTGGCAACCCACTGAGGGTAAGAAGTCACTGCGAGGAACCCGGCATCAAACTGCTTCATAACCTCGGCCTTGATCTTTTCAGACATCTCTGGACGCATCCGTCGAACTTTCTGCTTTACCGGAGGGCAATCTTCCTTGGTTGGCAGGTGGTGAACTACAATGTCGGCATCCAAACCAGGCATATCTTCATAGGACCAAGCAAAAATCTCCATGTAGTCTTGTAGCATCTGGATCAATCGTTGCTTCACGCTGAGCTCTAGATTGGCACCAATCTTGACCTCTTTCCTATCTGTCTCAGTACCCAAGTTAATTGTCTCCACAGGCTCTTCATGTGGTTGAATAGCCCTCTCTTCCTGGAGTAGCAGTCTTGCGAGTTCACCAGGTACTTCGCAATCATCTTCACCTTCGTCTTCGGCCAAGTTGATTGGACTTTCGAAGTCATAACTGGCGGTAGCAGAGCTGTTACCAGTGAGATCCAGAGTGGATTGAAACCTGTATAAATGAGTGTGTGTAAATATAGCTGTTTTGCAATATATATAACACAGAAAGGAAAAGAGCGCAAGATTTGAAATGCAACGAACGTCCAATGTTTTGATTGATGATATATGAAAATGTCATACAAAAAGCCCTCACAAATGGAGCTACAATGCCCCGGGTAGGACACCGAGCCAACAAAGTTTTAACATATTGTTTGTTACAAATTTGGAAATCAAAAGAAATCAATTACTGCGTGACAAATGTGATAGGGGTAAAATCCTTTGCCGTCCAGTTGCTAGGTCCGTTGCTGGTAGTCGGGTAGATCCAACTGTCAAACTCTGCTTCCTCTACATCCTCCTCGATAGCATTCACCCTTGAGCTGGAAATAAACACCGGAGCCTTTCCGATCTTCTCTTTGCGCACCGCCTTCTGAGCCTCTGCAGTAAAGCCTAGCCCAAACTTGTCGTTCTTCTGAGTGAAGTCAGGAAGCTGACCCCAGTGTGCACAATTGCCTTTCTGAACCACAGCCCGGGCATCCCTTAGGGAAGCCATCTTCAAGGAATCATTCTCTTCGGCCATTGTCTCTGCAGCTGCTGAAATTGGATGTACCTCCTCGAAATGCTGGAAGGGGGTTTCAATAAACTCTCCGTCCATCTCGATGTACCTGAAGGAATTCAAATGGCTCACCATATACTCCTCTTCTCCTTGCACAGTGACGATCTTCCCCCTGACGGGATACTTCAGCTTCTGGTGCAAGGTGGAGGTCACGGCCCCAGCTTTATGGATCCAAGGTCGACCCAACAGACAAGAGTACGATGGACGTATATCCATCACATAAAAGGTAGAATCAAACACTTGAGAGCCCACACGAATAGGGATGTTAACCTCTCCATGAACCATCCTTTTGGAACCGTCAAAGGCCCTGACGATGATATTGCTGGGTTTCAACTCCAGGCCTTCATAATCCAGACGATCTAGAGCCTTTTTCGGTAGAACATTCAAGGAAGAACCAGTATCCACCAATACATGTTCCAGAGTAGTGCCCCTGCATTCAATAGAGACATGCAGGGCATCATTGTGGTCTCTCCCCTTCGCGGTCAGGTCAGCATCTGAAAAACCCAAGCCGTTGTCCGCCGTTAGATTCGCTATGCAATCAGTGAACTGGACTGCAGACGTCTCCTGCGGCACATGGGCCGTCTTGAGAAATGAGATCAAGGCCTTAGCATGGGCCTCGGAGCATAGCAGTAAGGAGAGCAGGGAGATCTTGGAGGGTGTATGCCCCAACTGCTCAACAACATTAAAATCACTTTTCTTTATTATTTTCAGAATCTCCTCCATTTCTTGTCGGGAGGCCTCAGCATTTACGGGTATTGGTGCCTCCATCCGGGCAGGCTCTTCTTCAATCCCTTTGCCCTGAGCATTTGATGACTCGGCAGCAGGGGAAACAACTTGATCAGCAACAGTAACAGGTAAACTTGTAGGTTTTATGAGGAGGGGTTTTCGAATAGCGGGCGGTGTAATGTCAGGCGAGAAGAGCCTGCCACTGCGGGTGACCTTGGCTGGACCAGTGATATCGCAGATACTGGCACTAGCGTCGAATTCTTGTTTGATTCCATTTACATACACGTCTGCCCCATAATGCCAGGGGACAACTTTATCAGACACGTAGGAGAGGGGCCCCGGAACAGTAATGATCACAGGCGCAACTGTCATGATTTGAATAGGCTTCTTCGGGGGAGCCTTGATTGGATTTTTGAAGATGGTAATCACAGAAACTTCTTTCATCGGAACCAAATGAACAACAGTCTTTTTGAATAGAATTTCCTTGCTATCCATTAGGCCTTGGATGCCTAACCTTAGCAAGGGACAATCAGATAGGGAAATAGCACAGCACAGGCAACCTTCACCGCAACCCGGAAATAAACCGGCCCGCAGTAGGTTCTTCTTAACAGTCTTCAGAGGGGTAACAACTTCATCTATCGAAATAGCATACGTTTCTTCCTCAATGGCATTTACCCTATGCTGGGGCATAGGAGCAGTTACAACATTTGGTCTTTCCGGTGCTTCAAACTGAATTTCCTTTGCGTCGATCAGATCTTGCACTTTGTTTCTCAAGGCCCAGCAATCATCAGTAGTGTGCCCGGGACTATCAGAATGATAAGCACACCGGGCATTTGGGTTATATTTAGGAGACGCAGTGTTGACGACTTTAGGAGCTTCTTTTAGGGTCACCAGGTTGGTGGATAACAGTTGGGGTAAAATTTGAGATAAGGTCATACTTAGTCGGGTATACTGCCTCTTGGGCCTTTCGCTTCTTTGTTGATTGTACTGCTGAGGAGCAGCAACAGGTTTGGAGATGACCAAAGCATTGACGGCTTGGCGACTTTCGGGCTTGACTTGTCTTCTAGGACCATAGATGGCACTTGCTTCTTTCTTAAACGGCCTCTTCTCAGCACTTGTAGAGGCAGCCTTCTGTATCTTGCCTGACCTGATGCCAGCTTCAATTCTTTCTCCCGTTAATATCAAATCTGTGAACCCAGCGGAGGAGTTACCAACCAAATGATTGAAAAACGGACCAGACAAAGTCCCAAGGAACATATCAACCAGCTCTCGATCAGTTAATGGAGGCTGCACCCTGCCAGCCAAATCTCTCCATTTTTGAGCGTACTCTTTGAACCCTTCACCCGTCCCTAGAGACATACCCTGAAGTTGGGTACGCGTAGGAGCGAGATCAGAATTGTATTGGTATTATCTGTAGAATGCGGTTGCCAAATCTTCCCAGTGTCGGATGCTAGCTCCATCCAATTGGTAGAACCATTCAAGTTGTGACCCCGAGAGGCTATCTTGGAAGAAGTGAATCCAGAGGTTCTTATCCGCCGTGTAAGGTTGGATTTTCCTTATGTACGACCTTAGATGCAGCTTTGGGCAGGAGACCCCATCATACTTGGCGAAGGCATGCGCCTTAAACTTGTGTGGAATGACTACCCCAGAAGATAACCCCAAATCTCCGAAATCCAGTCCCGGCACATTCTGAATTTCCATGGCGCTCAAGCGGTCCTCCAATTGCTTGTACCTATCAGCAGCAGGTGGGTATTGTTCGTCGTTATAGTCCGTCTCGTTATCGGAGACTGCGGGACTAGGAGCTCCTCCCCCTTGGGGACTGTTTTTCTCAGCAGAAGAAGTGGTTGGATCAGCTTCATTGTGGAGTGTGTTCCCAAATCTGCGTCCGGCGTTGAACAATGTAGTCCTCTTTTTCTTCTTCTTCTTCTTCATGAGTAGAGTCTTCAACTCTTGCTGACCTTGGGCTAGGCTTAGGACCATCTCTTGAAACTGTGCACTTTGGGCCTGAAGGGCCTTGATTGCCTGCTCACTGGATGAGTCTGGATTCATGATGACTGTTCACACAAACAGCGAAGAAAATTAAGCAACCTGCGAAATAGGGTACCTGCTATGCATATGGTGCAATGGAATGCGTATGTATGCAATGCATTCAAGGATTTAGAATATTCAAAATTTGTTGTAGACAAAAAGGAACGCACATTACATTAATAAGGAGAAATTCGTTAATACATAAATGCCCCATGGGCCAAATACTACAAAATGACTCCTTAAGGTAAAAAGACATTGCGCATCCTCTTTGGCGCGATGTAGGTGTTGAGATTCCTTTCCTCGTGCAGCAGGCGGGTGAGTTCCAGGACTTTCTTTTCACTAGCATGTAGACTGGTCTCAAGAGAATTCCGTTCTTCCTTAAGCTGGACCCAGCTCTTCTGCATTTCTTCCCAGGAGGTGGGCATGTCGGGATGTTGAATGGTGTAGGATGCCTCTCCTTCCAAGACTGGCTCTTTGATCACAGGGAGCATATGAGGATAAGGCATCACTAACTTCTGGGAGCGGGCTCGTATCCACTTGAGATACGGTTCCAACGGGATGGAGTTCCTGTGCCCCAGTGTCTTGCTGTCTATCCTACTTGGCATCCTCCAAGCTCTGATAAATTTCTGACGAAGTCCTTGAGTATCGTTGTCGAAGTCAAAAACTATGTTAGGGATTAACATGTCATGAGGGCCATCCCTCCGAGCATAACCAAACTGTCTCCAAGCCAGGCATGGGTTGTAAGTAATACCCCCTTTGATTCCAAATAAAGGAACATTGGGGTACTCCCCACATCGATCAATGATAGTGATGTCTTCCCTAGACCTAGGGCACCAATGAATATCTGCATGCGTGAGAGTCATTAATCATTGTGACCATCTCAAACCTCGCTCGTTCTTTAAAACTGATTGTGGAAGGTGCGAAATAAACCACCTTCCCAGGAGAGGAGTGCAACACAAAAGGACACCCCTTCTTCTCATGGTTCGAGTGTAACATGAGTGAAGGATGTCCCCCAGCAGTGTAGGTATAGGATTCTTGGTCATGAAGATCTGGACAGCAGTGATATCAATAAGTTGATTTGGGTTAGGGAACAACACCAAACCATAGACAAGGAGGGCCATGACTTCTTCAAAAGCTCGTAGGTCAAGAGAGTTCCAACATTCTTGGGCCTTTTCAAACAGAAACCTGGCTAAGAACCCTTTGATACCACTTCTAACTTCCCAATGTCCCTTGAGGTCAGATGTCTGTAGGTGCAAGGCTTTAGCAATCTCTTCAAGCTTGGGTTCCTCTTCCGTACCGTTGTAGGGTAGTTGATCAAGGATAGGGACCTTCAGAAGTCGGGAGAACTCTTCCAATGTAGGAACCAACTGATAATCCGGAAAAGTGAAGCAGTGATGCAGAGGGTCAAAGAATTGGAACAGGACCTTTATCAAGTCCTCCTCAATGTTGGTGCTAACCAAGCTGATGAGTCTTCCATGTCTCTCACTGAATGATGAGCCCTCGGGAATTCTGGACAGAAGTTCCTTAAGCTGAGGAGGGGTCTTTACAAGGCTAATCTGAATTGTCTTTCTGCGAGCAGTTTCCATGTCCTATAAAACAAGAACAAAGATGAAGATTCGAAACCCTTGAAATGGTTAGTCAATGCTCATGATGTTTGTATGATGTAATGATGTGATGATTAAATACACTATAAATATTCACAAAGGCAAACATGGTAAGGCACACAAGTCACACAAGCCCTTAGAGTTTAGGCCTGCATGGGGTCTGGGTATTACCCTCTTGAAGTTTGGTGGGCTCAACCTGTCCTATCAAAAGTAACCGGGTTCTAAAGGTCCCAATATCACTGGATTGCTTTCATTGTTCATCGTTTCGATTTAGCCACTGAACTGGCGACCGAAATATTCCAGGAAAGCAACCCTCAATTGAGTGTAGTATCGAGTATCAACCAACCTCGGACTGCACCAAAGTCAGTTATCTCACTACCCTAAAAAAGGCCAAGATGGTTCAATTAAGGTTCCTAAGGTCAGTTGATGCTTCACGACACCACGCGGCGGCCCCGTACTCTCCTTGACTGAACTCAAGGGTTACCGGTACACACCAAAGTGCCACATCAACGTAGCAGACTGCTTCAACCATGTCGGTATACCCCGCACAGTTCCCTCACAGCCTTGTTGCTACTTTCTAAGAAGGTATCCCCAGATCTGGGTTAGGATCTATAGAACTCCGATACAAAGCCCACAAATGTAAAAGCAAACAAGACAATCAATTGAAAACAAAGGTGATCTAAACCCTAAGGTTACTCCACTTTAAAAGTATCTCCCCAGTAGAGTCGCCAGTTCTGTGATACGGTGGGAGAACTGACTTGAGGTTTTGCGTTTGTATTCGCAAATGTTGCGGTTAGCAAGAGTCGCCACTGACTTTTTATTTTATCCTAAGGAAAGGTTAAAAAGCACAGCAAAAACCTTTTGAGATGTTTCTTGGGTTCGGGGAGTAGATTATAGAAAGGGAAGGTATTAACACCCTTTCTATCCATGGTTATCCATGGGCTCTTAGTTACTTGCTTAGATCACTTGCCTTTTGTTTTCAATTGTTTTAAATGGTGCTTGAGTGTGTGGGTTTGAAAAATGTTTTGAAAAGAGGCCAATGTGGTGGCAACCTTTGTAATGATCCATGTGGGGATGTATGCAAAGATGTACGTCTTTTGAAAAAGTTTTCATTTGTTTTTGAAAATTGTTTTGACAGTGGAGTGATGTGTGATTTTGAAATTAGGCAAGTGTTTTGTTTTGCAAGTTGATTCAAGTAACCAAGAGGTTATATACTCCTAAATTTCTCAAAAGATTATTGCTATACTTTAACCCTTTTAACAAGTTTGCTCCACCATTGTATTTGGTGGGCAACCTTGTGTTAGGATGTGAAAGGGACAGGCGCGGGTCATCGTTTTAGACCATAATTGCAACGACGTTGAATGTCTTTGGGCAATTTCTTTAAGGGACTTGATCATTTGTTTTTGTTTGTTTTGAAAAGTTTTGTCGAGGGACTATGATCATTCAAATTGTTTGCTTTGCCCAAAGAAGTTCAACATGCAATATGGCCCATTTATTTGAAGGCAACAAGTGGACAACCCTAGGGGGTGCAAGTGTGATTTGTGTGTCCATTTTCATGCTTGTTTATCTTGTATTAGGTCAAACTATTTTTTATCGTTTTTTCGCATACAAACCCTAATTCTAACATGTTATCATTAGAAAGCAATAAAGTGCGAAATTAAAATTACTAAGCTATTACAAAACCAAATATGGGAAGGGGGGTACAAATGTTCAAATGGGGGATATTGACAAGAATTTAAATCTAAACTATTACATCATTTTGAATATTTGCAAGGTAAATAAATTGCATAATTAAATGGAAATTAAATAAACATGTGAAATGCAAAAAGAAAGTTTTTATATGTATGAGAAAATATTTTTTATGTAAAAGAGAAAAGAAAATAAAAATGTATTATTTTTTTAAGTATTTTAAATTTAGGGCAAAAACCCTAATTTTAAAGAAAATGCATTATTATCTAATTTAATACAACTATTTATTTATTATTTTCAAAAATAAAGTAAAATGAAGTAATATTATGGGGAAAAGTATTTTTTGTATCAAATATTAATAAAAATAAAAATTCAAGTATTTTTATATTTTTAACTTAAATATATTGATAACCATATATATATATATATGTATATTAAACCCTAAATATGTATTATACACAAAATAAATATTTATTTAATATTTTAATAAAATAAATAAAAGAGTATTTTTTGTGTGAAATATTTTCAGAAAGTAAATAAAAATAAAAATTGTATTTACATCATTTTTATATTTATTCTAATAATAGTATATATATATATTTATGTATAAACAAAGAAAATAGACAAATAAATATGCAATAAATGCAAAAAATGATGAAAAAATATTTTTAAATTTTTTAATGCCATGAGAAAAAATAAACAAAGTCAACCAAAAAAGAAAAAGTCAAAAATGTTAAGAAATGAACAAATGGGCTCAGGGGGGTGTGAATCAAAAAAGGTGGTGTGAAAAGTGAAATAACACAGGCCCAGCCCACTGATCATTGTCTTCAACCTCCAGCTTCAAACATTTGAAAAACGCGCGCCCCTGTTCCTCAATGTCTAACTCCTGATTCTTGGCTTTTCAGCAAAAACTCATAACACAAGAAATGTTCAACATGAAGAGACGGTTTCAACCATATAAATAACTTGACCTATCTCTCTAAGATGAGGGAGAATTTCTCCTCCCCCAATTTCTGACCTAACTTTTTATCAATGTTCAGACATGAAATTCTCTAAGCACACGAAACATAAATGAAATCTAATCATATGAGCATGTTCAGGGCTATGATTGTGACATGTTTTCTTCAAAAACCTAAAGCTAACAATGCCTAATAAGAGAGATAGAACTCCATGGATATACCTGTTCAGTTGGAATCGAGCTTGGCAATGGAGGATGTTTCAGAGTGAAATGATGACTTGTACAGCTTCCTTAAAGTGTAAGGATGCTTTTCCAATTCCTACTTTGTCTTGAAACTCCCTGAATCGAGCTAGTGAACTCCAACTGCAAAATAGAAAATTAAAAATGGTGAAGTGGCTTGGAGGTGTTACAGGTCTGATTTTAGGACATGGTTAGCTTGCATATGTTGTAGGGAAGGTAGAGGAAAAGGTTTGGATCAAAATGCTCGAAGGGATTGGGAGTTTGCACTCAAACTGCAGGGGCTCCCCTGTTTGTACAGTTTTGAGGTGATTAGAGAAATGGGAGTGTTTCAGATGGCAAGGGCTCGTGTGTTAGCTTGGATTTTGTCTATGGAATGTGTTTGATAGCTTTTGTGTTGTGTGTCTAAGCTGAGATGAGAGATAGCATAAGTTATGGACTTTTCTTCTATCTTAAGCAACAAAAGCAAGTTGGTGGTTTTAGGTTAGTAGGGGGCCTCCTAATGTGCTGCATAATCTTCTCTTGATCAGAGCAACTTGTCCATAATCTTGTGCCAAGAGGATTTTACTTGTCCATAATCTTGTGCCAAGAAGATTATTGACATAAAGCTAGCTTTTTACAAAAATGGATAAAGCACTTTATCTAGTTTAGGATTAATCCACTATGCAATGTTAGAACACAAAGAACATGGCCTCAACTCATTGAATATGAATTAAATTATTGAGTATGGAATGGTTCAAGGACCTGTAATTAAGCATAAAGCAAACTGAATTCAAATTTGCAAGTTTTTGAACATGTTTGGATGAAGAACAAAAGTGGATTTTTGCCAACTTGTGAAATTCGAATCTCTCAAGTTATGAGGTTGTTTGATGAGTTCTTGGACATTTTGGAAAGCTTGGAATGTGTACTACAATCCATCTTTGAAATGCAAATCCAAATTCCAAGTGGAAGGGTATGAAAAGTGGCCTTGAAGTAGGGTAGAAAACCTTGTCAAAATAGGTCAAATTTCACTAAGTTAAAAGATGGTTTAGTGCCCTTATTCAAAAAATTATAACTTGAGATACAAGCTTCAAATGAAAAACTTTGTGAATCAAAGTTGTAGATTATGCAACAAGCTACAACTTTCATGTTTTGACTTTTGTTTGAATCCAAATGGATCATGGTGAAAAGATGGGGCAAAGTTGGGAAAAAATTAGGGTTTTTCATAACTTAGAAAAATTCTAAGTTATGAAAAATTCCATTTTCAAACCCTAATTTGCATTTTGAGATTTCTTGATGAGCAAGTTTCATGATTTGGCATGTTTTGATGAAAAATGAATTTTGACTCTTGATTTTGACCAAAAAGTCAAAGTTTGACTTTTCAGTATACAGTCAAAATTGATCAATTGACTGGGAAATTCGACTGTCAATCTTGTGTACTTGGGATCTTTTGAGCTTGATGAACATGTCAAGATAATTCCATTGAGTCCTTGAGGCCATATGTGAGCTTGGTTTGCCATTGGCTAGGTCAAACAGTCAAAAATTGCCTTTGTGCAGTCAAAACCCTAAAAATGACCATTTTGCCCTTTTGGTGATCTGATCAAATTTCTTGTGGAATTGTGATCCAAACTTGATCAAATGGTCCATATGAGTTCAATATGTTGATGTGGATCAAATTTCATGAGATTTGACTGTCAATTGGCCACAGTTGACTTTTTCCCCAATACAGCTGATTTCTAGGTCAACTGTCCAATTGACTGGGTAAAACTTGGAATCAAGACTTGAAACTTGGCATGGGTAAACTTGGGAGTCCAACATGAAGCATGAAAGTCATCTTAGGCATTTTAGGTCAAAACATCTTTAGGCAAACACAAACCCTAATTTTGAGTCCACAGTGCAAGGAGAAGTCTTGAGCAGAGGAAACCCTAACTGTATCTTGATCTTCAAAGGTCTTGTGATGAGAAAATGTTGAGGAAATGGGAGGGCAAATTTTGGGGTACAACACCGACCATCAATGGAGGACTCGGCAACCGGGAAGCTAAAGATTTTGTCCCAATTACTTTTATCCAACAGTAATTGTCTTTAAATTTTGTCGGACTTGTAATAATTAAACAATTCAGACTTTTAAAACCTTGTGTCTTACCGGAGGCACAACGGTCCATTTGTAAGGGTTGTTACCTCATTTTAATATGTCATCAATGAATCATGGACGTTTTTGCATAAAAAATTTGTGCTCTTTGTCTTTCTTTTCTATATTTTTATTTCTTTCAAAGGTAGCTATACTATTACACACATTCACATTCAAAATGCAGATCTACATCCATTCGGGATCCCATGGGTAACAATTTTGCTATGGCATTTTGTGACTCTGAAAATATAATCTACCAAACTGAAGACGAACGTGAGGAAGATTGTGATGTGCCAGGGGAACTAGCCAGATTACTACAACAAGAAGAAAGGACCATACAGCCCTACGAAGAACCAGTGGAAATAGTTAACCTATGTAGCGAAGAGGACAAGAAAGAAGTCAAGGTGGGTGCCAATCTGGAACCCAGTGTCAAGAAGCGTCTAACTCAGTTGCTACATGATCTTGTTGAGGTCTTTGCATGGTCGTACGAAGACATGCCAAGACTTGATGATGATATCATGGTCCATCGTCTACCGACAAAAGAAGACTGCCCACCGGTAAAACAGAAAGTCCGTCGCATGCGGCCATACATGTCAGAGAAGATCAAGGTTGAAGTCATGAAACAATTCAACACCGGATTCTTAGCCGTTACCTCTTATCCACAATGGGCCTTCAATGTTGTTCCAGTGCCCAAAACGGACGACAAAGTATGCATGTGTGTGGACTACCGAGATTTGAATAGGGCAAGCCCTAAGGACGATTTCCCACTTCCCCACATCGATATTTTGGTTGACAATACCGCACAACATAAAGTGTTCTCATTTATGGATGGTTTCTCGGGCTACAACCAAATCTAAATTCCGCCTGAGGACATGGAGAAAACGACCTTTGTCACACAGTGGGGCACATTCTGTTACAAGGTTATGCCATTCGGGTTGAAGAATGCTGGGGCAACCTATCAATTTGCCATGGTAGCTCTATTTCACGACATGATACATCACGAAATAGAGGTATATGTGGACGAAATGATAGCCAGATCTCAAACTGAAGAGGAACATCCTGGCCATTTGCAGAAACTTTTTGAGAGACTAAAGAAATACAAGCTAAGGTTGAACCCAAATAAATGCACATTTGGGGTGAGGTCCGGTAAACTCCTAGGCTTCGTCGTCAGCGGTAAAGGTATCGAAGTGGACCATGCCAAGGTGAAAGAAATACAAGAAATTCCTGCTCCTCGCACTGAGAAGGAAGTCAGAGTATTCTTAGGACGACTAAACTACATTGCCAGATTCATTTCTCACTTAACAGCTACTTGTGAACCAATCTTCAAATTACTGAAGAATGATCAAGTATTCAAATGGAATGATGAGTTCTAAGCTGCTTTCAACAAGATCAAAGAGTACCTATAAAAGCCTCATGTTTTGATGCTGCCAGTCAAGGGAAAACCCTTGATCATGTATCTAACTGTCTTGGAAAATTCAATGTGTGTGTGTGCTGGGGCAGCATAACGAGTCTGGCCGAAAAGAGAATGCTATTTACTACCTGAGCAAAAAGTTTACTGACTGTGAAACAAGATATTCATTGCTCGAGAAAACCTGATGCGGTTTGGCATGGGCTGCTCGCCGGCTAAGACAATATATGTTGGCCCACACTACCTTATTGATATCCAAGATGGATCCAATAAAATACATATTCGAGAAGCCTGCCCTCTCTGGGAGAATAGCGAGATGGTAGATGATTCTGACTGAATACGACATTCAATACACTACCCAAAAAGCAATAAAGGGCAGTGTACTAGCCGATCACCTTGATCATCAAGCTGTGGATAACTACCAGTCCATAAAATTCGAATTCCCAGATGAAGACATCATGATGTTAAACAACTGTGAAGAACTCATACCATATGAAGGACTTGAACAAGGATCCCGATGGACCTTGGTTTTTGACAGAGCGTCTAACGCACTCGACAATGGCATAGGTGCTGTAATTATATCCCCTAAAGTATGTCATACTCCCTTTACCGCAAGACTTTACTTCAACTGTACAAATAACATGGCATAATACGAAGCGTGTATTTTTGGTCTCAAAGCTGTCATAGATTTGGGAATCAAGTCCTTAAGTATATTCGGAGACTCAGCCTTAGTCATCATCCAGATCAAAGGATAATGGGACACGAAGCACCCTAACCTCATCCCCTACAAAGAGCATGTGTTGACATTAATCCCCCATTTCAAGGAAATTAACTTTGAGCATTTTCCACGAGAGGAAAATTAACTAGCAGATGCACTAGCCACAATGTCATCCATGTTTAAACTCAAGTGGGGTAACGAGGCTCCCCATATCACCTTTGAACGGAGGGACGAACCAACTTACTGTCACGAGATCAATATTGAAGAAGTAGTGGACCAACCTTGGTTCCATGAAGTCAAGAGGTATCTCGAGGCTCAAGAGTATCCGGAAGGAGCTTCAGTCAATGATAATAAGTTCTTGAGGAGATTCTCTGCTAAGTTCTTCCTTAGTAATGGCATTCTCTACAAGCGCAACCATGACTCTGTTTTTCTTAGTTGCATAGGCAAGGTTGAGGCAGAAAATATCATGGCTGATCTACACAAAGGAACTTTTGGCACCCATTCTAGTGGGCATACGATGGTTAAAAAGATCCTACAGGAAGGGTACTACTGGTCTACCATGGAATCAGATTGCTATCAGCATTCACGAACAGTGTACGAGTGTCAGGTCTATGCTGACAAAGTTCACGTGCCTTTGGTTCCTTTGAATGTCTTGACGGCTCCATTGCCCTTTGCTATGTGGGGCATCAATATGATTAGAGAAATAAAACCTATGGCTTCTAATGGACACCGCTTCATCTTGGTGGCCATTGACTATTTCACGAAGTGGGTTGAGGCAACTTCTTTCTCTTTCATTACCCAGAATGTTATGGACCGCTTCATCAAACAGAATCTCATCTGTCGGTACGGTATCCAAGAGAGAATCATCATAGACAATGGTACAAATCTCAACAATACTATGATCACCGCACTTCGCACGCAATTCAAGATCTAGCACCATAATTCTTACCCTTACCGGCCAAAGATGAATGACGTTGTCGAAGCCGCAAATAAGAACATCAAGAAAATCATACAAAAATGACAGTAACCTACAAGTACTGGCATGAGATGCTACCATTCTCTCTCCACGGTTATCGTACCACAGCGCGCACATCAACTGAGGCAACACCTTACTCTCTGGTATACGACATGGAAGTTGTCTTGCCTATTGAGGTCCAGATCTCTTCTCTGAGAATCATGAAGGACGCAGGGTTGAATGAAGAGGATTGGATCCAGACCCGACTTGACCAGTTGAGCCTAATTGATGAGAAGAGGCTTGCGACTATTTGTCATGGCCAGATGTACCAAAAACGTATGATCAAAACTTTTAACAAAAAGGTCAGACGTCAGGTATATCAGGTTGGTGACTTGGTAATCAAGCGTATCATATTACCACAAGGTGATCCTAGGGGAAAATGGACTCCTACATATGAAGGACCGTTTGTGATCAAAAGCATATTCTCTGGTGGAGCAATGATTTTAACCACTATGGATGGCGACGACCTACCACACCCTGTGAACGCGAACATAGTCAAAAGATAATATGCATAAGAGACCCGCTAAGTTGACACACATAGGAAAAACAAGGGCATCCCGGCGAACCACCAAGGTTCGGGAAAAAATTAGGGATAAAACAAAAAAAATCTGTACACCCGGCAAGTTGAAAACCTGAAAGGGCGACTTGGGCAAAAAAGGGTATCCCGGTGGACTGAAAACCCAAAAGGGCGGTCCAGGAAAAAGTTAGGGAATTAAAGCGTATGACTATGTCCCGTTGGATCACCTTACAGACAACCTTTAGAATCGACTGAAAAACTCAACGGGTCTAAACAATCAAATCAACTTCGGACAAGGCAGCAAGTGGACAAGACGCTCAAAGACACGAAGGCTATAGCAGAATGGGAACCCCATGGGATTATTTCACATAGCTATCTTTTCTTTGTATCAAATTTTCATTTTTCTACGACGACGTTCTCTTACTAGAATGTTCGTCTCATTGTACAAAAATACTTATTCAAGTTAATACAAAAATATCCCTTTGAATGTGCAAAACTATCTGTTTTTCTTTTTCCGTGTTTTATTTGCAAAAACGTCCAATGATTTATTTTTGAACATATGCATTTTAATGTAACTACTGTTTACAAATGAAAAAAAGGAACAGAAAATAGAAAGACAATCACTAATGGTTTTAAGAAGTAGGATAATATCTTTAGACTATTCCATAAAATCCCCCACAGTGTGCAACTTAATGATATCAAGATCTCTCACATCCCTGGCGAAACAAAACTTCCAGTTTATCACTCCCCAATAAAAGTCTCCCAATTTCTCAGGATTCCCCAACAGGATTTCACAAGCAATACATGGAGTTTCCCTTACAACAGAGTTTATTTCTCTTACAATTAGAAGCTCATCAACTCATCAGCACTTCAAAACATGAATACTTATACTCCACATCCCCAACAGCAGTCAGGGATTTATTTTTCCCTAGTCCAACAACATTACAGTAGATTAGCTTACATGCCCATACATCGCATCCATACGTTATAACATTGACAACACAAATACATACGACACAATCTCATTTATTTTGAGAACATCATTACACCATAAATTTCATACATCATGACATTGCATACAACTAACCTTTCATCTTTTTCAGGAAAGATCAATCAACAGAAAACTATCGTCAAAATTTCAACAAGTCAATTACATATTAATTCCCAAGAAAGGATTGGTCAACCATCCATACAACAAATGTTTCTCTCGGACTCCTACCGGTTCAGTTTAAATCTCTCAACGATTTATTCTGATTCTTTTCCCGCAGCTGTCTTCTTTGGTTCAGATGAATCTCTCCATGATTTGTTCTAATTCTTCTCCAGATCCCTTTCGGGTTCAGATAAATCTCTCAACAATTTATTCTGATTCTTTCCCACAGACGCTTTCTCTGGTTCAGATAAATCACACAAAGATTTACTCTGATTCTTTCCGGTTAAAGAATATTAAAGATCTCTTTTTGGTTTAGTTTAAACCCCTCAATAGTTTATCCTGAAACTTTCCAAAGGAACACCGCAGGTTCAGTTTAAGCCTCTCAATGGTTTATTCTGATTCTTTCCTGCAGACACTTTCTCTAGTTCAGATAAATCATACAAATATTTACTCTGTTTCTTTCCAGTTAAAGAATATTCAAGATCTCTTTTGGTTCAGTTTAAACCCCTCAACAGTTTATGCTGATTGTTTCCAAAAGAATACTTCGGGTTCAGATAAATCGCACAATGATTTATTCTGATTCTTCCTAGTCAAACAACATACAAGATTTCTTCTAGTTCAGATAAGTGACTCCAAAGATTTACTCGGATTCTTTTCCAGTTGAAATTAAGTTCAGACTTAGTATAGTCTCTATCAACAGTCACCTTTGGATGGCATCTACAAGACCATCTCCGGCAAATATCCATCATTCCTCCAAATGGCATCCATAAGCCCATTCCCATTTTATCTTCGAGTGCAAATTTCTGGGCACTCTAGTGTCCAATCATCTTCCACCTTCCAGTCACGAATGGCGAATCCGTCAATCTAACTCTTCAAGTTTAAGAAGATTGAACATGGGCAGCTGTTGTACCCCAAAATTTTCCCTCTCATTTATCAACTATTTTCTCACAAGATCTCCTATGGTTCAAGACTGCACAAGGATTAATCAGCTCAAGACACCTTTTTAAGCACTGATGACTAAAATTAGGGTTTGAGATTGCACACGAATAATTAAACTTTCAATGCCTCATATTAATTCCATGGATCATTATGGACCCCCAAGATTACTCATGTCATGTTTCAAGCTTTGGATCACATTTTTGCTCAGTGAATTGAGCAATTGACCTAAAAATCAGTTGTATTGGGGAAAAAGTCAATTGTGGCCAATTTACAATCAAACTTAATAATTTTTTATCCATATCAGCATTTTAAACTCATATGTATCATTTTATCAAGTTTGGACCATAATTCTTCAAGAAATTTGATTAAATCATCAAAAGGGAAAAATGGTCAAAATTAGGGTTTTGACTCAGAAAGGGCTATTTCTGATTTTTTTTTACTTAGAAAATGGTTGATTGGTTGGAAACATGATCTCAAGGATTCAATTGCATCATTTTGACCTAATGGCATGACTCAAAACATTGCTCAAGTCCAATTGATTGACAGATGAATTTTTCAGTCAACTGATCAAATATCAACTGTATACTGAAAAGTCAAACTTTGACTTTTTGGTCAATATCAAGTATCAAAGATCACAATTCATCAAAACATGTCAAAATATGAAACTTTTTCATCAAGAAATCAAAAAGACAAGATTTCATTTTGAAAAGTCAAAGTTTTCAAACTTCGAAATTTTTCTAAGTGTTGAAAACTTCATGTTTTTTCACAACTTTGAGCCAATTTTTCACCATGATGCAAGACGATTCAAAAGAAACTTTCAACATGAAAGTTGTAGATCTCCATGATATCTACAACATTGATTTACAAAACTTTTCCTAGAAATGCTTGGATCTCAAGTTATTAATCCATGAAGTCATGATCTTGAAACTAAACACTTAGTGAAAATTTTGCCTTAGTTTAGGCAGGATTTTGACCTAACTTGATGGAAATTTTTCATATAGTTCCAATGGGAATTTTCAAAAGTGATTCAAAGAGGGGTTGTATATCACATTACAAGATTTCTAAAATGTCCAAGAACTCCTTGAGATCATTCTTCAACAAGGAGAATCGAATAGAGGAAGTTAGGGTTTCAAACTAAAATTATAGGTCATTTTCATGATGGATTACACAAAATTTTGAGCTTTAATCCAAGTTGTTTTAGCTTTGCAGGCCCTCTAACTTGTGTATCTATCCATAAATTATGGATTACACAAAATTTTGAGCTTTAATCCAAGTTGTTTAAGCTTTATCCAATCCACATTTCCATTCTTGAGCCTCTAACTTATTCCCTTTGATCACACTCCATCTACAAAGTCAGAAGCAAGGTTGTTTAAAGTATAAACACTCTACAATAGCAAGTACACAAGGCATTGAAACTTGATTTCTCAAAAAATCACATGTTGAGCTTAAACATAGGATTTTGAATTCTGATCGGATACAAGCCTCCATACTTGTTTCTTATAAATAGAGGCACTATTTGTGAGCTAGGACACGAGCTTAAGCACCCTGAAACACACCAAAACTTTCTCAAATAAAAAATTTCCCAAAAACTCCATTGTTGCACAGTTTCTAACCTTGAACACCAAACTCATATTTCCCTCGTGCGTTTATTGGCCTTTTAGTTCCTAAAGCTTCCTTACATCAAGTATAACTTATCCATGTCCCCGTTTCATTATTGTAACACCATTTACCATAACATCCATAACCAAAAAACAGAGTCTTCACATTGCCTTCTCCAAGCCATTACAACCATCCATTGCTCAAGCAAACTATTACATTAGCTTCCTGGGAACTTGAGGAAGCTAACCTGACCATTGCAGCACCTTTAATGAAACTCATCTGCATTTCACGATTTCCAGTTTTGAGGTATTTTTCTTGAACTTCTATCTCATTACTCAGGCATCGTTAGACTTGCATTTGTGAAGATAAAAAGTAGACATCATTGCCCTAAAGTTGTACATGTCCATAGATTTCATTTATATTGATTGAGCTAGGAGAATTTTAGGATTGAATCTCTGAAAATAATTAGGTCAGAATTTGGTAATTTCAAAAATTCTCATTCATCTTTGATTTATAGTTCATGATATTTCTATGGTTGGATTCGTATGGAAAAATAGAGCAACTTTCATGTTTGCATCTTCCATTTTTGTTGAGAAATGGTGAAGTTACAGGTGGTCTGGCTGGAGGTTGAAGATGAAGTGTGTTCAGGACTTGTTTTGCCTTACATATTTATCATTTAAGTTATATTAACCGATGTATAGCAACCCCAATGGTAAGGCAGCGTGCTGGTAATCAAGAAGTCATGGATTCGAACCTCAGCGCGCTTCCTTTTGCTTTTTTTCACATTTTGACATTTTTTATTTATTTTCAGGAAAGCGCTTGGGCCTCTATCGTTTGGGCTTGACTTTTTTTCTTCTCACAATACTTCGTATTTCACTTATCAACCTCCCTGACTTTATTTTTTATTTTTATTTTATTTTTACTTTTTTTTAATCTTTTATCATTATTATTAATATTATTATTTATTATTATTATTTTCATTAATAAACAAATCCAAAAATATTTATATTTTATTATTTATATTTATTTAGTTTATTTTTCTTTACAAAAATAAAAGAACAAAAAAATTTTTCTTTAATTAATTTCTTTTTGTGAATACTTAGATAATAAATTTTAATTATTATTTATTTTATAAATATAAAATCAATTTATAATTTAAGATTTTTATTTTATTATTTTTATTTACTAATTTAATTAAATTCACCAAAACCCTAAAAATCTTGTTTTCTTTAAATTAAAATATTTTACTAACTTAATTTTAATTTTCCTTTTTTAGTTGATTATTGTATTTTAATTAATTAAGTCAAAAAAAACCCTTTTCATGAAAAAAAACCAAACAAAGAATCACATTTCTTTTACATTTACATTCTTGCATTTTTATTTATTCAGTTTTGCATATTTATTCTAGTTCAATATGGTTGTAATAATTATTTAGATTTAATTTCTTGCAAATTCCCCGTTTGTAATTTGTACACCCCCTCTCCTAAATCATGTAATAGCTTAGTATTTTTACTTTATGAAATTTAAATGCTTTATATACAAATGATAGTAATTAGGGTTTTGTATGGAAAGATTAAAATTAACAAGTAGCAAACCCTAATCAAGACAAATCAAGCATGTAAACCAACACACTTGCACACAAACACCCCTAGGGTAAATCCACATGGTTGCCTTACAAAAATGGCCATATTATGCATGTGAGGCATCTTAGCAAAAACAAGAAAAAAATACAAGATCATAGTCCCTCGATGACGCTATTTGTAACACCTCAAATCTACCCCAAGCAATTATGCAAAATAAATCAGAGTTATAAAATTTCAATCATACAAACGAATCGGGACATCACAAATTCTTATAACAAATTCATTGCATTCATCGTGGATATATAACAATTTTAAAACATCGGATGAACCATCGTCATAACATCTTTAATAAAATAATTCAACATCTACGCAACAGAATTCTTCAATAACATCTTTAAAAAAAACAGCAACTACGAAACATCTCATATTTAATAATCATTAATTCAAAATTCAGCAACTAAAAATCAACAATCAAAAATCAGCAAGCATTCATCCCCCCGAGTGTTACATATCAGAGCAATGACACTGACTCGAACTATTGAAGGTATACAACCTTCACTCGCGATTACCTACACGTTACCAACATAAGGGCAACATTCAAACAGAAGGGGTGAGATATCTAACAATATAATAAAGCGCATGATAATTATTATATTAAATTAGATCACTAATATCACCACTTCTCATCTCATAATCAACAATAATTACAACATATATACTCATTCATCAACATCAAATACACTTCATTATTCAATCATATAATGCGACTCCAAAACTATGCAAATGAATGTGGTACCATTGGAGCCGAACTCCCATCTCAAAATTTTTCCAATTAATAGAGGCATAAATAAGGCATAGCCTTCATCTCAAAATTTGCCAATCCAGGCCATCTCAACGAGCATAAGCTTCATCTCAAAAAAATGCAATGTATGCGACTCAACATGAATGTAATATCAACACTCAAATCAGCAACATCTCAAAATAACAACATCTCAACCATCTCAAAATACAGCTCAAAACATCTCATGATAACAACACTTCAATCATCTCAAAGCATCTCAATTACAACATCTCATAAATATCTCGGAATAATTTATTAAACATCGCTTATTTATCAAACGTCATTTGTTCATCATAAATTATCAAACACCACTTTATTAATAACATCTCACTAATACTCAGCTGTATATTAATACTACAGTGATCCATTCTGTTAACCTGTAGTTTTACTTCGTTACTGTCACCAATCCTACTGTCGTAATTCTAACAGCAGCCTTTAAACATCTAACATTCATGAATCTGTCCAAAAATAGCACAACAGTCATCTACGGGAATTAATTCTAAATCATGCATTATATGCTTAGGATTACACTTCTTATCCATCATTTTAATCATCTAGAGTAAAGTTCATCGCGTTAGCTAATCAACGCTTTGAACGGCATATCAAACAGCATCCTAAAACTCAAGTTACAGCAATTAAAAGCCAATTCTGTCAAAAACCAGACATTATGTATCGACACAAAACCTTATGGATCAACTCATCCTGCTTCATATGTACACTATGAGTCGACACATCCTCCTTATGGATCGACTCATCCTTGCTTTAAATCACAGCATGTATCGACACATGCTTCTCACTGATCGACTCATCCTGAGTCTTGCAACTATCATGTATCGACGCATCCTCTCTTCGTATCGACTCATCCTGAGTCTTACAGCCTTCATGTACCGACACATTCAGTTTGAGGTCGACACATCCTGCTACAGTATGCATAATTTTTGCGTTTTCTTCTGTAATCTCACTATGGGAATCATGTTACAGTCCTACAAACCTCATTATGATCATGATAACTCATCACCTTACATTAACCTATGTTACTACATCGATTAAACAACATCATGGCATCATTATTCATCAAAAATTCATCCATCTTCATCATACATCATCATATACATATCCAATTCAAGAACAAAACAACAATCCTCTAACCCCACATATCAAACATCACGAACCCAATTATAAATTCAGAACCTCACCCTTACCTTGGATTGAAGGTCGCTCTACAATTTCCGGGTTGAATCTTCGTTCTTGCCGTTTTCCACTTTTTCCAGCAACTTCACGTTCTCTTCCAAATCCTTATTTTCTTCTACTGCTTCTTTCTTCTCTACCTTCTCAGAAATAATAAAATAACCTAATATTCTATTATTCCTTATTTCTCATTGGGCTCAAAATCTACACCCCCTTATTACTTCTACTCTCTCAAAATAGGCCCACCTTAATAATATTACACTTCTAATATTATTTCACCACATAATAATATTATACCTCTAATATTATTATTTCCCCACTTAATAAAAATAAATCCAATTTAATAATAACACATCTTTATAAATATTCCAAAAATAATTTAATTAATAATTAATTAAATTACGGGCGTTACAACTCTCCCCCACTTAGAATATTTCCGTCCTCGAAAATTTACCTCAATCAAACAATTCAGGATAGGAGTCTCGCATCTTGCTCTCAACCTTCCAAGTCATGCTTTCTCCTGCAGCTCCTAATCAAACCACTTTAACCAAGGCAATCTCTTTGTCCCTTAGAGTCTTCATTTCACGATCCGCGATTCGTACAGGCATTGTCTCCACTGTAAGATTATCCCGTACTTGCACATCGTCCATATGAATCACATGAGATGGATCTGAAATATACTTCCGAAGTTGCGACACATGAAACACATCATGCAAATTCGAAAGATTAGGCGGTAAAGACACTCTATAAGCAACATTCCCCACTTTCTCCGAAATCTGATATGGTCCAATAAAACGAGAAGTGAGCTTCTTAGACTTCAATGCTCGCCCAACACCAGTCACAGGTGTAACTCTCAAAAACACATGATCACCGGCTTGGAAATCTAAATCCTTCCTTCGCTTGTCATGATAACTCTTCTGTCTACTCTGTGAAGCTTTCATCTTTTCTCGAATCAACTTCACCTTCTCGGTAGTCTCACGAACAAGTTCAGGTCCAAGCACTACACTTTCACCAGATTCATGCCAACATAACGGAGTTCTACATCTTCGACCATACAACGCTTCAAAAGGTGCCATCCCAATACTAGAATGGTAACTGTTGTTATAAGTGAACTCTACCAACGGAAGATAAGTATCCCACAAACCTCCCTGCTCGAGAACACATGCCCTCAACAAGTCTTCTAACGATTGAATCGTCTATTGAGTCTGACCATATGTCTGGGGATGATACGCTGAACTCAACCTCAACTTAGAACCCAACGCTTCTTACAAACTCTTCCAAAAATTAGAAGTAAATATTGGATCTCTATCTGACACAATGCACAAAGGAACACCATGCAACTTCACAATCACATTGATATAAATCTCATCCAACTTCGAGACTGGAAAACTGATGTTAATAGGAATAAAATGAGCTGACTTCATAAGCCTATCAACAATCACCCAAATTGAATCATGTCCTCTTGAAGTACTAGGCAACCCCGTCACAAAGTCCATTGAAATGCTATCCCATTTCCACTCTGGAACTTTCAACGGTTGCATCAACCTGCAGGCTTCTGATGTTCAACTTTCGACTTCTGAAAAGTCAAACATGCATACACAAACCGAGCCACATCACTCTTCATCCCAAGCCACCAAAACAAACCTTTCAAATCTTGATACATCTTTGTAGCTCCTGGACAAATACTCAACTTACTTCTATGACTCTCTTCAAGTATCACTTTCTTCATCTCAACATCATCAGGAATACAAATCCGGTTGCGAAATCTTAACACACCTTGCCCATCTAGCTTAAAATCATTATTCTCAGACTGGTCAATCCCAACCATCAAATCTACCAGTTTCACATCCAACTTCTGAGCTTCTCTGATACTGTCTAGAAATTCATTATTAATCTTCAACATACCCAACATAACACTTTGCAGAGTAACCTCGCAAACTAAGCTCATATCTCTGAACTGCTCAATCAATTCCAACTCTTTAATCATCATTGCTGACATATGTAAAGTCTTTCAACTCAATGCATCAGCTACCACATTCGCTTTTCCTGGATGATAATTCAAACTGAAATCATAATCCTTTAAAAATTCCAACCATCTTCGTTGCCTCATATTCAGCTCTTTCTGATCAAACAAATACTTCAAACTCTTATGGTCACTAAACACTTCAAATCTAGAACCATAAAGATAATGCCTCCAAATCTTCAATGCAAAATCAACTGCAGCAAGCTCTAAATCATACGTTGGATAGTTCTTCTCATGAGTCCTTAACTGCCTTGACACATAGGCAACTACCTTACCATTCTGCATAAGCACACCTCCCAAACCCATCTTAGAAGCATCACAATAAACCACAAAAGGCTCTTCTGGATTAGGCAACGTCAAAATCGGAGCCGACGTCAACCTCTTCTTCAATTCCGTAAAACTTTCCTCGCACTGAACATCCCATACAAACGCTCTACCTTTACAAGTCAACTTAGTCAATGGGAGTAACAACTTAGAAAACCCTTCAATAAACCTTCTATAATAACCAGCTAATCCCAAGAAGCTTCTAATCTCAGTAGCTAACTTTGGATTTTCCTATTGCAACACAACATCAACCTTCGATGGATCTACAACAATGCCACTACCTGAAATCACATGACCAAGAAAACTAACCTCTTTCAGTCAGAATTCACATTTGGACAGCTTTGCATACAACTTCTTCTCTTTCAAAATCTGTAATACTACTCTTAAATGTTCAGCATGCTCTTCTTATGACTTAGAGTAAATCAAAATATCATCAATGAACACCACTACAAACCGATCCAAATAAGTATAAAAGATACGATTCATATATTCCATGAATACTCCCGGCACATTAGTAACACTGAAAGGCATCACCAAATAATCGTAATGTCCATAATGCGTTCTGAAAGCAGTCTTCTGAATATCTTCATTCTTCACTTTAATCTGATGATAACCCGACCTCAGATCAATCTTACTAAACACACGGGCATCCACCAATTGGTCCATCAAGTCATCTATTCTTGGAAGCGGATACTTGTTCTTAATCGTCACCTTGTTCAACTGTCTATAATCAACATAAAGCCTCATACTTCCATCTTTATTCTTCACTAACAACACTGGAGCTCCCCACGGTGATACACTTGGCCTTACAAACCTCTTATCAAGTAACTCTTCCAATTGCTTCTTCAATTCTGACAACTCGGACGCAGACATCCTGTATGGTGCCATAGACACAGGTCTGGTACCAGGTACAAGATCTATTGCAAATTCAACTTCCCTCTCAGGCGGTACATCAGGAATCTCATCTGGGAAAACTTCAGGAAATTCACACACCACCTACAATTCCTCAATTATAGCTTGAGTCTCTACAGATAGTGACACCATCAATGAAAACATTTGTGCTTCCTCTTGCATCAACTTTCTCAACTGTCTAGCAGACAACAGACCATATTCTTCTTCTTCAGGAGTAGAAAACTTCACCGACTTGTCATAACAGTTAATATGAACACAGTTATGCTCTAACCAGTTCATACTAAGTATCACATCTAAACCTCTTAACGGCAAACAAACCAGATCAACAACAAAGTCTCTGTCGAAGATCGACAAGGAACACTTAACACACTTCGAGGAAGTAGTCACCGACCCCTTGGCTGGAGTATCGACGACCATTTCTCCATTCAAAGAAGACAACACAAGACCCAATCTTTCAACACAATCAGCAACAATAAAACAATGCGTAGAACCAATATCAATAATAGTGATTAAAGGAGTACTATTAATGAAACATGTACCTCTAATAAGTCCGTCCTCAATAACTGTCTAATCCTCCACCAAAGCAAACAATTTACCACTTGACTGAGCCCTCTTCGGTTTCGGACACTGACTACCAATGTGCCCTTCTCCTTTACAGTTGAAACAAACCACACTCTTGTGCTCACACTCAGCTACAACATGTTCGTTCTTGCCACAACGGAAACACCTCTTCACTTCAGTAGTGCACACATTACTCTTGTGTCCAGGTTTCCCACACATAAAGTAAATCACACCAGCAGGAGCATCTCCCCCACTAGTCCTCTGACCATGAGCAACTCTCTGCTTACCCTTACCAGCTGGGGCATCATAAGGATTACCATGACTCTGTGGGTACCCTTCTTCTCACTAATAATCTTGTAATGAGCATTATTATCTTCCTCATAAATCCTGCAGCTATCAACCAAATCAGCGAAGACACAGATTTTCTGATATCCAACTGCTTTCTTAATCTTCGGGCGCAACCCATTCTCAAACTTTATACACTTTGAAAATTCAGCATTTCCTCAGTGTAATGCGGATAAAACTTAGCCTACTCAGCAAACTTGGCATCATACTCAACAACAGACAAATTCCCTTGCTTCAACTCAAGGAACTCAATTTCCTTCTTACCACGGACATCTTCAAGAAAATACTTTCTCAAAAACTCCGTACGGAACACAACCCAAGTGAAATTCTCACCAGTGGCTTCTAAATTCTGGCAAGTCTCTAGCCACCAGTCATCAACCTCGACTGCTAGCATATGAGTACCATAACGAACCTTCTGCGCTGGAGTGCAGTCCATCACACGAAAGATCCTCTCAATCTCCTTCAACCATTCCAATGCTCGGTCAGGATCATACTTTCCCTTGAACGTAGGTGGATTCTCTCTCTGGAAAGTCGCCAAGCTGCGAGATTCAGCGTTCTCGTCAACATTCGGCTGATTTTCAATCGCATGAGCCATTGCTTCTAAAGCAGCAGCAAGAGCAACATCATTCCTTCCAGCCATCTCAACTTCTCACTATAACACGAACAACGATTAGAACTCAAATAATAATACTCGATTGTTAAACAACTACGACTCGACGACAAGTTTGGACCAACCAGGCTCTGATACCAACTTTGTAACACCCCAATTCTACCCCAAGCAATTATGCAAAATAAATCAGTTATAAAATTCCAATCATACAAACGAATCGGGACGTCACAAATTCTTCTAACAAATTCAATGCATTCACCGTGGATATATAACACTTTCAAAACATCGGATGAACCATCGTCATAACATCTTTAATAAAATAATTCAACATCTACGCAGTGGAATTCTTCAATAACATCTTTAAACAAAACAACAACTATGAAACATCTTATATTTAATAATCATTAATTCAAATTTCAGCAACTGAAAATCAACAATAAAAAATCAGCAAGCGTTCATCCCCCCGATGGTTACATATTAGAGCAATGACACCGACTCAAACTATTAAAGGTATACAACTTTCACTCGCGATTACCTGCACGTTACCAACATAAGGGCAACATTCAAACATAAGGGGTGAGCTATCTAACAATATAATAAAGCGCATGATAATTAATATATTAAATTAGATCACTAATATCACCACTTCTCATCTCATAATCAACAATAATTACAGCATATATACTCATTCATCAACATTAAATACACTTCATTATTCAATCATTTAATGCGACTCCAAAACGATGAAAATGCATGTGGTACCATTGGAGTAGAACTCCCATCTCAAAAATTTGCCAATTAATAGAGGCATAAACAAGGCATAGCCTTCATCTCAAAATTTGCCAATCCAGGCCATCTCAACGAGCATAAGCTCCATCTCAAAAAAATGCAATGTATGCGACTCAACATGAATGTAATATCAACACTCAAATCAGTAACATCTCAAAATAACAACATCTCAATCATCTCAAAATACATCTAAAAAAATCTCAAGATAACAACACCTCAATCATCTCAAAGCATCTCAATTACAGCATCTCATAAACATCTCGGAATAATTTATTAAACATCGCTTATTTATCAAACGTCATTTGTTCATCATAAATTATCAAACACCGCTTTATTAATAACATCTCACTAATAAATAGCTGTATATTAATACTACAGTGATCCATTCTGTTAACCTATAGTGTTACTTCGTTACTGTCACTAATCCTACTGTCATAATTCTAACAGCAGCCTCTAAACATCTCACATTCATCAATCTGTCCAAAAACAACACAACGGTCATCTACGGGAATTAATTCTAAATCATGCATTATATGCTTAGGATTACACTTCTTATCCATCATTTTAATCATCTAGAGTAAAGTTCGTCGCTTTAGCTAATCAACGCTTCGAACGGCATATAAAACAGCATCCTAAAACTCAAGTTACAACAATTAAAAGCCAATTCTGTCAAAAACCAGACATTATGTATCGACACAAAACCTTATGGATCAACTCATCCTGCTTCATATATACACAATGAGTCGACACATCCTCCTTATGGATCGACTCATCCTTGCTTTAAATCACAGCATGTATCGACACAAGCTTCTCACTGATCGACTCATCCTGAGTTTTGCAACTATCATGTATCGATGCATCCTCTCTTCGTGTCGACTCATCCTGAGTCTTACAGCCTTCATGTACCGACACATTCAGTTTGGGGTCGACACATCCTGGTACAATATGCATAATTTCTGCGTTTTCTTCTGTAATCTCACTATGTGAATCATGTTACAGTCCTACAAACCTCATTATGATCATGATAATTCATCACCTAACATTAACCTATGTTACTACATCGATTAAACAACATCATGGCATCATTATTCATCCAAAATTCGTCCATCTTCATCATACATCATCATATACATATCCAATTCAAGAACAAAACAGCAATCCTCTAACCCCACATATCAAACATCACGAACCCAATTATAAAGTCAGAACCCCACCTTTACCTTGGATTGAAGGTCGCTCTACAATTTCCGGGTTGAATCTTCGTTCTTGCCGTTTTCCACTTTTTCCAGCAGCTTCACGTTCTCTTCCAAATCCTTATTTTCTTCTACTGCTTCTTTCTTCTCTACCTTCTCACAAATAATAAAATAACCTAATATTCTATTAATCCTTATTTCTCACTGGGCTCAAAATCTACACCCCCTTATTACTTCTACTCTCTCAAAATAGGCCCACCTTAATAATATTACACTTCTAATATTATTTCACCACATAATAATATTATACCTCTAATATTATTATTTCTCCACTTAATAAAATAAATCCAATTTAATAATAACACATCTTTATAAATATTCCAAAAATAATTTAATTAATAATTAATTAAATTACGGGCGTTACACTATTCATGTTGGCTTTCAAAATGATCTTAGTCCCTAAAGAAAATGCTAAGATATCTTACAACATTGCTAATCATGGTTATACGATGACCCACGCCCGTCCCTTTTACATCCAATGATAGGGTTACTTACTAAATCAATGGTAAGATAAAAATGTCAAAGGAAAAAGGAAATGAACATGAAAGACTTTTGAGTAGGTATAGTGTTCCTAGTTACTTGCTCCATTTCAAAACAAAAATATCCTTGCTATTTTCAAAACAAACACCAACACTTTCAAAACATCTTTCAAAACTTGAAAACATTTTCAAAAGATCAAACACTTTGTATACATTCTTACGGACGAGAATCATTACAAAGTTTTCCTAAACGATGGCGCCTTTACAAAATACTTTCAAAAACCACACAAAGCATATTTTCAAACAAACGCAAGTGATCTAGCAAGTAACTAAGAGCCCATGGAAAACCATGGATGAAAAGGATGTTAATACCTTCCCTTTTCATAATATACCCCGCGAACTCAAGAAACAATCTCAAAGGTCTTTCCTATGCTTTTTCACCTTTCCTTTTGGTTAAAAGAAAAGTCGATGGAGACTCTTGCTAACCGTAACATTTGCGATCAAACGTAAAACAACCATGTCAGTTCTCCCACCGTATCACAGTAGCCTTATTCCATCACATGATTCATCATGAGATAGAATTATATGTAAACAACATGATAGAAAGATCACAGACTGAAGAAGGACATCTTGATCATCTACATAAGTTATTTGAAAGGCTGAAGAAGTACAAGCTAAGGCTGAATTCGAACAAATGCATCTTTGGGGTGAGGTTCGGTGAACTCCTTAGTTTCGTTGTTAGTGGTTAAGGTATTGAAGTTGATCCTGCAAAAGTTAAAGAAATTCAAGAAATGCAGGCTCCCCGTACTAAGAAGGAGGTAAGAGGTTTCTTAGGACGACTAAACTACATTGCCCGATTCTTTTCTCATTTTACTGCTACTTGTAAGCCGATCTTCAAGTTGCTGAAGAAAGATCAAGTAGTAAAATGGAATGAAGACTGTCAAATATCCTTTGATAAATTCAAAGAGTGTTAGAACAAAGTTTGAATCTACTACCCTAAGTTTAAGTTTTAATGATAACAAAATGAAAAGATATATTAATTATGTGATTCATGTAAGAACTATTTGCTACCTAAAATATTACCTTCTGTTTTGCAGAAACTCTGATAGGTATCAGCAAGAGTACACTTAATCAGCATCAGAAGATTGGTTATCAATATCAGCATCAGAAGATGCTATATCAGAATACCAGAATCAGAAGAACAACTCACGCGTATGCTGAAGCTTGATGAATAGAACTATGCTCAACACTCTGATAAAGACAAACAACAGTTCATCAGCACTTAAGCAGAGTCAGAATGAGCCCAAGCCAGAACACGCTTTACGTAGCAACGGTACTGTGCATTCAAGACAAGTTATTACCAACGACATCATTCCAGACAAGATCTGCTTAATAAGGAAAGATTGTTATTGGCATTGAATCAAGATTATTGCTCCAACGTTCATCAATTTCAATGCTATATAAACAAGACAATGAAGATTGAATTGGCTAATGCTCTACAACTATTTCCACGCCTAAAAGCTATTCATCATCTTCTCATTCTCAGTTTGCTAAAAAGCTCCATATTTCCTTACTCAATTATCTTTAGCAATCTAGTTTCAATAAGCTTAAGTTGTGTAGTATCACAGTTGTGATAAACAGTTTTGTAGAAAACAATCACACACCTAGATTTCTATTCTGTGTAAGAAAGTGATTCCTTGACAAACCGGTTTGTGGTTTGCATCAAGAAGGCTTTAGCAGTTGTTAAAGCAGATTGTAATATTCAGTTGAATATAGTGGATTAAGACCTCGTTGGAGAGAGGCGAAATCACCTTGACGGGTGGACTGGAGTAGTTTGAGATCAAACGAACCAGGATAAAAATATTGTGTTCATTTCATTGATTTTCAGTTTTACAATTCAACCCCCCTTCTTGTGTTTTTCACTTCTTCAATTGGCATCAGAGCGCCTGGTTCTGAGCTAAAACACTTAACCGTGTCAGTACAATATCCAGCGTCAGAAAAACACAATGGCAGGAACTTATTCTCACACCAGCAATGACAACCATGAGGACAGAGACAGATTCAGCGGCAAGCCTCCAGTCTTTGATGGAGAAAATTTTGATTACTGGAAAGACAGAATTGAAAGCTTCTTTCTGGCACATGATGCTGATCTGTGGGACATGGTGACAGATGGATACACGCACCCTGTGAATGCAAGCGGTCAGAAGATTGATAGGAAAACAATGTCTGACCAACAAAAGCGTGACTTCAAGAATCACCATAAGGCCATAACCATCCTTCTCAGCGCCATCTCGTATGCTAAATATGAAAAGATCTCCAACAGAGACACATCAAAGAACATGTTTGACTCACTCAGAATGACGCATGAGGGCAACGTTCAGGTCAAAGAAACTAAAGCTCTGGCGCTCATTCAGAAGTATGAGGCATTCAAAATGGAAGAAAGTGAATCCATTGAAACAATGTTCTCAAGATTCCAGATTCTGGTAGCTGGTCTCAAGGTTCTGGACAAAGGTTATTCTACTGCTGATCACGTCAAGAAAATCATCAGAAGCTTACCAAAACAGTGGAGGCCAATGGTTACAGCTCTGAAGCTAGCAAAAGATCTCAATAAAATCTCTCTGGAGGAACTTATTAGCTCCCTCAGAAGTCATGAGATAGAGCTAGAAGCTGATGAACCCCAGAAGCAAGGTAAGCCTTTAGCATTAAAATCTAACAAAAAATATGAGTCTAAAGTTTTGCAGGAAGTTGAAGAAACATCTGATGGATCCTCATCAGAAGAAGACGAACTCTCCCTCCTCTCCAGAAGAGTGAATCAACTGTGGAAGCAGAGGCAAAGGAAGTTCAGGAATTCCAGAAGATCTGATCAGAATGAGTCTTCTTCCAGATACAGAAGGACAGATTCTTCCTCTGGATACATAAGATCTGAAGGCTCCTCAGGAAGCAGAAAGCCAAACACCAAGGACATCATCTGCTATGAGTGCAATGAGCAAGGACACTACAAGAGTGACTGCCCAAAGCTTCAGAGGGAAAAGACCAAAAAGAAGTTTGGAAGAGAAAATAAGAAAAGTCTCATGGCTACATGGGATGACTCTGACTCGTCTGAAGCTGACTCAGAATCAGGTGATGAGAGAGCAAACATAGCTCTCATGGCCAACATTTCAGAAGATAGTGAAGCTTCTGAATCAGACTCATAATCAGATACTGAAGAGGTATTTCCTGACTTTGCAGTTAATTTTACCAAGGCTGAACTTACTGAAAGCCTTAATGAAATTCTGGAAAGGTATCCGCAGATTAGAGTTAAATTCAGAAACCTGAAAAGGAATCTTGAATCTGACTCTAATAAGACTGAGAGTCTTAAATTGGAGAATTCTGAGCTGAGAAATAAAATTTCAAAATTAGAAAATACTTTACAAAACTCTCAGAAGGAACCAATTTCTGAAACTCCCAGCAACGCTGATGAGATCATCAAGGAGTATGATCACAGTTTCCAGAAGTTCCTTGCTAAAAGCATAGATAGAAGCAAAATGGCTTCAATGATCTATGGAGTTAGCAGAAACGGCAGGAAGGGAATAGGATACCAAGGTAAGGTTCCTACACCAAAGAATGTCATGGATTTAACCATTAAACACACTCCTCTGAATTCACATTTTGTGTATGGTCACACACATGATATTAAATACACTAGCAGTAAGTACTCTGAAACCAAAATTCAACCAGAGTTTTGGTAAATCTAACAAATCAGGACCCAAGAAAACCTGGGTACCTAAGGATAAAATAATACATGTTGCAGATATCTTTAGCAGCAAATCAGAAACACCAGTCATGGTACCTGGACTCTGGCTGCTCGCGACACATGACGGGAAGAAGGCATATGTTCCAAAGCCTGGAACTTAAGCCTGGAGGCCATGTTGGCTTTGGAGGCAATCAGAGGGGAAAGATAATTGGCTCTGGAACTGTAGGTAATGGAAATCTTCCCTCTATTAATAATGTTCTGCTAGTAGATGGATTAATGCATAATCTGTTATCCATAAGCCAATTAAGTGATAACGGTTATGATATAATCTTTAATCAAAAATCATGTAAGGCTGTTAGTCAGAAAGATGGGACTATCCTGTTTAATGGAAAGAGGAAAAACAACATTTACAAAATCAAACTTTCTGAACTGAAAAGTCAGAATGTAAAGTGCCTTCTGTCTGTTAACAACGAGCAGTGGATCTGGCACAGAAGATTGGGGCATGTTAGTATGAGAAGAATATCTCAGATTAACAAACTCAATCTGGTCAGAGGACTTCCTAATTTGAAGTTCAATTCAGATGCTCTGTGTGAAGCATGTCAGAAAGGTAAGTTTGCAAAACCCTCTTTTAAATCTAAAAATGTTGTTTCTACCTCTAAGCCATTAGAACTTCTGCACATTGACTTATTTGGACCAGTTAAAACTGCTTCAGTCAGTGGAAAGAAGTATGGGTTAGTAATCGTAGATGACTATAGAAGATGGACATGGGTAAAGTTCTTAAGACACAAGGACGAGTCACACTCTGTGTTTGTTACCTTCTGTAACCAAGTTCAGAATGAAAAGGATCTTAGAATCGTTAAAGTCAGAAGTGATCATGGTGGAGAGTTTGAAAACAAAGATTTTGAGTCATTCTTTAATGACAGAGGCATTCTGCATGATTTCTCTTGTCCTAGAACTCCCCAACAAAATGGAGTTGTAGAACGAAAGAACAGAACATTGCAAGAAATGGCCAGAACCATGATCAATGAGACAAACGTTGCTAAGATCTTCTGGGCAGAGGCAATAAACACAGCGTGCTACATTCAGAATAGAATCTCAATAAGACCTATTCTGGAAAAGACTCCATATGAATTGTGGAAGAACAGAAAGCCCAACATTTCATATTTTCATCCATTTGGATGTACCTGTTTTATGTTAAATACAAAGAATTATTTGAACAAGTTTGACTCTAAAGCACAGAAGTGTATTATGTTAGGATACTCTGAACGCTCAAGAGGGTACAGAGTATACAATACAAAAACACAGATTGTGGAAGAATCAATCAGTGTTCGTTTTGATGATAAGCTTGACTCTGAAAAGTCAAAGCAGAATGAAGTTTTTGCAGGTATGGAAATTGAATTTACAGGTTCTGAAGACAAGTCATCAGAAGCTCTCAACACAGACACTCCTTCAACGTCTGAAAGGAGCACTGCTAGCAATCCTACAACAGCTGCTGATCAACCTCAGAAGAGATTACCCAGAAGCAGCTTGGATCACCCAGAAGAAACTATCTTAGGAAGAAAGGAAGATCCAATCAGAACAAGAGCAAGCTTCAGAAACTCTGAAGAAACCCTCATGGGACTTGTGTCTCTGATTGAACCTTCTTCTATTGATGAAGCACTTCTGGATAACGACTGGATTCTGGCAATGCAAGAAGAGCTGAATCAATTCACCATAAATGACGTATAGGATCTTGTTCCCAGACCAAAAGGATTCAACGTCATTGGAACAAGATGGGTGTTCAGAAATAAGCTAAATGAACAAGGTGAAGTCATTAGAAACAAAGCACGACTGGTTGCACAAGTTTATAGTCAGCAAGAGGGGATAGACTATACAGAGACCTTTGCTCCAGTCTCCAGGTTAGAATCTATCTGACTTTTAATTTCATTTGCTGTTAATAGAGGCATCACTCTGTATCAGATGGATGTCAAGAGTGCATTCTTAAATGGTTATATAGAAGAAGAGGTTTATGTGCACCAACCCCCTGGTTTTGAAAATACAAAACATCCAGAACATGTTTTCAAACTAAAGAAGTCACTATATGGTCTGAAACAAGCTCCCAGAGCTTGGTATGAAAGACTAAGTAACTCTCTGTTAGAAAATGAATTCACCAGAGGGAAGGTGGACACTACCTTATTCTGTAAGTCAGTTAAGAATGACATCTTAGTCTGTCAAATTTATGTTGATGATATTATTTTTGGATCTACTAATCCTTCTCTTGGAAGAAAATTTGCTAAGTGTATGCAGGCAGAATTTGAGATGAGTCTCATGGGGGAACTGAAATTCTTTCTAGGAATTCAGATCAATCATACTCCAGAGGGAACTTACATTCATCGGAGCAAATATATCAGAGATCTTCTGAAGAAATTTGACCTCTCAGAATGTAAGCCATCAAAGATTCCAATGCATCCCACATGCATTCTGGAAAGAGAAGAGGTAAGAAAAAAGGTAGAACAGAAGGTCTACAGAGGTATGATTGGTTCTCTCCTTTATCTGACAGCTTCAAGACCTGATATATTATTCAGCGTATTTATTTGTGCTAGATTCCAATCAGATCCTAGAGAATCTCACTTAACAGCTGTTAAGCGAATTTTCAAGTATCTGAAAGGTACTACTAATCTGGGTTTATTTTATAGAAAATCTAGTGATTACAGCTTAGTAGGCTACTGCGATGCTGACTTTGCTGGAGACAGAGTAGAGCGTAAAAGTACTTCTGGAAGCTGCCAGTTTCTGGGAGAAAATTTGATCTCTTGGTCCAGCAAAAGGCAATCCACAAATGCGCTATCAACAGCAGAAGCTGAGTACATAGCAGCAGCAGGATGTAGCACACAAATGCTCTGGATGAAAAGTCAGCTTGAAGACTTCCAGATTTTTGAGAGTAACATCCCTATACTCTGTGACAATACTTCTGCTATTTGCTTAAGTAAGAATCCAATTTTACATTCTAGAGCTAAGCATATAGAAATAAAACATCATTTCATTAGGGACTACATTCAGAAGGGAATTTTGAACTTAAAATTTATAGATACAGACCATCAATGGGCTGATAATTTCACTAAACCCCTTTCTGAAGATAGGTTCAATTTCATTCTGAAACATCTCAGCATGAAAATCTGCCCAGAGTGAAAATGTTTTAATTCCATATATTATCTTTCAGAATGTATTTGTTTTACTGTGAACTTCTGATCAATCTCTTTTCAGAAAACTAGAACATGCAGATTGTATCAGATGCTAGTCTTAAAGATCTGAGCGTTTCAGCTCAAGGATAGACGTGCTGATCACTAAATCAAACAAGTGGCATCCAATCATCAGCAAATCTCTGAAGCAGAACACGCGTGCACGCTTTTGAGAAGGCAAAACGCTGATTGGGTGCATTGAGACACATGTCTGGTAACCGTTTCAAGTATCTTTCTCAAATCCCCCAAAATCAGCAAGCATTAAATGAAAGTAATCATGTTTTAAAAAACATAATCATGATTTTATTTTCTCTTTCTTGAAACCGTTTACACTTTCAAAATTTTCTTAAATCTATTTAAGCACTTTAACTTCTCACATTAATCTTTTATCGTTTCTCATAATCTCTCAAATATTTTCTGCATTTTCTGTGTTCATCTCTTTCTAACTTAAACCCATTTTCTCAGTTTTCTCAGAAAAACCCTAAGTGTGAAGATGGCAACCTCCAGCAGTGCTTCTGCAGGTTCTCAGAAGAAAGCTTCCTCTGAACAGTACCAAGTTCCATTCAGAACACTCCTTACACCAGTGAAGAATCTAGAAGTGTTATCTGAACTGATTATTGATTTTGGCAGTCTGAAAGAGAATGGTTTTGACTTGACAGAAGAAGTTAGGGCACAGAAATGGGAGAGATATTTTGACAGGTTGGTTGGACCAACATTCCCAGTTTTAGTCAATGAGTTCTGGATTCATGCATCCGCTTCAACGCAACAAGTCACCTCCTACATAATGGGAAAGAAGATTGTGATCACTGAGGATCACATAGCAAAACTGATTGGTTACAGTGGCGGTGGCGTCCGCTGTATTGATATGGCTGAAAGATGCTCTGACGTTGGTGTCATAGCAGAACAGATTTTCACCCTTGGGGTGCCCAGCAGCAAAATCAGAGACCTAAAGGATCACCACAGAGTTTGGGCGAAGATCATTCTGGGGTGCTTTAATCATAGGAAGCCAACAAGTTCCCCTGATTACATAAATATAGATCAGCAGTTTCTGATCTATTTTATCAATCAGAAGGTAAAAATCAACTTGGCTCATCTTCTGTTTAATCACCTCAGAACAAGCGTGAAGGAAACCAGGGAAGAAGAAAGAACAAAGAGGGATTGGATACCCTTTGGAAGGTTAATATCAGATATTCTGACTGAGAATAGGCTGATAGAGCACCTGATAGAAGCTCAAGAGTTAAGCACCATTGAACCAACTGTTGGCAAGCCTCTGAACGCGAAGAATCTGAAGAAAATGAAATTAATAGAGAATATCAGAAAGGAACCCAACGTTACTCCTATTGCTGACATCACCAGCAGAAGAGTTCCACTGAGTGACTTTCCATTATTTTCTGAGATAGAATCTAAACCAGTGGTGGTTCTCATATACTTGGACGCGTGCAAGGCTGATGGTACAGATCCCAAGTTGAATATCAAAGATCTGCACCAAGCTCAACCAGAAGTTACACTGAAGAAGACGAAGAAAAGGAAGGCCCCTTCAGAAGGAACATCCCAGCAGACTCCCAAGAAAAGAGGTAATTTATCTGCTGCCTCTGTTTTAAATTCTTCTGCTATTCCAACATCAATCCCAACTCCTGCTTCTCATGAAATCCCAATCCCCATCCCAACTATAGATGAAACTGAACCAGAAGATGACCCTTCTAAGGCACTAACACTCTGAAGACCCCGCACCAAACATCCCAAACCAACAACTTCAACAACATCAGAACTTGACAAAGTTCTGTCTGACATTGATCAACGTGTTTCTGATCACCTCTCCAATAATCCAAACACTGAACCAGATATTGCCCACTCTCCTCAACCAGAACATCCTCTCTCACCCATACCAGAAGAACCACATATTCCTGAACAATAAGAAATTCCTCCTCCTTCTCCACAACCAGCAATTCCTTCTCCCTCTCCTGAACCAGAAATTCATCAACCATCACCTCAACCTGAGTTTCATCATTCTGAAACTCCATCTCCTCCATCTCCTGAACCTCATTCTCCTCAATCCTCTGAGCCACAACCTCTGGCAATACAACTGCCATGTGGAACAACTGTAACCATGGCCCAGCTGCCATCCTCGCCAGAAACCACTCCTCCAAACACTCCCAAAACCCCAAACAGTCCAATTATTATTTCTGACTCTCCCACTCCATCTCCCAAACAAACCACAGAAGACCCCAGCAGGACCTTCATAGATTTAACAATCCTTGACCGTCTTGCTGATATGAAAAATAAAATAGCCATTCCAAAACCAAAACAGCCAGATGTTGGCTCTGGCATTGTGAATTTTGAAACAGGTTTGCAGCAGTGGATTGCTTCTCTGAAGAAAGTCTGTCCTGGAATGATTGATCCTGCTGCCTCAGACCAGCTCTGGACACGATTCAGAATTTGGGTACGTGCTGAAGCTCTAAAATTGCAAGACATCAATTATGAGCAAGCACAGCAGAATTTCAGCAAGCTTCTGAACGAAGTTGGAAGTCAGCTGCTGAAAGAAGACGTGCTCCTTCTGGATAGTGAGCCATGGTCTAAGAAGCGTCCAGCTTCAAAAGTGCAGCCAGAAGAAGATCAGACAATTCAAGCTGAAGCCAGTCAAGCTGAAGATGTTGCAGAAAGCTCTCAGAAGCTCCCTGCTTCTGATGTTTCTCAAGCTGCCTTGGACAGGCAGACTCTGGAAGAGCTAAAGCTGAATGATATTCGTCTGCAGCAAAGGATGGATGAAAATGATCAGAAGATGAAGGAAAGGATGGATGTGCAGGATAGCAAGATAGATACAGTAGTCAGCATGGTGCACAAGCAGACTGAAACTGCTGATCAAATTAAGGCAATGCTGGAGACTCTGTTCACACGCTTTCCTCCCCAACCTTAGATTTTCATTAATGCTATTTTCATGTTTTCTTTACATATCTTCTGTACTGTTTTGTCTGGCTCTGGATATTTTAATATAACAAGTTTTTCTGCTCTAATTGTTTTAGCACATTACTTACACTTTTTGATTGCTGACAAAAAGGGGGAGAACAAGAATGATATTTTTCAATAACGGATTACTGAGACAAAAAGTCTCAAACATTCTAACTCTGATATACTTGAATATGTTTTTTGTTTTTTTGCTTAAGTCTACAGGTACAAGAATGCTCTCTGATTCACTGAAGACCAAAGCCCTGATACTCTTATCCAAAGAGCAAAGCTCTGATAAAGCTCTGATATTCCGATCTGAAGTTCTGATAGTCAAAGCTCTGATATTCTGATGTTCAAAGAATTCAATAAAGATCTGATCCTGAAGAACTCTTGGAATTAAAAAGGGAAATAATAAATTCAGGGGGAGTATCTCCGATCCTATCTCTTTATCCCTTATTTTTGATAAACTCCTCATTTAATTCTGATACAACCTATCATTTAGTTATCTCTGATTCTTTTCACGCTCTTTTTTCAATTAAAAAATATCTAGTTTTTGTCATCATCAAAAAGGGGGAGATTGTTAGACCAAAGTTTGAATCTACTACCCTAAGTTTAAGTTTTAATGATAACAAAATGAAAAGATATATTAATTATGTGATTCATGTAAGAACTATTTGCTACCTAAAATATTACCTTCTGTTTTGCAGAAACTCTGATAGGTATCAGCAAGAGTACACTTAATCAGCATCAGAAGATTGGTTATCAATATCAGCATCAGAAGATGCTATATCAGAATACCAGAATCAGAAGAACAACTCACGCGTATGCTGAAGCTTGATGAACAGAACTGCGCTCAACACTCTGATAAAGACAAACAACAGTTCATCAGCACTTAAGCAGAGTCAGAATGAGCCCAAGCCAGAACACGCTTTAAGTAGCAACGGTACTGTGCATTCAAGACGAGTTATTACCAACGGCATCATTCCAGACAAGATCTGCTTAATAAGGAAAGATTGTTATTGGCATTGAATCAAGATTATTGCTCCAACGTTCATCAATTTCAATGCTATATAAACAAGACAATGAAGATTGAATTGGCTAATGCTCTACAACTATTTCCACGCCTAAAAGCTATTCATCATCTTCTGATTCTCAGTTTTCTAAAAAGCTCCATATTTCCTTACTCAATTATCTTTAGCAATCTAGTTTCAAAAAGTTTAAGTTGTGTAGTATCACAGTTGTGATAAACAGTTTTGTAGAAAACAATCACACACCTAGATTTCTATTCTGTGTAAGAAAGTGATTCCTTGACAAACCGGTTTGTGGTTTGCATCAAGAAGGCTTTAGTAGTTGTTAAAGCAGATTGTAATATTCAGTTGAATATAGTGGATTAAGACCTCGTTGGAGAGAGGCGAAATCACCTTGACGGGTGGACTGGAGTAGTTTGAGATCAAACGAACCAGGATAAAAATATCGTGTTCATTGCATTGATTTTCAGTTTTACAATTCAACCCCCCTTCTTGTGTTTTTCACTTCTTCAAAGAGTACTTACAATAACCTCCAATTCTGATGCCACCAGTTGAAGGAAGACCTATAAGCATGTACCTAATTGTGCTAGAGAACTCAATGGTGTGTGTGTTGGGGCGGCATGACGAGTCTGGTCGAAAAGAGTATGCAATATACCACCTTAACAAAAAGTTTACTTACTTTGAAACTAGATATTCATTGCTCGAGAAAACTTGGTGCGCTTTGGCATTGGCTGCTCACTGACTAAGACATTATATGTTGACCCATACTACTCTATTGATCTCTAAAATGGATCCCATCAAGTACATATTCGAGAAGCCAACTCTCTTCGGAAGAATATCCCGATGGTGTTGTACAACAAAATGTGCCCTCTCTTTTCTGAATAAATTTCTCACCAAAGATCTCAAATGCTCAAGGGTTCTCAAGGGTTTGTTCAAACAAGCTCACCTCCTAAGCATTGGGCCTCCAAATTAGGGTTTTTGTTTTCTAAAGGACAATTGGACTTTTAATGCTTAAAATTAATTTCATGGTTTATTATAGGTCTCAAATATTACTCATATCAAGTTTAAAGTGTTGCATCATAAATTTGCTCAGCCAATTGCTTAGATGATAGAAAATCAGATGTATGGGATAAAAGTCAATTGTGGTTAATATACAGTAAAACTTCATGATTTTTGGCCAGCATCAATATTTTGAAGTCATATTCATCAATTGATCAAGTGTTGATCACAATTCCTCAATAAAAGCCTTCAAATCATCAAAGGGGCAAAATTATTAAAATTAGGGTTTTGATTGAAAATGACTGATCATTGACTTTTGACCTAGTACATGACCTAATGGCTTAAAGCTTGATTTCAAGGACTCAAACACAACATCTTGTCCTAATCTCATGGCTCAAATCATTTCTCAAGAAAAATGAATTGATAGTTTAAATTTGACCAACTGATGAAAAGTCAACTAATACACAAAAAGTCAAACTTTGATTTTTTGGTCAACATAGAATTTCAAAGATCAAGATTCATCAGGACTCAGAAATATCAAACTTGGTCAACAAGAATAAAAAAATTCAAGAAAGTCCACAAAAAGTCAAAGCTTCAAGACTTAGAAAATTTCTAAGTGTTTTTAACCTTGATAGTTTCATTACTTCATGACAATTTTTCACCAAGATGCAAGATAATTCAAGGGAAACTTTCAACATGAAAGTTGTAGATCTTAATGAATTCTACAACTTTTTCCCATAGGTTGATGTCCAAAAAATGCTTAGATTTTAAGATATAATCTCACAAAGACATGACATTTTTCATAAAACACTTAGTGAAAATTTTAGCAAGTTTAGGTAGATTTTTGACCTAACTTCTTGACCAATTTTCACCAAGTTCCAAGTTGATTTATCCAACATGGTCAACATGGAGGTTGTAGACAATGTTTCAAGCTCCTCCAAAATGTCCAAGAACTTGAAGAGATCATGCTTGAGCTAGGAGAATCGAGGAGAAGAAGTTAAGTTTTCATTCTTGAATTACAAAGCATCTTCATGAAGAACATATAACCAAATCCCAGAACTATGCTGCATAATCTTGCTTTGTAGGCCTCTTGAATTTCAAATATATCCATAATCAGATGTTTACACAACTAATTGAGATATGATCTAAGAGCTTGAGCCATTGTCCAATTAATCATTCCATTAATGGAACAAAATTCACACTTCCATTTTAGAAAAGTGACTTTAATCACAATGTCAACTCTCCTTTAGCCCATACATTATTTCTTATGATTCCAAAACATTTTAAAGCAAGAAGAAACATATATAAAGCCTTCTAACAACCCTACAAGTCCTTGTACCATGTATTGGAACTATGTTTGTCAAGCTTGCTTCAAAAACAAGTTTCAACACCATAACATGTAATTCCTTGTTTCTGATCACTAGAGCCTTCAAAACCTTTCCTCTATAAATAGAAGAGCCATTTGCAACCTAACACACGAATTTACAAGCCCTAAAACTCCATCAAACCAGAATTTGCATAAAAAACTCTATAGCTTGTCATTTCTGACCTTGAACTTCCATCTCATAATCCACTCGTGTGTTTCCTCTCCAAATAAATCACAAAGCTTCCATACATCTTATACAACTCATCCTCAACCATGTTTCACAAATGTAACTCCATCTTCTTCATCTTCAAAACTCAAAAACTCAGTCCTGCAACTTGACTTCTCCAGCACGATTCAGGCACTTTCAGCACAAAGTAAGAGTTACATTAGCTTCCTGGGAGTCCAATGAAGCTATCCAGATCATCATAACACTTCCATGGGTGCTCAAACTCCATACATGATTTCCATTTTTTAGGTAAGTTTTCTCAACTTTGAACTCTCTCTACAAGCATCATTAATGGCTACCGTGTGAATGAAAAATGTAGACATCATAGCCCTGAAGCTAACCATGCCTTTAGTTTTCATTTATATTGCCTGTGTGATGCGAATTTTGAGTTTGAGCTTTCTGAAAAAATTAGGTTTTTATTTGGTACGAGTGAAGTTATCATTCATCTTTGATTTATAGCTTATGAAACTTATATGGTTGGATTCGTGGTGAAATTTCAAGCAAGTTTCGTGTTTACATTTTTTAATTTGGTTGAGAAATGAAGATTTGGCAAAAAATTGAATAATGGTGTTGTTGGTTCTGATACGCACGCAAGGTTGAAGATGAAGTTCAAAATATTAGAACAAGTTTGTTTTATATTTAGTTCAAGTTGTTTTAAAGGATGAAACAATCACCCTACTGGCAGGAGAAGTGGGCGTATGGAATTGAACTATAGGGACCTTGGTTCGAGCCCCAGTGGTACCCTTTTGAATTTTTTTTTCATTTTTTTTTGCAGATTCTGCATGTTTGGTTCCCATGAGTCCACCATGTGTCTTCATCTCATCACCACATAATCATCACCTGGTTGAATCCAGTGCTCCATAATGCAAGACTATGGTGCATTATCACAAGCTAGCCATATATAATTACAAACAAGGCGATTGGGCCTCCTAACCTGGGCCTTTTATTTATTTATTTTTTGCTTCTTCATACCCTCTCTTTTACTAAAAATTACGCAGGCCCATAACTTTTTTTAATTTATTTATTTTCTTATTCCAAACAAATTCATTTTTGGGCCTAACTCTTTATGCTACTTTTAACCCCTTTTTACCTTTTAACACCCAGCCCATATATTTTTATATTTTTATTTTATTTATCTATTTATTTATTTTTATTAAAACCAAAAAAATACAAAAACATATATTTTTATTAAATAATCTAATTCAAGCATTTTATTTTACTTTTGCTAAATTAGTTTTTATTATTTCTTTTGCATTGTAGAATATTTTTCTAACTAACATTAAGAAATATTATTTTCTAAACAAATTAAATTAGATTTAGGTTTTATTTTATTTAACTTAGATTTTAGGTTTTTATTAAAAAATTAATTAAGTTGTTTTGTAAATAAAATTAATTAGTTTAATTAGGTTAACATTAAACCTTTTTCTATCAAAAACCCTACAAAGACAATTTCTTCTTCATCTTTACATTTTGAAAGTTCTATCAATATTCATGTATATGGGTTGTAATAGATAATTAGGGGTTTTATTTATTTCTTCCCCCTATTCACAAACTTGCACCCCCCATTCCCAAAGCATTGTAAAAGCGTAGGACATTTAAATTCCATAATTTACCGCTTTCGTTATTATTGCTAGTAATTAGGGTTTGCATGACAAGACATAAAAATCAAACATTGGACACCCCTAATCCAAGATAAAATAATTGAATCCAACACACTTTACACACATGCACTTCTAGGGTAACCCACACTTGTTGCCTCAGATAAAAACAGTCATGTCCCTCAAACGTGAGACGTCTTAGCAAAGACCCTCGATTAAAAGATCATATTCCCTTGATGACTCTCCAATGTTGCCTTTGGTAAATGATCTTTGTCCCTTACAACAACTGGTAAAAACATCTTACGAGTTTCCTTCTATGACTGTACAATGACCCACGCCCGTCCCTCATATCCAATAATAAGGCTTCCTATTAACTAATAGTAGAAAAGCACTATCTAAAGGAGGAGTAAAAGAACAAAGAATTTTTTAATAGGTAGATTTCTCGTAATTGCTTGCTCACAAACAAAATCATTCCTCACCTAACACTTTCAAAATACTTTCCAAAACAAACATTTTGTATACATTCTCAATGATACGAGACTCACTATAAAATGGCCTTACATTGACATTTTCAAAACATCTTTCAAACACTCTTTTTCAATTAATATTTTCAAAACCAACACTTTTTATACATTCTCAATGATGCGAGAATCATTGCAAAAGTTTGACGAACTTTGGCGTTTTCAAAATATTTTCAAACTTACACAAACACAAAGCATTTCAAAGTGATCAAGCAATTAAGAGCTCATTGATAACTACAGATGAAAATGTTACTAACATCTTCCCTTTTCATAACCTACCCCCCGAACTCAAGAAAAATTCTCAAAGGTCTTTCCTATTCTTTTCACCCATTACTTTATTGGTAAAAGAAAAGTCGGTGGCGACTCTTGCTATCTGCAATATTTGCGATAAAGCACAAAACACCAAGTCAGTTCTCCCACTGTATTACGGAACTGGTGACTCTGATGGGGAGAAACTAAAAATGGGGTTACCTTAAGATCTAGATCACCTTTATTTGCTTTATTTGTTTGCCTTGTTTCCTTTACATTTGTGGGTTATGCTTGGGTTTAATTCTGGTATAGATCTTATACCCAGATCTGAGGCATTTAGGTAAGTAGCAATAGATCGTGGTGACTATATAGTGTAATACCGACATGGTTGAAGCAATGTCTATGTTAGTGTGATACATTTGTTGGTACTGGTGTCCCTTGAGTCCAGTCAAGGAGAATATGGGTCCACTGTGTGGTGTCATGAAACACTAACTGACCGTAGAACCTTAGTTGAACAACTCGGCCATTAGAAAATAGTGAAATAGTTGGATTTGGTGCAAGACTAAAGTTGGTTGATACTCGATACTACACTCAGTGAGATCATACTTTTGGGATATTTTTTCCGCTGTTTGGATGCTTGATCTAAAACAATGCCCAATGAAGAAAGATCAATGATATTGAGATTCCTTAGAACCCGATTACTTTTGTTAGGATAGGTTGAACCAACTAAACTTCAAGAGGTTACTTACCTAGAAACCTCATGCAAGCCTATACCTAAGGCCTTGTGTGATTTGTTTGTGTTTGATTATTTGTTCATAAACATCACAACATCATGCCATAGCTTCTTCACTAACCATTTCAAGGACCTAGAGATTTATCTTTGTCCTGTTTTGTAGGATATGGCTTCCACTTGCAGAAATACCATCCGAACCATCTTTGTAAAAGTGTCTCCTCAACTCCAAGAGTTAGCATCAAGGGTTCCTGAGAATTCTCTGTTCACCAAAAGACATGGTCGACTTCTCAATCTGGATACCTCAAGCTTTAAAGAATTAATGATGTGTGTGCTCTTTCAATTCTTTGATCCTAAACATCATTGTTTCACCTTTCCTAATTATCAATTGGTGCCCACAATGGAAGAGTTCTCTCAACTATTAGAATTACTTATTCTTGATCAAGTTCCCTTCACCAGTTTAAATAAAGATCCACAACCTGAGGATATTGCATTAGCCCTATATTTGAAAAGGTCTGACATTGTAGCTAATAGGGAAACAAGGAGCAGAGTCAAAGGTTTTCTAGCTAGGTTTCTGTTAGAGAAGGCTCAACTGTTTTGGGAGGATATGGATTTTCAAGCTTTTAAATAAGTCTTTCCTCTTCTAATCTATGTGTTAGTAATATTCTCTAATCCAGACCAACTCATAGATGTTAATGATCTCAAGATCTTCCTTTCTCGTAACCCTGTGCCTACTTTACTCGGATACATTTTGCATACTCTTCACACTCGCACCATGAGGAAGAGATGAGCTCTTATGTGTTGCATACCGTTTCTATCTAGGTGGTTTATTTCGCACCTTCCCCTGATCAGTTTTGAAGAATGAACAAGGCTTTATTTGATATCAAAGGATGATATCACTCTCTCATTCAGATATTCATTGGTGTTACCGATCTCTAGAGGACATTACTATCATTGATCGTTGTGGAGAGTTCCCTAATGTTCCACTCTTGGGAATTAGGGTAGGTATTTTTTTATAATCCTTCTCTGGCACTACGAAAATTTGGTTATGCTCGAAGAGATGGTCTCCACGATGCGCTCATTCAAGGTATTATATTCGACTATGAGAATGATGTTCAAGGTTATCGTCAAAGCTTTATTTAAGCTTGAGGAATTGTAAACAAGTTTTATAACAAGACTTTGGTACATAAGAACTATATTCCTTTGGAGCCTTATCTCAAATGGGTGCGAGCTCGCGCTCAAAATCTCATGATGCCATATTATGCTATTCTACCAATAGTTATGGAGCCTGTTGACGGGGGATATATTCCTTATACCATTCTCCATCCTGACTTGCCTACCGACATCGAGGAATTGCAGAGATCATGGATTCAACTTAAGGGGGAATGAGACACCTTTGAAGCTCGATTATATGCAAGTGAGAAGAAAATGTTGGAGCTTACAAGGCAAATTCATGAGGAGAGAAGCATGGATGCATACATTGCACTAAATAGGAAACTCCCATTAGAGACTTGGGACTTTAGTTTTAGGAGTTCATTATGTTGTCTCTATGAGACCTTTTTTGCTTTCCTATTGTAAGCCCAAGGGAAAGTTGTAACTTTTAAACTTATTAATACAATTGTTGTTTCTGCTTTCTTTTTGGCTAGAAAATTTAAATATCTTGAGGTCCTTGGAAACATTGCATCCACTTACCATGAATCATATCATAAGCAGTTTTCTGATACAGGTTTCCTCATCTCTTTAATGTTTATTTCTGTATAAGATGGCTCTAGAGCAAACCGTCAAAGATCTGCAAACTCAACACGCACAGTCCCAAGAGACTCTCCTCAACTTGGCTAAGGGACAACAAGAGATGATGACACTCCTTGCCACCAAAAATAAGACCAAGAAACGGGTTGTTATCCTCAACATGGGAAGAAGGTCCAAGGGGCCTACCCGACTGACTCAAATAGAAGAAGTTTCTTTTGAGGAAGAAGACAATCAAGAAGAGAAAGTTAGAACCACCTGAGATAAGGGTGGAAATAACCAGATTACTAAGGACGAAGATTATTTCGAAGAGAAGTATCCACCGGTGGATGAGAAATGCAAACAACTGGAAGACCGACTTAAGGATGTAGAGATCCAAACAGTGCCTGGTTTGGACTTTGGAGACTTAGGTTTGGTCCCTGGGGTGGTCATTCCCCATAAATTTAAGGTTCATGTCTGTGCCTAGTATGATGGAATCTCCTGTCCCAAGACGCATCTGAGGTCTTACGTCTGCAAGATTCAACCACACACCACCGATAGAAAGTAATGGGTGCACTTCTTCCAAGAAAGCTTATTTGTAACATAGTTAGAATGGTTCTATCAACTAGAAGGGACTAATATCCACACATGGGAGGATCTGGACGCTTCCTTCTACAAACAATACTAATATAATACTGACCTAGCACCAACTCGCGTGCAGTTGCAGAATATGATTGTGTCTTCAAACGGAGGTTTAAAGAGTATGCTCAAAAGTGGAGGGACCTGTCTGGAAGGGTGCAACCCCCATTATCTGACAGAGAATTAGTGGACATGTTTATGGGAACCTTGCCTGGTCCATTCTTTAATTTGCTGATTGGGAGTTCTTCGTCAGGGTTTACTGAGTTGATTTTGACTGGAGAGAAATTTGAAAGTGGAATCAAAAGCGAAAAGATCCCCATGGCCCCAACCTCTAATGCTATAAAGAAACCATTTATTGGTAAGAAAGAGACTAATGTTGTTTATGGAAAAAGAAGCCGTATCAAGAATGATCTCCATCAGTCAGTAGGAGTTATGTTAATTTCAAACCCAACCACAGTTCAACAAACACAACAATCAAACAATCAGCAAAGGCCAGATGCCTCGAGGAGGCAATTCACTAGAATCAACATGCCACTTTCTCAAACTTTACAACATTTGTTGAAGGCATATTTGGTAACACTGAGGAATCCTCTTTAAAACCCCATTACTTAATCTCCAAAATACAACCAGAATGCAAAATGTTCATATCATTCCAATAGCTCTGGGCTCGATACCAATGATTGTTGGGCCTTAAAGAGCAAGATCCACGATTTGATTGATAACAAGGTGATTGAGTTTGACCCTCCACAAACCCCTAATGTCATTATTACTCCCATGCCCAGTCATGGTAAAGGTGTTAATATTGTTGACAATGTCTCCTTTGTCTCCATCATCAATGATTAGACTACTCCATTATTGACCGTTAAGAAGAATCTGCTAAGAGCCGACTTATTTCGTGGATGCCTTGAAAGTTGTTACCATTGTTCTTCCCAAATTAATGGTTGTATATGGCTGAAGAAAGGAATTTAACGCCTGATTAATATCCATGAAGTTATGTTTGAGAAAACTCCATCTGCAAAGAGTTTACCTGAAAGTATACCTCAAGATGTTTCCATAATCATAACTTCCAATACTCCTATTAAGATCACCTCTAAAGACCCTATAAGGATTCCTATTGAGCCAAGAGTGGCTCCCCTGATTATCACTACACTGGGGCTAGTCCCCTATTCCTCCGACAAAGTTGTTCCCTAGAACTATGGGGCAGAAGTTTATTATCATAATGTCAAGCAAGAGCCATGGATTATTGAAAATGAAGAGCCTAAAATTACAAACATTGCTAGAACTAATAAGGTCACTAGGACAAGAAGGGTTTTCTCTATGGAGATCTCTCCTCCAACAACTACTACAACACTTATTAGAATTCCTGCTGCTGGTCCAACTGCTGATAATGGCTTGGGATTTTCTGATGCAGATTTAACTCTAGTGGCGAAGAATCATAACAAAGCTCTGCACATCTCTATTGAATGAAAAGGCACCACTTTGGCGCATGTGTTAGTATATATTGGGTCCTCCCTAAATGTTTTACCGAAAGGTGCTTTGGATAGATTGGACTGTGAAAGGCTGGTGCTGAAACCCAGCGATATTGTGGTAAGAGGCTTCGATGGGTCAAAGAGGATGGTCCATGGAGAGGTTGATCTCCCGATTTAGGTGGGATCTCAAGTATTTAATTCAACATTTTATTTAATGGATATCCTCCTGGCCTATTCTTGCTTATTCGAACGCCCATGGATTCATGGGGCAGACGCGATTACCTCTATATTACATCAAATGTTGAAATACCGAGTGAAAGGGAAGGTTGTCACAGTCTGTGGAGAGGAAGAATTTATGGTCAGTCATTTGAATTCTTTCAAATATGTTGAAATGGATGGAGAATTCATTGAAACCACATAGCAAGCATTTGAAGTAATCCCTCCAACGATTGTTGTTGCTAATGCTACTCCTACAGCTCCCAAGGTTGTCAAGGGTACACCAAGTATGGCCTCCCTGAAGGATGCTCAGGCTGTTATAGAAGATGGAGGTTGCACTATCTATGGACAACTTCTTGACATCCCCTACAAATTTGACAAATTTGGATTGTGTTTCACTTCAAAAGCACATAAAGAGGTTCGACGTGTTCATGCTGGAGGACCACCTCTCCGTATTAGCAACCATGAATTCAATGCTATGGAAGACAATGATTATGATGATGAATTTGACAACTGGATATTCCCAACTGTTGATAGTGGACTTAACAAGTGGAAGGCCAAAGACTTCATCTCAATCTCCTTCAGCCATGAGTAATTTCTATTTTCCTATTTTTATTTCTTTAAGAAGTTTTTCTGTATAATTTTCTTTAAAATAATGACTTTAAACCATGTGTCTTTCCCGGGGCACAATGGTCCATTTGTTAAGTGTTGTCATTTCATATATCATATGCTCATTTAATGAAAACATTGGACGATTTTGCATTCAAGTTTTGCGCTCTTTATATTTATTTTACTTTACTGCATTTTCAAATGCCATGTGAGCTTACATGCACCCACACACATTTGCAGATCCACATCCACTCCGGATCTCATTGATAATAATTTTGCTATTGCCGTTTATGACTTTGAAAATCCAATCCATCAAGCCAAAAGAAGAAGGTGAAGAAGATTATGAGATACCTGGAGAACTCGCAAGACTCCTGATACAAGAGGAAAAGACTATCCAACCGCACAAAGAACCGTTCTAAGTGATAAACTTAGGTACTAAGGCAGATAAGAAAGAAGTTAAGATTGGCACCAACTTGGAAGACAGTGTCAAGAGCATATTGGTTCAGATGTTGCATGACTATGTTGAGGTATTCGCTTGGTCAGATGAAGACATGCCAGGGCTTGATACTGATATCGTGGTTCATCGTCTACTAATGAAACAGGGTTGTTCTCCGATCAAACAAAAGGTTTGTCGCATGAGTCCTGATATGTCTGAGAATATCGAAGTTGAGGTAATGAAACAATTCAATGCAGGTTTCTTGGAAGTGACTTCGTATCCCCAATGGGTTGCAAATGTTGTTCCAGTGTCGAAGAAAGGCGGTAAGGTCCATATGTGTGTAGACTATAGGGATTTGAATAGGGCAAGCCCCAAAGAAGACTTCCCACTACCACATATTGATGTCTTGGTTGACAACACTGCTCAACACAAGGTATTCTCCTTCATGGATGGCTTCTCGGGTTACAACCAAATCAAAATGGCGCCCGAGGACATGGAGAAAATAATCTTTGTTACACATTGGGGAACCTTTTGTTAGAAGGTAATTCCTTTTGGGCTGAAGAATGCAGGAGAAACTTATCAACAAGCTCTGGTGGCTTTATTTCATGACATGATCCATCATTAAATAGAGGTCTATGTTGATTACATGATAGCAAGATCACAAACTGAGGAAGAGCACCTTGACCATTTGCACAAGTTATTTGAAAAACTGAAGAAATATAAGTTGAGGTTGAATCCTAGCAAGTGCATCTTCGGGGTAAGGTCTGGAAAAATTTTAGGTTTCGTCGTCAGTGGAAAAGGAATTGAGGTTGATCCTGCCAAAGTCAAAGCTATCCAAGAAATTCTAGTTCCTCTTACTGAAAAGGTGGTTAGAGGTTTCTTAGGAAGACTCAACTACATTGCCCGATTCATCTCTCACCTGACTTCTACTCTTTAACCATTCTTCAAGCTGCTGAAGAAAGATCAAGTAGTAAGATGGAATGACGACTGCCAAATAGATTTTGAAAAGATCAAGGAATACCTTGAAGAATCTCTAATCCTGATGCCACCATTCAAATGAAGACCTTTGATCATGTACTTAACTGTGTTAGAGAATCCAATGGGGTGTATGCTGAGACAGCATGACGAGACTAGTCGAAAAGAGTATGCAATATAATACCTTAGCAAAAAATTTACCGACTGTGAAAAAAGATATTCACTTCTCGAGAAAACTTAATGCGCTTTGGCATGGGCTGCTCGCCGACTAAGACAGTATATGTTAACCCATACCACTCTACTGATCTCTAAGATGGATCCCATTAAGTTCATCTTTGAGAAGCCAGCTCTCTCCGGAAGGATAGCCCGATGGCAAATGATTTTAACGTAGTACAATATCTAGTACACTACTCAAAAAGCAGTCAAAGAAAGTCTGTTGGCAGATCATTTGGCGCATCAATCTATGGATGACTACCAATCATGAACTTTGAATTCCCAAACAAGAATATCATTCTGATTACGGATTGTGAAAAGCCTGGAGTGTATGAAGGACCTGGGCAAGGATCCTGATGGACTATGGTTTTTGATGGAGTTTCCAACGTACTAGGCAACAAAATTGGTGTTGTGATTATTTCCCCTGAAGGTTATCATACGCCTTTCACTTCCAGACTTTGCTTCGACTGTGCCAACAACATGTCTGAATATGAAACGTGCATCTTGGGTCTTAAGGCTGCTATTGACTTGAGAATCAAGTTCTTAAGTGTATATGGAGACTCAACTTTGGTTGTCAGTCATGTTAAAGGAGAGTGGGACATAAAACATCCAAATCTTATCCCTTACAAAGAACTCGCGTTAACCTTGATCCCATACTTTGAAGAGGTTACCTTTGAACACATTTCGAGGGAAGAAAATCAGTTGGCAGATGCTTTAGCTACCATGTCTTCTATGTTCAAGGTCAGATAGGACAACGAAGATCCCCGAATTTCTGTCAAAAGATTCTGCGAACCAGCACACTACTATGATATTGACACTGATGGTGTATAGGAGAAGCCTTGGTTTTATGAGGTGAAAAGATTTCTCTAAGCTCAAGATTATCCTGAAGGGGCGTCAGTCAACAACAAGAAATTCCTAGGGAGGTTCTCAGCCATGTTCTTCCTGATTAATGGGATCTTATACAAGCGCAACCATGATTCAATTTTGCTCCGTTGTATGGACAAGAAGGAAGCAGAGAATATCATGGAGGATATGCATGAATGTATCTTTGGTACACATTCTAGCGAATATACTATGGCCAAGAAGATTCTAAGAGCTGGTTACTATTGGTTAACCATGGAAACCAATCGTCATCACCACTCGAGGACTTGCCATTAGTGCCATATTTACGCCGACAATGTTCATATGCCTCTAATACCTTTGAATGTCATGACTGCTCCTTGGCCATTCGCAATGTGGGGCATCGATATGATTGGAGAAATCAAACCTACTTCCTCAAATGGTATACCATTTCTTTCTTGTCGCCATTGACTACTTTACCAATTGGGTTGAAGCAGCTTTATTTTCCTCTGTTACTAAGAACGTCGTAGCCCAGTTCATCAAGAATAACCTCATCTTCCGGTATGGTATCCTTGAGAGGATCATCACTAACAATGGCACCAACCATAAAAATGCTATGATCACTGAACTCTGCATGCAGTTCAAGATCAAGCATCACATCTCTTCTCCATACAGGCCTAATATGAATGGCGCAATGGAAGCTTCCAACAAGAATATAAATAAGATTGTGCAAAAGATGGTGGTGACCTACAAATAATGGCATGAGATGCTATCATTTTCTCTTCATGGTTATCGTACTTCGGCGCGAACATCAATTGGGGCAACCCCTTTCTCTTTGGTATATGGCATGGAAGTTGTCTTGCATGTTGAAGTTCAAATCCCTTCTCTAAGGATTATGAAAGAAGCCGACTTAGATGAAGACAAATGGATTTAGACAAGGTTGGATAAGATGTATTTGATTGATGAAAAAAGGCTTGTTGTTGTTTGTCATGGTCAGATGTACCAGAAGCGTATGATCAAAGCTTTCAATAAGAAGATAAAACATTGAGTATACCAGGATGGTGACTTGGTAATAAAGCGCATAATTCTTCCGCAAGGAGATCCCAGTGGAAAATGGGCTCCTACCTATGAAGGGCCATTTGTTGTCAAGAAATTATTCTCGGGCGGTGCTATGATATTAACCACCGTGGATGGTGAATATTTCTCGCAACCTGCAAACACGGAATAGTCAAAAAATACTATGCATAAGAATGACCCACTAGGTTGACATACCTAGGCAAAAATAAGGGCATCCCGGCAAACTAAAAGGGTTCAGTAAAAAAATAAGGGATATATACAAAAGATTGTACACCTGGCAAGTCGAAAACCTAAAAGGGCGGCTTGGGCAAAAATGAGTATTCTGGTGGACTGAAAACCCGAAAGGGCGGTCCAGACAAAAATTAGGGATTAAAATGTACGACTATGTCCCGTTGGATCACTTACATACAAGCTTTACTACCAAAGTCGCAAGTTCAAATGGTTCAATCAACTTCTTCTGATGGCAAGGGACGAGATACTCGAAGACATAGGGGCAATAGCGAAGTTGGAATCCATTGAGATCACTTCCAAATGGCTATATTTATTTTCACTTTATACTCTTTCCATTTCATGAAGACTTCCTCTTACTAGGATTTCCGTCTCTTTGTACAAAATTTCCTGTTTACAGGTAAATTATCAATACAAATATACTTTAATGTCCAGTCTTTTTGTTCTTTCTATTTTGTTTGCAAAAATGTTCAATGACTAAAATTGAATGAACATATGTATATGATTAACTGTTAACAAATATATACATAAGAACAATAATAAAGATTTAATCAAAACTCTAGAAGCTGGGATGACAATCAAGTTGTCTGTAAATCCCCATAGAGTCTCTTTCATAAGATTATCCCCAGTGAAGTCGCCAGAGCCACTTCTATGAGGTTATCCCCACAGAGTAATCTTCACAAATAAGGGTACATTCCCTGCAATCTCCCCAGCAGACCACTCTAGCAAATAAAGGAGTATAATCCCTTTCGTATTAATATCACCAACCTATGGAATTCCCAATCAGTATACTTCATGGAAATTCTTGTCCTCAGCTGAGTTTGGTCGTCCAAAACTGAAAAAGAGACCTTGTAGAGTTTCTTCTAAATCAATTTCCCCAAGAGAGTTTGTTTGCTTAGTAGAGCACTTCTTCATCAACAACGGTTTATTTCCTCAACAGGGTTTATTTCCCCAAAAGACTACAAATTCCCCAACTCCAGTATATTCCTCTGACTACTACAAATCGCTGCAAAAATTATTTTCCCTAGTAAAGTGATCACTATCCCCAGAAAGTTGCTGCGAAGCTTGGAATCCGACCAAATACCAGTTAAATTTATCCTCCCCAAACGAGTCGGAAGTTTAACCGTCTCTTTTATCACCAGTCAGGGTATATAAGAAATAAATTCCCCAATAGAGCAACAAAAGACCAATGTTCCTAAACTCTACTCCCCAAACAAAAATCAATACATCCCCAGTAAATTTTCCTCAAACAAGTTACCAGGAATCCCCAGCGAAAGCATTATAGATAAGATTGAATATAAACATACTCTTCATCCCCAAGAATAGTCCTGGATTTATTTTCCAAGACAAATACACTTCAACAACATTGCACATTCATTCATCATAACATATGCATACGAAACGCATATAGCACAATCTCATTTATTATGAGAACATTGTTGCGCAATGCATTTCATACATCATGAAATTGCATACAACTAAATTTTTACCTTTTCAGGAAAGATCAATCAACAGAATAATATCATCAAGAAATCCTCAAAGAAGATTATAAAAGACATGGAAAATATCTACATGATGAACACTCCTTTCAAACCTCTGCTGGTTCAGATTAAATCGACCAAAGATTTATTCTGATACTTCTCTCAGTAGACCTTTTTCTGGAAGAGATTAAATCGACTAAAGGTTTCTTCTAATACGTCTCTCAATTAAATATTTAAAGACCTCTGTTGGCTCATATTAAATTGACCAAATATTTATTCTAATACTTCTCTTAGTTAAAGATTTAAAGACCTCTACTAGCTCAGATTAAATTGACCAAAGATTTATTCTGATACTTCTCTCAGTAGACCTTTTTCTGGCTCAGATTAAATGGACCAATGGTTTATTCTGAAACTTCTCTCATTTAAATATTTAAAAACATCTGATGGCTAAGATTAAATCGACCAAAGATTTAGTTTGATACTTCTCTTAGTAGACCTTTTTCTTGATCCGATTAAATCGACTAAAGGTTTATTCTGATACTTCTCTAAATTAAATATTTAAAGACCTCTGCTGGCTCAGATTAAATCGAACAAAGATTTATTTTGATGCTTTTCTCAGTAGACCCTTTTCTGACTTAGATTAAATCGACCAAAGATTTATTCTGATACTTCTTCAAGATACAATCGAGTGTAGACTCATTTTGATACTTCTATCAACAATTACCTTTGGATTTCATTTATAAGCTCATCTACGAGATTCTCCATCACCTCTCCAAATGGCATCTTTAAGCCCATTCCCAACATAATCAACAAACTGTTTTACTTCGTGCACAAGCAAGTGCAAATTTCTGGGTACTTAAGTGTTCAATCATCTTCTACCTTCAAGTCACGAATGGCGAACTAGCCAATCTAAATCTTCAGTTTTAAGAAGATTGAACAGGGGCAGCTGTTGTACCCCAAAATTTGCCCTCTCTTTTATCAAGAAATTTCTCACTAAAGATCTCAAATGATTAAAGGTTCTCAAGGGTTTGATCAGACAAGCTCACCTACTACGCACTGAGCCTCCAAATTAGGGTTTTTGCTTTCTCAAGGACAATTGGACTTTTAATGCTTCAAATTACTTTAATGGTTCATTATATTTCTCCAAGATTACTCATACCAAGTTTCAAGTCTTGCATCACAAATTTGCTCAGTCAATTGCTCAGATGATTGAAAATCAATTGTATGGGATAAAAAGTCAATCATTGTCAATATATAGTCAAACTTCATGATTTTTGGCCAACATCAACATTTGAAGTCATATTCATCAATTTATTAAGTGTTGATCATAATCCTCAAGAAAAGTATTTAAATCATCAAAGGGGGAAATTGTCAAAATTAGGGTTTTGACTGAAAATGACTGATCATTGACTTTTGACCTAGTATATGACCTAATGGCTTGAAGCATGATTTCAAGGACTCAAACACAAAATCTTGACCTAATCTCATGGCTCAATTCATTTCTCAAGGTCAATGAATTGATAGTGGAAATTTGATCAACTGATGAAAGTCAACTGATACACAAAAAGTCAAACTTTAACTTTTTGGCCAACATTGAATTTCAAAGATCAAGATTCATCAAGACACTCAAAAATATAAAACTTGTTCAACAAGAATCAATAAATTCAATAAAGTCCACAAAAAGTCAAAGTTTCAAAACATAGAAAATTTCTAAGTGTTTATAACCTTGATAATTTCATTACTTTATGACAATTTTTCACCAAGATGCAACATGATTCAAGGGAAACTTTAAACACGAAAGTTGTAGATATTGATTAGTTATACAACTTTGTACCTTAGGGTTGATGTCCAATAAATTCTTAGATTTTAATATATAAGCTCATAAAGACATGACATTTTTCATAAAACACTTAGTGAAAATTTTAGCAAGTTTAGCCAGATTTTTGACCTGACTTGTTGACCAATTTTCACCAAGTTCCAAGTTGATTTAGTCAAAGTGGTCAAAATGAAGGTTGTAGGCAATGTTTAAAGCTTTCCAAAATGTCAAATAACTTGAAGAGATCATGCTTGACCTAGGAGAATCTAGGATAATAAATTGAGATTTCATTCTTGAATTACAAGGCATCTTTACGAAGAACACATAACCAAATCCCAAAACTATACTACATAATCTTGCTTTGCAGGCCTCTTGACTTGTAAATATATCTATAATCTGATGTTTACATAAATAATTGAGTTATGATCCAAGAGCTTGAGTCATTGTCCAACTGATCATTCCATTAATGGAACAAAGTTCACACTTCCATTTTTGAAAAGTGACTTTGATCACAATTCCACTCTCCGTGAGCCCATACATTGTTGATTCTTACTCTAAAACATTTTAAAGTAATAAGCAGCATATCTAAAGCCTCCTAACCATCCTACAAGTCCTTGTACCATGCATTGGAACTATGTTTGTCGTGCTTGCTTCAAAAACAAGTTACAAGACGATAACACATGATTCCTTATTTCTGATCAATAGAGCCTTTAAAATCTTTCCTCTATAAATAGAAGAGCCATTTGCAACCTAACACACGAATTTACAAGCCCTTAAACTCCCTCAAACCTGAATTTTCACAAAAACCTCCATAGCTTGTCATTTCAGACCTTGAACTTCCATCTCACAATACACTCGTGTGTGTCCTCTCCAAATAATTCACAAAACTTCCATACATCATATACAACTCATCCCCATCCTTGTTTCACAACTGTAACTCCATTTTCATCATCTTCCAAACTCAAAAACTCAGCCCTACAACTTGACTTCTCCAGCACAATTCAGCACAATGTAAGAGTTGCATTAGCTTCCTAGGAGTCCAGTGAAGTTATCCAGATTATCACCACACTTCCAGGGGTGCTCAAACTCCATACACAATTTCCAGTTTTGAGGTAAGTTTTCTCAAATTTGAACTCTCTCTACAAGCATCATTAAATATTACTTTGTGAATGAAAAATGTAGGCATCATTGCCCTAAAGCTAACCATGCCTTTAGTTTTCTTTTATGTTGCCAGTGTGATGCGAATTTTGAGTTTGAACTTTCTGAAAAAATTAGATTTTTATTTGGTACTAATGAAATTATCATTCATATTTGATTTATAGGTTATGAAATTTATATGGTTGGATTCGTGGTGAAATTTCAAGCAAGTTTCATGTTTACATTTATCAATTTGGTTGAGAAATGAAAATTTGGCAAAAATTTGAATAATGGTGTTGTTGGTTCTGATATGCACGTAAGATTGAAGATGAAGTTCAAATTATTAGGAACAAGTTTATTTTATATTTAGTGCGAGTTTTTTTATACACGGATGAAACATCCAATCTAGTGGTAGGAGAAGTGCGTGTGAGGTATTGAACTATAAGGACCAGGGTTTGATCCCCAATGGTACCCTTTTGTATTTTTTTCATATTTTTTGCAGATTCAGCACATTTGGTTCCCATGAGTCCACCATGTGCCCTCATGTCATCACCACATGATCATCATCTGGTTGAAACCAGCACTCCATAATGCAAGACTATGGTGCATCATCACAAGCTAGCCATATTAAATCACAAACAAGGCACCTGGGTATCCTGACCTGGGTCTTTTTTTTAATTTTTTTTGTTTATGCTTCTTCATACCCCTTCTTTTACTAAAAATTGCGAAGGCCCGTAACTTTTTTTAGTTTATCTATTTCCTGATTCCAAACAAATTCATTTTTGGGCCTAACTTTTTTTGCTACTTTTAACCCCTTTTTACCTTTTAACACCCATCCCATATATTTTTATATTTTTATATTTATTTATCTATTTATATATTTTATTAAAACCAAAAAAATACAAAAACATATATTTTTATTAAATAATCTAATTCAAGCCTTTTATTTTATTTTTGCTATATTAAATTTTATTATTTCTTTTGCATTCTAGAATATTTTTCTAACTAACATTAACAAAAATTATTTTCTAAACAAATTAAATTGTATTTTGGTTTTATTTTAATTAATTTAGATTTTAGGTTCTGATTAAATAATTAATTAACTTCTTTTGTAAATAAAATTAATTAGTTTAATTAGGTTAACATTAAACCTTTTTCTATCAAAAACCCTACAAAGACAATTTCTTCTTCATCTTTACATTTTGTACATTCTATCATTATTCATGTATATGGTTTGTAATAGATGATTAGGGCTTTTATTGCTTTCTTCCCCCTATTCACAAACTTATACCCCCCATTCCCAAAGCGTTGTAATAGCGTAGGACATTTAAATTCTTCAATTTATCGCTTTCCTTATTATTGCTAGTAATTAGGATTTGCATGACAAAACTTAAAGATAAAACATTAGACACCCCTAATCAAAGATAAAATAATTGAATCCAACAGACTTTGCACACATGCACCTCTAGGGTAACACACAATTGCTGTCTCGGATAAAAATAGTCATGTCCCTCGAACGTGAGATGTCTTAGCAAAGACCCTCAATTAAAAGATCATAGTCCCTCGATGACTCTCCAATGTTGCCTTCGGTAAAGGATCTTAGTCCTTTACAACAATTTATAAAAACATCTTACAAGTTGCCTTCTATGATTGTACGATGACCCACTCCCGTCCCTCATATCCAATGATAAGGCTTCCTATTAACTAATAGTAGACAAGCATTATCTAAAGGAGGAGGAAAAGAACAAAGACTTTTTGAGTAGGTAGATTGCTTGCTCACAAAAAAAAACATTCCACACCTCACACTTTCAAAATACTTTCCAAAACAAACATTTTGTATACATTCTCAACGATATGAGAATCACTACAAAATGGCCTTACATTGGCATTTTCAAAACATCTTTCAAACAATCTTTTTCAATAAATATTTTCAAAACCATCACTTTGTATACATTCTCAATGATTCAAGAATCATTGCAAAAGTTTGCCGAACTTAAGCGTTTTTTAAATATTTTCAAACTTATACAAACACAAAGCATTTTAAAGTGATCAAGAAATTAAGGGCCCGTAGATAACTACGGATGAAAAGGTTACTAACACCTTCCCTTTTCATAACCTATCCCCCGAACTCAAGAACAATTCTCAAAGGTCTTTCCCGTTCTTTTCGCCATTTCCTTTATTGGATAAAAGAAAAGTCGGTGGTGACTCTTGTTATCCGCAAAAATTGTGATAAAACACAAAACACCAAGTCAGTTCTCCCACCGTATTACATAACTGGCGACTCTTCTGGGGAGAAACTATAATTGGGGTTAACTTAAGATGTAGATCACCTTTATTTGCTTTATTTGTTTACCTTGTTTGCTTTACATTTGTGGTTTATGCTTGGGTTTATTTCTTGTATAGATCCTATACCCGAATCTGGGGCATAATAGGTAAGTAGCAATAGATCATGGGGACTATGCAGCATAATACCAATATGGTTGAACCGATGGCTATGTTAGTGTGACACATTGTTGGTACCGGTGTCCCTTGAGTCTAGTCAAGGAGAATATGGGTCCGCTGTGTGGTGTCATGAAGTACTAACTAATCGTAGAACCTTAGTTAAACAACTTGGACATTAGAAAGTAGTGAGATATTTGGCTTTGGTGCAAGACTAAAGTTGGTTGATACTCGATAATACACTCATTAAGATCAAACTTTTTGGATATTTTGGCCACAATTTGGATGCTTGAGCTAAAATAATGCCCAATGACAAAAGATCAGTGATATTGAGATTCCTTAGAACCCAATTACTTTTGTTAGGAAAGGTTGAACCAACTAAACTTCAAGAGGGTACTTACCTATAAACCTCATGAAATCCTAAACCTAAGGCTTTGTGTGCTTTGTTTGTGTGTGATTATTTGTTCATAAACATCATAACGGCATGCCATAGCATTTTCACTAACCATTTCAAGGACCTAGGGATTTATCTTTGTCTTGTTTTGTAGGATATGGCTTCCACTCATAGAAATACCATCCGAATTAGCTTTGTTAAAGTGCTTCCTCAAATCCAAGAGTTAGCATCAAGGGTTCCTGCGAATTCTACGTTCAACAAAAGACATGGCCGACTTCTCAATCTGGCTACCTCAAGCTTTAAAAAAGAAATGATGTGTGTGCTCTTTCAATTCTTTGATCCTAAACATCATTATTTCACCTTTCTCGATTATCAATTGGTTCCCACAATGAAAGAGTTATCTCAACTATTAGGAGTACCTATTCTTGATCAAGTGCCCTTCACCGGTTTAAAGAACGATCCACAACCTGAGGAGAATGCATTAGCCCTACATTTGAAAAGGTCTGACATTATAGCCAATTAGGAAACAAGGAGCGGTGTCAAAGGTTTTCTCGCCAGGTTTCTGTTAGAGAAGGCTCGACTGCTCTGGGAGGATATAGAATTTCAAGCTTTTGAAGAAGTATTGGCTCTTCTAATCTATGGGTTAGTAATGTTCCCTAATCCAGACAAACTCATAAATGTGAATGTTATCAAGATCTTCCTTTTTTGTAACCCTGTTCCTACTTTACACGGAGATATTTTTAATACTCTTCACACTCGCACCATGAGGAAGAGAGGAGCTCTTATGTGTTGCATACCGTTTCTATCTAGGTGGTTTATTTCTCACCTTCCCCTAATCAGTTTTAAATAATGAACAATGCTTGATTTTGTCTCAAAGGATGATGTCGCTCTCTCATTCAGATATTCATTGATGTTCCCGGTCTCTAGAGGATATTACTATCATTGATCGTTGTGGGGAGTTATTACTTATAACCCTTCTCTGGCACTACAACAATTTGGTTATGATCGAAGAGATGGTCCACGCGATGCACTCATTCAAGGTATTGTATTCGAATATGAGAACAATGTCCAAGGCTATCGTCAAAGGTTTATTCCATCTTGGGGAATGGTAAAAAAGGTTGATATCAAGACTTTGGGACATAAGAACTCTATTTCTTTAGAGCCTTATCTCAAATGGGTACAAGCTCGCGCTCAAAACCTTATGATGCCATATCCTGCTATCCTACCAATAGTTGTGGAGCCTGTTGCCGAGGGAGATATTCCTTATACCATTCTCCATCCTAAAATGCCTACGAACTTCGAGGAATTGCAGAGATTGTGGATTCAACTCAAGGGGGAACGAGACACCTTTGAAGTTCGATTTTATGCAAGCGAGAAGCAAGTGTTGGAGCTTACAAGGAAACTTCACGAGGCGCAAAGCCTGAATGCATACATTGAACCAAAGAGGAAACGCCCGTGGGAGATTTGAGACTTTTGTTTTAGGAGTTCATTATGTTGTCTCTTTGATACATTTTTTTCTTTCCTATTGTAAGCCCAAGGGGAAGTTGTAACTGTTGAACTTATTAATACAATTGTTGTTTCTGTTTCCTTTTTGGATAGAAAATTTAAATCTCTTGAGGTCCTTTGAAACATTGCATCCACATAACATGAATCATATCATAAGAAGGTTTTCTGATACAGGTTTCCTCATCTCTTTAATGTTTATTTCTGTATAATATGGCTCTAGAGCAAACTGCCAAAGACCCACAGACTCAACACACAGTTCCAAGAGATTATCCACAACTTGGGTAAGGGACATCAAGATATGATGGCACTCCTTGCTACCAAAAAGAAGACCAAGAAACGAACTGTTATCCTTAACATGGGAAGAAGGTTTAAGGGGCCCGCCCGACTGGCTCAAATAGAAGAAACTTCTTATGAGGAAGAAGATAATCAAGAATAGGAAGTTAGAAGCACTAGAGTTAGGGGTGGAAATAACCAGATTACTGAGGAAGTAGATTATTCCTAAGAGCAGTATCCACCGGAGAATGAGAAATACAAACAGCTGGAAGACCGGCTTAAGGTTGTAGAGATCCAAACAGTTCCTGGTTTGGACTTTTGAGACTTAGGTTTGGTCCCTGGGGTGGTCATTTCCCATAAATTTAAGGTTCCTATCTTTGCCAAGTATGACGGAATCTCCTGTCCCAAGATGCATCTGAGGTCTTACGTCCACAAGATTCAACTACACATCGCTGATACAAAGTTATGGCTACAATTATTCCAAGAAAGCTTATCTGGAACACAATTGGAATGGTTCTATCAACTAGAAGGGACTAACATCCACACATGGGAGGATATGGCCGCTGCCTTCTACAGACGATACAAGTACAATGCTGACCTAGCACCAACTCGCATGCAATTGCAGAATACGACTATGGGTTCAAACGAAGGTTTTAAAGAGTATGCTCAAAAGCTGAGGGACCTTGCTGGAAGGGCGCGACCCCCATTGACAGACAAAGAATTAGTGGACATGTTTATGGACACCTTGACTAGTCCATTCTTTAATTTTATGATTGGGAGTTCTTCGTCAGGGTTTACTGAGTTGATTTTGACTAGCGAGCGAGTTAAAAGTGGAAACAAAAACAGAAAGATCCACATGGCCTCAACCTCTAAGGCTGTAAAGAAACCATTTTTTGGTAAGAAAGAGATTAATGTTGTTTATGGACAAAAGAATCGTATCAAGAATGATCTCCATCAGTCATTAGGAGTTGTGTTGATTTCAAACCTAATCTCAGTTCAACAACCATAACAATCAAACAATCAACAAAGGCCAGATGCCCCGAGGAGGCAATTCACTAGAATCAACATGCCACTATCTCAATCATTACAACATTTGTCGAAGGCAAATTTGGTAACACTAGGGAATCCTCCTCAAAACCCCAATACTTCATCTCCAAAATACAACCCGAATGTAAAATATGTCTATCATTCCAATAGATCTGGGCACAACACCAATGATTGGTGGGCCTTAAAGAGCAAGATCCAAGATTTGATTGATAACAAGGTGATCGAGTTTGACCCTCCAGAAACCCTAATATCATTACTGCTCCCATGCCCAGTCATGGTAAATGTGTTAATGTTGTTGACAATGTCTCCTTTGTCTCCACCATCAATGATTTAACTACTCCATTATTGACTGTTAAGAAGAATCTGCTAAGAGCCGGTTTTTTTCCTGGTTTCTTTGAATTTTTTTACCATTGTGCTTCCCAAATTAATGGTTGTATGTGGCTGAAGAAAGGCATTCAACGCCTGATTGATAGCCATGCAATTCTATTCGAGAAAACTATGTCTGTGAATAGTTTACTTGAAAGTATACCTCAAGATGTTTCCATAATAAAAATTTCTAATACTCTTATTAGGATCACCTCTAAAGCCCCTATAAGGATTCTTGCTGAGCCGAGAGTGGCTCCCCTGATTATCACTACATTGGGGCCAGTCCCCTATTCCTCTGACAAAGTTGTGCTCTAGAACTTTGGGGCAGACGTTTATTATCATGGTGTCAAGCAAGAGCCATGGATTATTGAAAATGAAGAGCCTGAAATTATAAACGTTGTTGGAACTAGTAAAGTCACTAGGACATGAAGTGTCTTCTCTCCGGAGATCTCTCCTCCAATAACTACTACAACACCTATTTGCATTCCTGCTGCTAGGCCAACTGTTAATTCCCGAGGTAAAGAGAAAGTTGTTGAGCCTACCCTGATGGAGGCACCCTCAAAAGAAGTGATAATTGAATATCCATATAGACAAGAGATGGAAGAGATTATGAAGATCATCCGAAGAAGTGACTACAAAATAGTCGAACAACTGGGGTAGACACCCTCGAAGATATCCATGTTGTCCTTGTTGTTGTGCTCTGAAGCACATGCCCAAGCTTTATTTAAATTCTTGAAGAATTCCCATGTACATCAAGAGACCACTGCTGATCAATTTACGAATTGTATTGCAAGCCTAACTACTGATAATGGCTTGGGATGTTTTGATGCAGATTTGTGGAGAGGAATAATTTATGGTCAGTCATTTGAATTCTTTCAAATACGTTGAAATAGATGGCGAATTCATTGAAACCCATGCTAAGAATTTAAAGTAATCCCTCCAACGATTATTGTTGCTAATGCTACTCCTGCAACTCCTATGGTTTTCACGGATACAATAAGATTGGCCTCCCCGAAGGATGCTCGGACTGTTGTAGAAGATAGAGGTTGCACTATTTGGGGACAACTTCCTGACATCCCCTACAAATCTAACAAATTTTGATTGGGTTTCACTTCAAAATCTCAGAAAAAGGTTCGACGTGTTTGTACTGGAGGAACATCTCTCCGTATTAGCATCAATGAAGTCAACGCTCTAGAAGACAGTGATAGTGATGGTGACTTTGACGACTTGGTGGACTTAACAACTGGAAGGCCAAAGACTTCATCTCAATCTCCTTTAGGCAGGAGTAATTGCTATTTTCCTGTTTTTATTGCTTTAATAAATTTGTCTGTATAATTTCCTTTAAAACAATGACTTTAAACCATGTTCCTTTCCCGGGGCACAATGGTCAATTTGTTAAGGGTTGTCATTTCATATATCATAGGCTCATTTAATGAAAATATTGGAAGATTTTGAATTCAAATTTTGCGCTCTTTGTCTTTATTTTACTTTACTGCATTTTCAAATAGCCATGTGACCTTACATGCCCACACACACATTTGTAGATCCACATCCACTCCGGATCTCATTGACAACAATTCTGCTATTCCCATTTATGAATTCAAAAATCCAATCTATCAAGCCGAAGAGGAAGGTGAAGAAGATTGTGAGATACCTGGAGAACTCGCCAGACTCCTGATACAAGAGGAAAAGGCTATCCAACCTCATGAAGAACTGGTCGAATTGATGAACTTAGGTACTAAGGCAGATAAGAAAGAAGTCAAGATCGTCGCCAACTTTGAAGACAGTGTCAAGAGCATATTGGTTCGGATGTTTCATGACTATGTTGAGGTATTCGCTTGGTCATATAAAGACATGCCAGAGATTGATACTGATATCATGGCTCATCGTCTACCAATTAAAGAGGGTTATTTTCCGATCAAACAAAAGGTTCGTCACATACGTGCTGATATGTCAGAGAAGATCAAGGTTGAGGTAATAAAAGAGTTCAATGCAGGTTTCTTGACAATGATGTCTTATCCTCAATGTTTTGAAAATGTTGTTCTAGTGCCTAAGAAAGACGGTAAGGTCCGTATGTGTGTAGACTATAGGGATCTGAGTAGGGCAAGCCCAAAAGACGACTTCCCACTACCATATATTGATGTCTTGGTTGACAACAATGCTCACACAAGGTATTATCCTTCATGGATGGCTTTTGGGTTATAACAAAATCAAAATGGTTCCTGAGGACATGGAGAAAACAACCTTTTTTCACACAGTGGGGAACCTTTTGTTATAAGGTCTTGCCTTTTGAGATGAAGAATACAGGCGCAACTTATCAACGAGCTATGGTGACTTTATTTCATGACATGATCCATCATGAGATAGAAGTCTATATTGATGACATGATAGCGAGATCACAAATTGAGGATGAGAACCTTGACCATCTACACAAGCTATTTAAAAGACTGAAGAAATACAAGTTGAGGTTGAATCCCAACAAGTGAATCTTTGGGGTAAGGTCTAGAAAACTTTTAGGTTTCGTCGTCAGTGGAAAAGGAATTGAGGTTGATCCTGCCAAAGTCAAAGCTATCCAAGAAATTCCAGCTCCTCGTAATGATAAGGAGGTTAGAGGTTTCTTAGGATGACTCAACTACATTTCCCAATTCATCTCTCACCTGACTGCTACTTATGAACCAATCTTCAAGCTGTCGAAGAAATATCAAGTAGTAAGATGGAACGACGACTTCCAAATAGCTTTTTACAAGATCAAGGAATACTTACAAGAACCTCTAATCCTGATGCAACCAGTCGAAGGAAGACCTCTGATCATGTACTTAACCGTGTTAGAGAATTCAATGGGGTGTGTGCTGGGACAGCATGACGAGTTTGGTCGAAAAGAGCATGCAATATACTACCTTATCAAAAAGTTTACCGATTGAGAAACAAGATATTCACTACTCGAGAAAACATTATGTGCTTTGGCATGGGCTGCTCGCCGACTAAGACAGTATATGTTGACCCATACCACTCTACTGATCTCTAAGATGGATCCCATCAAGTACATCTTTGAGAAGCCATCTCTCTCCGGAAGGATAGACCGATGGAAAATGATCTTAACTGAATACGATATCCCATACACTACTAAAAAATAAATCAAAGGAAGTGTGCTGGCAAATCATTTGGCGCATCAAGCTGTGGATGACTACTAATCATGAACTTTGAATTCCAGGACAAGAATATCCTGCTGATTATGGATTGTGAAAAGCATGGATTATATGAAGGACCTGAGCAAGGATCCCGATGGACTATGGTTTTTGATGGAGCTTCCAATGCACTGGGAAACAGAATTGGTGTTGTGATTATTTCCCCCGAAGGTTGCCATACGCCTTTCACTGTCATACTTTGCTTCGACTGTACCAACAACATGGCCGAGTATGAAGCATGCATCTTGGATCTTAAGGATTCTGTTGACTTGAGAATCAAGTTCATAAGTGTATATGGAGACTCATCTTTTGTGTTCAGTCAAGTTAAAGGAGAGTGGGATACAAAACATCCAAATTTTATCCCTTACAAAGAACTCGTGCTAACTTTGATCCCTTACTTTGACGATGTTACCTTTGAACACATTCCGATGGAAGAAAATTAGTTGGCAGATGCTTTAGCTACCATGTCTTCTATGTTCAAGGTCAGATGGGACAATGGAGCTCCCTGAATTACTGTTGAAAGATTCGGCAAACCAGCACACTGTTATGAGATTGACACTGATGATATAGAGGAGAAGCCTTGGTTTCATGAGGTTAAAATATATCTCGAAGCTCAAGAGTATCCTGAAGGGGCGTCAATCAACGACAAGAAATTCCTGAGAAGGTTCTCAGCCAAGTTCTTCTTGAGCAATGGGATATTATACAATCGCAACCATGATTCAATTCTGCTTCGTTGTATGGAGAAGAAGGAAGCAGAAAAGATTATGAAGGATATGAATGAAGGTATCTTTGGTACTCATTCTAGCGGACATACTATGACCAAGAAGATTCTGAGAGCTAGTTACTATTGGTCGACCATGGAAACCGATTGTCATCACCACTCGAGGACTTGCCATAAGTCCCAAATTAATGCAGACTAAGTTCATGTGCCTCTAATTCCTTTGAATGTCATGACTGCTCCTTGACCATTTGCAATGTGGGGAATCAATATGATTGGAGAAATCAAACGTGATGCCTCTAATGGACACCATTTCATTATTATTGTCATTGACTACTTTACCAAGTGGGTTGAAGAAGCTTCATTTTCCTCAGTTACCAAGAACGTCATGGCCCGGTTAATCAAGCATAACATCATCTGCATGTATGGTATCTCTGAGAGGATCATCACTAATAATGGCACCAACCATAACAATGCCATGATCACTAAACTCTACACGTAGTTCAAGATCAAGCATCATAACTCTTCTCTATACAGACCTAAGATAAATGGCACAGTGGAAGCTATTGTACCCCAAAATTTTCCCTCTCTTTTCTCAATACATTTCTCACCAAAGATCTCAAATGCTCAAGGGTTCTCAAGGGTTTGATCAGACAAGTTCACCTCCTAAGCACTGAGCCTCCAATTTAGGATTTTTGTTTTCTCAAGGACAATTGGATTTTTAATGCTTCCAATTAATTTCATGGTTCATTATATGTCTACAAGATTACTCATATTAAGTTTCAATTCTTGCATCACAAATTTGCTCAGTCAATTGCTCAGATGACTGAAAATCAGTTGTATGGGATAAAAAGTCAAATGTGGTCAATATACAGTCGAACTTCATGATTTTTAGCCAACGTCAGTATTTTTAAGTCATATTCATCAATTTATCAAGTTTTGATCACAATTCCACAAGAAAATCATTCAAATCATCAAAGGGGCAAAATTGTCAAAATTAGGTTTTTGATTGAAAATGACTGATCATTGACTTTTGACCTAGTACATGACCTAATGGCTTGAAGCATGATTTCAAGGACTCAAATAAAACATCTTGACCTAATCTCATTGCTCCAATTATTTCTAAAGATCAATGAATTGATAGTTGAAATTTAAACAACTGATTAAAAGTCAACTGATACACAAAAAGTCAAACTTTGACTTTTTGATCAACATTGAATTTAAAAGAACAAGATTCATCAAGACACTAAAAAATATCAAACTTGTTCAACAAGAATAAAGAAAGTCAAGAAAGTCCATATAAAGTCAATGTTTCAAGACTTAGAAAATTTCCAAGTGTTTTTAACCTTGATAATTTCATTACTTCATGACAATTTTTCACTAAGATGCAAGATGATTCAAGGGAAACTTTCAACATGAAATTTGTAGATCTTGATGAATTATACAAGTTTTACCCCTAGGTTTTATTTCCAAAAAATTATTAGATTTGAAGATATAAGCTCATAAAGACATGAGATTTTTCATAAAACAATTAGTGAAAATTTTAGCAAGTTTAGTCAGATTTTTGACCTGACTTGTTGACCAATTTTCACCAAGTTCCAAGTTGATTTAGTCAAAGTGGTCAAAATGAAGGTTGTAGGCAATGTTTCAAGCTTTCCAAAATGTCAAAGAACTTGAAGAGATCATGCTTGAGCTAGGATAATCGAGGAGAAAAATTGAGCTTTCATTCTTGAATTACAGGGAATCTTCATGAAGAACACATAACCAAATCCCACAACAATGCTGCATAATCTTGCTTTGCAGGCCTCTTAACTTGAAAATCTATCCATAATAAGATGTTTACACAACTAATTGAGCTATTATCCAAGAGCTTGAGCCATTGTACAATTGATCATTCCATTAAGGGAACAAAGTTCACACTTCCATTTTAGAATAGTAACTTTAATCATAATGTCAACTCTCCTTGAGCCCATGCATTATAGCTTTTGACTCCAAAACATTTTAAAGCAAGAAGCAACATATCTAAATCCTCCTGACCATCCTACAAGTCCTTGTACCATGCATTTGAACTATGTTTGTCAAGCTTGCTTCAAATACAAGTTTCAAGACCATAACATATGATTCCTTGTTTCTGATCACTAGAGCCTTCAAAACCTTTCCTCTATAAATAGAAGAGCCCTTTGCAATCTAACACACGAATTTATAAGCCCTCAAACTCCCTCAAACTAGAATTTTCACAAAAGACTCCATAGCTTGTCATTTCTGACGTTGAACTTCCATCTCACAATCCACTCGTGTGTTTTCTTTCCAAATCAATCACAAAGCATCCATACATCATATACAACTTATCCCCATCCCTGTTTCACAACTGTAACTTCATCTTCATCATCTTCCAAACTCAAAGACTCAGCCTTGCTACTTGACTTCTCCAACACGATTCAAGAACTTTCAGCATAAAGTAAGAGTTGCATTAGCTTCCTATGAGTCCAGTGAAGCTATCTAGATCATTACCACACTTCTAGGGGTGCTGAAACTCCATACAAGATTTCCAGTTTTGAGGTAAGTTTTCTCAATTTGAACTCTCTCTACAAGCATCATTAATAGTTACTTTATGAATGAAAAATCTAGACATCATAGCACTGAAGTTAACCATACCTTTAGTTTTCATTTATGTTGCATGTATGATGCGAATTTTATGTTTGAACTTTCTGAAAAAATTAGGTTTTTATTTGGCACCAATAAAATTCTCATTCATCTTTGATTTATATCTTATTAAATTTATACGGTTGGATTCGTGGGAAAATTTCAAGGAAGTTTCATTTTTACATTTTTTAATTTCTTTGAGAAATGAAGATTTGGCAAAAATTTGAATAATGGTGTTGTTGGTTCTGATACGCGCGCAAGGTTGAAGATGAAGTTCGAAATATTACGAACAAGTTTATTTTATATTTAGTGCAAGATTTTTATACACGGATGAAACGGCTACCCTAGTGGCCGGAGAAACGCGCGTAAGGCATTGAACTATAGGGATCGGGTTCGAGCCCCAGTGGTACCCTTTTGTATTTTTTGCATATTCAGCGTGTTTGGTTCCCATGAGTCCACCATATGCCCTCATCTCATGACCAAATGGTCATCATCTGGTTGAATCCAGCGCTCCATAATGCAAGACTGTGGTGCATCATCACAAGCTAGCCATATATAATCACAGACAAGGCGCTTGGGCCTCCTGACCTCGGCCTTTTTTTTTGCTTCTTCATACCCCCTCTTTTACTAAAAATTGTGCAGACCCATAATTTTTTTTAATTTATTTATTTTCTGATTCCAAACAAATTCATTTTTGGGCCTAACTCTTTTTGCTACTTTTAACCCCTTTTTACCTTTAAACACCCAGCCCATATATTTTTATATTTTTATTTTTATTTATCTATTTATTTATTTTATTAAAACCAAAAAAATACAAAAAAAATATATTTTTATTAAATAATTTAATTGAAACATTTTATTTTATTTTTGCTTAATTAAATTTTATTATTTCTTTTGTATTGTAGAATATTTTTCTAACTAACATTAACAAAAATTATTTCCTAAAAATATTAAATTAGATTTAGCTTTTATTTTAATTAACTTAGATTTTAGATTTTGATTAAATAATTAATTAATTTCTTTTGTAAATAAAATTAATTAGTTTAATTAGGTTAACAGTAAACCTTTTTCTATCAAAAACCCTACAAAGACAATTACTTCTTCATCTTTACATTTTGTACATTCTATCATTATTCATGTATATGGTTTGTAATAGATAATTAGGGCTTCCCCCATTCCTAAAGCATTGTAATAGCGTAGGACATTTAAATTCTGTAATTTACCGCTTTTCTTATTATTGCTAGTAATTAGGGTTTGCATGACAAGACTTAAAAAGCAAACATTAGACACCCCTATTCCAAGATAAAATACTTGAATCCAACATACTTTGCACACATGCACCTCTAGGGTAACCCACACTTGTTGCCTCGGATAAAAACAATCATGTCCCTCGAATGTGAGATTTCTTAGCAAAGACCCTCAATTAAAAGATCATAGTCCCTCGATGATCCTCCAATGTTTCCTTCGGTAAATGATCTTAGTTCCTTACAACAATTACTAAAAACATCTTACAAATTGCTTTCTATGACTATATGATGACCCACGTCCGTCCCTCATATCCAATGATAAGGCTTCCTATTAACTAATAGTAGACAAGCACTATCTAAAGCAGGAGGAACAGAACAAATAATTTTTGAGCAGGTAGATTGCTCGTAATTTCTTGCTCAAAAACAAAATCATCCCACACCTTACACTTTCAAAATACTTTCCAAAACAAACATTTTGTATATATTCTCAATGATACGTGAATCATTATAAAATGGCCTTACATTGGCATTTTCAAAATATCTTTCAAACACTCTTTTTAAATAAATATTTTCAAAACTAAGAGTTTGTATAGATTCTTAACAATGCGGGAATCATTGCAAAAGTTTTTCGAACTTAGGAATTTTCAAAATATTTTCAAACTTATACCAACACATAGCATTTCAAAGTGATCAATAAATTAAGATCCCGTAGATAAGTACGAATGAAAAGGGTGCTAACACCTTCCCTTTTCATAACCTACCCCCCCGAACTCAAGAAAAATTCTCAAAGGTCTTTCTTGTTCTTTTCACCCTTTCCTTTATTGGATAAAAGAAAAGTCACTAGCGACTCTTACTATCCGTAAAATTTGTGATAAAATGAAAAAAAGCAAGTCAGTTCTCCCACCATATTACAGATGGAAAATGATCTTGACATAATACGTCATTCAGTGCACCATGCAAAAAGCAATCAATGAAAGTGTACTAGCATATCATTTGGCGCATCAAGCTGTAGACGACTACCAATCTATGAACTTCAAATTCCCAAATGAGAACATCATGCTAATTACAAATTGCAAAGAACTTGGACCATATGGAGGACTTGAGCTAGGATCCCGATGGACTATGGTTTTCGATGGAGCTTCTAACGCACTTGGAAACAAAATTGGTGTTGTAATTATCTATCCTCAAGGTTGTCATACACCCTTCATTTCAAGACTTTTCTTCGAATACACCAATAATATGGATGAATATGAAGTGTGCATCTTGGGTATTAAAGCTGCTATTGACTTGAAAATCAAGTTCTTGAGAGTATATGGGGACTTAGCCTTGGTAATCAGTCACGTCAAGGGAGAATGGGATATGAAGCATCTGAATCTTATCCCTTACCGAGAAAATGTACTAACCTTGATTCCCTACTTCAAAGAGATTACTTTTGAGCATATCCCAAGAGAAGATAATCAGTTAGCGGACGCCTTAGCTACCATGTCATTCATGTTCAAGATCATATGGGACAATGAGGCTCCTAAAATTACCATTGAAAGATTCCACGAATTGGCGCACTGCTATGAAATTGATACTGATGGAGTAGAAGAAATACCTTGGTTTCATGAAGTGAAAAGGTACCTTGAAGCTCAAGGATACCCTGAAGAGGAATCAATCAATGACGAGAAATTCCTACAGAGGTTCTCGACTAAATTCTGCTTGAGCAATGGAATTTTATGCAAGCGTAATCATGATTCAAATCTTCTTGGTTGTGTGGACAAGAAGGAAGTAGAGATAATTATGGAGGATATGCATGAAGGCATCTTTGGTACTCATTCAAGTGGACATACTATGGCTAAGAAAATCTTGAGAGCGGATTACTATTGGTCTACTATGGAAACCAATTGCCACCACCACTCGAGAACTTGTCATAAGTGCCATATCTATGCTGATAAAGTTCATGTGCCTCTTGTCCCTTTGAATGTTATGGCTACTCCTTGGCCATTTGCAATGTGGCGCATTGATATGATTGGAGAAATCAAACCTACTGCTTCTAACGGACATCGCTTCATTCTCATCACCATTGACTAATTCACAAAATGGGTTAAACAGCCTCAGGCTGGTGACTTGGTGATAAATCACATTATTCTACCATAAGGTGATCCCAGAGGAAAATGGACTCGCACCTACGAAGGGCCATTTGTTGTCAAGAAAGTATTTTCGAGCGGTGCTATGATACTAACCACCATGAATGGTGAAGATTTCCCACATCCTGTGAATGCGGACATAGTCAAAAGATACTCCGCATGAAAATGACCCGCTAGTTTGACCGCCCTAGGAAAAAATAAGGGCATCTCGGAGAACCAAAAAGGTTCGGGAAAAAATTAGGGATATATATAAAAGATTGTACACCCAGCAAGTCGAAAACATGAAAAGGCGACTTGGGAAAGAAAGGGTATTCCGGTGGATTGAAAACCCGAAAGGGTGATCCAGTCAAAAGTTAGGGATTAAAGTGTACGACTATGTCCCATTGTATCACTTTCTGTAAGCTTTATTACCAAGGTCAAAAGTTCAAATGGTACGAGTTCAATCAACTTCTTCCGACAGCAAGGGATGAGGTTTTCAAAGACCTAGGGGCAATAGCGGAGTTAGAACTCAACGAGATCATTTACATATAGCTATATGTTTTGTTTTCACTTTGTACTCTTTCCATTCCACGATAATTTCCTCTTACTAGGATTTATGTCTCTTTGTACAAAATCTTCTGTTTATGGGAAAACTATCAATACAAATACACCTTAAAATTCAAACTTTCTATTTTTATTTTTCTGTTTTTTTGCAAAAAGTCCAATGACTAAAATTGAATAAACATATGCATATGAACATGATTATTTGTTAATAAATATATGTATAAGAACATGAATGAGCATTTACTCAAGATTCTAGGAGTTGGGATGACATTCATGCTGTCTATAGATCGCCACAGAGCCACTTCTATGAGATTATCCTCATAAAGTAGTCTTCACAAATTCACTCCAATGAAGATACATTCCCCGCAATTTCCCCGATAATATCACCAACCTACAAAGTTCCAATAAGTTTAATTCATGGAAGTTCTCTTCCCCGACTGAGTTATTCTTCTAAAATTGTAAAACCCCCTGCAAATTTCTTCTTCCCAGAAAAGCTTGTTTCCTCAGCAGAGTATTTCTCCGATAAAAGAGTTTATTTCCCTAACAGATTACAGTCTCCTCAGCTTAAGGCTATTCCTCAAATGGCTACGAATCACCATAAAAATTCCTCTCCCCGGTGAAATCGCCATTATCCTTAGAGAGTTGCTACGAAGCTTGGAATCGAACCAGATATTAGTTAATTTTATCCTCCGCAGGAGAGTCGGAAGTTTATACCTCTCTTTTATCCAGTCGAGATATATAAAAATGAAATTCCCCAGTAAAGAAACGAACGACTAATGTTCCTAAACTCTTCCCCCCAAACATAATTCAACTTCCCCTAGTGGAGTTTCCTCAAATAGCAAACAGGAATTCCCAGCAGAAGCATTCTAAACAAGGTTGAAGATTACATATGTTCTTCATCCCCAACACCAGTCAGGAATTCATTTCCCCTAACAAGATGTCATACAAAGATGTTGATACAATTCCATTACCATTTCAAATTCATACATCATTTACCAATATCATAGCATACACATATGAAACACATATAACACAAACTCATTTAATTTAAGAACATCATTACTTAATGCATTTCATACATCATGACATTGCATATAGCTAACTCTTTACCTTTTCAGGAAAGATCAATCAACAGACAAATATCATCAACAATTCTCAAATAGGTCCAAGATTAATTCCCGTAACAAGACGGGACAACTATCTACGTGACCAGGCCAAAGATTAATTCCTGAAACAAGACGTAGTAACAATCTCTATGGATCATAAAAATCAGGTTCCAGATTAACTCCCGAAACAAGACGGGGAAACTATCTATACAACCAAGCAAAAATTAGCTCCCGAAATAGGATGGGGAAACTGTCTTTATTTATTTATGGTCAGATAAAGATCAATTCCAGAAACAGGACGAGGCTACTATCTTTATCACCAAGTGGTATGAACTCCCGAAACAGGACGAGTTTACCAACAAAACAGATTTTAGATTAATTCCTGAAATAGGACTTGGAGACTATATACATGACAAACACTTCCTTCGTGGACATCTTCTGGCTCAGATTAAATCAACCATATATTTATTCTGATACTTCTTCCAGTAGACATTTTCTGGCTTAGATTGAATCAAGTGTAGATTTATTCTGATACTTCTTCCAAAAGACTTTTTATGGCTCAGATTAAATCGACCATAGATTTATTCTGATACTTCTCCAAGTTAAAGACGGACATAAACATCTTCTGGCTCAGATTAAATCAAGCATAGATTTATTATGATACTTATTCCAAAATACTTTTCTGCCTCATATTAAATCGACCATAGATTTATTCTGATACTTCTCCTAATTAAAGACGGACACAAACATCTTCTAGATAAGATTAAATCAAAGCGTAGATTTATTCTGATATTTCTTCCATTACACATTTTCTGGCTCAGATTAAATCAACCATAGATTTATTCTAATACTTCTTACACATTTTCTGGCTCATATTAAATCAACCATAGATTAAATCGATCATATATTCATTCAGATACATCTTCTAGTTGAAGTCAAGCGTAGACTTAGTCTAATTTTTATCAACAGTTACTTTGGATGGCATCTATAAGCCCATCTTCGGCAACTCTCCATCATCTCTCTAAATGACATCTTTAAGCCCATTCCCTACATAATCAACCAGTAGTTTTACTTCATGCACAAGCGAGTGCAAATTTCTGGGCACTTATGTGTTCAATCATCTTCCACCTTCAAGTCACGAATGGCCGACATGCCAATCTAAATCTTCAGGTTTAAGAAGATTTAACAGGGGTAGATGTTGTACCCCAAAATTTTCCCTCCCATTTTCTTCAAGGAATTCTTCTAAGATCCTTAAATACTCAAGGTTTCTCAAGAGTTGATTAAACAAACTCACCTCCTAGGCATTGGCCCATAACTAGGGTTTTGGTTTTCTAAAAGGAAATTGAACTTCTAATTCCTCAAATTAATCTCATGATTCATCATAGGTCTTAAATAGTACTTATGTAAAGTTTCATGTCTTGCATCACATGTTTGCTCAGTTAATGGCTCAGATGACTGAAAATCAACTACATTGGGTAAACAGTCAATTGTGGTCAACATACAGTCAAACTTCACGATTTTTTGGCAATATCAACATTTTTAAGTGATATTAATCATTTGATCAAGGGTTAATTATGATTCCTGAATAAAAGTACTCAAATCATCAAAGGTAAAAAATTGTCAAATTAGGGTTTTGACTGAAAATGACTGATCATTGACTGTTGACCTAGTGCATGACTTAATAGCTTGAAGAATGATATTAAGGACTAAAATAAAACATGTTTACCTAATTGCATGGCTCAATACATTTCCAAATAATGCAGGTGAATGATAGTTGAAGAATTGAATCAACTGATGGAAAGTCAACAGTCACTCAAAAGTCAAACTTTGACTTTTTGGCCAACATTGGACTTTAAAAGTCATGAATCATCAAGATATTCTAAAATATAAAAATTTATCATCAAGAAATTAAAAAAAGTCAACAAAAGTCAAATTTGGAAATTTTCTAACACTTAGAAAAATTCTAAGTGTTTTTGTTCTTAACAAAAACCCTAACTTCACAAGTAAGTTTCCTTAAGATGCAAGCTGATTCAAGGAAAACTTTCAACATGAAACTTGTAGAGATTGATGAATTCTACAACTTGGTTAATTTGGGATGATCCTCAAAAAGTTCTTGGATTAAGAGATATAAGCTCATGAAGTTATGATGTTTTTTATCCAACATTTAGAAAGTTTTTTTTACAAGTTTTGATTAGTTTTTGTCCTAACTTCTTAGCCAATTTTGACCAAGATCCCAATTATTTAGCCAAAACTCGCAAAATGAAAATTGTAGATAATGTTTCAAGCTTTCCAAAATGTCAAAGAACCTAGTTTTATCATGCTTGAGCTAGGAGATTCGAAGAGATGAAGTTGGGCATCCATTCTTGAATTATAGGCCATTTTGTGACAAGTTCATAACCCAATCTTCTAGCCATGTTGCATAATCCCACTTTTCAGACCTCTAACCTCCAAATCTATCCATAATTAGAAGATTACACAAGCTTTTGAGTTATGATCCAAGTTCTTAAAACTTTGTCTAATCCATTTTGCCATTAAGGGAAGGAAGTTCACACTTCCATTCTTGTAATGTCACTTTATAGACAAAGTCAACTTCTTGAGCCTCTAACTTGTTTATTCTGATCACACTCAACCTAAGAAACTCAGAGGAACATGTTTAAAGTGTCTAACCACTCCATGAGACAAGGTACAAGGCATCAGAACCATGTTCTTCAAGTTTGCTTCATAACTAAGCAACCAAGCCATTACTTATTATCTTGCAAACCTGGTTACTTCAGTTCCTCAAACCCTTTGCCTATAAATATAAGGGTCATTAGCAAGCCATAACACGAATTCACAACCCCAAAAAACCTCTCAATATCAGAATCTACATATAAAACTCCATTTGTTGTAACTTCTGACCTTGAACACCAAACACTCAATCCACTCGTGCGTTTTCACTAAATCATTTACAAAGCTTCTATAACTCATATAGAACACATCCAAACACTTGTTACACTTCTATAACACCATCTTCATCATCTTCTAAACTCAAAATAGAGCTTTGCTAGGTGGATTGGTTGGAAAGATTCAGACAGATTCAATATAAAGTAAGGATTGGAACAACTTCAGGGTGGTCCAAAGAAGCTTAATCAACCATCACATTGCACCTGGAGGCATCCATACGTGTTCTAAGTTTTCACTTCAAGATGTAAGTTTTCTAAACTTTGATATCTTGATATAAGCATCATTAGTGCATACATACAAAAGAAAAAATGTACATATTATTTCGCTAAAGCTAAACATGTCATTAGTTTTCATTTATATTGCTTATGTGTTGAGAATTTTAGCTCTAACCAGTTAGGTTTTTGTTTTGGTACAAAAATAAATTCTCTTCTATCTTTGAGTATTAATTAAAGTTAATGGTATGGTTAAATTCATGGTAAAAGTTAGAACAACTTTCATGTTCATAGTTTTTAAAATGGTTGAGAAATGGAAGAGTTTGAAATTTGAAAATGGTGATGTTGTTGGTCTGGCCCGAGGAAGAAGAAGAAGTGGAAATCAAAACTGAGTTTATTTTATATTTAGTTGAATTTTTTTCATAAACGGATGTAACAGCCGCACCAGTGATAACTGTGTGTGCTAAGGTGTTAGTGTTCCAGGGTGTAGGTTCGATCCCTGCCTTGACATGTTATTTTTCCATATTTTCTTTACAGATCCAGTGCAAGCAAAGTAAGTGCGCACGTGGTACAACCTTATACCACAACCATCAGATCATCATAAGGACTTCATCATCATCATCCAACGCTTAGAAGTTCACCCCATGATGTACCCTCATTGAAGCCACGTACAAGATCCAGTGTTGGAAGCTTTAGGCCTAGTGGATCTGCTTTCAGCACCCATCCATTTTCTTTTTCAAATGTTGACCCATCATAGATACCTTTTTATTTATTTTTATGTTTCTATTTCAAACAAAAAAACTTGTCTTGGCCTAACATTTTTCTTTTATTTTCACCCCCCCCCCCCCCCCCCCCCCCAAAATTCTTTTTCAACTCAGGCCCATCTTTTTTTCTTTATTTTATTTTATTTATTTATTTAATTTCAATTTCTTCTCTTTAATATAATAAATTAAATTAACTTTTTAAAATAAAATTAACTTAACCTTTTTTTAATCAAATAAAATAAATTAATTTTTTTTTCTTTTTTTTATTAAATTAATTAAAGTAATTAATTTAGTTTTCTTTAGGGTTTTTAATAATCAAATTCTTTTCTAATTTAAACAATTGAAATCAATTAGATTTAGGTTTTTTTTAATTAAATATTTATAAATAACACTTTTCATTTAATCACACTTTGTTTCATTTTATTAAATAGGTTGTAAATTATTTGATTTAGGGTTTATTACCTTAATTATTTTTTTAAACAAAGCATCAAAAATATTTTCTAACAATTAGTTTATTTTTAAGTTAACTTAGACCTAGTTTTTTTTTCTTTTATTAAATTAACTTTCCTTTTAATTAATCATCAAACCTTTTTCTATCAAAAAAATCACAAAAAATAATTTTCTTTCCCTTTTCATTATTTTACATTTTTTTGCGTATTTTGTTATTATTTTGCATTTTTCATAGTTATATAATTGCTTATGGATTGTAATAGTTTAATTAGGGTTTATTGCTTTCCTCCCCCATTCATAAATTTGTATCCCCCATCCCCGAAGCATTGTAATAGCGTAGGACATTTAATTTCCACAATTTACCGCTTTCCTTATTACTGTTAGTAATTAGGGTTTATATGGCAAGATTAAAATCAATCATTAGAAAACATAATCTCAAAGACAAATAACTGAAATCAAAACACTTCGCACACATCCACCTCTAGGGTTAACTTCACTTGTTGCCTCAGATAAAAACAATCATGTCCCTCGAACGTGAGATGTTTTAGCAAAGACCCTTAGTTAAAAGATCGTAGTCCCTCAATGACCCTTTGATGTTGCCTTCGGTAAACGATATTAGTTCCTTATGACAATTGCTAAAGCATCCTACAAGTTAACTTATATGACTATACGATGACCCTCGCCTATCTATCATATCCAATGATAGGGCTTCCTACTAACTAATGGTAGGATAACACTATTTAAAGGAGGAGGAAAAGAACAAATACCTTTTGAGTTGGTAGATCGCTCGTAATCACTTTCTCACAAACTAAAATAATTTCCACACTTCACATTTTCAAAACAACTACTTTTAAAACGCTTTATAAACACTCTTGAGGACTTATACAAGGGTTATTATAAACCAAACTGCCTTACATTGGCATTTTCAAAACACTTTCTTTCACAAATATTTTCAAAACAAATATTTTGTATACATTCTCAACGATACGAGGATCATTACAAAATTGCCATACTTAGGCATTTTTTTCAAAATATTTTCAAACATACACAAACGCAAATCATTTCAAAAAGTGAGCATGCGATTAAGAGCTCGTATATGACTACAGATGAAAAGGGTTCTAACACCTTCCCTTTTCATAACCTACCCCCCGAACTCAAGAAAAATTCTTAAAAGGTCTTTCCTGTTCTTTTCACCCTTTCCTTGATTGGATAAAAGAAAAGTCGGTGACAACTCTTTCTACCCGCAATATTTGTGAAAAAAGCAAAACCCAAAAGTCAGTTCTTCCACCGTATTACAGTTTTCATGAACAATTTTGGTACTCTAATGTTTGTTATTTTTAGTATTTAACAAACGGGTTCTGATTATGATGAAAGGAATTACCAAGTCATCAGAACATACCAAGTTCCGCTTCTGCACAACATAAGTTCTGATGAACGGTAGCAATCCACTTCAGAAGGCTATGAAGTTTAGACTCTGATACACGGTCAAAGAAACCATGTTTTGAAGATTTGAGTATAGAGAAATTTTGATGAAAGCTAAGAAGATAATGACATGAATAATCAGATATGAAGCTTTGAAGAGAACGTGCCAATAAGAAGCTCAAAAGTGCTACGAAAAGTGATACGCCAATAAAAGAATTTTTTATTCTAAAGTCAAACTATTGAAGTACCAAGCTGCCAGTTATACTCTGATAGGAAAGTTCTAAAAGAACAAAGAAGTTTCAATGTAGTTATCAAATTAATGTTCTGAGACCAAGCACTCAATGTTTTGAAAACTCTGAAGGTCTGTAGACCCAAACATCACATTAATGTCAATCAATACAGGATCAAGAAAGTAAAGAATGAAACATTATGACTGGGAACACCATCATTATTTTTGGAAAGGATATTAAACCTCAAATCTTCAACCTTCCAAAATAAGCATATATGTCTCCAACGGATCGGAACTGAAGTTTTATATAAAGGGGAATATGAAGATGGGTCCTACATAAATATCACGCATACGAACAAAGAGTGCTCTAAGCATTCTTATATCTTTTTATCTCTTAAAGTTATTCTTTGTGCTATAATTTGTGTAAACATCACAGTTGTGATATATCTTGTTAAAAGCATTTGTAAACACATTGTATAAGTGTTTAGACTTGTATTTCCTTGAGAAACTGAGTTGTGATTTGATCTCAAGAAGACGTTGACTGTTGTCTTCGTGATTTGTAATCATCATTGATTAGTGGATTAATACCTGGATTGAGAGAGGCGAATTCACCTTGACGAGCGGACTGGAGTAGCTTTGAGTTCAAGAAAACCATGATAACTAACATGTTATATTGTTTTAATTTTTTAAAACCTTAATTCAAACCCCTTTCTTATGTTTTTATATCCTTCATGAATTATGTATGAAAGATGGAGTAATGTCTATATACTCAAATCACTAAATATTGGCTGCTATTAAGGATATTTCTTCTACATGATGTCCTATAAGCTATTTTTGAGATCTTTCCTGGAGCTTGTTGAGGATGTTCTTTGTTCCACTGTATATGTCTATGATGAAAGAACTCTGGTAGACATGTGTGTTCATTGAGCTGTGGTTCAAGAAAGATGCACTCTTGGAATAATTTGAGTTGTTCTTTATCCATAGAAGTGATAAAGAGAAGCGGTTGTGTTGATTCTTTCACACTCTGATCCATACTCTTATGACGTATAAAGTAGCTAAAGATACTTGAGATTTCTCTCAAGTCCACTCATAAAGGCACTCCTATTTGTGAAAAGAGCTCAGAAGAGAAACTGGTTAAGATGAAGATACTTTGGGTTTATTCAAGATAGTGAACATGAGAGTGACAATTCACTATAGAAAGACGAGAAAAATTTATTTTTGTTCTTGATGAGCTTGATTTCGGATCTCTGAAATAGGTGATTTATTTTTCACCATTTGCATTATTTGTAAGAGTAACTCTCTTATCCCAAAGCTTGATCAAGTCTCTTAGTATACGCTTCTTCTTAAGTAAGGTTGGTAGGGTTTTGCCAACTAAGTCAACAAGATAATGTCATAATGGTTAAAGGCAGGTTGAGTCAAGGATGTCATCCTTGATGTCTCAACATTGTCCTTAATAAGGGAGTGAATAGTTATCATAGGGTGAATAGTTCCTAGAGTGAATAGTCTATAGATCTTCAAGACTATATCAGGAAGTATTGATCTCATCAGATAGCTAGTTAAGTCATGATGTTCTGACATTAGGTTGAACATATGGATATTCTCTCTGAAGGTGTTATGTGGAGTGGAGCTACATCATCTTGGGATAAGCTGATCTTCAGTTGAGAGTTTGGATCACAATTGTGTAGAGGGCTATAAAAGCTTTCCAAACTTGTGTAAATAATTCAGTATTTGTTATTCAAAGGAACTATAAACTTCTTAGCATTTATACTTTCGTTGGAGTATCATCTAAGTTGTTTGGTATGTGCATTCCAGAATTTTGACTAGTGCAAGGAGGATTTAGAACTGAATGATCCAATCTTGCTGGTGGATTAGAATACCATTGATCATCTTTGTACGAAGTTGTGTTAAATAACCATAGTTGTCTGTATACTCAAATGAGGTTCCGTCTAAGCATGGATCCAAGAAATGTGTGTCATTTTCTTTCAAATGCTGATGCACCTTGCTGTGTGGAGGATTGTAAAAAATAATATAAGAAATAATATTTGAGGAGGAGCTGGTTCCTTATTTTCCTTGATGTTTATAGATGGAATCTCCTCTTAAGGTGCTTAAGGATGATTACGGTCTCTATAAATTGTGGTTCTGGTGGAAGGTTTATGAGAAGTATGAGAGTTTATTTCTCTCAATGGTATTCTATCTTTTGCAATGACTTGATTTTGAAGATTATGTTGTTGCACCTATGAGATCATTATAAAGGACTCCTATGCAAATATGGATGTCCTATGTGATGTTGCAACATCATACCTGTTTTAGAAGATAACTTGAAATTATGGTGTGAAGTTTGATACTCACCCTTTGATTCAGATGTGTTTTATCTAATTATGTTGGAGAATAATGTGGAGAAGACTATCTTTGAGGATGTTATGGATTATGATGGGTCTGTGTTAGACATAATACCTAGTGTTCTGACTCATGCTGAGATCAAAATGCTTATGGGGAAGTGGTTCCTTCGTCTACAAGTTACTCTAGAAAGAATGGGTCAATTGGAATCTAGTGAAGCAAGGGAATGATATTTTTCATTCTGGAGAATGTGATTGATGGGAATGAAATATTTCCTAACCAAAGAGTTGAGATACATGTTTAAGATACTTGAAAGACTATTTGATAGAGGCAGGAGATGGAGGATCACCCTAAGATGATCAAGATTGTCTCATTCCCAAGGATATAATATACTTATACTACTACTACTACTATTGTTGATGGTGTTATAGATGTGTGAATGATGTCCAACAAAATGTCATGACATCTTTCTGGATGTGTGATCTTGGAAAGCTCATAGTGGTTTGTCACTTTGGAGTCTCTTATGTCTTAGTGTTTCTTCTTGAGGGGGATAAATAATTTTCTAAAGAAAGGGAGAATGGTTAATCACTATTGTAAAGAAGTGCAGTCTTCATATAGATTGCTTGGGGGTCAAACATGTTGTGTTTAAGTTCCTCTTGTGATGATGTGATGTCAGGAAAGCTGTCCAGACATTATGTTAGTGGTGCAGTTCATGGTGGACTTGGCAGTTTGAGTTTGATTTTTTCATTGGGAAATCAGTAGGTTGAATCAAAACATGTTCATGCTTCTTAGGAGTAATATGAGAATCATCTTTTTGAGAATTTATTTTTCTCTGTTGATTAAAGTCAATATCATTGGAAGTTCTCTATTGATAAATAGAAAATATCATGCTCAAATCTCTATAATTATAGATGAAAGGAGTATGTGTTGAATTCAGTGGAAAGTATTTTGATTATGCTTCAAAACGTGAATATTCATGAGTATTTCCTAGAGGAATCTTTTTGAACCACTTTGTGGCCCTAGTCTGAAAAATCTTGGGCTGAAAGCTAAAAATAGTGCTGGTTCTTTTGAAGACAAGAGAAAGTAGACATTGTCTTGATGAACGTCAAGACATTATTCAGGACTTGGCTCTATGAAGAACAACAAGTGGTGCTTGTGGATGGTGTATCCGAATACACATCAGGTGGAATTTTGAGACATGTTTCTGACTATGCATGCGTCTTTATTGGAACTATCAATTCGTGGATGAATCAGTCCAGAGTCAATAAAGGTATTCAAAATTGACTTGGACGGTGCACACTTAATTTTGGGTGCAGTTATATTTCTCAAACAACACTCTCATTTGACCGAGACCATTGTTACAGTCGAGAGTCATTAATTCCTAAGTAACAGCTCGAGTATTTAAAAGAGTCATCTCTTCCTTTTCTATCATTTTGTGTTAGGTTGTCTTCATCAAAGCTCTTATGGATTTTGTCCGATTTTGGGTGAGTACAGTCTTGGTATGGTCTTTTGGGGGATATATTTGTCATTTTTTTGGCTAAAAAGGGGGAGAAAGGTATTGGTGACCATATGGGTATTGCGTCTGTCCTTGCAGTTCTTTTGCAAGGATGATTAAGAGGATATTCCAACATCATGTCTGAGTCATGTCTCAGTTTCTATTTGTGTCTTGTGATCTGAGTCTATTTGTGTCTTGTTATCTGAGTTATGAACACAATTGTGTCCTGTGTTTTGATTTATCCAGTTGGTATTTGGTTGCTTAAGGTAAAGTTTTTGTTTCTTCTTAAGGATTCTCTTATGCCCCCAGAGAGAAGATTTATCCCTTCACGATAATAATTGGTTCCTGGGTTAAGGGGGAGTAACTGGATAATTAGATGTGGGTTATGGTTATCTTCTTCCTCATGTACAAGAAGAATAAAAGCTTCCAATTGAAATGACTTCAAGACTTTTGTTTCTGGATTTAATGTGCAAATGGAGTTTTAGCCAAAATTTTCCAAAAGGGGAAGATTGAAAGCTCTAAATATTTTGACTAATTTTTGTAAAAAAAGATGCTGAGCAAGATGTTAAAATATATGAAGAACAACATTTCAAAAAAAGATCTCCTACCATGAAGACTTGACATCTTGGATGCTAAATCCGGATTTTGGTAAATCTGTTCCATGATTTAAGGAGCGCTTTAGCAGTGGATCAAGGAATATTTTAATAGAATATTCGAAGGTCATGGACAACTTAAGATTATAAAAGGAAGACTTAAACTTAGGGAAATTTAACTAATATTTGTGTAAAGCTTAGGAAAAGTAAAAAATAAGGGTTTAGTGTTTTAAGGGTCATGTACTTCCTTGTGTTGTAAGTCACCCTTTATATCGATTTGATACATTATGGTAGACATAGTTTTTATGCGGATTCAGAAGCCTTTAGGTAATGAATTGTATATTTTTCATGGATGATGTTTTGAATAAAATCCAAGCATGTTTGTCAGTCAAGAGTCTTGTCTGAACTTTATATTGAAAGAGGTGTCTTTCAAGTAGTTTGATACAGTCACTGGAGGTTGTGACTGTTATCTTGTATGAAGTTCTGAGATAAAGATTGCATTGGATAATGATTAGGTAAAACGGAGGTTATTTACCTATAAACCTGAGGTTGTTTACATAAAATAATACTATTGATAGTGGAATCTTCTTCCTGGTTTGGTAGCCCCAAGAGTAGGTGTTGTTGTACACCGAACTGGGTCATCATATCTTTGTGTTATTATTATTCTGCAAATTTACAGTTCAATATTTTCTTGATTGATTGACATGTCGTAATGGATTTGAAACATCATTCATGACTTTGTTCTAATAAGTATTATATTTGTATGTTTTATCTAGTCCTTGTTTTTCAATGTAGAGATCATTGTCTTGACATGTGTTAGGAAAATAGTTATCTATATACCAGAATTTCAGCACCCCTCACATCCATCGTACTCGATGAGAACCATTTAGTTAGTGTGTGTTTGAATGTTAGTGTGATAGTTTACAACCTTCTACTTATTATGAGAGAAAATAGAAAATAAAGGAGAAATGTTTTTTATTTTTTAAAAGTGGGCTCGCCTAGATGTCAGAAACTTGTGCCTACATATTCCCCAAGTGTTATGGGAAAGTAAGAGCTTACATAGTTCTCAACTTTCTAGAAGAGTATATATATATATATATATATATATATATATATATATATATATATATATATATATATATATATATATATATATATATATATATATATATATATATATATATATATAATTATTTATGTATTCTTGTAGGTAACTTAGATGGTTGATGATTTTCCTCAAGCTTGGATGATTTTCCTTAGTCGTCCGGGATTATCTTTCCCCATATCATGTAGGATCAATTGCTTAAGCTGATCCTCATAGGGTTTAACTTCCATAGGATACCCAAGTTGACGTAAATCCAAAGTGGTATTGTAGTTAATACAACTTATGGTCTCAATAAAAGGAACATTAGGAAAGCTTCCATAATTAAAGACAATATCATCTATTTCAAGCTTCCTAGAATCCCATAAAAAAGAATCAGCACTGAGAGTCCTTTACTTTTGTGACCATTAATTTCTTGTTAAGTCTTTGACCATATAACTTTCCTTATAAAGATGTGACAAAAGCCATGAATACAAAAGAGGAATACAAAATTCTAGTACTCCCCTCCCTTTCTCATGTCGTACATGAATAACGTAGTATATGTCAGCAAGTAAGGTATGAGTTGGATCTGAATTCAAAACCTTCACAACCCAAAATACATTAATGGCAACAAAGTCTATGAAGTCAACCTTATTCAGAAAGAGAACTAAACAAAAATCAGCAGTGCTAAGATATATCCATAAGTTTCCCACTCCTTTTGGTTTGCAAAAGAGAGGGCCTTAGATTCTAGGAAGGTCCTCTTGATTCTTTGAATTTCACCACATGCCTTATAATTAAGTACAAGGTCAGCAAATGGTATCCTGAATTCGTTGGCTAGGTCTCTGACTTTGATAGTTTTCTCAATCCTTATATAGGCTCCTTCTTTGATCTTTTAGAATCCCAAAATCTTTTAGAATTCCTCCAAGGTAGGTGTCAACTAGAAATTTTGGAAGGTAAAACACCTTAACAGAGGATCATAAAACTGAGCAAGGGCAGTGATAGCTTCTACGTATACATTCATCTTTAGAAGATCAATAATATTGCCATAGCCATGAATAAAACCTTTCATAACATTGCCAGGTAGATTCACTATAATTAGCTTCAATATTTTTAAATCGGGCATCATGTCGCTAATACAGACTGTTGGTTTCTTATTAGTATTCATCTTTAGGAAGATCACCAAAAATATTTCTTTTCCTTTTATATTTTTTTACAATAATTTCGTGTGAATAAGACATTATAATGTAAAAAAGTGAATATTATGCAAATGTATATGTTCATGAAAAATAAGAGTGAGGTGATAAAGGTATCCCTAGTATGTAGACTCTTAAGGTCATTCGACGAATATTCCACCCTTTCCTTCCCCAGGGTGGATTCTTAAGGTATGGATAACACATAAGGGGAAAGGCAAAAGAGCCTCCCTTTAGTGGAGCCTCTGTGTAGACCAAGAATTTTGTCTTGTAGGTCATATAAGGTATCACCATGAGGATTTAGTTTTGGGTGAAGGTTCCTAGAGTCATTGATTAAATCTAAAGTCCTATCTTCAAGAGAGACTAGCCCTCCAAAGATACTCCCATGAACTCAATCTACTATGAGCGAAGTTTTCCAAAAAACTCATAGGTATGTTAAATCCACTTGAACAATATACAACCCCTTATTACTAGGGTTATTTTTAGAAAGTCGGGTGTAGAACTTTCCACACAAATTGATCCCACCATAAAACATATGACAATATAATAAAAATGAAGATAAATAAATGACATAAGTAAAAGAAACAATAAATAAAAAACAAAAGTAAAGAAATAAATTTAAAACCCAAGAAGTCTTAGAGCTAAGGGTAGGATAAAATATAATCTAAATGGTATCTCAAGTAGAGTCGCCAGCAGAGTCCCCAACTGTCATAACCGGAAAAAAATAAGAGAGTCATCACCAATAATTATTTGTCCTAAGGACGAGAAAGAAACGGAAAAAACCTAATTGTTTAGAGATTGGTGGATTTGTGAGTTAAGTAAATAAAGGGAAAGTGTTAGACATCCCTTACCTCCATTATACCTAACAAGGTCCTTCTCAAACCTAGGACTTGTAAGGAATAATTCCTTACTTTGTTTATGTTATTTATTATATTACATATTTCAAAACATTATCACGTATAAGAAAAAAAAGGAAAAAACATTTTTAAGTTTATGGACTCGCCTTAATTTTTCAACCGTGTGCCTATGTATCTTTACCAAGAAAGAAATCAGAGTCCTACGTAGTTTAAATTTTTTTGTTAGTGTTTTTTATAGGATTGTGGTAAGTTTTTTTAGAATGATTTGTACCTTCCTGAATTTGAAAGTTGAGTGATGGTAGGTGAAGTTTTTATATTCAATCTGAAAGTAATTGGACAATCATTTATTGAAAAATTATCTAGAGTTTATTATGTTAGTAGAAAACGTTTCAATTGGTTAGCTTTTTTAATTATGTTTTGTTTTGAAAACTAGAAGTGAAAATAAAAAGAATAAGCAATAAGAAAAAATTAGATTTTAGACTTAATTAATGTTAGTTAAAAGAATTTTAAAGCTTGTTAGTTAATAAGGTTAACCCCTAAATTATAAAAAATATTAGTTTAAAAACTAGGATTAGTATGATTAAAATTTAGAAGGAAAATAAGTAGTTATTATTTTAATTAAAAATATATTTAGAATTCATATACATAAAATTTTATTGTTATAATAATAAAAGAGGTTTAATCATATTATTATATGAATATATTTAAATAAACAAATTTATATTTATGTTATTATTTTAGAAAATCTTGACGGTAATTTAAATAAATATACAAATATTTACATAGGAAAAGTAAATAAACTAATAAATTTAAAGAAATCACAGGGGAGGTGTATTTTTAGTTGGTATAGAAAATTCAGGGGGTGTGAAGAGTAATGGACTAAGTCCAGAGTTTGTTTTGGTCCGTGTGGCATTGTATGGGTAACTCATGGTAGATATGGTGAGCTAACGATATGAGGGACATTTGATTCAGATCATAAGGTCACCAGAAGTTGATTCTGGGACGTTGATCAAAAGTAGGACAAATGAAAGACTGAGATTAAGGGTTCACTTATGTGCACAGTGGGATGATGAGCAGACGAACTTGTTAAATTCTCCTCATTTTATGGCCAGAGAATGTCCACGTGATGCTCATCCACGTAGATGCAAGGGAGTATAAAATCTCTCTTCTTTCAGATGGCCTTATTTTCTTCTTTTTCTTTCTCTCTCTCCACTCCTTATGCTTTCTCCCTCTCTCTAAATGCTCTCCCTTCTTTCTAACTTTATGATCAACCTCCACCGTCCAAAAATTGCTTCCGCCGATTGTTTCCCTCAACCACCCCAAACACACCGCTGATCTTCCAAAAGGTTACTTATTTGGTGACTCGCAGGATCGATCAGATTGATCCTAAGACATGGTTTTTTTTATGGAGTTTGACTAATCCTAATGGTGATTAATGCCGGTAAAGTAAAGACACTTTAAGTAAATTGCATGAAGAAAATCTTGATAGAATAAATAAAAGCGTTAAATAAAAGGCTTCGATGGAGATGAGTAAATGAAAAGCAATAAAGTGCTTGAATATAAAAGACTTTGATTAATTTAAATGGTGTTTCACACATACATTCTCAACGATTCTTTCGCTCACACTGGGTACTTGAATCTAGATGAGTGACTTGTATAAAATGATGAACACCCTGAAAACTACGTGAATAACTAGTATTTTTACTAAAACAAATCCTAAGTAACTGTTGGGCAGTTACGTCGCTTCGAGATGACGCCACATGGCACGCTCACAGCATTCGACGCTCCTGATCTCGGCACGTTGCACTTGGTAACTGCTGGGAACCGTTTTCCCTCCAAGCATTCAACTCTCAAATCGTTCGACCCTGGGCATCAGGTACCTTTGTCGAGAGGTTCCTTCGACGTCGAAGACGACAAGATTCCCACTTAAAGGAAATTCTCTAAGTACCTTGTCATTCTCTGATGAGCCTTCGACAGGATCAGCTGGTCGAAGCCTTCTTATGTAGGAAACTCTTTTGACTCATAACTAATGGTCTATATTGATAACAAACAAGGGTGTCGAATTTAGGAGCCAAAAAATTGCCCCCCAAGAATGTCTTATTTCGACGCTGAAAAGAAAAAGGCATTCTTTGAGATTCCACTCGACACCTGTCCTTCACTCTTAGCCACATATTAGTTTGTGCGCTTTTCGCCTCCTACCAACCAACTGACAATCTCAAAAAGCCATCATTCCACCTGTTCCTAAGACGTCACTTCAGTAAGGCGTTTGGTACGCCCAATGTCCTTTCACAGATTGTCATCATGACGATTCCCCGAAATCGAGGACGCACGCTGCACCGCTTCCGTTCTGCAGAACGGCTACATCACCAAATGAGCGCCACGTGCCCCACTCTTGTCTGAGACATTAAATGACCTCGAGTCTTGTGATTTTCCAATCACTATAAATAGAACTAAGTGCCCCTCGTGGGACTCTTTACGCTTTCCTTCATCCAAGCCTTAAGTCGAACAAAAATTTCTGCAAGAACCTTTGTTCTTCATCCATCTTCATCTCAAACCAAAAAATAGCTTCAGGTTCTCGTTCTTCCAATGTCCCCAGTTCTAACACTCCCTCTAAAACTGCTCAACCGACAATCTTTTCAACCGCTCCAACAGTTAACTCCAAGGGAATGCGAAGGGTTCTCGAACCCATGGGAGATGCTGAGCGTGAGACTTACTCTTCTCAACTGCTGATTCCTGTTGGATATTCCAACCAGGTTTTCTCCATGTCTGGTCCTCTATATGCATGCATCGCTGACCCAACGAAGATCAAGGGTTTCTTCCCCGTGCATGAGGCACTCAAGCCCATTGGGTGCTCCAAAAAGGCGACAGACGATAACGAATATCCTGCAAAAGAAAAGGTAGATCTTCGTTTCTTCAACAGAGGGGTTAGGGCTTTTAGGTCTAGCCCTAGCCTTACACCAGAATACAACGCTTGGCTCGACAAGATGGAGAAAAGCCTGGCTTCGATTTGGAAGAACATGGGGATTTATGACCTAGTCATGCTATCAAAGACTGGTCTTAACTATTCTCCTTAAATGCTGGTAGCTTCTTTGCTATTTTGGGACTATACTCACTTCACCTTCCACCTGCCTTGTGGAATGGTAACACCCACTCTCTTCGACGTGGCTGCCATTACTGGTCTTCGACCAACTGGGGATTACTTTGACCCAGAGGAAATGTCTGAAGACCAGATTGGGTTTTCAGCCACCAAACCCACCTACACCAACCACTATCATGACAAATCGACGGCTGTGGTGACGGACGTGGAGCACATTGCATTTCTAGCCCTTTGGCTATCACGCTTCGTGTTCTGCACGAAATCTCTACAGGTGACGAAGAAAATGGTCACCCTTGCTACTCAGCTTCATCAAGGTCAAAACATATGTTTGGCCGAATTAATACTGGCGAACCTATATGAGTCGATAAGCAGTGGGGCGACTCTATTAAAGGTAATAGAAAATAGAGCCAGCTTGCTGCTCGCTGGACCCTTCTGGCTACTACAACTATGGCTAAACGCCACTTTTGAGTCTTTTCTACCCCAGAAGGCTCAAATAAACGAACAGGCTCCTGAGATAGCCAGAAGGCGTATCGAAGGTACCAGGCTGGCTTTACTGACTCCCACTGAGGATGGGCTGGAACTCCAACAGACCTTTGCAAACTTCTTTTTGATGTTTGCAGGGAGGAAGGAATTTACCTCGACCATGGCTCCTTTCGCCCGTCGAAAGTTTGGTCCAGGGTGGTTCACCAGGCCCCATCCCAAGTCATCAGAGGATCCTCGCCTCGAAGAGCACACAACACTGTGGGAATCTTGTACCTTATTCCTCAAGGCCCAACAGTTGTTCGTATCATGCCCTGGGCTATCGGAGTGATAAGCACAGCGGGCGTTTGGATTATACAATAATGATGTAGTACTGGGATTCTTCGGGGCTTCCCTCAGAGTCACCAAGTTGGTTTTCAACAATTGCGGCAGAATTTGAGATAGGGTCATACTGAGCCGAGTATACTGCCTTTGCGGTCTCTCCGTTCTTTTCTGATTGTTGCGTTGTGGGGCAACAGTTGGTCTTGATGTTCCCACCGCATTAACTGCTTGGCGGCTTTCAGGTCGGTTTTGGCTCCTCAAGTTGTATACTGCACTAGCTTCTTTCCTGAAAGGCTTCTTTTCTGTACTTGACGAAGCACCTTTCTGTATCTTTCCACTCTTGATACCGGCTTCAACTCTCTCCCCCGTCAAAATCAATTTAGTGAACCCAGACGATGAACTTCCGATCAAATAGTTAAAATACGGACCAGACAAAGTCCAAAGAAACATATCCACCAACTCCCTATCAGAGAGAGGGGGTTGGACTCTTCCAGCAAGATTTCTCCATTTTTGAGCATAGTCCTTAAAGCCTTCACCTGTACCCATAGACATACTCTGAAGTTGGGTACGCGTGGGAGCAAGGTCGGCATTATACTGGTATTGCTTGTAAAAAGCCGCAGCAAGGTCCTCCCAGTTATGGACATTATCTCCTTCCAGTTGATAGAACCATTCAATTTGAGTCTCTGACAGACTATCTTGAAAGAAATGAACCCACAGGTTCCTATCAGTAGTATATGGTTGAATCTTTCTGACATACGAGCGGAGGTGTAGCTTCGGACAGGATACCCCATCGTACTTAGCAAAGAAGGGAGCTTTAAACTTGTGGGGGATCACCACCCCAGATGCCAAACCCAAATCTCCGAAGTCCAACCCAGGTATCTTCTGGATTTCCATTGCACTCAATCAGTCTTCGAGTTGCTTATATCTATCCTCAGCAGGAGGATACTGGTCTTCATCAAAATCTGTGTCATTATCGGAGACCACATGACTAGGAGCCTTCCTTTCCTCTTGATTCTCTCATCCTCCAGATGAATGAGACAAATCAACTTCCTCTCGCAACCTGTTCCCAAATCTGTGACCCATATTCAGCAGGACCACCTTTTTCTTCTTCTTCTTCTTCTTCTTCTTCTTCTTGTCCTTCAAGATGAGAGTCTTCAAATCTTGTTGACTCTTGGCCAAGTTTAAGAACATCTCTTGGAACTGAGCATTCTGAGCTTGCAGAGCCTTGATGGCTTAATCAGTAGGTGTTTCAGAAGACATGTTGTGCTGAAATAAACAACGAAGAAGAAGAGAAACCTGTAAGGGTACCTATAATGAGGTGCATCGGAATGGAATGCGTATGAAATGATTTCAAAGACTTAGGGAGATTCAAATTTGTAAACCAAAATAGGACACACTTTATTAGAATAAAACTTATAACAATGTTTAACAAATGCCTTTAAGGGGTTACAAAAGAAATACTGAAAAGCAAATCTAAACTAGAAACAGTAAAAAAATCAGAAATCCCATGGTTGTTTTCCCTTCGTGCTGACATAGTCGTTGATTGTCCTTTCATTCTTAAGCTGCCTTGTAAGCTTCAAGATCTTCTGTTCCTGCTCATGATATTTCTCTCTGTAGGTATCCCTTTCTTCCCTTAGCTGGATCCAAGATCTCTTCAATTCCCCAAGATCAATAGGCATGTATGGATGGAGGACCGTATAAGGAACACCTTCTTCATTGGTATGCTCTATGATCACCGGCAAAACAGCTTCATATGGCATCCCTATCTTTTGAGAACAGGCTCGAACCCACTGGAGATATGGTTGCATCGGGAGAGAAGTCTTCATTCCTAGCTCATGTGGGTCATACCTATTCACCCTGTCCCAAGCCCGTATAAACCTGCGACGATGTCCCTCAACATCCCCCTTGAAGTCAAAGACAATTCCTGTAAGCAGCAGCTCATGAGGACCGTCTCTCCGAGCGCATTCAAACTTTCGTAAAGCCAAACAAGGGTTGTAGGTTATACATCATCTAATTCCAAGCAATGGAACATTAGGGTATTCCCCACATCGATTAATGACAACTACTTTTTCCATATCTTTAGAACTCCAAAGGATGTCAGTATGAGCAAGGGACATGAATCTGTAAGCCCAACCTACGCCTTCCTCATTTTTCAGTACAAATTTGGGGAGGTGCGAAATAAACCACCTCGCCAGCAGCGGTGTGCAACGCAAGATAGTTCCCCTTCTCCGTACAGTACGGGTATAGAGAGCATGTATAATATCACCTAGAAGAGTAGGCACTGGGTTACGAGACATGAAAATCTTGACCGCATTCACATCTATGAAGGTATCTGGATTCGGGAAGAGAACCAATCTGTAGATGAGGAGAGCCAGGATGTCTTCAAATGCTTGAAAGTCCAAACTATCCCAGAACCGTTGAGCTTGATCGATCAAAAACTTAGCCATGAAACCTTTAACCCCGCTCTGAGTCTCCCAGTTAGATACCACATCAACCATTTTTAGATGTAGGGCTAAAGCAATATCCTCTGGCCTAGGAGCTATCTCCAAACCTGACAAGGGTGTCTGCTCGAGGATAGATATACCCAACAAATCAGAAAACTCCTCCAAAGTAGGGACTAGCTGATAGTCCGGGAAGGTGAAACAATGATGCAACGGGTCAAAGAACTGGAACAATACACTCATCATTTGCTCATCCAACTTGGAAGTGACCAGGCTAAGGAGATGACCATGTCTTCTAACAAATGAAGAAGTATCAGGAACCTTTAAGGATAACTCTCTGAGCTGAGCAGGGATTTGCACTAAGCTGATTCGAATGGTATTTTTGCGCATAGAAGCCATGATCTACAAAACAGAACAAAGATGAATCCCCTCGGTCTTTGAAATGGTTAGTATAATGAAATATGAATGCGATGTCATGATGCATGATGTCATGATAAAAACACACCATAGGTATCACAGATAGCAAACATGGTAAAGGCAAATAAGTCACACAAGGTCCCTTAGATTTCAGGCTAACATGGAGTTTAGGTATTACCCTCTTTCAGTTTAGTTGGTTCAACCTGTCCTAATAATAGTAACCGGGTTCTAGAGGTTCTCAATATCACTGACCATCCTCCATCGGTCATAAATCCAGTCACGCAATCTTTTCTTGCAGCCGGAACCATCTCGAGAGTACGGTCTCAATGAGTGTAGCATACTGCTACTTTCTATGGCCAAGTTTTTCAATTATAGGTTCTAAGGTCAGTTGATGCTTAATGACCCATTAGCAGCCTCATACTCTCTTTGTTACTCCACAAGGGATATCGGTACCAACTAATGTGTCACACCAACGTAGCTACTGCTTCAACCGTATCGGTCTATGCCGTACAGTTCCCTCACAGTCTATTGCTACTTACCTAAAAGGTGTCCCCCAAATCCGGGTTAGGATCTATAGTAAGTCCCAATACAAAACCCTCAAAAGTAAAGCAACCAAAACAAACAAGAGAAGCAAATATGAAGACTAAATCCTAAGGTATACCCCACTTATTCTTTCCCCAGCAGAGTCGCCAGTTCTGTGATAAGATGGCCAGAACCGGGACTTGTTTCCCTCTTTTTTAGGAAATTTGCTAGTTTGCGTTTTGCGTTTGTGTTTGCAAAATTCCGCGGTAAGCAAGAGTCGCCACCGACTTTTATTTTATCCAACAAGGAAAGGAAAAAAGCATAGAAAAATTCCTTTTTCGAGATATTTCTGAGTACGGGGGGTAGATTATAGAAAGGGAAGTTATTAGCACCCTTTCTATCTGTAGTTATCTACGGGCTCTTAGGTACTTGCTCATCATTTTCAAAATTGTTTTCTTTGTGTTTGTGTGATTTGAAAAGCTTTTGTTTCGACTTCGATTTAACTCTTTCTTCTGTCTTCAAGAGTGTAATGAAGTGTTTTTGAAAACTTTGTTTGTAAAGGAGTGTAAGTGTGAAAAAAGTTTGTTTTGATTAAGCAAGTACTTAAGAGCTAATCTACCTACTCGAAAAAGAATCGTTCAATGTTTATTTCCTGTAGACAATGCTATCCCACTATTAGTGAGTTGGTAGCACCGTCGTTGGAATTTTGAGGGTCAATTCGAAAGGGACGTATGGTCACTAAAGCAATGTTAGGACGTCTTAGTAATAACCCTAATGTCTTAGATCAATTATTTGAGGCAACAATTCTGAGGCAACAATTCCGAGGCAACTTTTCCGAATCGGGACTTTGAACTTTGTTTAGACAATAGGACGCCCACTAAGGCATCCTATACTCAATGACAATTTACCGAAGGCAACCAAGTGGGAGTGTACCCTAGGAGTGCGCATGTGCGAGTGATTCAATTTCATATTATTATCTTTGCACATTTTAGGGTTATCTAACTGTTTTAAAATTAATCATACATTCTTGTCATGCATCCTAATATCATACATCTAACAATTAATAATTTGTGGAATTTAAAATGCGGAAACTAAATTACACTATTACAAGGCTTCAGGTATTTACATAGCCAAAAACAAACCCTTTGAAAATAAAGCGATAAATAAAATAAAAGTCCTAATTAACTATTACAACTTGTGAACATATACAATAATAGGGTAAAAATAATAATATAAAGCGCGCGATGAAATGTAGATCGGAAAAAAAATAGGGTTTTGACCCTTCTAACCTAATTTAAAGAAAAATTGTTTTTGTTGTTTTTTAATATATTTTATAAGAAAAAAGAATTAGGTTTTAAAATAAATACACAATTAATTAGTTAATTAAACTAATTAATGAAAATAATTACATGGGCTATTTTTTATGTTTTTGGTTAATTTTAAGAAAAGAAAATATAATTAAGTTAGAAATAAAACCTATTTGTTCTAATTAGTTTTAATTATATACAAAAGGAATTTAAAGTTATCTAAATTAACAACCTAATTAAATTAATTAATTTTTTTGATAAAAAATAAAATCTAAACCTAATTTATGAAAAGTATTATTTTTATGATTTTTTTATAAAAAGAAAATAATTGATTGGTTAGTAAAATAAAATAAATAAATTAAATGAAAATAAAAAATATAAAAAGAAGAAAAGGGTGAAGAAATTTGGGCCTGACAATATGAGGGGGTGTAAGAATCAATCTTGGGCCCAACAACCTGAAGTCCACGTTTGACTTCCATGATTTGATGCTATGCGTTTGACCAGGCTTGTGATGTTCCCTCATGGATGGCCCTTGGATCTGGTCTCCTGAAACTTGGTTGGCTGGATTGTGAGGACGTATGGTGGACCCTGGGTTTGTATACGCATGATATCACCTGAAAGAAATCAAGAAAAATACAAATGTTGGAGGCAGGGGTCGAACCCCTGACCTCAAGCTTCCTAACGCCTTAACGCTTGCGTGGCTACCACTGGGGCCAATTGTTCTATTTGTTATAATAATACAAAATAATAATCAAATATTAAAAAGGCCCTATGTATCAAATCAGCGTGCGTTTTTTCAAATAGGCCAATGGTTGCTCGCGAGCTGGTCTTCTTCCTCCTTGGATCTGTTGGTAAAAGTTCCAAACTTTTACCTACGGACGTTTGTCCGTAGCTACAAGTCCTGCAAATCTCAAAACTCAACACAAGCGTGATAAATGAAAACGAAGGCCATGGACAGCTTCGTCTTGAGTTGCTGAGTTCATCGATGGCCCTTTCATGGCCCAATTTTGCCTGTAAACAAAACTCCTAAATCGAACCATAAAACCCTAGCTATGGTGAAATCCAATACAAGCCATGAAAATGCAATCAAATGTTACATGAAGCTTGAAAACATGATGGTGATCAAGAATATATCATTAATTCATGCTATCAATGTCTAAATCATGCAAACCGAATTCAAGAATACATGGATGTCGTGATGGACTTACAGTGCGATATAAGGCCCGAAAATGCTTGCTTTTGATTGCTTTTGCTTGCTGAGGATCCCAGGAAACGATTGGGATGGTCAAAGGATCTTGAATTTGCTTGAAACTAGGAATTCGATTCACCACTTTTCTTGTTTTTTCCAAGTTTTGTTCTTGATCACACGCCTCCTCCTAACCTCGTTTTCGGTCTGCATCCCTTCTATATGTACTGTGGAGTAAATTAGGGTTAAAAGAATATGCTCAATCTTCCTCCATCAATGAGTTTGATTTTGATTTGATACACCTTGAATATCTTTCCAAAAATGGCCTAATTCAATCTTTTTGTCCACACCATGCCTTTACACGAATTTGATTTGATGCTAGCTGGTATTTAAGACCTGAATCATGTAAAAAATCTTGAGTTTTCAATGTTTTGGATTTTATATGATTTGTTTTGATTTAAAATGATTTAATTCAAATAAAAATCAAAATAAATAATATAAATAAGATAATGACAAGTGGAAAAGGCTAGGGCTCTTTGACCATGTTTCCAACTTAAAACAAGTGAAAAAGATTGGGCCCATTTGGCAAAATTTGAAGTTTTAGGCATAGTTGACTTTTGGCAATTTCGCAAAAAGGGTCAACTTCACCAATGCATAACTTCCTCAATTTTGACTCTTTGAAGGTGTTCTTGGACTTTTTAGAAAGATTGAGATGTCCTATAAGCAACCCTTTTGGTATCATCTCAATTTTATATTACATGCTCATGTATGAAGCTTTGACAAAAAAGGTGTTTTTGTTAACTTTCCAAAATGACCTATAATGTCCAAATTCATAACTTCTTGTGAGTGAATATTTTGAACTTGGGTGATGAAGATGGATTGTAGAGAATTACATCCTCTTCAAAATGAGATTTTGATGGGTAATCTCTCATAAAGTATGAGAAAGTTATGCTTGGTCAAAGTTGAGTTGACTTTTCCTGCAAAACCCTAATTTAGCAACTTTTGAGTCTTGATGAATTATGAGAAATCCTTGATGAATCATCATCAACCATTGAACAAATGATGAAATATACTTAAAAATGAGGATGTTGACCAAAAATCTTGAAGTTTGTTTGTATGTGGGCCACAGTTGACTTTTGCCCTAACACAGTCGATTTTCAAGCCTTTGAGCAATTGACTGTGCAAATTTTCTCTGTAGGGCTTGAAACTTGACATGGATGATCTTGAGAACATATTAGGACATTGGTGAGCATTTGGGATCCCTTGGACTCAAGTATCTTGATGCAACATGAAACCCTAATTTGAGGTAGAATGCCTTAGGAGAGGACTTGTCTGGTCAACCCTTGGACTTCCTTGAGCAATTTGAGGATCTTTCTTGAAATGTTTGAGAAATATGGGAGGGAAAATTTTGGGGTACAACAGGAAGACTACTAATATGCTAAAGGACGAGGAAGACTCGGATGATGAAGATGACAAGTTAGCAGAGGGAAACTCCAAAGCATTAAATTCCCTATTCAATGGAGTTTACAAGAACATATTCAAACTAATAAGGAATTGTACTATTTCTAAAGAAGCTTGGGAGATTTTGAAGACTGCTCATGAAGGAACCTATAAGGTAAAGATGTCAAGACTTCATCTTCTGAATACCAAGTTTGAAAACTTAAAATTGAAGTAGGATGAGAGTATTCATGACTTTCACATGAGTATTATTAAGATAGAAAATGCCTCAAGTGCTCTGGGGGAGAAGATGTAAGAAGCTAAGTTGGTGAGAAAGATTATCAGATATCTCCCAAAGAGGTTTGACTTGAAGGTGACTGCCACTAAATAAGTCCAAGATATAAATAACATGAAGGTTGATGAGCTTATGGGATCTCTGTAGACTTTTGAATTAGGGATCAGTGAGAGATCTGAAAAGAAGAAGGCATTGCTTTTGCCTCTAATAGTGAAGACTTAGAAGATGAGTGTGATCTGGATACAAATGAAAGGATATATAATGCTATTATGTTACTTGGAATAAAATTCAACAAAGGGATGAATAAGATCGACTGGAAGTCAGGATTAAATGTCAAGAATAGGTCATTCGACATCATTAGAAAACAGGATGTTAGGAGAAGGTACAGATTTAAAGAAAAGACTAACCAAAGAAAAGGAGTCCAATGCCATGAATGTGAAGGGTTTGGACACATAAGAGCTAAGTGTCCCACTTATCTCAAGCATCAGAAGAAGGGCCTATTTGTATCATGGTCAGAGGAGCATTTTAAAAGTGATCCTGAAGAAGAAGCTGCCAAACAGGTCACTGCCTTGACAGGAGTCCGTGATTCTGATGAAGAATAAGATAGTGAAGAACAAACATTTGTGGAACTTACTGCCTCTTACAAAGAGTTGTTCCTCAGAAGTCAAGAAGTTTTTCAAATGGGAGAAGGCCAAAATAGATTCATTTCTCAACTACAGTCTAAAAAGGTGGAGCATTTGTCTATCATCTCTAATCTGAAGGATGAAGTTACATTGCTCAATTCTAAACTTGACATTATGAATAAATCTGTTAGAATGCTAAACAACAGTTTTGATGTGTTGGACGAGATTCTTCAAACTGGAAAAAATGATGATAATGTTAAGGGTCTCGGTTATGATAATCAAGCTATGAATACAAAAGGAAAAGGGCCTGAAATGACATTTTTTCATCCAAAGAAGAAACAATAACAAAAGATGTCAAAACTAATGTCCCAACACAAATAAATACATCAAAATAAACACTCAGGAAGAAATAATTAATAATGAGATGTAATTAATATGGTAGGTTTTTTCATATAAAACCCTATTGTTACATGTTATATAGTTATCCTAAACCTGCTACACAACATAGAAGAGAACAGACTTTTGTCCAAGCAAAGAAGAAGTGGATTCCTATAAATGGCAATTCTGGAATCATAGCTCACACCTCTCTCAGATCTTCTACCATAGAAGATTGAAACTTTGATAGTGGTTGTTCTAGATACATGATCGGTCTCAAGAAATTCTTGAACGATATTAAATCTCATTCCACTAGTTATGTGACTTTTGGAGATAAAGCAAAAGGATAAATAATGGGTGTTGGAGAGTTGGACTATGCAGGACAACTTAGTCTTGATGATGTGCTATTTGTTAAGGGGAAAATTGAAAATATGATAAGTATTAGTCAACTATGTGGCCAAGGTCTCAAAGTTAACTTTACTAAATCTGAGTGTCTGGTAACAAATGAGAAGAATGAAGTTATCATGAAGGGAACATGATCAAAGGATAACTGCAACCTATGGAGTCCTCAAGAAACATATTGTCTCTCCACTTGCTTAGTGTGACAAGAAGATCAAGTTAAACTTTGGCATCAAAAGCTTGGTTTCTTACATCTGAAAGGTATGAAGAAAGTCTTGTCCAAGGAAGCTGTTAGAGATATTTCCAAGCTGGAAATTGATGAAGGAAGAATCTATGGTGAGTGTCAAATTAGGAAGAAAATAGGGATGCCACATAAAAAGCTCCAATATCTTACCACTTCAAAAGTTCTAGAGCTGCTTTATATGGACTTGATGGGCCCTATGAAGGTTGAAAGTCTAGAAGGAATGAGGTATGCCTATGTTGTTGTTGATGACTACTCAAGGTTCACTTGGGTGAATTTCATCAAAGAAAAGTCTAAACTACTTGAAGTCTTCAAATAATTATGTCAAAGGATTCAAAGAGAGAAGGATTATGGCATTGTTAGAATTAGAAGTGATCGTGGAAAGGAATTTGAAAATGGTAAGTTTTATGAGTTCTACACATCTGAAGGGATTAGTCATGAGTTCTCTTCATTTATCACTCCTTAATAGAATGTTGTGGTGGAGCGCAAGAATAGGACTATTAAAAAATGTGCCAGGGTCATGATTCATGCTAAGAAACTTCCATATCATTTTTGGGATGAAGCTATGAACACTTCTTGCTATATCCATGATAGAGTAACTATCAGATTGGGCACATCTGTTAGACTTTATGAGCTGTGGAAAGGATAAAAGCCAACTGTGAAATATTTTCATGTTTTTAGAAGTAAGTGTTACATTTTGGTAGATTGTGTGCAAAGGAAGAAGATGGATCCTGAAATTGATAAGGGAATTTTTCTAGGAGACTCTACATATAGTAGAGCTTAAAAAGTATTCAACTCCAGAACCAAGGTGATGATGAAATCCATATATGTGGTTGTTGATAACCCAACAAATGAAGTTGATGTCACATAAGATGTTGAAAAATTTGTTCCCCTATGTTGTACCCTAAAATTTCCCCTCTTATTTTCAAATCAAATTATTTCAAGAGGTCTCCTCATCTTCCTAGGGTTCTTAATTGCTCAAGATTACTCAAGGAATTGATCAGACAAGTCTTCTCCTAAGCAATTAGCCTACAACTAGGGTTTTTCTTTTATCAAAGGAAATTGGACTTCTAATGTCTCAAATTATTTTCATGACTCCTCATATGCTTCAAAGAATTATCATGTCAGATTTCAAGCCGTGCATCACAAGTTTGCTCAGTCAATTGCTTAGACGATGGAAAATCAAATATATTGGATAAAAAGTCAACTATGGTCAACATACAGTCAAACCTCAAGATTTTTCATCAACACCAAGATTTTGAAGTCCCGTTCATCATTTGGTCAAGGGTTGATCATAATTCATCAAGAGATTGCTCAAAAGTCAAAAGTTGCTAAATTAGGTATTTGATCATCCCTCTAGGAGAAATCAACTGAAATTTGACCAAGCCCGACTTTCACATGCTTCATCAGATATTTCTCAACTAAAGCTCATTTAGAAGGAAATCCAATCCTCTACAACTTTTCCTCTCTAAGCTCAAGTCTAAAAAAGGCTTCATTTGATAGATTTGTGTCAATACATTATAGGTCATTTCAAAAGTCAACAAAAATACACTTTTTGTCAAGGAAACTTACATCAAGATAAAATATTTAAATGCAAAAATGGCCAACATAGAGGTTGTAGGGGACATCTTGAGCTTCCCAAAAAGTCTAAGATCACCTTCATATGATAATAATTGAGTGAGATATGGCTTGTGCAAGCTGGGAAATTTTTGAGAAAAAAGCATGAAATCTTTATTGTGCAATTTTGAATCATTGAACCAATGGGCTTAAATTTTGAGGTCTAAATATGCTTATGAAATATTAAAGGACCTCTAAGTCCATTTATATATGGCCATGATTTTTTATTTAATTTTATTTCTATTTTTACTCAAATATTTTCAAAAGAAATCAAGTGAAATATCAAATAAATGGATCAATGCTTAAGTGGACTTCATTTGGATCATCCAAGGGCCCAAAATTCGTGACGACCAACTACAAAAACCGTGTATGGCGTATTTGGAAGGAAAATCTTCAATTTTGGAAAGATTTTAAACATAATATGGAATCAAATCTTCATCTCTTAAACACCATGATTCCGTTTGATTTCTTTAACTTTTGCTTAACCTAATCTAACGCTCTATAAATACTCAACCCTCAGACCTCACAAAGGACACGAGCTACTGCCTCACGAGCTAGGGTTTCAAAACACAACTTTTTCAAAGAAAGTGTCAACTTGTACATCAAACTTCCAGCCACTCTCCATTAAAACCAAGAGCCTCAATCACTTCCTGAGCATTGGTAGAGTAAGTCAAGGCCATCCATGATAACCCTCGCTGTCTGAATCATGTTATTCATCATCTCTGATTGCATTGTTTTTTTCATTATTCATATCTTTGTTTTTATACATTGTTGGTTGTCTCTAACCGTCTTGATCTACCTATGTGAATGTTTAGAACATGGTGCAGTTATTACATGGAGCTTGTAACGACAGAACTCAGGCTTGCCATGAATGAACCGTGATATTTTGTTTGCTTCGAAGCTCACTTTACAGACACTTTTATCCCAAAAGAACCATGCCATTGGATTCACAACACTTAAATTATGGGGGTATGGTCCCTTTAATATTTTCTTTTTGTTGATTTTTATAGAATTCAAAAGGAGGTGGCCGGAGAAGATGGTCGGAGCTGGGACACCGACACTTCTCCGGCAGGTCAAAAATCCCAGCACAAGCATGGCATTTCCAGACAACCTGATTGGCCAGTCAAAAACTCTGGCACCCTCTCTCTCTTTTAATTGGTTAACACTTGATATAGGGCCCCCACTTGCATTTGATTTATTTTAAAGTTCAAATAAAAAGCTGTTTTATTATATAATGGTTAATTTGCATTTCAAGGCTTTGCGTGTATAAGAGCACGACATCGAACCATCCTTTTGCCAAATTTGTTTTTTTTCCTCAGGATTTTATGCTGGTATGATAGTATTGACTGGTGATCATTCTCAATCACCAAAGCAGCGCTAGCCTGGTGGATAGGGTGTACGCCAGTAACCTAAGGGGTGTGGGTTCAACACCCACCCCTGTTGTTCTTCTTTTCAACTTTTGTAACCTTTTTTATGTTTGTTTAACTAATTTTTTTTAATTAATCAATTAGCACCAAATCAAACCAAAAATTAGGATTATAGTTTTTCTTAACTAATTAGGTTTTTAACATTTTTTAATTAATTAATTAATATAAACTTAGGTTTTGTTTTATTAATTAATTTGTAAATTAATTTAAAATTAGGTTAAATTATTTATTTTAAAGCACAAAAAGTAATTTAACAAAAAAGTACCAATACTATAAAATTAGGGTTTTTAGATCTTTAATAAAAAATATTATTCTTAACATTTATTTCCGTTGCTATTTAAATTTCTTAGATCAAATGTATAGGCTTCACGTCAAATTGTAATAGTTTTAGGTTTAGATTTCAGCAAGTTTTAAATAAATTTTGTAACTGCTCCAAGGCCATGTAATAATCTAGGTTTTATGTTCCCGTGTTTTACTTTCCGCACCTATACTATGTATGTCTGTATGTATAACTGTATAGTAATTAGGCATGTATGACAAGATCTAAAACCAAAATGTATAAAATCCTAATCAAGATAATATATATGAATTGAATCACTATGCACATGTACACCACTAAGGTATCCTCTCTCTTTGTTGCCTTTAGAAAAAACAATGGTCATGTCCCTCGAACGTAGAGATACCATTAGCAAAGACCCTTGGTTAAAGTCATCATAAAGATCATAGTCCCTCGATGTCCCTCGATGTCCCTCGAAGTCTCCTACGAGAAATGATCTTGTCCCTTGATGTTGCCTACGAATATATGATGACAATCCCTTCAAATTTATAAGGTATCCTTATATGTTTCCTTCAATGACCATAACGACGATCCTACGCCTGTCCCTTCACATCCAATTGAAGGGGCTACCTACAAACTAATGATATGGATATCACCATCCCTAACAGAGAAGGAAAAGGATAACGAAATACCTTTCAGTAGGTAAGATACCATCAATTGCTTGCTCACAAACTAAAATAATTTTCATACCTCACACTTTCAAAACAATTACTTTCAAACGCTTTATAAACACTCTTGAGGACTAATACAAGGGTTATTATAAAGCAGGCTTCCTTACACTGGAATTGTCAAAACATTTTCAAACAAATCACATACAAAGCAAATTAAAGTGAGCTAAGAAATTAAGAGCTCGTAGATAACTACAGAAGAAAAGGGTGCTAACACCTTCCCTTTTCATAACTTACCCCCCGAACTCAAAATCTTAAAAGGTCTTTCCTATTATTTTCACCTTTCGTAAGTATTAGATGATAGAAAAGTCGGTGGCGACTCTTGCTATCCACAACATTTGCAATAAAACACGAAACCAAGTTAGTTCTCCCACTGTATTACATAACTGACGACTCTGTTAGGGAAAACTAAAAGTGGGGTTACCTTAGAGTTAAATCACTTTTAAATTCTTTCCTTGTTTGATTTGTCTACTTTATTTTAAAGGGTTGTTTGGATTTTTCTTGCAAAGATCCTATACCCGGATCTGGGAAACATTTTAGGTAAGTAGCAATATATCATGGAAACTATATGGCGTATACTATTATGGTTGAAGTGATGACTATGTTAGTCCGACACATTGGTTTGTACTGGTATCCCTCGAGTCATTCGAGGAGCATACTAGGTTTCCACGTGGTGTCATAAGCACTAACTTACCACAGAACCTTAATTGACCTAACTTAGCCATTAGAAGGTAGTGAGATAGCCGACTTTGGTGCAGTCCGATGTTGGTTGATACTCGATACTACACTCATTGAGATTTGACTCTCGAGTTTTATTTGGTGGCAAGTTAGTTGTAGTGCTAGATGAAACTTGTGGAAAAAGTCAGTGATATTGAGATCCCTAGAACCTGGTTACTTCTTTAGGACAGGTTGAGCCAACTAAACTTTAAGAGGGTACTTACCTACAAACTCCATGCAAGCCTGAATCTAAGGCTCTGTGTGCTTTGGTTGTGTTTGATTAACTATTCGAACATGTCATCATACCATATCATTTTCACTGACCATTTCAAGGATCTCAAGGGCCTGTGATGCAGGTTATTATGAACCAACCATCTAGAAAGGGGAAAGAGGATTTATTTTCCTCTAACCAAATTCTGTCAAAGTATCATGAATCGACATCTAGCAAGGGGAAAATGGATTTAATTTCCTCTAACCAATATCATCGGAGACCAAAGTACATTATCTTGAGTCAAAGGCTTGGACCCATTCGACATGGTGATCTTGATTCCCATAGAAGGACATTCAACGACACAAAGTTCTTCAGTTAAAGCTGCAGTCAGACTCAATTTCTAACACTTTATTTTGTTTATATCGCGAGATCCTTGAAAATATTACATCTACCTATCATGCATTGTGATACGGTGGAAAAACCGACTGTTTAATACTGGTTTGCATTTTTTGTTCGCCAATGTCACGGTAAGCAAGAGTCGCCACCGACTTTTCTTTTATCCAAATTAAGGAAAGGGTGAAAAGAACAGAAAAAGACCTTTTCGAGAATTTTCTGAGTAAGGTGGGTAGATTATGGAAAGGGAAGGTATTAGCACCCTTTCCAAATGTGGTTTTCCATGGGCTCTTAGGTACTTGCTCATTTTTGAAAACTTTTTGTGTGTTTGTGGTTTTGAAATGTTTTGTTGGATTTATGGTAACTCTTGTGTCAGTGCTCAAGAGTGTGATAAAGCATTTTTGGAGAGATTTTTTTTGAAAGTGTGTAAATGTAAAAATTTCAGGTTTGAGCAAGTACTTAAGAACAGTCTACCTACTCGAAAAAGGATGTTCTTTTCCTCCTTTTATTTAGATAGTGCTATCCTACTATTAGTGAGTAGGTATCCCTATCGTCGGATGTTGAGGGACAATCGAAGGGACATTTTACAATAACGAAGGCAACTTGTGGAGACGCTTTAGCAATTTTCTTTTAGGGACTATATCATTTACCGAAAGGCAATTGTAGGGTTATCGAGGGACTATGGTATTTTTTGATTTATGGGTCTTTACTAAAGCATTCTGCCTCATGACTATTTTATTTAAAGGCAACCAAAGTGGGAGATACCTTAGAGATGCGCATGTGCAAGTGTGTTGAGATTCAATTATTTATCTTGCATTATTAAGTTTGCTAATGTTTTAATTTTCAGTCTTATCATGCATGCCTAGTTACTAACAGTTAATATTTACAGAAATTTAAAGTGCAAAAATTTAAATCCTAGGCTATTACAACGCTTTGGGACAATTACATAAAAAGTGCAAGAAAATAAAATGCAGAATTTTAAATCTAGACTATTAAATCGCATAATCAGTTACATTATTTATATAAAACGCGAGAATAAAAATAACGCGCGCAAAATAAATATTACGTCTAAAAATCCTATGAAAAATTCTAAGTAAACAACAAAAATATTTTTGGTTTTATTTTTTTATTTCAAGAAAAATAATAAAACTAAATCTAAATTTAATTTAAGAAAATAAATATTGAATGGAATTAATCTAATTCTAATATTTTTGTATTTTTTATTAAGAAAACATTTGAAACATAAATTAAATCCTAAATTCTAGTTCATTTTAAAATAAGAAAGTAGTTAAAATTCAATTAATTAATTAAGGCATTTCATTATTTTAATTAAAAAAAGTCTAGGCCTAACTTTTTTGTGAGTTTTTTATATTATATGCTTAATTAAGTAAAGAAGATAAAAAAAAATTAAAACATTACAAAAAAGAACTAGATGGGCCTGTGATAGTAAAAAAAAGTGAGGGTGTGATTGTTGAATTCGTTGGCCCATAAAGGGAGAGGCCTAGATTTGTTTATGGATCCAATGTGGATTGGTCTTGATGTCACATGGTGAGCCCACATATGGAGTGTACTATATCTGATCAGATGGACATCTGATGACACATGTTTGATGGTGTATAATGCATATCTAGCCACGAGGAGCACTAGATATGCATGAAACGAGATAGAAAATATAAAAATGGAACTTACTGAGGCGTTTTGTGATGTTTCATGGCTTGGTAATGATTGCAAAAGCTTCAAGAAGCCTCCAGTAATGTATTTGGATCTTTTGTTTAGACTGAGAAAGGTTCGAACCTAAAATGTGAATATTTACAACTTTGATAATTTTTGCAAATTTGTAGAGCTTTCCCAGGTTGTATCCCATGTGCCTTGAAGCTTGCTAATGTGTCCTTTATATAGAGAGGAGGGATGATACAAGAGAATAAAGGTAATAACAACCATGAACATGTGTTTTTAAAGCCATGAATGATGTTTTATAACTTTGCCAAAGACATGGAATCTTGTCCTTTTTTGAATTTTAATGAATGTGGACACCTTTGCACGAAATTTTATGGGCCTAGGCTGTCCAAAACATCAACCCAAAGCTCAAATCCCATTTCCAATTATTTTATACATTTTATTTTATATTTATTTGAAATAAATTAAAATAAATATGAATAAAATAGTTAGCAAATGCAAGGCATGTCAAGAATAATTTTAGAGGTCCTCTATAAACTTAGGAAGATGCTTGAAGTCCAAGAAATTGAGCCCTTGCCTTAAAACTTTAAATTTGCTCAATGCATAACTCTTGAAAATTGCCAAATTTTCCCAACTTGGGTATGCCATATATTGCTCAATATTTATCTCATGATGATGATCTTGGACTTTTTGTAATGTCCAAAGATGTCTACTTCAATCCCTCTTTTGATCAATTTTGCATTTGAAGGTTTTATCTTGATGTAAAAGGTCTTGGAAAAAAGTGGCTTTTGTTGACTTTCCGAAAATGACCTGTAATGTATGAGCTTGTATCTTTCAAATGGTGCATTTTATGGACTTGAGGGATGAAAAGAAGTTATAGGTAATGAGATTATATTCAATATGACCTTTGGTTTGGGAAAATGGATGAAGTATGTAAAACTTATGCTTGGTCAAAGTTCAGTTGACTTTTCCTATAGAAACCCTTACTTTGCCATTTTTGACTTCTGATGGGTTAGGAGCATTTCTTGAGGAATCATGATCAACCCTTGATCAAATGATGTATATCACTTAAAAAAATTTATGTTGACCAAACATCTTGAAGTTTGACTGTACATAGGCCAAAATTGACTTTTGACCTAGCACAGTTGATTTTCCAATACTTGAGAAATTCACTGAGCAAACTTGTTGAGCAAAGCATGAAACTTGGAATGGATGATCTTGAGGACATATTAGCACAATGAAGAACATTTGGGATCCTTTGAGCTCAACCATCTTGATGAAAATTGAAACCCTAGTTGGGGGCTCATTGCCTTAGGAGGAAAATTGTCTGGTCAAATCTTGGTCAACCTAGGGCAATTGAGAACCTATAGGAGTATGTCTTATGTGAAAATGGGAGAGGAAATTTTGGGAACCAACATGCATCATCATATAACAGGTACTCTACAAGAAAGTTTTCTCATCTTCTTGTTGTTTATTTCAGTAAAAGATAGCTCTCGAACAAACTGTTAAGGAACTCCAAGAACAACACGCCCAATCCCAGGAAACACTCTTGAACTTGGCCCTGGGACATAATGATATGATGGTGTCCATCGCCAAAAAGAAGAAGACTCGGAAGCCAGTTGCTATCCTCAATATGGGGAGAAGATTAAAAGGTCTCGCTAAACCATTTCAAACTTTTGATATCTCCTTTGATGAAGATGACAATCAAGAGGAAGACGGTAAAGGTGTTAGGGCTAAAGGTGGAAGCAATCAAGGTTCTGGTAAAATTCTTGAGGATGAAGACTATTCTGATGAATAATATTCTCCTGCTGACGATAGATACAAACAGTTGGAAGACCGCGTTCAGGCCATGGAAATTCAAAATGTTCCTGGATTGGATTTTGAAGAGTTGGGTCTTATTCTTGGGGTAGTTATCCCTAACATGTTCAAGGTCCCCGCTTTTTCTAAATATTATGGTATGTCCTGTTCGAAGCTTCATCTGAGATCTTATGTTTGGAATATCCAACCCCATACTGCTAATAGAAAGTTATGGGTTCACTTCTTTCAGGAAAGCTTATCTGGTGCATAACTCAAATGGTTCTATCAGCTGGAAGGAACCAACATTCGTACTTGGGAAGACTTGGCTGCTGCTTTTTACAAGAAGTATAAATATAATGGTGACCTTGCACCAACTCGAGTGCAATTACAAAACATGATTATAGGCTTGAATGATGTTTTCAAAGAGTATTCCCAGAAGTGGAGAGATCTGGCTAGACGAGTTAAACCTCCACTGTCTGATAGGGAGCTAGTGGATATGTTCATGGGCACTCTGACAGGTCCATTTTTTAATCATCTAATTGGGAGTTCTTCGTCTGGTTTTATTGAGCTGATTCTAACTGGGGGATGTGTAAATAGTGGTATTAAGAGATGAAAAATTCAAGTGGCTGCTTCTTTGAGTGTTGTGAAGAAGATATTCAGTGGTAAAAAGGAAACAAATTTTGTTTATAGCCAGAAGGGAAGTGTTAAAAGTTACCGTAATCAGTATGTGGGAGCCGTATTAATTTCTAATCCTCTGTCTGTTCAATAGCAACAATGGGGCAATCAGCGTAGGTCGGACACTCTAAGAAGACATTTTATGAAAATCAATATGCCACTATCTCAGGCATTGCACCATTTACTGAAAGTATAACTATTAACTTTAAGGGATCCTCCTCAAAATCCCAACACCTTCTCTCTTCACTACAATTCGAATGTGAAGTGTGCCTATCATTCCAACAGTCCTGGGCACGATACCAACAACTGTTGGGCCCTGAAAAACAAAATTCAGGACATAATTGACAACAAGGAGATTAAGTTTGATCCTCCGGAGACCCCGAATATGATTACCGCACCTATGCTGAAGCATGACAGAGGCATAAGTGCTATTGTCGATTTTCTTTATGTTGCTACCGTAAGTGAATTGCTTACTCCCCTACTAATCATCAAAACGAATCTGTTGCAGGCCGGTTTATTTCCAAGCTTTGTTAAGAAATGTTACTGCTGTGTAGTCTAACATAACAGCTGCAGGTTGCTGAAGGAAGGTGTTCAATTCCTAATGGACAATCATATAATTCTGATCGAGAAGGTTCTATCTGCTGAGAATTTGTGTCAAGACTTATCTGTAAGGATCACTGCCAATTCGAAAGTTGCTCCTCTGGTTATAACTACACTTAGACCTATCCCATATTCTTCAGATAAAGCTATTCCTTGGAACTATGGATCCGACGCCTACTACCGTAGCGTCAAGCAAGAACTACCGACTATTGAAGATTAAGTTACTGAAGTTGTTGATCCCGACATTGACAATATTGATGGAACCAGTAAAGTTACTAGAAGCGGGAGGGTTTTCTCCCCAGAAATCTCTCCAAAGACTTCTTCTACAACAATTAAAGTTACTTCTACCAAATCAATTGCTCAGGCTCGGGGAGAATAGAAAATGACAGAACCTTACAAGACGAAGGCGCTTAAAGAATATACAATTGAAGAGACCTCTAGACAAGATTTGGAAGAGGTATTGAAGATTATCCATAAGAGTGACTACAAAATCGCTGAGCAGTTGGGGCAGACCCCGTCCAAAATATCCATGTTGTCCCTGTTACTATGTTTTGAAGCCCATGTACATACTTTAGTAAAATTCTTGAAGACTACTCGCATGCCACAAGATATTTTTGCCAATCAATATGCAAGTTATGTTGCTAGCTTAACGACTGATAATGGATTAGGTTTCTCTGATGCTGATCTGACTCTTGAGGGAAGAAACCGCAACAAGGCCATGTATGTATCCATTGAATGCAGGGGCACTACTTTGGCTCATGTATTGGTTGATATTGTCTCTTCATTTAATTTTTTATCGAAAGGCACTCTGGACAGACTTCATTGCAAAGAGGTAGTACTGAAATCCAATGATATTATAGTTAGAGCCTTTAACGGATTGAAAAGAATGGTACATGGGGAATGGATCTTCCAATCAGGGTAGGTTCAGATATATTTTAATCTACCTTCCATGTAATAGATATTCTCCAACTTAATCTTGCTTACTAAGACGCCCCTGGATCCACGGGGCAGGCGTTGTTACCTCTACCCTGCACCAAAAGCTAAAGTGTCTTTTGAATGGAAAAATTATTATTGTCTGCGGTGAAGAAGAGTATATTGTTATCCATATGAATTCTTTCTGATATATAGAGATGGACGGTGAATTCATTGATACTCCCTGTCAAACTTTTAAAGTCATCCCTCCTACCTCAACTGAAAATGTTACTGCTATTCCCAAAGTTACAAGGGTGCCGCCCAAGATGGCTTCACTGAAAGATGATAAAGTTTATGTAGAAGAAGGTGGTTGTACTATTTAGGGTCAACTTCTTGACATTCCCTTTAAATATGACAAATTCGGTTTGGGTTTTACTACAGAGGGTCAAAGGGCTGTTCTTCGCACTCGTGCTGGAAGACCACTGTTTCACATCAGCAACAACAAAGTCAACTCTATAGAAGATGATGATAGTGATTATAACCTCGACGACTGGATCTTTCCTACAATTGGAAAAAGGGCTCGACAACTAGAAGGTGGAAGATGTTATCTCTATTTCCTTTAGTCAGGAGTAATAGCTACATTTATGTTTTTTATTTCTTTAAATTTTTGGCTTTGTAATATTTGAATAATAACTTTAAGCCTTGTGCCTTACTCGAGGAACAACGGTTAATTTGTTAAGGGTTGTCATTTCATAAACATATTCTCATTTAATAAAGAATTTGATGTTTTGCATTCAAATTTTGTGCTCTCTATCTTTCTTTTTTTACTTTTATCACTTTCGAATAGCTATGTGTTCTTACACACACCCAAACAATACATTGCAGATCCACATCCACTCTGGATCTCATTGATAATAATTATGCTATTGTCACTTATGACTTTGAAAATCCGATCTACCAAGTCGAGGACGAAGGTGAGGAAGATTGTGAGATACCAGGAGAACTTGCCAGAATGTTAGTGCATGAAGAGAAAGTTATTCAACCACATGAAGAGCCAGTTAAGGTGGTAAACTTGGGTTCTGAAATAGACATAAAAGAGGTCAAGATAGGTGACAACCTATAGGGCAGTGTTAAGAACATGTTGATTCAAATGTTGTAGGAATATGTTGAGATCTTTTCTTGGTTGTACAAAGATATGTCAGGTGTTGTACCCCAAAATTTGCCCCCTCATTTCTCAAGGAATCACCCTGGATCCTCAAGTTTGCTTTCATGAAGTCTTCAGGCCTTGCATTATCAATTTTTTTCAAGCAAACCATTCACAAGGGAAAAATGATCATTTGCGCACTAAGAAGTCTAACTTTGACTTTTGGATCAAAATCAAATCTAAAAAATCATATTTCACCAAGACATGTTAGGAATATGAAGCTTGCTTCATTAAGAGTTTCAAAAGTAAAATTTTACTTTGGAAAAATAAAATTATAAAAACTTAGAAATTTTTCTAAGCATTTAGGAAATATGACAATTTCAGAACATCTGGGCCAGTGTTCACACTCAGCAAATTCTGGATATTCTCAAGACAGAGTTTGGTCAGAACTTCTGAGCCAGTTTTCACAAAGATTCGGTCAGAGTTTGCAAGGGTAAATCAAAGAAGGATACAAAGTGTGCTGCAAGCTTACTGGAAAGTCTGAAGGGTCCTCCAGAACATGCTAAAGCCAGAAGATAAGAGGATCAAAAGATGAGATGCTACGCTGAAGCAGAACTTCTAATCCAGAGTCAAGCAAGGATGCAGAGTTTCACATGGGAACCCATTTAATTCTCACAACCATTTGTGAAGTCTTTATCCAAAAGATTCTCTTCACGTGTACCCCTACTGTCTTGGGAAGACAAACTTTTGTGAAAAAGAATGCTAGGCCCCCGCGTTGCCTCTACTTTCCCTTAATTCACGCTGCCAAATCCAGCTAAGGAGTTATTAGCCAGCCAACTTGATGAATTGAACCCCATTTGTTTAAACTTACTTCAAGAGTAAGTCAGCATCTAGCACATGATGTTGGTGCCACTTGACCGCCCCAACTGCAAAACCTTTGCCTATAAATAGAACACCATTGGCCACTAAGAAAAGGCCAGAAAAATTTGTGAAAGAAGCAAGAAAATTGAGAAAGAAAGCTTTGAACCACTGCAAAAATTCCAAGAACCCAGAAACTATAAACATAAAATACTAAAATCTTAGCATTGATTCCTTACATTCAAACTCCATTGATTTCCTCAAGTGTTATTGACTAAAGCCATCCATACAATTCTTGATTCACACATTAGAAGCTACCTTAAATTCTGTATTCCTATTTCCATACACTCTCCATTCATTTCCACCTCAAAGGAGTCAGGATATCACCTCGTGGCTGTTCCAGAAGTTGTAAAATTCCATCCTGCTGAGTACGTGAAGAAATTGCTCAGAACATCACCAGAATTCAAGACCAACCTCCAGTTCACAGAATCCTTTCCATCTGCAAGGTAAGTTTTCTGCTGACTCTCATCATAATTGATTAAGCATTGTCAGATTTTGCATGTTTAGCACAATGTAGATTTTCTGATCCTGATGATGTACATATTCTGAAAATTCATGCATCTGCTTGCCTAAATAGATAAAATCCCTATCCAGAGCTTCATAAGGAAATTAGGAATGAGAACTAGAATTAGCAAATACATGTTGCTTCTGATTTTTGCTTCTCATATTTCATGAAATTTGTCATAATTATTTATGCAACTTTTGTTCTATTAAGAAAAACTAAGTTGCAGATGTTCTGACTAGCATGGAAAGAGGCAAAGTTCTGACAATTTCATCAGAAATTCTGAAAACTTCTGAGTTCTCAAAAGATCCTGAACTTCTAAACTTCCATATTTTTGCTAACATGTTTCTCTTTCTGCAACAAGGCAGAGTCAAAACTTCTGACCTCTTCTATTTTCAGCATTTGGCGCTGATCATGTTTTCTTTCTCTTTTATTATTTTTCCATCATATTATTTTTATTGTTAATCAAAAAACACAAAAAATATTTTATATTTTGCATATTATATTTTCTTTTAACATAAAAAGACAAAAATATTTTCTTAAACAAAACTTACTTCTTTTTTAAAATAAATAAGCATTTTACATTTCATGTACATTCTTATCTATTTCAATATGGTTGTAATAGTAACCTAGAATTTCAATTTGCAACTCCCATTCATAAATATGTACCCCCACCCCCCTAAATATTATAATAGCATAGGACTTTGCATTTCTGCACTGTTATCGTTTTCAATATATGCAAGTAATTAGGGTGTGTATGACAAGATAAAACCAACAAGTAGACCACCAAAAATCAAAGACGAATGTATGCAATCCAATACACTCGCACACCCACACCCTTAGGGTAATTCCACTTGTTGCCTTACAAAAATGGCCATGTTATGCATGTGGGATGTCTTAGCACAAACAGAAATATGAGATCATAGTCCCTCGATGACGCTATCAAAGTTGCGTTTCAAAATGATCTTAGTCCCTAAATAAAAGTGCTAAGTCATCTCAAAACATTGCTATCATGGTCATACGATGACCCAATGCCCGTCCCTTCACATCCAACGATGGGGCTTCTTGCCAAATCAATTGTAAGATAGCGGCATCTAAAGGAGGAGGAAAAGCACATCTAAGACTTTTTGAGTAGGTAAATTACTTTTAGTTGCTTGCTCAATTTCGAAACAAACATACTTGCTATTTTCAAAACAAACACATACACTTTCGAAACATCTTCAAAACACTTTCCAAGACTTGAAATATTTTCAAAAGCTCAACACTTTGTATACGTTCTTACGAACGAGAACTATTACAAAGTTTGCCTAAACGAAGGAACCTTTTTAAAATACTTTCAAAAACCACACAAAGCATAATTTCAAAACAAAAGAAAGTGATCTAGAAAGTAACTAAGAGCCCATGGAAAACCATGGATGAAAAGGGTGCTAATACCTTCCCTTTTCATAATCTACCCCCCCCCCCCCCCCCCGAACTCAAAAAAATCTCTAAAGGTCTTTCCTGTGCTTTTTCACCTTTCCTTTTGGATAAAAGAAAAGTCAGTGGCGACTCCTGCTAAACCGCAACATTTGCGAACACAAGCGTAAAACCTCAAGTCTGTTCTCCCACCGTATCACAGAACTGGTGACTCTGCTGGGGATGAGTTATAATAAAAGTGGGGTTACCTTAGGGATAGATCACATTTACTTGCTTACATTGCTTGATTTGTTTGCATTACATTTTAGTTCCTTGTTTGGGTTTTTTTTTAAATCCTACACCCAGATTTAGGGACACCCTTTAGTTAAGTAGCAATAAACTATGAGGGAACTGTGCGTGGTATACCAACACGGTTGAAGCAGTAGCTACGTTGATGTGGAACTTTGGTTGGTACCGGTAACCCTTGAGTCAGTCAAGGAGAGTACGGGGCCGGCGCGTGGTATCGTAAAGCATCAACTGACCTTAGAACCTTACTTGCCCAACTTGGCCATTAGGACGTAGTGAGATGATCGGCTTTGGTGCAGTCTGAAGTTGGTAGATACTCGATACTACACTCATTGAGGTTTGACTCTTGAGTTTGGTTTGGTTGCGAGTCAATCGCTTATTGAACGAAACTTGGGGGAAAGATCAGTGATATTGAGATCCCTTAGAAACCGGTTACTATTAACTAGGATAGGTTGAGCCAACTAAACTTCAAGAGGGTACTTACCTGAAACCCCACGCAAGCCTAAACCCAAGGACTTGTTTGCTTTGTATATATACACTTGTACATAATATCATAAACATCATGAGCATCAAAAACATCACTAACCATTCCAAGGATTTTTGGATTTATCTTTGTTTTGTTTTGTAGGACATGGCATCCCCTCGTAGGAGCACTATCCAAGTCAGTATCGTAAGGATACCTCCACAACTCAAAGATTTAGTATCAAGGGTCCCTGAAGATTCTCTGTTCACCAAAAGACATGGTCGACTCCTTAGTCTGGTTACCTCAAGTATTGAAGAAGATATGGTAAAGGTGCTTGTCCAATTATTAGACCCTTTGCATCATTGCTTCACTTTTCGCGATTACCAACCCGTGCCCACTTTAGAAAAGTTTTCTCAACTCATAGGGACCCCTATTCTTAATCAGTTACCTTTCAACGCTATTGAAAGAGACCCTAAACTTGAGGAAATTGCTCGAGCTCTACATTTGCAACCATCTTACATAGTAGCAAATTGGGTAACAAGGAGTGGTGTCAAAGGGTTCCTAGCAAAGTTTTTGTTGGAGAAGGCTCAAGAGTGTTGGAATACTTTGGATCTACAAGCCTTTGAGGAAATGTTTGGCTCTTCTCATCTATGGGTTGGTACTATTTACAAATCCTGACCAATTTATAGATGTAAATGCGATCAAGGTTTTCATATCTCGTAATCTGGTGCCTACATTTCTTGGAGACATCTTGCATTCTCTTCACTCTCGCACTTTGAAGAAAAAAGGGGCTTTGATGTGTTGCACTCCTCTTTTGGCTAGGTGGTTTATTTCACACCTACCTCGATCCATGGTGAATAATGAACAAGGTATGAGGTGGTCTAAAAGATTGATGTCACTTTCACATGCTGATATCCGTTGGTATTATCGCTCTTTGGAAGACATTACCATCATTGATCACTGTGGGGAACTCCCTAATGTCCCTCTAATTGGAATTAGGGGAGGCATTACTTACAACCCTTGTTTAGGTTTGCGACAATTTGGATACGCTAGGAGAGATAACCCTTATGAGGTACTCATCCAAGGAATTGCATTCGATTACGAAAGCGATACCCAAGGTTACCGTAAAAGATTTATACGAGCTTGGGATATGGTTAACAAAGTTGATAGCAAGACATTGAGGCGTAAGAATTCCATTCCTTTGAAACCTTATCTTAAATGGATAAGGGCTCGCGCTCAAAGTATCAAGATGCCTTATGAAGTCGTCTTACCTGTTATCATGGAACCATTAGTTGAGGGAGACATTCCACATACTATCCTCTATCCTGATATTCCTACTTCTCTTAAAGATTTTCAAAACGCTTGGATTCAGTTAAAAGAAGAACGAGATACCTTTGAAGTTAAGTTCTATGAGAGCGAGAGGAAGTTGTTAGAGCTTACAAGGGAGCTTCATGAAGAAAGGAGCTTAAACACCTACATTGCGCCAAAGAAGATGCGCACAACTTTTCTGTCTTAGGAGTTTACTTTATGCTTATTTCTGTTGTTGTAAGCCCAAGAGGCATGCTTGTATTCAAATCAGAACTCTTTAATGCAAGTTAACGTTTGTTCACTCTTTGTCTATACAAACTTAAATTACTTAAATACTTGAAATCATTTGCATATTGCATATTCATGCATCATGACATGACAGGTTTCCGCATAACAGGTTTCCTTATCTCTCCGCTATTTATTTCAGCAAGATGGATCTAGAGAAAACTGTGAAGGAACTTCAAGTCCAGAACTCTTAATTTCAGGAAGCTTTACTCGCCCTAGCCAAGGGGCAACAGGATATGATTTCCTTGTGGGCCGCTAAGAAAAAGCCAAAGAAGAAAGCTCTACTCAACATGGATAAAAGGTTTAAGGAGACAATTCGTCAAATTCCAATTGAGGAAGATTCATCCAAAGAGGACGAAAACCAAATTGGTGAGGTCAAGAGTACTCAGGGCGACTGTATCAATGACCAAGAATCTGATGATGATTTCAATGAACAATATCCACCCGTAGACATCAAACACAAGCAGCTAGAAGACAGGTTGAAAGCGATTGAAATCCAAGCTATCCCCGGTTTGAATTTTGACGATTTAGGCCTAATCTCTGGGGTAGTCATTCCCCACAAGTTCAAAATACGAACCTTTGCAAAATACGATGGGGTTTCTTGCCCGAAGCTCCATTTGAAGTCCTATGTGCGCAAGATACAACCGCAAACTGTAGATAAAAAACTCTGGATTCACTTTTTCCAAGAGAGTCTGGTGGAACACAACTTGAATGGTTTTATCAGTTGGATGGATCTCGCATCAATACTTGGGAGGGTCTAGCTACTGCCTTCTACCATCAATATTAGTACAACGCCGACTTGGCACCAACAAGGGTTCAATTGCAAGGTATGACCATGGGGAAGAATGAGGTATTTAAGGAATATGCGCAGAAATGGAGAGACCTTGCCAGTATGGTCCAACCTCCCTTGACTAATAGGGAACAATTGACATGTTCATGAACACATTATTTGGACCTTTCTTTAATCTATTGGTTGGCTGCTCTTCTTTTGGTTTCACCGAATTAATCATAACCGGTGAAAGAGTTGAAAGTGGAATTAAAAGTGGAAAGATCTCTGTGGCATCTACCTCCACTCCCAATCTTGTCAAGAAACCTTTTGCTGCGAAGAAAGAAGTTAATGTTGTGTATGGGGCAAAGGCCCACACCAAGAAGAATAACCATTCGTCTGTCAATGTTGTCTGAATCTCCAATCCGACTCCCACTCCAAGACCTTCTGCAAGTCATCAATGTTTTGAAGCTCTGAGAAGACAATTTACAAGGTTAGGCATGTCATTATCTCAAGCCCTTCAACATATGCTCAGGGCTAATTTAGTGACATTGCGGGATCCTCCCGCCAATCCTGACACCTCGTTGCTAAGATATAATCCGTATGCAAAATGTGCTTACCATTCAAACAGGCCCGGGCATGAGACTGATCAATGTTGGGCCTTGAAAAACAAAATCCAGGATTTAATTGACAACAAGACTATCGAATTCGATCCTCCTTCGATGCCAAATGTAATTACTGCTCCAATGTCGAGGCATGACAAAGTCGTTAATGTTGTCGAAGACACAATTTTCATTACCTCTGTTGAAGAATTAACTATTCCATGGAATGTAATCAAGAACAATCTGTTGAAAGCTGGGATTTTCCCTGGCTGTGAAAAAGATTGTGCGTGCTACATGAGACAACCCGATAGGTGCGAGGAATTAAAGAAAGGTATACAACGCCTAATGGATGGCCGCGAAATCCTATTCGAAAAAATTTCCACCATTGAAGATTCAATCTACAAAGCTAAAGATTTGGCCATCATAACAATTTAAAACAAACCTCTTAGGATCTCATCCCAAGGTCCTATCAGGATTTCGAACGAACCGATCATTGCTCCTCTCATAATCATTATTATGGGACCTGTTCCATACATCTCCGATAAAGCGGTACCATGGAATTACGGTGCCAAGGTTTATTACCATGGGGTGAAACAAGATTCTTGGATTGATGATAATGAAGCTGGTGTTACTAATATTACTGGTTCTAGTAAAGTCACAAGAACAGGAAGGGTCTTTTCTCCTGTTATCTCACCGCCAACCACTATCACAGTTCCAGTCCGCATAACTAATGACAATTCTGGTGCTAGTACTAAAGGGAAAGAGAGAGAAGGTGAGCCTTCTAGGGAAGAGGCACCTGCTAAAAAATCTGTTATGGAAGAACCATCCACTCAAGAGATGGAGGAGATTCTGAAGATCATCAAGAAAAGCGACTTCAAAATAGTAGAGCAGTTGGGGAAAAACCCTTCTAAAATATCAATGTTGTCCTTATTGCTATGTTCTGACGCCCATGCACAAGCTTTGACTAAGTTCTTGAAAAAGGCCCATGTGCCTCAAGAAACCACAGCCGACCAATTCGAGAACTGCGTAGCAAGTCTGATAGCTGACAATGGTCTGGGGTTCTCCGACGCAGATTTAACTCCCATGGGAAAGAATCATAATTGCATGTTTCTGTTGAATGTAAAGGGAACACTCTGGAACATGTTTTGGTGGACACATGCTCGTCTTTAAATGTGTTACCTAAAGGCTCTTTGGATCGGCTAGACTATGAAGGTTTGGTTTTGAAGCCAAGTGATATTATTGTAAGGGCATTTAATGGGTCGAAAAAGATGGTTCATGGAGAGGTGGATCTCCCAATTAAAGTTGGGTCACAGATTTTCAACTCCATATTCTACATAATGGATATACGGCTTGCGTATTCTTGCTTTCTTGGTCGCCCATGGATCCATGGGGCAGGTGCGGTAACTTCTACTCTCCACCAGAAGTTAAAATATCCAGTTCAAGGGAAGGTTGTCACTGTTTGCAGTGAAGAAGAATTTATGGTAAGCCATCTCAATTCTTTCAAGTACGTAGAAATGGAGGGAGAATTCATAGAAACTCCTTTCCAGACATTTGAAGTTGTAGACGCCACCAAAAAATCCGCCGACACTACAAGAGCCGATAAAGTTATCCCCAAGATGGTTTCTGTTAAGGATGCTCGTGATGTGGTAGAAGAAGGAAACAATGAGATGTGGGGTCAGCTCCCCGATATCCCGTTCAAGGCAGACAAGTTCGGGGTAGGTTTTACCTCTGAAGCTCAGAAAGAAATTAGAGGTGCTCGTACTGGAAAGCCGCCTCTCCACCTCAAAATTCATGAAGTGAATGTTGTAGAGGACTCCGATGATGAGTGTGCTTTTGAAGACTGGATCTACCTAACAACCAAAGGGAAGCTTAACAATTGGCATTCAAAGGATTTCACTCCTGTTTCTTTCATTGAGGAGTAATTACTGTTTACTTTTTCTGTCAATTCAGGAACTCTATGTCTGTAATATTATCTCCAAACAACGGCTTTTAAGCCATGTGCCTTACCTAGGGTACTTTGGTCCTTTTGTCAAGGGTTTCACTTATGTTCATCTAATCATATATTCATTCAATACATTAGACTCTTTTGCATTCAAATATTTGTGTTCATTGTCTTTCTTTTCTTTCAAATACATTTTTTCAAAAAAAAAATAGCCATGTATCTTACATGCCAACACACACACTATTGCAGGTCTACATCCACTCTGGATCCTATTGCCAATGACTCTACTATTTTCAACTATGACTTTAAATATCCTATCAACCAAGCAGAAGACGAAGGTGAGGAAGATTGTGATATACCAGGAGAACTAGCCAGACTCCTATTACAAGAGGAAAAAGCTATTCAACCACATGAAGAGTCAGAAGAAGTTATCAACTTGGGTACTGAGTCGGATAAGAAGGAAATCAGGATCGGCGCTAATTTAGAAAGCAGTGTCAAGAGCTGCTTGGTTCAGATGTTGCGCGATTATATGGAAGTATTTGCTTGCTCGTATGAAGATATGCCTAGGTTAGATGCCGACATCGTGGTTCATCGTCTGCCAACTAAAGAAGACTGCCCTCCTGTTAAACAAAAAGTTCGTCTCATGAGGCCTGATATATCTGAAAAGATCAAAGCCGAAGTAATGAAACAGTTTCATGCAGGATTCCTAGCTGTAACATCCTATCCTCAATGGGTGGCCAATATAGTTCCGGTGCCAAAGAAAGACGGGAAAGTTTGCATGTGCGTAGACTATAGGGATCTGAATAGGGTAAGCCCCAAGGATGATTTCCCTCTACCACACATTGACATCTTAGTCGATAATACTGCTCAACATAAAGTCTTCTCATTCATGGAAGGCTTCTCAAGCTATAATCAAATAAATGTGGCTCCCGAAGATATGGAAAAAACTACTTTCGTTACACAATTGGGCACCTTCTGCTACAAGGTCATGTCGTTCGGGTTAAAGAATATAGGGGAAACATATCAAAGGGCTATGGTTGCTTTATTTCATGACATGATTCATCATGAGATATAGGTATATATGGATGATATTATTGCTAGATCACAAACCAAAGAAGAACATCTCGGTCACCTACACAAACTATTCGAAAGACTAAAGAAGTACAAGCTGAGGTTAAACCCTAACAAGTGCACGTTTGGAGTATGCTCTGGAAAGCTTCTAGGTTTTGTTGTCAGCAATAAAGGCATTGAAGTTGATCCCTCCAAGATAAAGGCCATCCAAGAAATTCCAGTCCCCCATTCTGAAAAAGAAGTCAGAGGATTCTTGGGTCATCTCAATTACATTTCCCGTTTCATATCACACTTAACTGCTACTTGTGAGACACTCTTCAAACTCCTAAAGAAAGATCAGGTAGTCAGGTGGAACGATGAATTCCAGATTGCTTTTGACAAGATCAAAGAATACCTACAAGAACCTCCTATTCTCATGCCTCCACTTGAAGGAAGACCTTTGTTCATGTACTTGACATTACTATAAAATTCTATGGAGTGTGTTTTGGGCCAACATGACGAGTCTGGCTGAAAAGAGCATGCAATTTAATACCTAAGCAAAATTTTTACCGACTGTGAAACCAGATACTCACTGCTCGAGAAAAATTGTTGTGCTTTAGCGAGGGCTGCTCGCCAGCTAAGGTAGTACATGTTGAATCATACCACTTTATTGATTTCTAAGATGGATCCGATTAAGTACATCTTCGAGAAACCTGCCCTTTCCGGACGGATAGCCAGATGGAAAATGATCTTGACTGAGTACGACATTCAATACACAAATCAAAAAGCCATCAAAGGAAGTGTACTAGCAGATCATTTGGCCCATCAAGCTGTGGATGATTATCAGTCAATGAACTTCGACTTCCCTGATGAGAATATTATGCTGGTAACCGACTATGCGAAACCTGGACCATATGACGGATCTGAACAAGGATCCCAATGGACTATGGTATTCATTGGGGCTTACAACGTTTTAGGTAACGGAATTGGTGTTGTGATCGTCTCTCCTGAAATTTTCCACACTCCTTTCACTTCCAAACTATGCTTCGATTGCACAAACAATATGGCCGAGTATGAAGCATGCATCTTAGGTCTGAAAGCTGCCATTGACTTAAGGATCAAGCATTTGGATGTGTTTGGAGATTCCGCCTTAATAATTAGCCATGTAAAAGAAGATTGGGACACTAAACACCCCAATCTTATCCCTTACAAGGAACTTGTGCTATCCCTGGTTCCTCACTTCGAAGAAATCACTTTTGAGCACTTCCCTAGGGAAGAAAACCAATTCGCTGACGCCTTGGTAACCATGTCTTCAATGTTCAAGGTCAGATGGGATAATGAAGCCCCTATGATAACAATTGAAAGATTCGACGAACCTGCACATTGCTATGAGCTTAACACCGATGCGGAAAAGCCATGGTACCATGAGGTGATGAGATACCTTGAAGCACAAGAGTATCCAGAGGGGGCATCTATCAATGACAGAAAGTTCTTACAAATATTTGCATCCAAATTCTTCCTAAGTAACAGGATATTGTACAAGCGCAACCATGATTCAACTCTACTCCGATGTGTGGACAAGAAAGAGGCAGAGGAGATTATAGAAGACATGCACGATGGTCTTTTCGATACTCACTCAAGTGGACATACGATGGCTAAGAAAATATTAAGAGCAGGTTACTATTGGTCAACGATGGAGACCGATTGTCATCAACATTCAAAAACTTGTCACAAATGCAAAATCTACGCTGACAAGGTCCATGTACCTCTAATCCCTCTAAATGTCATGACTGCTCCATGGACATTAACAATATGGGGCATTCATGTGATCGGGGAAATCAAACCAACCGCTTCCAACAGACACCATTTCATCCTTGTCGCCATCGACTATTTTACCAAATGGGTCGAAGCTCCCTCCTATGCCTCAGTAACCAAGAATATGGTAGCCAAGTTTATCAAACATAACCTCATATACCGTTACGGTATTCCTGAAAGGATCATTACAAACAATGGGACTAACCTCAACAATGCCATGATCAGGGAATTGTGCACTCAATTTAGGATCAAGCATCATAATTCTTCTCCGTATAGACCGAAAATGAATGGCGTAGTCGAGGCGGCCAACAAAAATATCAAGAAGCTTGTGCAGAAAATGGTAGTAACCTATAAGAATTGGAATGAGATGTTACCATTTTCTTTACATGGCTACTGCACTTTAGTTAGAAGATCAACCGAGGCAACTCCCTTCTCTCTAGTCTATGGCATGGAAGCTATTTTTCCAGTGGAAGTTCAAATTCCCTCACTGAGAATTATAATCGAGGCAAACCTAGGAGAAGACGAGTGGATTCAAACGATATTGGATCAGCTGAACTTGATCGATGAAAAACGATTAGTTGCTATTTGCCATGGTCAAATGTATCAAAAACGGATGATCAAGGCTTTTGACAAAAAGGTCAAGCCTCGAGTATATCAAGTTGGTGACTTGGTGATAAAACACATCATTTTACCACAAGGTGGCCCCAGAGGAAAATGGACTCCCACCTATGAAGGGTTGTTCGTTGTCAAAAGAGTCTTTTCTGGCAGTGCCATGATGCTGACCACCATGGACGGAGAAGATTTCCCACATCCTATAAACGCGGACATAGTTAAAAATACTACGCATAAGTGACTCGTTAGGTTGACACACCTAAGCAAAATAAGGGCATCCCGACAAACCAAAAGGTTTGGGCAAAAATTAGGGATATATGCAAAATATTGTACACCCGGCGAGTTGAAAACCCGAAAGGGCGACTTGGGAAAAAAAGGGTATCCTGGTGGACCGAAAACCCAAAAGGGCGGTTCAGGCAAAAATTAAGGATTAAAAGCGTACGACTATGTCCCGTGGAGTCAACAAAGTCAATGCTATCACCAAGGTCCAAGTTCAAATGGTCCAGGATCAATCCAATCAATTTCGATTAACGGTAAGGGATGCTCGAAGACATATGGGCAATAGTAGAGTTGGAAGGCAATAAGATCATTTCACATGGCTATTTGTTTTCATTCTCAATTTTGTTTTCTTTTCGGAGATTTCCTCTTACTAGGATTTTCGTCTCTATGTACAAAAACACCTATTCATGGGCAAAATATCAATGCAAGTACACTTTTAAATGCAAAGTTTTTCTAACTCTGTTTTGAATGCAAATGTGTCCAATGACTAAAATTGAATGAACATATGCATATGAACATAATTAAATCTATTTGGCACATGTGTCCTGCTAAGCAGCAGCATCAACAGGGCATCAGTACACAACATCAGTCAGCATCCTTTAATATATGTGAAATAGCCCCACAAAGTTTATCTCATCATCATTATCCTCATAAGGATAGCGACGATAACCCTTTCCCAACGGAGTTGCCCATAAAATCAGTTTACATGAGATAATCCCTGGCCAGAGTCCCAATCTCTTGGCAACTTTCTCCCCAGCTAAAGCCTAGGAGATCTCTTCCCAAAGGGAATTCACCTCCTCAACAGGGTTTATTTCCCCCAACAGAGTTTATTCCCCCCAATAGAGTTTATTTCCCCCAGCCAAGTGCAAATTTCTCAACGTATAACAATTAAGACACCACGAATTGCCCAATTGAGTACAAACTCCCCAGTAAGTCCAAATTTCCCAGCTGAGTATATCTTCCCCAGCTAAGTATATCTTCACCAGCTGAGTATATCTTCTCCAGCTGAACCCAAATTCTCCAGCTGAACCCAAACTCCCCAGTTGAGTCCGAATTGCCCAGCTGAGTGCATCTTCTCCGACCAAGGCTATTTTCTCCAAACAGAATCTATCCTCTCCAGATGAGCCCATCATCCCCAGATGAGCCCATCATCCCCGTCTGAGCCCGTCATTCCCATTTGGGTGTATCCTCCCCAAGCTGAGTCTTCCTTGCCTGACTGAGTCTATACTTTCCAGTTTGAATTTCCCCTTTCAAATGACTGCAAATCACACGGACACAATCCCTAGTCCTAGTAAAGCCTTCGACAAAGCCTTTATTATTACCAAGAAATGCTATGAAGCTTGGATCCGACCAAATATTAGCATAATTTTGAAGTTATTACTGAAGCCTGGACCCGACCAGATAATAGTTTGACTTCTTCAAATTACTGAAGCCTAGACCCGACCAGATGACAGTTTGACTTTTGGAATTACTGAAACCTGGACCCGACCATATAACAGTTGATCTCATTTTTCAAAATGTTATGAAACCTGGACCAGACAGGATAATAGCCTAGCTCTTCAAAGATATAGAAGAACCTGAACTCAATCTGACCAAGTTTTAACTTCTTTTCCCCAATAGAGTTGCCTCTCCATTCCCAACAAATGGTTGAGAAACCTGAACCCGACCAGAGATCAGTCCTCATTTCCGTCCTTTCAAGAAAGCCGTTGCGAAGCCTAGATCCGACCAGATAGCAATCATCCTCAGAGATTCGTTGTGAAACCTAGAAACCAACCGGGTAACAACTAAATCCCCAAGCAGTTTATTGTGAAGCCTGGACCCGACCAGATAACAATTAACTTCATCAAAGAAATCTGCAAATCCTGGAACCGACCAGATAATAGTTTTCAAGAAGTTTATTGTGAAGCCTGGACCCGACCAGATAGAAATTGACCTCATCAACCTCAAAAATTTGCGAAACCTGGACCCGGCCAGATAACATTTTTCAACCAGTTTATTGTGAAGCCTAGACCCGACCAGATAATAATTAGCTTCACCTCAGAAATCTGTGAAGCCTGGACCCGACAAGATAACAGTTTTCGAATAGTATATTGTAAAGCCTGGACCCGACCAGATGACTATTCAATTTCAAGAAATTTTCTGCAAAGCCTGGAGCTGACCAGATAGCAGTTAATTCATCCTTTCCTCTGGTAAGTTACTATGAAGCCTGGATCCGACCAGATAACAGTTAACCTCCGCATCCCCAGTAATTTGTTGTGAAACCTGGACCCGACCAGATGACTATTCAATTTCAAGGAATTTTCTGCAAAGCCTGGATCCGACCAGATAACAGTTAATTCATCTCTTCTTCCAGTAAGTTGCCATGAAACCTGGATCCAACCAGATAGCAACCGACTACCTCATCCTCAACAACTGTGAAGCCTGGATCCGACCAGATAACAACTGATATTTGAGTGATGTTCCCCAGCAAAAGCATCCATTCAATAAAATTTGAAGATATGCATATTTTTCATTTCAAACAGGAAATCAGGGACTCAACCTCCGAAGATTTCCTCAACAGTAGTCAGGGATTTATTTTCCCCGACGAAAGCACACATTTCACATTCATACATCATAACATGTACATACCAATGCATTTAGCATTATACCACATCTGGTGGAGATCATGAAAGCATCTGCATTTTACTAAACACTTTTCTCACAGGTAAACATCTAGTTTAGTATGAATCAACAAGAGATTTGTGATGATACTTCTTCCAGCGTTTACCAAAATTCCTCTAAATGGCATCTATAAGCCCATTAACCATCCATCTTCGAGTGTAAATTTCTGGGCACTTTAGTGTTCAAACATCTTTCACATTCAAGTAACAAATGCAGATCCGCCAATCTAGCTCTTCAGGTTCAAGAAGTTTGAACAGGGGCAGCTGTTGTACCCCAAAATTTCCCCCCTCATTTCTCAAGGAATCACCATGGATCCTAAAGTTTGCTTTCATCAAGTCTCCAGGCCTTGAATTATCAAATTTTTCAAGCAAACCATTCACAAAGGAAAAATGGTCATTTGCACCTAAGAAGTCTAACTTTGACTTTTGGATCAAAATCAAATCTCAAAAATCATATTTCACCAAGGCATGTTAGGAATATGAAGTTTGCTTCATCAAGAGTTTCAAAAGTCAAATTTTACTTTGGAAAAATCAAATTCTAAAAACTTAGAAATTTTTCTAAGTATTTAGGAAATATGAAAATTTCAGAACTTCTGGGCCAGTGTTCACACTCAGCAAATTCTGGATATTCTCAAGACAGAGTTTGGTCAGAAATTCTGAGCCAGTTTTCACAAAGGTTCGGTCAGAGTTTGCAAGGGTAAATCAAAGAAGGTTACAAAGCATGCTGCAAGCTTACTGGTAAGTCTGAAGGGTCCTTCAGAACATGCTGAAGCCAGAAGATAAGAGGATCAGAAGATGAGATGCTATACTGAAGCAGAACTTCTAATCCAGAGTCAAGCAAGGACGCAGAGTTTCACATGGGAACCCATTTAATGCTCACAACCACTTGTGAAGTCTTTATCCAAGAGAGTCTCTCCATGTGTACCCCTAATGTCTTAGGAAGACAAACTTTTGTGCAAAAGAATGCCAGGCCCACGCGTTGCCTCTACTTTCCCTTGATTCACGCTGCCAAATCCAGCTCAGGCGTTGTTAGCCATCCAACTTGATGCATTGAACCCCATTTGTTTAAACTTACTTGAAGAGTAAGTCAGCATCTAGCACATGATGTTGGTGCCACTTGACCGCCACAACTGCAAAACCTATGCCTATAAATAGAACACCATTGGCCACTGAGAAAAGGCCAGAAAAATTTGTGAAAGAAGCGAGAAAATTTAGAAAGAAAGCTTTGAACCACCGCAAAAATTCCAAGAAACCAGGAAACTATAAACACAAAATACCAAAATCTTAGCATTGATTACTTACATTCAAACTCCATTGATTTCCTCAAGTGTTCTTGACTAAAGCCATCCACTCAGTTGCTGATTCACACATTAGAAGCTACGTTAACTTCTGTATTCCTATTTCCATACACTTTCCATTCATTTCCACCTCAAAGGAGTCAGGATATCACCTCATGGATGTTCCAGAAGTTGTAAACTTCCATCCTGCTGAGTACGTGAAGAAATTGCTCAGAACATCACCAGAATTCAAGACCAATCTCCAATTCACAGAATCCTTTCCAACTGCAAGGTATGTTTTCAGCTGACTCTCATCATAATTGATTAATCATTGTCATATTTTGCATGTTTAGCACAATGTAGATATTCTGATCCTGATGATGTACATATTCTGAAAATTCATGCATCTGCTTGCCTAAATAGAAGAAATCCCTATCCATAGCTTCATAAGGAAATTAGGACTCAGAATTAGAATTAGCAAATACATGTTGCTTCTGATTTGTGTCTCTAATATTTCATGAAATTTGTCATAATTATTTATGCAACTTCTGTTCTGTTAAGAAAAACTAAGTTGCAGATGTTCTGACTGGCATGGAAAGAGGCAAAGTTCTGACAATTGCATCAGAACTTCTGAAAACTTTTGAGTTCTCAGAAGATCCAGAACTTCTGAACTTCCATAGTTTTGCTAACATGTTTCTCTTTGTGCAGCAAGGCAAAGTCAGAACTTCTAACCTCTTCTATTTTCAGCATTTGGCGTTGATCATGTTTTCTTTCTCTTTTATTATTTTGCCATCATATTATTTTTTATTGTTAATCAAAAAACACCAAAAATATTTTATATTTTGCATATTATATTTTCTTTTAACGTAAAAAGACAAAAATATTTTCTTAAACAAAACTTACTTCTTTTTTAAAATAAAAAAGCATTTTACATTTCCTGTACATTCTTATCTATTTAAATATGGTTGTAATAGTAACCTAGAATTTCAATTTGCAACCCCCATTCATAAATATGTACCCCCATCCCCCTAAATATTGTAATAGCATAGGACTTTGCATTTCCGCACTGTTATCGTTTTCAATATATGCTACTAATTAGGGGGTGTATGACAAGATAAAACTGACAAGTAGACCACCAAAAATCAAAGACAAATTTATGCAATCCAACACACTCGCACACTCACACCCTTAGGGTAATTCCACTTGCTGCCTTACAAAAATGGCCAAGTTATGCATGTGGGATGTCTTAGCACAAACAAAAATATGAGATCATAGTCCCTCAATGACGCTATCAAAGTTGCCTTTAAAAATGATCTTAGTCCCTAAAGAAAAGTGCTAAGTCATCTCACAACATTGTTATCATTGTCATACGATGACCCAATTCCCGTCCCTTCACATCCAACGATGGAGCTTCTTGCCAAATCAATGGTAAGATAGCGACATCTAAAGGAGGAGGAAAAGCACATCTAATACTTTTTGAGTAGGTATATTACTTTTAGTTGCTTGCTCAATTTCAAAACAAACATACTTTCTATTTTTAAAACAATCACATACACTTTCGAAACATCTTCAAAACACTTTCCATGACTTGAAATATTTTCAAAAGTTCAACACTTTGTATACGTTCTTACGAATAAGAACTATTACAATGTTTGTCTAAACGATGGCACCTTTTCAAAATACTTTCAAAAACCACACAAAGCATAATTTCAAAACAAAAGTAAGTGATCTAGTAAGTAACTTAGAGCCCATGGAAAATCATGGATAAAAAGGGTGCTAATACATTCCCTTTTCATAATCTACCCCCCGAACTCAAAAACATCTCTAAAGGTCTTTCTTGTGCTTTTTCACCTTTCCTTTTGGATAAAAGAAAAGTCGATGGCGACTCTTGCTAAACCGCAACATTTGCAAACACAAGCGCAAAACCTCAAGTCAGTTCTCCCACCGTATCACATCAGGGCTTGATACCGATATTGTTGTTCACCGTCTACTGATGAAAGAGGGTTGTTCTCCGATAAAGCAGAAAGTTTACCGCATGCGCCCCGAGATGTCATAAAATATTAAAGTCGAGGTTATGACACATTTCAATGCAGGGTTCTTAGAAGTGACATCCTATCATTAATGGGTTTCAAATTTGGTGCTAGTACCTAAGAAAGACGACAAGGTACATATGTGGTAGACTACAAGGATATGAATAGGCCGAGCCCTAAAGATGACTTCCCACTTCCAGATATTGATGTTCTGGTTGACAACACCGCTTAGTACAAGGTGTTCTCCTTCATGGACAACTACTCAGGTTATAATCAGATCAAGATGATACCTGAAGTCATGGAAAAGACTACTTTTATTACATAGTGAGGCACTTTCTACTACAAGGTTATGCCTTTAGGGTTGAAGAATGCTGACGCAACTTATCCGCGTGACATGGTAGCATTATTCCATGACATAATTCATCACGAGATAGAGGTCTACCTCGATGATATGATAGCCAGATCTCATATTGAAGAAGAGCATCTTGACCACCTACACAAGTTGTTGGAGAGGCTGAAAAAGTACAAGCTGAGATTGGATCCAAACAAGTCCACCTTTAGGGTGAGATCTGGTAAGCTCCTGGGTTTCATCGTTAGTGGTAAAGGTATTGAGGTTGATCCCGACAAAGTCAAATATATTCAAGAAATTCCCACTCCCCATACCGAGAAGGAAGTCAAAGGTTTCTTGGGACGACTCAATTATATTTCCTGATTCATTTCTCATTTGACCGCTACTTGTGAGCCAATCTTTAAGCTGCTGAAGAAAGATCAGCTAGTAAAATGGAATGACGATTGTCAAACAGCTTTTGACAAGATCAAGGAGTACCTACAAGAACCTCCAATTCTTATGCCACCAGTCAAAGGAAGACCTCTGGTCATGTATTTAAAAGTGCTAAAGAACTCAATGAGGTCTGTACTGGGCCAGCATGACGAGTCTGGTAGAAAAGAGCATGCAATATACTACCTTAGCAAAAAGTTTACCGACTGTGAAGCAAGATACTCACTACTCGAAAAAACTTGCTATGCTTTGGCTGGGTTTCTCCCCGACTAAGACAATATATGTTAACCTATACTACTTTTTTGATCTCTAAAATGGATCCCATCAAATATATATTCGAGAAACCCGCACTCTCCGGAAGAATAGCTAGATGGCAAATGGTCTTGATAGAATACGACATTCAGTACACCACTCATAAAGCAATCAAAGGAAGTGTACTTGCAGATCATTTGGCTCATCAAGCCGTAGATGACTACCAATCTATGAACTTAGAATTTCCGGACGAGAACATTATGCAAGTTACAGATTATGGAGAACCTATACCATATGAAGGACCTGAGCCAGGATCCCGATAGACTATGGTTTTCGTCGGAGCCTCCAATGCACTTGGAAATGGAATTGGTGATGTAATTATCTCTCCTCAGGGTTTCCATACGCCCTTCACCGCCACATTATACTTTAACTGTACGAATAATATGGCTGAATACGAAGCGTGCATCATGGGTATTAAAGATGCTATTGACTTGAGAATCAAGTTCTTGAGTGCATACAGAGACTTAGTCCTAGTAATCAGTCAGATTAAGGGAGAATGGGATACTAACCATCCGAATCTCATTCCTCATAGAGAACATGTGTTGACCTTAATTCCGTACTTCGAAGAAATCACTTTTGAGTACATACCAAGGGAAGAGAATTAATTGGCAGACACGTTAGATACCATGTCATCTATGTTTAAAGTCAGATGGGACAATGAGGCTCCTAGAATTATCATTAAAAGGATAGACGAACGGACACACTGCAACAAAATTGACACTGACGGAGTATAAGGAAAGCCCTGGTTTCATGAAGTAAAAAGATACCTTGAGGCTCAAGAGTACCCCGAGGGGGCACCTATCAACGACATGAAATTCCTACGGAGGTTTTCCTATAGTTGTAACCATGATTCGACTCTGCTTCGTTGTATGGACCAGAAAGAGGCTGAGAAGATTATGGAAGATATGAGCGAAGGTATCTTTGGCACTCATTCTAGTGGACATACCATGGCTAAGAATATTCTGAGAGCGGGTTACTATTGGTCGATCATGGAAACTGATTGCCATCACAACTCAAGAACTTGTCACAAGTGCCAGATCTATGTTGACAAAGTACATGTGCCTCCAATACCTCCGAACATCTTGAATGCTCCTTGGTCGTTCGCAATGTGGGGAATTGATATGATTGAAGAGATCAAACCTACTGCTTCCAACGGACATCGCTTCATCCTTGTTGCCATTGATTACTTCACAAAGTTGGTTGAAGCAGCCTCATTTGCCTTTGTTACTAAGAATGTGGTTGCCTGGTTCATTAAGCATAACCTTATTTGTCAGAATGGCATCCCCGAAAGGATTATCACAGACAATGGTACCAATCTAAACAACACTATGATCATAGAACTCTACACGCAGTTTAAGATCAAGCACCACAATTCTTCTCCATATCGACCGAAGGTGAATGGCATAGTGGAAGCCGCCAATAAGAACATTAAGAAGATTGTGCAGAAAATGGTTGTGACCTACAAAGACTAGAACAAGATGTTACCATTTGCTCTTCATGGCTATCGCACTTCAGTATGCACGTTAACTTTGGAAACCCCATTCTCTCTAGTCTACGGTATGGAAGTTGTCTTACCTTTTGAAGTTTAGATTCCTTCCATGAGTATTATGAAATAGACAGATTTGGACAAAGACGAATGGATTCAAACTAGGCTGGATCAGTTAAATTTGATTGACGAGAAGAGGCTTGTGGATGTTTGTCATGGTCAAACGTATCAGAAGCGTATGATCAAAGATTTCAATAAGAAATTCAATCATTGGGTATACTAGGCTGGTGACTTGGTAATAAAGTGCATTATTCTGCCACAAGGTGATCCTAGGGTAAAATGGACTCCTACCTACGAAGGGCCATTTGTGATCAAGAAGATATTTTCGGGCGGCGCTATGATACTTATGACCATGGGCGACGAAGATCTCTCACACCCTGTGAACGCGGACATAGTTAAAAGATAGTACGCATGAAAAATGACCCGCTAGGTTGACTGGCCTAGGCAAAAATAAGGGCATCCCGATGAACCAAAAGGGTTTGGGAAAAAATCAGGGATATATATATATATATAAGACTGTACTCTCGGCAAGTCAAAAACCTAAAAATGCGGCTTGGGCAAAAAAGGGTATCCCGGTGGACTGAAAACCCGAAAGGGCGGTCTAGGTAAAAATAGGGATTGACATCAACATCAACTTCAACTTCAAGACGGGGAAACTATCTCTACGGCCAACAAAAAGCAGGTCCCAGATTAATTCCTGAAACAAGATGAGGCATCTATTTGTATGACTAAACACATGTTAATTCTTGAAACAAGACATGGTAACAATATGTGAAATTAAATTGTAGATCAATTCCAGAAACAAGACGCGAAGACTATCTACATGAACAGGTTAAAGATTAACTTCTGAAACAGAACGGGGAAGCCATCTATACAACCAAGTAAAGATTAACTCCGGAAACATGACGGGGAAACTATCTTTCTATCTTTATAAATATCTCGCAGATTAATTCCTGAAACAAGACAGGGAAACTATCTGTTTGACTAAACACAGATTAATTCCTGAAACAAGATATGGCATCTATCTATGAAAGAAAATTGTATATCAATTCCTGAAACAGGACGGGGCGACTATCTACATGAACAGGTTTAGGATTAACTCCCAAAATAGGACAGGGAAACTATCTATACAACTGAGCAAAGATTAACTCCAAAAACAGGATGCGGAAACTATCCTTCTATCTTTATGGCCATATGAAGATAAATTCTGGAAATAGGACGGGGCGACTATCTTTATCGCCAAGTGGTATGAACTCCCGAAACATGTCGTGTTTACGAACAAGAACATATTGTAGATCAATTCCAGAAACAAGGAGGGGAGGCTATCTACATGAAAAACATTTCCCTTCAGAGACTGAATTATGAAAGGAACCTTCCTTAGAAACTAAGTTCTGACAAGCATCTCCCTCGAAGACTAAACTTGACAAGCAGCTACTCAAACACCTTCCCCAAAGGTTCATTCTAGTAAAAGCATTCTTCAGATACAATCGATGCAGACTCATTGTGATACTTCTATCAACAGTTACTTTGGATGGCATCTACAAGCCCATCCCTAACAAAATTCTATCATCTCCTTGAATGGCATATTCAAGCCCATTCAAGCAATATTATCAACCAACAGTGTTACTCCATGCACATGCGAGTGCAAATTTCTGGGCACTTAAGTGTTCAATCCTTTTCTACCTTCAGATCACGAATGGAGGACATGCTAATATAACTCTTCAGGTTTAAGAAGATTGAACAAGGGCATCTATTGTACCCCAAAATTTTCCCTCCCATTTTTATTTAAGACATCTCCTAGGGTTCTCAAATGCTCAATGTTGCTTAAGAATTGATCTGACAAATTCTCCTCCTAAGTAATGGGTCCACAATTAGGGTTTTCTATTTCTCAAGGAAATTTTGGTTTCAAAGGTCTCAAGTGGTTTTCATGGTTCTTCATATGTATTCAAGAATGCTCTTATCAAGTTTCATGCCTTTCATCACAAGTTTACTCAGCCAATGGCTCAGATGACTGGAAATCAACGGTATTGGGTAAAGAGTCAACCATGGTCAATATACAGTCAAACTTCAAGATTTTTGGTCAACATCAACATTTTGAAGTCATATCCATCATTTGGTCAAAGGTTGATCATGATTCCTCAAGAAAAGCCCTCAAATCATTAAAAATCAAAAGTTGCCAAATTAGGATTTCCTTAGGAGAAGTCAACTAAACTTTGACCAAGCATAACTTTCACATGCTTCATAAGCTTTTCCACAACCGAATTAGGGATATATATATATATATATATATATATATATATATATATATATATATATATATATATATATATATATATATATATATATATATATATATATATATATATATATATATATATATATATATATATATATATATATATATATATATATATATATATATATATATATATATATATATATATATATATATATATATATATATATAACAAGACCTAATGTAAAATGGACGAAGAAGCAGCCTTAAAACACCCCTAAAAAATTCTCAAAAATTCCAAAGATTAGGGCAACGACAAGCATTTTTAGACCAAGCTAACCACACCATTGAAATCGCAGGACCTTAATTAGTCAATTAGGGTTTTTTTCTTTTTCATTTTGATTGAATTTTTCTGGTTTTGGTTTTTGTACAATCGGAGATGGTGACCGAAACCACCGTCCAGGGTGGTCTAACTGGTGGCTGACTTTCGCATGGCATAATATGATGTTACGATTGGTTCATTCAAAATACAGGTGTCCCACTCAGGCACGCGTTTTGAGTGGTCTGACTTTTGGGATTTGTTTTGTATTATATATTAACTATTTCAGTTAGGTTAATGGATGTATGGCCACCCCAGTGGTAGCGGGCTTGCCTCTACGTCATTACTATGCCCATATACGGGTTCGATCTTGACACAAACCAATTTTTTTCATGTTTTCTTATGTTTACAAATCATATGCGAGCCAACTCATATGTACACCATACACTCTCATCTCATCACTATCAGATCTCCACAAGTTCAGATCTAATGCCCCAGATCTATACGCCCACAGTGAACCTCCTGGAACCGTCCCCACTAGATCTCACGCAGGATCTGGGCTTGCATGTTTTGGGCCTAGCAAATTCTTTTTTCACACCCCCCGGTTTGCTTCTTCAACAAGCCCAAATCCTTTTTTTTGTTTTATTTTAATTAATTTTTTTTACATTATTAAATTAACTTTGTTTTCTTAATTAAAATTAATCTAGACATTAGGTTTTTTAATTAACATAATTATTATTTTTTAATTAAAATTAATTGAATTAATTAACTTAGTTTTTAGGGTTTTATCATTAAACTTTTCCTTTTTCAATTAAAATTAACTTAGGGCTTTTTAGGTTTTAATCAATTTCTTCTTTTTCTTAATTAAAACTAATTAGGTTTTTTTAGATTAATCATCTAATCAATTTTTTGTCAAAGTCATAAAACAATTTTCTTTTTTCCCCTTTATTTTACCACTTCGCGTGTTATTTTCGCATTACTTTTTCCCCCAATTTATGTAACTGCTAATGAGTTATAATAGTTTAAATTAGGGTTTTACTTTCTATTTTCCTCAATGTTATGATTTATACCCCCTTCGCTGAAGCCCTTTAATAGTTTAGATTTACTTTCGGCACCTTTACTTTCTGCACCTTTACTTTCCACAAGTTACTGCTTTTCTTATTACTGTATAGTAACTAGGCATATATGATAAGATCTAAAACAAAACACTAGATAACCCTAATCAAGATAAAATAACTGAATTGAATCACTTTTCACACGCTCACCTCTAGGGTAATCTCACTTGTTGCCTTCGAATAAAAATAGTCATGTCCCTCTGAAGTGGGGACGCTTTAGCAAAGACTCTCAAATAGAATATCATAGTCCTTCGATGATCCTTTGACGTTGCCCTTCGATAAATCATCTAGTCTCTTAAGAAATTGTTATAGCGTCCTTACTAGATGCCTTCGATGACTGTACGATGACCTGCGCCTGTCCCTTCACATCCAACAATAGGGATTCCTGTTAACAAATGGTATGGTAGCACTATCTAAAGGAGGAAAATAACATGAAAGATCTTTTGAGTAGGTAGATAGCTCGTAACGCTTGCTCACAAAATCAAAAATATTTTACACAAACACTTTATTCTGAAATATTTTCAAAAACAAACACTTTATATGCATTCTTAACTGATACAAGAATCATTACAAATTTTCCGTACTTAGGCAATTTTTCAAAATATTTTAAAACACATACATAAAGCATTTTCAAAGTGAGTTAGCGATTAAGATCTTGTAGATAACTACGGATGTAAATGGTGTTAACACCTTCCCTTTTCATAAACTAACCCCCAAACTCAATAAATCTCAAGGTATTTCATGTTCTTTTCACCTTTTCCTTATTGGATAAAAGAAAAGTCGGTGGAGACTCTTGCTATCTACAACATTTGCGATAAAATGCAAAACCAAGTCAGTTCTCCCACCGTATTAAAGAATTGGCGACTAGGCTGGGGAAAATACCTAAAAAAGAGGGGTTACCTTAGGTTTAGATCACTTTTACTTGCTTTGTTTATTTGTTTGCTGCATATTTAGGGTTTTTCTCGGTTTTAATTTCTTGCAAAAATCCTATACCCGGATCTCGGGACACTTTAGGTAAGTAGCAATAAATCATGGAAATTGTACGGTGTAGACCGATATGGTTGAAGTGATGGATACGTTAGTGTGACACATTGGTTTGTACTGATGTTCCTTGAGTCAGTCGAGGATAACACGAGGCTGCCGCGTGGTGTCATAAGCACTAACTGACGTTGGTTGATACTCAATGTTACGCTCATTGAGATTCAACTCTCAGGATATTTCGGTGGCAAGTTATTTGCTCTGTTGAAACAATGCCTGGGAGAAAGATCAGTGATATGAGACTCATAGAACCTGGTTACTATTCTTAGGACAGGTTGAGCTAACTAAACTTCAAGAGGGTAGTTACCTATGAACCTCATGCAAACCTTTAAACCTAAGGCCTTTTGTGTGATTTGTGTGTGCTTTCTATCTTGTTTAAATATAACATCATAACATCATAACATGGTATTTTCACTGACCATTTCAAGGACTAAGACATTTATCTTTGTTCTGTTTGGCAGGTTATGGCTTTCTCTCACAGAAATACTATCCGTATCAACTTCATGGGAATACCTTCCAAACTCAGAATTGGTATAAAAGGTTCCTGAAAGTTATCAGTTCAATAAAAGACATGGTGATTTCCTCAGCTTGGTTATCTTCGGTTTTGAAGAAGCCATGATGAGCGATTTATTCCAGTTCTTTGATCCTAAACACCATTGCTTTACTTTCCCCAATTATCAGTTGGTGCCAACAATGGAAGAGTTCTCTAAGTTACTTGGGGTGCCTATACTGGATCAGATACCCTTCACTGCTTTAGAGAAATATCCAATACCTAAGGATATTTCTACAGCCTTGCACCTGAAACTGTCTGACATTGCATCTAATTGGGAAACCAGGAGTGGGGTTAAAGGTTTCCTTGCAAAATTTCTGATGGAGAAAGCTCAGTTATTTCTAGATGCCATGAGTTTTCATGATTTAAAAGATGATTTGGATTTACTAATTTATGGTTTGGTACTATTCCCCGATCCGGACCAACTTATAGATGTAAACACCATTAAGATATTCCTCACTCATAATCTTGTGCCTACTTTGCTCGGAGATATTCTGCATTCTCTTCACACTTGTACCATGAGGAAGCGAGGAAATATCATGTGTTGTATACCTTTCTTTGTAACCCAAAATTTTCCCTCTCTTTTCTCAAGACATTTCTCATAAGATCTTCAAATAGCTCAAGTTTGCACAAGTGTTGACTAGGTCAAACCACCTCCTAAACACTGATGCCCCAAATTAGGGTTTTGATTTTCACAAGGACAAATGGACTTCTAATGTCTCAAGTGACTTTCATGGATCATTATAAACCTCCAATAATACTCATGCCAAGTTTCAAGTCTTGAGTCATAATTTTGCTAAGTCAATTGATCAGATGACTAAAAAACAACTGTATTGGTTAAAAAGTCAACCATGGTCAACTTACAGTCAGAATTTAAGATTTTTGACCAATATCAAAAAACTGAAGTCACATTCATCAATTGATCAAGTTTGGATCATAATTCCTCAAGAAAATTGTTCAAATCATCAAAAGGGCAAAATGGTCAAAATTAGGGTTTTTGACTAGAATAACTGATTTTTTACTTTTGAGCTAATACCTAAGTTATTAGTTTGAAACAAGATTTTAAGGATTCAAGTACATCATTTTGACCTAATTGCATGACTCAATTCACCTCTCAATATCAAACAATTGATAGATGAAATTTGGTCAACTGATGAAAAGTTAACTGATACACCAAAAGTCAAACTTTGACTTTTTGATCAAAATTGAGTTTCGAAAGTAAAGATTCATCAAGACATTCAAAAATATGAAGCTTGGTCATCAAGAATCAAGAAAGTCAAAAATCAATTTGAAAAGTCAAACTTTTCAAGACATATAAATTTTTCTAAGTGTTTTTGTACATGATAATTTCACTACTTCATGCCAATTTTTTACTAAGATCCAAGATGATTTAATGAAAATTCTCAACATTAAAGTTGTATAGATTTATGAAAACTACAAATTTGTATTAGAGAGCTCATATCTAAAAAATGCTTAGATTTTAAGTTACAGGCCCATGAAGTCATGCACTTTTTCTTAAACACTTAGTGAAAATTTGACCTAGTTTAGGCGGATTTTTTGTCCCAACTTCTTGGCCATTTTTCACAAAGCTCCAATTTTATTTAGCAAAAATAGAAAACATGAAAGTTGTAGAGGATGTTTCAAGATCTTCAAAATTTTAAAGAACTTGAAGAGATCATTTTTGAGCTAAGAGAATCGAAGAGAGGAAGTTGGGCATCCATTCTTAAATTACAACGCATTTTTGTGATGAACACTTGAGCACAACCCTAGACTATGATGTATAAATTCACTTTGCAGGCTTCTAACTTGTGTTTCACTCCATAATTAATTTATTGCACAACTGATAGAGCCATTGTCCAAGCATTTAAGCCCTTATCCAAGTTGCATTTCCATTAATGACACAAAGTAACATTGCCATTCTAGTAAAGTGGATTTAATCACAAAGTAAACTTGTCTTGAGCATTGTACTTGTTCTTTCTGCACAAGTATCCTCTACAATGTTAGATAAACATTTATAAAGTTTGCTATCCCCCCTACAAGCCATGTACCTTGCCTTGGAACAATGCTTGTCAAGCTTAGTTCAAAAAAAAGTCAAAATCCATAAACATGTGATCTTGTGATTCTGACCAACTCAAGCCTCCAAACCTTCTCCTATAAATTAAGACACTATTATGAAACTTAGAACACGAAATTAGAAGCCTTAAAACTCCCTTAAACTCCCTCAAACCAGAAATTGCTCTAAAAACACCATAACTTGTCACTTCTGCCCATGAATTTCCATCTCATAAACCACTTGTGCGTTTCTTCTCCAAATCAATCCTAAAGCTTCCTTAAATCAAATATAACTCATCCCCGTCCCTGTTTCACAACTATAACACCTCCATCACCATTATCCAAACCTCACTTTTCACCTCTGCAACTTGACTTCTCCAAAACATTCCAGGCACTCTCAGCTTAAGTTAAGCATTGCATTAGCTTCCTAGAGGTTCAAGGAAGCTAACCAGATCATTGTAGCACCTTAAAGTGAGCTCTAACTTAAAACACGATCTCCATCTGCAGGGTGAGTTTTCTGTAATTCTAACTTTTCATACAAGCATCATTTGACTTCCATTTTAAAAGATAAATTGTAGACATCATAGCCCTGAAACTAACCATGTCCTTAAAATTCATTTACGTTGCCTGAGCAGTAAGAATTTTGAGACCGAACTTTTTGAAAAAATTAGGTTAAATTTGGTACCATTTAAAATTTGTGATCATCTTTGATCCATTGCTTATGTTATTTATATATTTGAAATCATGGTGAAATTTCTAACAAGTTTGATGTTCATAATTTTGAGAATGCTTGAGAGTTGAGAAAGTTAGAGTTATGGCTGGAGCAAGGAAGAAGATGAATTACAGTCATGGAATTGTTTTATCTTATATTTATTGCAACTTGTTTCTATACCAGATTAAACAGCCACCCAAGTAGCAAGAAGCGCGCGTAAGGCATTACCATGGAAGGTATTGGGTTCGAGCTCCAGCGAGACCTTTTGGTTTTCTTTACAACATTTCCTTGTTTGTTTTTGCACATAAGCGCGCCTGGGCTCTTCAACAATGGGCCTGATCATTTTTCTTCCTCAAACCCCCCTAGTTTCTTCTAGCAACTAAGCCCGCTTCCTTTTTTATTTTGTTTATTTTCTAATTACAAAAAAGGTTGTTTGGGCCCAAAACAAAAACCTTTTTACTATCAAACCGCCCTCACTACTTTTCAAACCCCCAGACCCTGAATTTATATTTTATTTTTATGTTATTTTCTTTTCATTTAAATATTATTATTATTATTCTCTTTTTTTAATTATTTAAATTAAAAAATACAAAACATATTTTTTATTAAATACTTAGACTAAAGTTGTTTTTATTTATTTTCACTTTAGTTTTATTTCTTTTAAATAAAAAGACCAAAAAAATTGTTTTAATAAATTAATTTCTTTTCTTAATTAATTTAGACTTAGGTTTTAACTTTCTCTTAATTAAATTAATTTGATTTAGACATTAGAATTATTATTAATTTCTTTTCAATTTGATTAATTAGGTTAAAACATTTTTCATACAAAAAACCATAAAAAACATTTTTCTTTTACATTATATTTACATTCTTTTACATTTTATTTGGAATTATTCAATTTGGTTATAATAGTAATTAGGTTCTAATTACTTTCATCCTCATTTGTAATTTTTAATCCCTATCCCCTAAAGTATTGTAATAGAGTAGATATTTTAATTTCCATAATTTACCGCTTTCCATATTATTGCTAGTAATTAGGCTTTGTATAGCAAGACTAAAATCAAGCAAATAGACAACTCTAACTCAAGACAGACACATGAAAATAAAACACTTTGCACACTTTCACATCTAGGGTTAACCCACACTTGTTTCCTTAGAATAAAACAGTCATGTCCCTCGAACGTGGGATACTTTAGCAAAGACCCTTGATTACAAGATCGTAGTCCCTCGATGATCCTTTGATGTTGCCTTTGGTAAATGATGTTAGACCCTTACGACAAATTTCTAAGGTATCTCATAATGTTTCCTTCTATGATTGTACGATGACCCACGCCTGTCCCTCACATCCAATGATGTGGTTGCTTACTAACTAATGGTAAGATAACACTATCTAAAGAATAAGGAAAAGAACAAAGACTTTTTGAGTAGGTAGAAGGCTCGTAGTTTCTTGCTCACAAACATTTCAAAACAAACATCTTTCAAACACACCAACACTTTTATGAAATATTTTCAAAAGTCAACACTTTGTATACATTCTTATAGAGACGATAATCATTATAAAGTTCGCCTAAACGAAGGCACTTTTCAAAAATACTTTCAAAACAAATCACAAGCACATATACAAAGCATTTCAAAGTGAGCTAGCAATTAAGATCCCGTAGATAAGTATGGATGGAAAGGGTGCTAACACCTTCCCTTTTCATAACCTACCCCCCGAACTCAAGAAAATTCTCAAAAGGTATTTCCTGTTCTTTTCACTCTTTCCTTTATTGGATAAAAGAAAAGTCAGTGGCGACTCTTTCTATCCGCAACGATTATGATAAAACTCCAAACACCCAAGTCAGTTCTTCCACCATATTACACCTTTGCTATCCAGGTGTTTTATTTCTAACATTCCCCACTCGATAATGAAGAATGAACAAGGTTTGAGGTGGTCTCAAAGGATAATCTCACTCTCTCATTCAGGCATTTATTGGTGTTCCTGATCCCAGGAAGACATCATTATTATTGACTTATGTGGAGAGTTCCCTAATGCGCCATTTCTGGTCATAAAGGGGGCATTACTTACAACCCTTCTCTAGCTTTACATTATTTTGGTTATGCTCGAAGAGACGGTCCTCATGATATGCTTATCTGGGGTGTTGTATTCGACTATGACAACGATCTTGAAGGTTACCGGCAAAGATTTATCCGTGCTTGGGGTATGGTCAATAAGATTGATGGAAATATTATGGGCCATAAGAACTCCATCCCTTTGGAGCCATATCTCAAATGGGTACAAACTCCTGCTCAAAACCTTATGATGCCATATCTTGTTGTCCTACCAGTAATCATGGAGCATGTTATTAAAGAAGACGTTTCTCACACCATCCTTCATCCAGACATGCCTACTGACCTTGAAGAATTAAAAAAGTCTTAGATTCAACTCAAGGAAGAACGGGACACCTTTTAGACTCAATTCTATGCAAGTGAGAAGAAAGTGTTAGAGCTGGCGAAGCAACTTCACGAGGAGCAGAGACTTAATGCATATGTCAACACAGAGAGGAGGCGTCCATGAGAGACTTGAAGCTTTAGGAGTGTTTAATTTATTCCTTTATAATCTTTTGTATTCACATGAAATTACTAATAAAAATCTTGTTTCTGTTTCCTTTTGGTTAACGAATTTAAATCTCATAAAGTCCTTGAAAATTTGCATTTACATATCATGCATGTCATACATAACAAGTTTTCCTCACAGACATGTTTTCTCATCTTCTTACTGTTTATTTCAGTAAAAGATGGCTCTCTAACAAACTGTGAAATAACTTCAAGCATAAAACGCTCAATTTCAGCAAATGTTCCTGAATCTAGTGAAGGGTCTGGAAGAGCTGAAGGCCCTCATCACTAAAGAGAGGAAGGATAAAATTAAGAAACCAGCTACCATCCTCAACATGGGTAGGACGCTTAAAGGTTTAGTCAAGCGAGTTTTGAATTTTGAGGATGAAAATTATGACCAAGAAGAAGATGATAAAAGTATGAAGGCTGAGAAGAATAACAACCAGGGTTCTGATGAAGAAGAAGCAGACTATTCCGATGAACAATACCCTCCTGTTGATAACAAATACAAACAGCTGGAAGATCGTCTCAATTCTATAGAGATCCAAGAGTTCCTGGGTTGGATTTTAAGGAGCTAGGTCTTATCTCGGGGTTTGTTATCCCTCACAAGTTCAAGGTCCCCGTCTTTTCCAAATATGATGGTGTGTCTTGTCCTAAGCTTCATCTGCGGTCTTATGTTCGGAAAATCCAACCCCATATAGCTGATAAAAAGTTATGGGTGCACTTCTTTCAAGAAAGCTTATCAGGGACACAATTAGAATGGTTTTATCAACTATAAGGAACCAATATACGTGCTTGGGAAGACCTAGCTATAGTCTTCTACAAACAATACCAATACAATATTGACCTTGCACTAACTTGCATGCAATTACAGAGTATGACTATAGGCTCAAACGAAGGCTTTAAGGAGTATGCCCAGAAGTGGAGAGATTTGGATGGAAGAGTGCAACCTCCTTTGTCTGATAGGGAGCTGGTTGATACGTTCATGAGAACTCTGAGATGGTTTTTCTTTAATCATCTGATCAGAAGCTCTTCAGCTAGATTCACCGAGCTGATATTAACTGGAGAACGAGTTGAAAGTGGAATCAGAAGTGGGAAAATTCCGGTGGATGCGTCTACAAATGTTGTGAAGAAGCCTTTCAACGGGAATAAATAGTCTAATGTTGTGTATGACCAGAAGGGTCGTGGTAAAGGAGATCGTCATCGAGCTATGTCAACAGTAATGATTTCCAACCCTGCACCAATGTAACAACAGAATAATCAACGCAGGCAGATCACACCCAGGAGACAATTTTTAAAGATTAATATGTTGTAGTCTCAAGCATTGCATCATCTGTTGAAGGTGGAATTGATTAAAATAAAAGGTCATCGTCAGGTTCCCAACACTTCCTCTCCCAAGTACAATCCCAATGCTAGATGTACTTATCATTCCAATAGTCTTGGGCATGACACGAACAATTGTTGGACCCTGAAGAACAAAATCCTGGATATGATTGACGTGAAAGAGATTGAATTTGATCCTAATGAGACCCCTAATGTGATAATTGCACCTATTCCCAATCATAGTAAAGATGTTAATGCTATTGATAATGTTTCTTATGTCTCCACCGTAAGTTACTTGACCATTCCCCCGATAATCATTAAGAAGAATCTGTTGCAAGCCGGTTTATTTTCGGGTTGCCTTGAAAATTGTTACCATTGTGCGTCCCAATCTAATGGTTGTATGTGGATGAAAAAGGGTATTTAGCGTTTGATTGATAGCCGTGAAATTCTGTTTGAAAAGACTTTGTCCGTGAAGAGTTTGCATGAGAGTATGTCTCAAGAGCTGAGACTGGAAGATGTTTCTATAATCACAATTTCTAGTACTCTTGTAAGGATCACCTCTAAAGGTCCTGTAAGGATTACTTCCAGACCTAGGGTGGCTTCCCTGTGTAGCGGTAGAAATATTGAGACTAAGCCATTGGATTGACTTGACTTGCACAAATCAAATTAAAAATCTCCACCGCGCTTTATTGTTTCCAAAGGAATGGGAAAAGAGCGAATAAAGCAAAAAGAGAGGGGAGAGAATCTAAGTTCAGGGGTTGGTTATGAAAAGCGAAGGTATTAGCACTCTAAACATGTATGGTACTTCGCATGAACCTCTTTGAAAATTTGTGTATTTTGGCTATAAATTATTATATACAAAAATAGATTATGGGGATGAGAAAAGAAGTATTTTTTTAAAATTTTTGCACCCGCCGCAGTTGCGAACCATTAGTTCCTACACACAACCTTCCGTGAAATAGGGGATCAGGGTACTCGTAGTTCACCTTTTAAAAATTTTAAAAGCACATGTATGTTGGTTAATTTTAAGAGACTAGACATCATCTTCTTATCCGAGTGGAAGAACATACTTACTACCCAGGATTATGAGAAAGGAGAATTTGCATCATCTCAAAGCCTAACTCAACACCCAATTGGAAAATATCTCACTTCACTACATATTGTAGAAGTATAGTAGTTCGCGTCACTATAAGAATTAACAAGAGTCTAATCTTTTGAGAAAATTTTAAGATAAAAAGCCAAAGTGGCAAAATGGCTTGAATGGGATTGATTGACTTTTAGTCTTCTCACAAAAATGTCAAAGTATTGTTAAATTTTTTAAAGTTTGATTAAGAAAATGTTTTGAAAATGCATGAACCTATGTCCAAGTTTATTGTGAAAGCCGTTCAAGTTTAGAAACAAGAAGGGTTTTCAAAAGGAGGAAGAAGATTTTTGAAATTAAAGAAGATGGGAGGAGATGAAGGGACTATCCCGAAGCATAAGGTAAAAGCTAGGGAAAATAACCGTCTAACCAATGAGAAGCCAACACTTGACATAATGAGTCAATGTAGAATTCCCATACTTTGGATTTGAAACCAAACAACAAAAGATAATAAACCTCTTAAGAAAACCAAGCTTCAATTTCTTTAAGTCTTCACAAAAATTAGGCAGAGTAACGGTTGTATACAAATGAATTCCCGATCACTGGCAAAACATGTAATCACAATAACTTGCACACAAAGCAAACAAAAAACCCAATGTATTGGGGTAAACCCCAAGAGCTCCAAATAAAATAACAGTTAAGGTCACAAGGTCTCAAGGTAGGTCAAGGTCTCTAATCCTAAGTCCAAGAAGTCCATCACTCCATAATTCCAATGATAGTAACCAAATAGTCCAAGTAACATTAAAGTTTTTTATTGTTCAAGTTGGTTATTAGGTATCTTCAAAAAGAAAATGAAAGCTCAAATGAGCAAAATAAAGAAAATAACATAAAGATAAATTCTCAATTGAGCAAAGATGAAAATATCATGAAATGTAAATGCTAAAATAAATGTGCTTAAAGTAAAAACCATAAATTAAAGTCAATTGTTAGAAATTAGAGGTTAGTTGAATGAACATCTTGAAACTTGCATTTGAAACTCATTAGAAGATTGATAAAATCAAAGCCTCTCAATAACAAGTATCATTTGCTTTTTGTCAAGTATATCATTCATTTAAAATTCTCAAGGCAACAATAAATGATCAATGGTGTTTAAGTGATTCACTTTGACCAAAGCTTATGAAAATTCATTAGAGGATTGATAAGACCAAATCCTCCTAACAATGAATCTTGAGGTTATTGGATCAAAGGATTCAAAGTAACATACTTGGGCTTACAAACATAGGTTTGGACCATGAATGATTATTTCTAGAATCGGGACAAAATTTAGCGCTATGTTTAGCAATCGTAAGTGGACTTATATAGAAGTCACACCTTATTTAAGGCCGGTCAATAGAAATTTATGTCTCATATGTTTGGAGAGATGATATGTATATCATCCTCTAATCAACATGTGACACAATAAGAAGAGGATAAGATGAAGAGGGAAAGGATATATTTGAAATAAAAAAATTAATCAAACTATCATTAAAAGCATTCATCCATTTTGGTGAAGTTAAACTCAACACCCAAGATCCAATGATGTTAATGAAGTCCATGATCAAAAGTCAATTAGTCAGAATATGTACCAAAAAAATGAATTTAATGAAAAAAAGAAAAATGATTTTTAACATGTTTTTAAAATGAAAGTAAAAGGGAAAATAACAAACTATATCAAAATATTAAAGAAAAATTAAAAGCGACCATAGAAAAATCAGAGATGATCTCAAATATTTTTACAAATTTTTTGGTAATTTTTTAAAGTCAGAAACTATTTTTAAACTAATTTAAATTGCTCAAATAAGTTAAAAAAAGATCAAAAATAGTAAAATTCAGAATAAAATTCTAAAAAAAATTCAGTAAGTTAGAAACAATGAAAATGATTTTTATAAAAAGTTTCAGAACTTAAAAATGTCGGAAAGTATTTTTTAAACAATTAAAATAAAGCAAACAAAACAAAAATTATGAAAAATATCAAATATAAAAATGAAAATATGAAAAGATATTCACAAAGTCAGAAATAATTCAAAGTATTTTTGTATATTTTTTTTATAATCTTTGGATACAAAATAAAAGAGTTATGAATTTTTGAAATTTAAACAAATTTTATGAAAATAAATAAATTAGAAATAATGTAAGGCGTTGGATCCAATTCACTAAAACATGTTGGCACATCAAGTGGCTTAGAAACGAAGATGTATGGTGATCCCTAGTCAACAAACGCACACTGAAGTCATGAAAGTCAGGTCAATCACAATATTTCAATTATTACGCTTTCATTGGTTGAAGAGGCCACGTAGGTCATCTTCAACCTCCAGCTACCCTGCAACTAGGGCGAAATCATAATCCTTAAATCTGTAAATTTAGACACTCATGGCGGTACCATTAGACGCGTCTCTCTAAGACGATTACAACCATATCCTCGCGCCAAATTTATATAAAACACATCTTACTCGATTTGAAAAAAAATCAGAAATGTTTTGAAACATTTGAAATCGAAAACAGAAGTATCAAACACATTAATTCACCAAAATTGAGTTAATAGTAAGCATCAGCGAACATCATAGACCATTCCAGTAATTTGAGTTAGAAGATTTGATGCCTTAAACTACCTGAACAAAGTCAGATGAAGTTGCTCCATATATGGACTTGGCTAGCATGATTTCGGGCACCTCAATGCATGACTCTTCTTCTGTTTGCTTCAGGGAAGTTCAAGGATGAAAGATCAATGAAGAAATTTAATTGAGAAGTGGAGAAAATAGGAATTCGAAATCTCATAAAAGGGTGTTATGAAGGGAGTTTGACAAAGTGATTTTGGCTCTTCAAGCTTGAGACTAATGGAATGCTTAAGCGTGTGAAATGATGAAGTTTGGAGGGAAATCGTGTGAAGTTGCAAACATGAAAAGTGTGACTTCTATTTTTCTCAAAAATCAACCAAAGCTTACGTTTCAATATTCATTAAACATGATTAGATGTAAAAACATGTAGAAATTTTGTGTTTAGAGGCCAAATCAAGGATTTCAAATTCTAACTTTGGAGAAAACTTCAGTTTCAAGGTACCATCTTTGAATCAATTGTGTGAATGATTTAGGGAACCTTAGGACATGATTCTTTATGCATTGGAAAGATGAGATCACAAAATTTACAATGTGAAAAGAATGGAATAAAATGGATGCTTGAGCTGAAAGTTGTGATGAGTCAAAGTTGAGAAAAAGATGCTGACTTTTTGTACTTAGAAAAATTCTAAGTTTTTTCTTCAAAATAACCTATATAATCTTGCACCCAAACATGGCCTTTCATTTAAAATTTTCTCTTGACCATAAATATGGCATGAATTAAACCTCTTGAATTACATTTTTAGACTTGAAACATTTAAAAACTCCAAAAATTGAGAAAGTTATGACTTTGTGAAGTTGGTGAAAATTCATGAGATGACCTATAATCTTTTGCATCCTTAGGGCATCTTCCATCCATCTACAAAATTATCACATAAAATAAGAGTTGAAGTTCACACCTTTAAGATTATTATGGAAAAAGAGTGGGATTAAGTTGATAAAAATTGACCAAGTTATGATCTTTTGAAGTCACATAAGGGATTTTGATGGCCTCTCTAGAGGACTTGTAATCTTTCTTCATCATTAGGTATCCTCCATACAAAATTTTCTTGAAACTTTTGAATTAATATATTTATAAACCTTTGAAGAGAAACATGTTTTTGGAATCACTCAAAAATACCAAAAGATGAGCAAGATATAGCCTTTAGAAGTTCAAAACCCTAGCTCCTAGAGCAACAAAATACCTTGGAAACTCTTCTTAATTTTGATAAACCTTCTTGCACAAATACTTTTGTCTTGTAAATAAAAGTTGTTTAGGATGATAATTAGGAACCATAGCAACCATAACCATTTCCAAATATTGAGTATTGGGGTAGATATGCACTCGTGACCAAGAAATCCAAAACTTGTCCAATTAGGTCAAACTTCTTCTATTAACCCATATATATTTGGAGTATCTTTGACAACTTGAGGCATGATGGATCATAATAGACTTTTTCATGATATAACTTTAAAGCACATTCAATGATGAAGCTTTAATCTCAATGAAGCTTTGTTGAAGAAGGCATGGAAATAAACTCATGAACCTGTAGATCAACTTGATGGAATGTGTTGTGCTTTCACCTATAATATCATCAATTAGGGTAAACATTCATTGTATTTATTAGTTAAAAGTTAATCAATTCAAAACATAGATGATCACAAAATACAAGTCAAGGTGCTTCGTGATTCCCCATGAGAAAAGCTAAAGATAAGGTGAAGAACCAAACCCTAGTATGATCTTGTTGTGATTGAGTTGATATGAGATGATATAGGAATCTTAGGGGCAAAAATTGGGGTACAACAACTGCCCTTATTTAAGTGTCTTCTATCTGGAGATGTGAAGGTTAAAATCTTCGTGTCAACGTGATTGAAGATACTTAAATATAAAACAAGCCCTATTTTTGGCCCTAAGATTCCATGCAATGCTTATGATTATGATTGTAAATGAACAAATACAAAAATGACACAAGACACCATTGGGAATGTAGCAAATAAAAACAGGGATCAAAAGAAAAATCCGACAAGGAAAATAAATCACTGGTGAACAAGAGATCATACTCTATTGGGTTAAAGCCCAAATAAGAGATAAGGCATCATCAACTCAAATATTGAGGAGAGAAAGTAAAGGATAACCGTGATCGACAGATGACTATGAACTATCCACTCACTGAGGAGATAGAAAAAAAGTAACATCAACCTATCAGGGAAAGAAATGGTAAGATAATACCAGTAAATACCAATATCAGGGTAGGTAATAAACGATTAGCACCAGTATTCACGACTGGGAACCAAATAACTTCTCCAGAGTAATGTGAATCTCAACGACGAATTATCTCCCATAATGACGAGACTACCATCCATTGGAAAATGATCTCAACAACAAAGTACCTTCCATAATGACAAGGCTACCTTTCATTGGAGTAAAAAATCTCAGAAATGAACTACCTTTCATAATGACAAGGCATACCATTCATTAGAGTAATAACTCTCAACAACGAACTACCTTCCATAATGACAAGGCTACCATTCATTGGAGTAAAAAATCTCAAACAACGAATTACCTTCCATAATAACAAGGCTACCATTCATTGGAGTAACAAATCTCAACAACGAACTACCTTCCATAATGACAAGACTACCATTCATTGGAGTAATAACTCTCAACAACGAACTACCTTCGATAATGACAAGGCTACCATTCATTGGAGTAACAAATCTCAAATAACGAACTACCTTCCATAATGAAAAGGCTACCATTCATTGGAGTAACAAATTTCAACAACGAACTACCTTCTATAATGACAAGGCTACCATTCATTGGAGTAACAATCTCAACAACAAACTATCTTCCATAATGACAAGGCTACCATTCATTGGAGTAACCAATCTCAAACAATGAACTACCTTCCATAATGAAAAGGCAACCATTTATTGGAGTAACAAATCTGGATCTTCTCTGGGAACTGACAGACTTATTAGGGAAGTACAAGTTACTCAAATAAAGAGACCTGCCACTTGCTGTTATGAGAAAGAATTGCAATAATGATTTCCTAGGGAAAGAAATAGTACTTCCTGGGGAAATGTCAATATATTCCTGCTGGGGAGATAAAGTATTCTCGTGGAAAAATAAATGCACATTCTCAAACCAGGGCTCAAAGCTTGTAGAAATCAAAATAATAATATTGCTGGGAAACATAGATTCAATCCAGAAATAAACCGGAATGAATCAGTCAACCAAAATAACACCTTATTAGAAATAAACTCAAGAGAGAACCACTTTCTATCTAGACAAAGAGTTGAAAGGAAGGCTAAAACAAACAAAAAATCTTCCACGAGGTATAACTCTGGGGAAATTGAAAGAATATACACTTTCTGCCTAAGGTTGACATTCTGTTGGAGAGAGGATAACACAACTCTGCAAAACAGGGTAATACGCCAACAAGATATTAATGAATGAAAATGAGCAATGATTTGATAAATTCAACTATGCATGATGTATGTATGAAAGTATGAATGTTATCATGTATATGCTGACAAAACAAACACACAACATTGGGGATAATCAGACAAAACCAACTTGGGTAACGTCAATACTCGGCTAAATCACATTCAATGATGAAAATTTCACAAGAAAGTAAGCACCAACTGAGGAAACAAATTCCTATTTCATGGCTTTACTCCATTGGGAAGGAACATAATCTGAAAATAATCAAATCATAACAATAAATCAGTACAGATACATGGATATAACATCCTCCTCCAGGCTTCACCTAGGAATATCACATAGACTTCAATGGGGAAAACAGAGTTTCAACATTTAGATTTCTACTGGGAATTGCAATACTGATTTCAATAGGGTAGATGAAAACAACATTATCGAGATATCAACTGAATATTTTGTACTGATTTCATTGGAGGATGGCAACACCATATCATCTAGAGAAACCCAACATACATTCCTCAATACTCAGAGTAATGATTGCACCCATTTCTCTGGGAGAAATTGAGAAACCTCATAGGGATAATAATTTTCAGGGAGATAAGTTATCTCATCGCTACTTGGGGATTTAAAAAGTCAAACATTACAGCAAAAAATCAAAATTATGGGTATTTTAAATCAAACCCAACACTTGGCGGGAGACAACCCAAAAATTTGACAACTGTCTCAACACTTCTTAGGAAGGATACTGCCCTTGTCTAGTTACCTGGGAAACAAACAACAATAATAATGCTAGAAATGCAAAGGGTGATGTTTTGAAAATGATTTCATCTCAGCATACAAAAGGGAAGATACTTTCGTCCTGTGGGCGAAGACCTTACTGGTGAATTTGGGATAGAGACTTCATACCATGCAAACTCGAAATTAAAACGAACCAAGACCTGACTAGGGAAAAAAGGATCACAAACCCAACATCGCACCACACATCAATTAATATCATCTTCAATTATATGAGAAGCACAAGAAGACCACTCATACCAGAAAATGCGACCTGGGAGCCTTCTTGGGGAATTCATACTTCTAAAATTTTGTAGTTCATCCATCATTAGAGTAACTATTTTTGTTATCCTTGAGTCATAAAGTCTAAAGCAAGAAGTAATTTGTAAATTATTTTCAAAAAACAATTTTTCTATTTAATCTGTTTGCTTTTAAAATTACCATCAATAATAAATGGAGTCTTTGTAAGTGGAATAAAATAAGAATTGTGAAGAATAGGATAAAAGCTCAAACTTTATTAATAGGATGGTAGTCTGTGAATGGAGAGACTCCATAGATGATTACAAAGTTTGGAAAATGGTAATATATATTGGAAAAGATACATTGAAATACAATGACCACTATTCTCCCTAACAACTTTGAATTTCTGAGCAGCGACTTCTGTTGAAGCGTGGTGAGGATCCAAGAAGATTGTTGCTTCAATGATCAAGTCTTGTCTGATGCAGTCACTTGCCAAGAAATCCCTAACTTTTTCCTAAGTCTCCCTTGCAGGTTTTTAACCTAGCAGGAGAATTTATTTTGTTTATGTCTCTATTTTTTTCCTAGACCGCCCTTTCGGGTTTTCGGCCTACCGAGACGCTCATTTTTGCCTAAGCCGCCTTTTCAAGTTTTCCTCTTAGTGAGTTATTTTTTTATTTCTTTAGGTGAAGTATTTCTTGACCGCATAAGCATTTAAAGGACGTGGGAACTCCTCGCCATCCATTATTTTAAGAATCAATGCACCGCCAGAGAAGGCTTTCTTGACAACATATGGGCCTTCAAAATTGGGAGTCCACTTGCCCCTAGAATAAATGTTAAAAGACATGATCTTCCTGAGCACGAGGTAGCCTTCTCTGAATTCACGAGGTTTGACCTTCTTATCAAAATATTCCTTCATTATCTTCTGGTATAACTGACCATGACACAAGGTCGTCATTCTCTTCAATCAAATTCAACTAGTCAAACCCGTTATGGACCCATTCAGCCTCTAATAAATTGGTTTCCATTATCACGCGTAAAGAGGGAATCTCAATCTCAATGGGGAGCATCGCTTCCATGCCATACACAAGAGAGAACGGGGTTTCCCCTTTTGAAGTGAGGACATATGTTCGATACCCATGCAGAGAAAAAGGGATCATCTCATGCCAATCTTTATAAGTAACAACCATTTTCTAGAGGATCTTCTTGATGTTCTTATTAGCAGCTTCAACAGCCCCATTAATCATTGGCCTGTAGGGAGATGAATTGTGGTGGATAATCTTGAATTCTTCATAAGTTTTGGTCATCATCTTTTTATTCAGATTTGAGCCATTGTCGGTGATAATCCTGCTTGGCATACCATATCGACATATGAGATTATTCTTGATAAAGCACACTACCACATGCTTAGTAACATTAGAATATGAAGCTGATTCCACCCATTTGGTAAAGTAGTCAATTGCCACTAAAAGGAAACGATGTCCATTCGACGCCTTTGGTTCAATCATTCCAATCATGTCAATACCCCATGTAGAGAAAGGCCATGGGGAAGAGATAACATTAAGAAGGATCGGAGGCATATGAATTTTGTCAGCGTAAATTTGAAGCTTATGTCATTTCTTCGCAAATTTGTAACAGTAAGATTCCATTGTCAACCAATAGTAACATGCCCTAAGCATCTTCTTTACCATTGAAAGTCCATTGGCATGGGTACCAAAGGAACCTTCATGGATCTCTTGCATCAACATGTATGCTTCATGTCTATCCACGCATCTGAGCAAGACCATGTCATAATTTCTCATGTATAGCACACCTTCATTGAGGAAAAAGTTACCTTCCAAACATCTCAATGTCTTTCTATCTTTATTTGACGCACCGGCCGGGTATTCTTGAGTTTGGAGAAAATTCTTGATATCATAATACCAATGTTTCTAATCTGACATTTTCTCTGCTGCAAACACATGAGCCGGTCTATCCAAATGTCGCACCGTGATACGAGGCACATAGTTCCAAGTATTCACTTGATACATAGAAGCCAGAGTGGCCAAAGCATCCGCCATCTGATTTTCATCTCTAGGAATATGATTTAACTCAACTTTGTTAAATAAGGGTAATAATCTTCTAGCATGGTGTTTGTAAGAGATCAAGCTAGGGTGACGAGTATCCCATTCTCCTTCAATCTTATTTACTACCAAAGCTAAATCGCCATATACATCTAGAACTTTGATTTTGAGATCAATGGCCTCCTCGAGACCCATGATACAAGCCTCATACTCTTCCATATTATTGGTACAATCAAATGTCAGCCTTGCAGTAAAAGGTATATGCGACTCATGAGGAGTAATAATCACAACATTGATTCCTTTCCCATAAGCATACAGCTCCATCAAACACCATGCCCCACCAGGATTCAGGATTAGGACCTTCCTCAAATAACGGTTCATCACAATCTTTTGCTTTCAGAAACATAACATCATCATCAAGGAAATCATATTTAACAGACTGATAGTCATCAATTGGTTGGTGACCAAGATAATCCGCCAAGACGTTTCTTTTTATATCCTTCTGAATACGATATTCAATATCATATTTAGACAACAACACCTGCCAACAGGCAATCCTCCCAGTAAGAGCAGGCTTTTCAAAGAAATACTTAATTTGATCCATTTTAGAAATCAGCCAAGTAGTATGATTCAACATATATTTCCGCAACCGCTTTGCCGCCCAGGCCCGAGTACAACATGTTTTTTCCAGCATAGAATATCGTGACTCACAATCAGTAAACTTCTTGCTGAGATAATAAATAGCATATTCTTTCTTCCCTGTTTCATCTTGTTGTCCCAAAATACAGCCCATAGAATTATCTAACACTGTTAGATACATGATCAATGGTTTTGCTTCAACAGGAGGGAGCAAGATAGGAGGTTCAAGAATAAACTCTTCAATACTTTTGAATTCCCTTTGGAAATCATCTGTCTACACACAACCCTAATCTTTCTTTAACAACTTAAAGATCGATTCACATGTTGCAGTCATATGGGAAATAAATTTGGAAATTCAATTCAGAAGTCCAAGGAAACCTCTCACTTGCTTTTCAGTCCTTGGTGCAGCCATTTCTTGAATTGCTTTGAACTTATCAAGATCAACTGTAATATCAAGCTTCTCAAATCATTCTCAATGCACTTTGTTTTGATGAGGAAAAACTATATTGGAAAGAAGGAAAAGATTTTGATCAAGCTAAAAGCACCATTGGATAAAAGACTTTGTCTCAAGTTCTTAGCAAAATTCACAAGGTATCATGACAATACTTACTTTGAACTTAAGTCTTAAATGCTCAATGATCAAAAGAAGTGTTTTATCTTGTCCATACTTTTTCTCAAGTTTTCTAAGCAAAAAATCAATTTTTACTTATGTGTAATAGATTTGCATGTTGGTGCAATTGATTGCATTCTTCACATTTTCAAAGTGTTAGCTAATGTTTCTTAGTGCAATTGATTTGCATGTTTGTGCAATCGATTGCTTTCTATCAAATTTTGTTACTATTTTAAAGTGAAATCGATTTACACACATGTGCAATCGATTTCACACTGAAGTTATTTGAATTTTTTAGCTGTTAAAACCCGTGCAATTAATTTACACAAGAGTGAAATCGATTGCATGCTGAACGTTTTTGAAAATCAGTAGCTTTGAACATACCTTTTCATAACACCATTTCATGGAAACTTTTCATTGAATCTTGGCAATTGTTCATGATTCATTTGCAGAAATTTATGTTGTTTCAAAGAGGTGCTATGAACATATAAATACTGAAATTCCAAAATCAAAATTAAGAGAGAAAACCTCTTCCAATCAATAGTTTCTGAATTTTAATATATTAAAACTCAAGCTTTTTCTTAACTTTCATACACAAAGTTTTTCTGCACATTTTCATATATTGTTAAACAGAAAACTTTGAGCATACTATAGTCTTGAGTCATTGTACATTATTTTTATTGGAAGAGAAGATCAAGTCATTGATAAAATTAATCAAAGTGATTATTGCACTACAAACTCTATCAATCAAATATTGATATACACTTTCTTATTTTTCAGTATTGTTGAAAATAAGTTCAAGTGGTTTGGTAATCTTGTTTTTCCAGGATTGTTGGATACAAGTAAGGTCACCTTGAGAGGATTTTTCTCATTGTTGACATAGTGAAAATCCAAGAGGATTGTTCTTGGTCCAAGAGGATTGTTCTTGGTTGTTTTATTGGTTAGAGTCTTGTATAGAAGGACTAGAGTGTCTTAACTAGAGATCTAACAATAAGGAAATCTCTTTCATGTTGAAAGGGGACTGGAGTACTCTCGAACTGTGAAGGGAACCAGGATACATCTTTGTGTTCTTTACTTTTCTGCATTTATCGCTTTTATCACTAGTCATAAACCAGAAAAGAAAGAAACACATTTGTAAACTCATGCAATAAACCAAAAAAAATAATATCCATCATCACTAAAACTTGAAAAATTTTAAAGTACCTAATTCACCCCTCCCCTCTTAGGCGTTCTCTTGTACTTACAATTGGTATCAGAGCAAGTTATAGGTAACATGTTCCTAAGAGATCCAGAATGGCTTCCGCAAATCAAAATCCCGTTTTCAGAGGTGGTGGTAGTAATAACAAGCCTCCTCTATTTTGTGGTGAATATTTTGACCTTTGGAAAATACGCATGAAGGCACATCTAGAAGAACAAGGAGAAGAAGTATGGGATTCCGTTGAGAATGGTCTATTTATTCCTATAACCGTAATCAATGGTGTTGGCTCATCAAAGCCTAAAACTGCATGGGATGAAGATGATAAGAAAAAGGTCCTCTATGATAAAAAGGCAATCAACATTCTTCAAGGTGCACTTAGCTTGGATGAATTCTTCCGTGTCTCGGCATGCAAAACGGAGAAAGAAATATGGGATACCTTTGAGTCAAGAATACGAGTTATTTCGAATACATCCTGGAGAAACCATCCTTGACTTGCAAAAGAGATTCGTGCACTTGACAAATCATCTAAGTTCTCTTGGTAAGACTTTGGCGAATGATGAACTAAATCTGAAAGTACTTAGATCCTTAACTAGGGGATGGAAACCAAAGGCAACGAGAATTTTGGAAAAGAAAAGTATTTCTTTAATGACTTCCGCAACGTTGTTTGGAAAACATCAAGAATATGAAATGGAATTCGGAAGACTTGAAAAGCATGAAAATCAAGAGAAGAAATCCAATAATATTGCCTTAAAGATTGATTCCAAGGAAGTTGAAAAGTAAGACAATCTGGAAAAAGATAAAAATTACATGCTTCTTGTTAAAAGGCTTGGTAAGTTCTTTTGTAGAAATTACAAATCCCTTTCTCATGCAAAAATAATGAAACAATTTAAGAAAATGGAAGCTTCCACATAAACACAAGAAGTCACATGTTATGAATGTGGTAAGCAAGGTCATATCAAGCCGGATTTTCCAAAACTCTCCAAGAAAGGTGGCTACAAAGGAAAAAAGGAATTTAAGAACAAAAAGGCCTATGTTGAATGGGAGGATAATGAACTAAGTTCTTCTTCCGATTCCGATAGTGATGAAAGTGCAAATCTAGCATTGTTGGCCTTACACTATTCCGATAATGAAGATGATGAGGTTAGTAATGGATTTTCTCTTTTTGATAGTGATGCACAAGGTACTATAGATGAACTATTAAATGAATGCAAAAATTGTGAATCACTCTCTTTCCAAATTGGCTAATTAAAAAGAGTTATTGAAAGATATGAAAAAGGTCAAATTGGATTGGAAGGTTTTCTTAGCCAACAAAGATATTCCAATGATAAAAGTGGACTTGGATAATCAATGTTTTCAAAACCAGGTTATAATAAAACTATTTGTGTTAATGCTAGTGGTAAATCATCCAAAGAGAAAGTGAATAAACCTAAAGTGATTCATCATTATCCTAAAAATAAAACATTTCCTAAGAAGAAATCTTACCCTTCTAGATATAGAAGTAACTTTGAACCTACTTGTTTTTATTGTGGTATTGGTTGCCATACACCTAATGCTTGCTATGTTAGAAACTTTAGTATAGCAAGTGGGAATTATGTGTGGGTTAAGAAGGGAACTAACTATGATGGATCCAAAGCACATTGGGCACCAAATCAAACTTTATTTGTTTTGTAGGTTTGCTTGAGGACCACTTTAAATCTATGATGTTTTGATAAGTGGTGGCTCTAAGCATTTGATGGAAGTCATACACTAACTTTAAAATCTAGTTCAAGTCCAAGGATTATTTCACATATGGGAAATACCTTAAAGGAAGAATTCTTGGAATTGGAAAAGTTCATACACTAACTTTCATATCCATTGAAGATGTACCTTATGTTGAAGAACAAAATACAACTTCTAATTAAAAGACAACTTTGTTGGAAAGGCTTCAAATTCATCAAGGATGAATGGTTTATGAAGTCACTCATGAGGTAAAACTCATAGGTAAATTTTTTTTTTTTATGTTTATAATTTCATTATATATTTTAAGTCTTTTCCCATTCCTTTTTGCTAATGACAAAGGGGGAGAAGGTTTAGTATATGTATGTATGTATATTTTTTTATGCACCTTTCACTTGATTTTGATAATGTCAATGGGGGAGAAGGATGTTATACTTTATGCTTGTGTATTTCCTTGTCTTAAACTTTTAAGATACAAAGAATCCTTCAAGATGAGCAAATCCAATTGATTTCAAAGCTTCTCATACAAAGAGGGAGTTATACATCTTAGGGGGTTAAGTATCTTTCCGGAAATAACGAAGCTTCAAGAAAGATTGTTTGTCATTATAAAAAAGTGGGAGAATGTATCAAGCTTCTCAAATGATTCTCAATGCACTTTGTTTTGATGAAGACAAACTATATTGGCAAGAAGGAAAATATTTTGATCAAGCTAAAAGCATCATTGGATAAAAGACTTTGTCTCAAGTTCTTAGCAAATTTCACAAGGTATAATGACAATACTTACTTTGAACTTAAGTCTTAAATGCTCAATGATCAAAAGAAGTGTTTTATCTTGTCTAAACTTTTTCTCAAGTTTTCTAAGCAAACAATCAATTTTCACTTATGTGCAATAGATTTGCATGTTGGTGCAATTGAATGCATGCTTCACATTTTCAAAGTGTTAGCTATTGTTTCTAAGTGCAATCAATTTGCATGTTTGTGCAATCGATTGCTCTCTATCAAATTTTGCTACTATTTTAAAGAGAAATCGACTTACACACATGTGCAATCGATTGCTCACTGAAAATATTTGAATTTTTAAGATGTTAAAACCCGTGCAATCGATTTACACAAGGGTTCAATCGATTGCATGCTGAACGTTTTAGAAAACCAGTAGCTTTGAACATACCTTTTCATAACACAATTTCATGGAAACTTTAATCTTGGCAATTGTTCATGATTCATTTGCAGAAATTTATGATGTTTCAAAGAGGTATTATGAACATATAAATACTGAAATTTCAAAATCAAAATTAAGAGATAAAACTTCTTCCAATCAATAGTTTCTGAATTTTAATATATTAAAACTCAAACATTTTCTTCACTTTCATACACAAAGTTTTTCTGCACATTTTCATATATTGTTAAACAGAAAACTTTGAGCATTCTATAGTCTTGAGTCATTGTATATTATTGTTATTGGAAGATAAGATCAAGTCATTGATAAAATCACTCAAAGTGATTATTTCACTACAAACTCTATCAATCAAATATTTCTATACACTTTCTTATTTTTCAGGATTATTGAAAATAAGTTCAAGTGGTTTTGTAATCTTGTTTTTCCAAGATTCTTGGATACAAGTAAGGTTACCTTGAGAGGATTGTTCTCATTGTTGAAATAGTGAAAATCCAAGAGGATTGTTCTTGGTCCAAGAGGATTGTTCTTGGTCCAAGAGGATTGTTCTTGGTGGTTTTATTGGTTAGAGTCTTGTATAGAAGGACTAGGGTGTCTTGTCTAGAGATCTAACAATAAGGAAATCTCTTTCATGTTGAAAGGGGACTAGAGTACACTCGGACTGTGAGGGGAACCATGATAGATCTTTGTGTTCTTTACTTTTCTACATTTACCGCTTTCATCACTAGTCATAAACCAGAAGAAAAAAAACACATTTTTAAACTCATGCACTAAACCGGAAAAAAATATCCATCATCACTAAAACCAGAAAAATTTTAAAGTACTTAATTCACCCCTCCCCCTCTTAGGCACACTCTTATACTTACATCAACTTCAATTCCTTTTTGGATGACAATGAAACATAACAACTTCCTTGATTGGACACTGAAGGTGCATTTATTTGGATTCAAGCGACGACGATATTTCCTCAAATGCTGAAACAATTTCAACAAATCTTCAACATGCCGTTCTTCAACCTGAGATTTGTCAATCATATCATCAACATATACCTCAATTTCCTTGTGCATCAGATCATGGAATAGGGTTGTGATAGTCCTCTAGTACGTTTCACCAGCGTTCTCCAACCCGAAGTGCATCACTCTGTAACAGAATGTTCCCCAAGGTGTGATAAACATTATTTTTTCCATGTCCTTAGGAGCCGTTCTGATTTGATTATATCCGGAAAATCTGTCCATGAACGAGAATACTTTGAATTGTTTTGTATTATCAACCAACATATCAATATGTGGCAATGGAAAATCATCCTTTAGACTAGCTTTATTTAAATCTCTATAATTAATGCACATGCGAACTTTTTCGTCTTTCTTTGGGACTGGGACAATATTGGAAATCCACTGAGGGTACAATGATGTTACAACAAAACCAGCATTAATCTGCTTTAAAACTTCTTCTTTAATTTTTACTTCCATATCAGGGTGAGTTATTTGCAATTTCTGCTTGATTGGCAGGCATTTTGGCTTTAGCGGAAAATGATGCTCCACAATATATGTATCTAAACCCGACATATCTTGGTATGACCAAGAAAATGAAGGGTTAGAAAACACTTAGAAGGGGGGGGGGGGGGTTGAATAAGATTTTCCTTTTTCTCGCACAATACTAATGGAAGGACACAGGTATTTTTATCCTGGTTCGTTTGAAACTCAAACTACTCCAGTCCACCCGCCAAGGTGATTTTTCCTCTCTCAACGAGGACTTAATCCAATATAATCAAACTAATTGCAAATGCACAACCAAACTATTGTGACTAACAATATAATGCACAAGCCAGCTGTAAGTGACTAACACTTCTAAGACTCAACTAGTCCTAGCCCTCTTGAGAAATATGACCCAACTGGTCTCTCAAGGAACACTTACAAAATTATCTCTTAATAGTAGTGAAACAGAACGCTTCTAATAAGCTTTATCACAAACTATGATTTATCACTATGATTGTTGCTCAATGCTTAAGATCTACCCACTATACAATATTGGCTTACATGTATGAAAACAATGAGCGTAAGATCGTTTCTCGTAGATCAGTAACCTTTCTTTGAAATAAAAGGTCTTCTATATATAGCTTCCAATTCTTGATCGTTACTTCCTTGATGAGAGTGCATGCATTTAATGATGCGTGTAGGCTTGGTCTTTACGTTTCCAATGCTCGTGCGTAGTACACTTGAGTGCATTATCCGTCTTAGAATTTAATAACCAACGGTACTGTCAGAGCTTGTCTCTGGAAGTTTAAGTGTTTGCTTACAACATTGCCATTCATAGTATACTTTATCTTTTCTTTTATCAGAGTATTCTTCAATTTATGTGTTCATCAGAGTTTGCTTTAATATTGCTTTATCAGATGTTGCTTTCAGTTTGCTTCTTTCAAATCTTTGCTTCAGCTAGCTTTATCAGAGGTTGCTTAGTATTGCTCTTCATCAAAGTTTGCTTTGGAGTACTTCCTGTTAGAACAAAGTTTGAATCTACTACCCTAAGTTTAAGTTTTGATGATAACAAAATGAAATGATATATTAATTATGTGATTCATGTAAGAACTATTTGCTACCTAAAATATTACTTTATGTTTTGCAGAAACTCTGATAGGTATCAGCAAGAGTACACTATAATCAGCATCAGAAAATTGGAAATCAACATCAGCATCAGAAGTTGCTATATCAGAATACCAGAATCAGAAGAACAACTCACGTTTATGCTGAAGCTTGATGAACAGAACTGTGCTCAACACTCTGATCTCTGATAAAGACAACAACAGTTCATCAACACTTAAGCAGCGTCAGAATGAGCCAAAGCCAGAACACGCTTTAAGTAGCAACGGTACTGTGCATTCAAGACGAGTTATTACCAACGGCATCATTCCAGACAAGATCTGCTTAATAAGGAAAGTTTGTTATTGGCATTGAATCAAGATTATTGCTCCAACGTTCATCAATTTCAATGCTATATAAACAAGACAATGAAGATTGAATTGGCTAATGCTCTACAACTATTTCCACGCCTAAAATCTATTCATCATCTTCTTATTCTCAGTTTGCTAAAAGTTCCATATTTCCTTACTCAATTATTTTAGCAATCTAGTTTCAATAAGCTTAAGTTGTGTAGTATCACAGTTGTGATAAACAGTTTTGTAGAAAACATTCACACACCTAGATTTCTATTCTGTGTGAGAAAGTGATTCCTTGACAAACCGGTTTGTGGTTTGCATCAAGAAGGCTTTAGCACTTGTTAAAGCAGATTGTAATATTCAGTTGAATATAGTGGATTAAGACCTCGTTGGAGAGAGGCGAAATCACCTTGACGGGTGGACTGGAGTAGTTTGAGATCAAACGAACCAGGATAAAAATATCGTATTCATTGCATTGATTTTCAGTTTTACAATTCAACCCCCCTTCTTGTGTTTTTCACTTTTTTAATTGGCATCAGAGTGCCTGGTTCTGAGCTAAAACACCTAACCGTGTCAGTACAAGATCCAGCGTCAGAAAAACACAATGGCAGGAACTTATTCACACACCAGCAATGACAACCATGAGGACAAAGACAGATTCAGGGGCAAACCTCCAGTATTTGATGGAGAAAATTTTGATTACTGGAAAGACAGAATTGAAAGCTTCTTTCTGGCACATGATGCTGATATGTGGGACATGGTGACAGATGGATACACGCACCCTGTGAATGCAAGCGGTCAGAAGATTGATAGGAAAACAATGTCTGACCAACAAAAGCGTGACTTCAAGAATCACCACAAGGCCAGAACCATCCTTCTCAGTGCCATCTCGTATGCTGAATATGAAAAGATCTCCAATAGAGACACATCAAAGAACATGTTTGACTCACTCAGAATGACGCATGAGGGAAACGTTCAGGTCAAAGAAACTAAAGCTCTGGCGCTCATTCAGAAGTATGAGGCATTCAAAATGGAAGAAAGTGAATCCATTGAAACAATGTTCTCAAGATTCCAGATTCTGGTAGCTGGTCTCAAGGTTCTGGACAAAGGTTACTCTACTGCTGATCACGTCAAGAAAATCATCAGAAGCTTACCCAAGCAGTGGAGGCCAATGGTTACAGCTCTGAAGCTAGCAAAAGATCTCAACAAAATTTCTCTGGAGGAACTTATCAGCTCCCTCAGAAGTCATGAGATAGAGCTAGAAGCTGATGAACCCCAGAAGCAAGGTAAGCCTTTAGCATTAAAATCTAACAAAAATCTGAGTCTAAAGTTTTGCAGGCAGTTGAAGAAACATCTGATGGATCCTAATCAGAAGAAGACGAACTCTCCCTCCTCTCCAGAAAAGTGAATCAATTGTGGAAGCAGAGGCAAAGGAAGTTCAGGAATCCCAGAAGATCTGATCAGAACGAGTCTTCTTCCAGATACAGAAGGACAGATTCTTCCTCTGGATACAGAAAATCTGAAGGCTCCTCAGGAAGCAGAAAGCCAAACACCAAGGACATCATCTGCTATGAGTGCAATGAGCAAGGACACTACAAGAGTGACTGCCCAAAGCTTCAGAGGGAAAAGCCCAAAAAGAAGTTTGGAAGAGAAAAGAAGAAAAGTCTCATGGCTACATGGGATGACTCTGACTCGTCTGGAGCTGACTCAAAATCAGATGATGAGAGAGCAAACATAGCTCTCATGGCCAACATTTCAGAAGATAGTGAAGCTTCTGAATCAGACTCAGAATCAGATACTGAAGAGGTATTTCCTGACTTTGCAGTTAATTTTACCAAGGCTGAACTTGCTGAAAGCCTTAAAGAAATTATGGAAAGGTATCAGCAGATTAGAGTTAAATTCAGAAACCTGAAAAGGAATCTTGAATCTGACTCTAATAAGACTGAGAGTCTTAAATTGGAGAATTCTGAGCTGAGAAATAAAATTTCAAAATTAGAAAATACTTTACAAAACTCTCAGAAGGAACCAATTTCTGAAACTCCCAGCAACGCTGATGAGATCATCAAGGAGTATGAGCACAGTTTCCAGAAGTTCCTTGCTAAAAGCATAGATAGAAGCAAAATGGCTTCAATGATCTATGGAGTTAGCAGAAACGGCAGGAAAGGAATAGGATACCAAGGTAAGGTTCCTACACCAAAGAATGTCATGGATTTAACCATTAAACACACTCCTCTGAATTCACATTTTGTGTATGGTCACACACATGATATTAAATACACTAGCAGTAAGTACTCTGTGAAACCAAAATTCAACCAGAGTTTTGGTAAATCTAACAAATCAGGACCCAAGAAAATCTGGGTACCTAAGGATAAAATAATACATGTTGCAGATATCTTTAGCAGCAAATCAGAAACACCAGTCATGGTACCTAGACTCTAGCTGCTCGCGACACATGACGGGAAGAAGGCATATGTTCCAAAGCCTGGAACTTAAGCCTGGAGGCCACGTTGGCTTTGGAGGCAATCAGAGGGGAAAGATAATTGGCTCTGGAACTGTCGGTAATGGAAATCTTCCCTCTATTAATAATGTTCTGCTAGTATATGGATTAATGCATAATCTGTTATCCATAAGTCAATTAAGTGATAACGGTTATGATATAATCTTTAATCAAAAATCATGTAAAGCTGTTAGTCAGAAAGATGGGACTATCCTGTTTAATGGAAAGAGGAAAAACAACATCTATAAAATCAAACTTTCTGAACTAAAAAGTCAGAATGTAAAGTGTCTTCTGTCTGTTAACAACGAGCAGTGGATCTGGCACAGAAGATTGGGGCATGTTAGTATGAGAAGAATATCTCAGATTAACAAACTCAATCTGGTCAGAGGACTTCCTAATTTGAAGTTCAATTCAGATACTTTGTGTGAAGCTTGTCAGAAAGGCAAGTTTTCAAAACCTTCTTTTAAATCTAAAAATGTTGTTTCTACCTCTAAGCCATTAGAACTTCTGCACATTGACTTATTTGGACCAGTTAAAACTACTTCAGTCAGTGGCAAGAAGTATGGGTTAGTAATCGTAGATGACTATAGCAGATGGACATGGGTAAAGTTCTTAAGACACAAGGACGAGTCACACTCTGTGTTTGTTACCTTCTGTAACAAAGTTCAGAAAGAAAAGGATCTTAGAATCGTTAAAGTCAGAAGTGATCATGGTGGAGAGTTTGAAAACAAAGATTTTGAGTCATTCTTTAATGACAGAGGCATTCTGCATGATTTCTCCTGTCCTAGAACTCCCCAACAAAATGGATTGTAGAACGAAAGAACAAAACATTGCAAGAAATGGCCAGAACCATGATCAATGAGACAAACGTTTCTAAGATCTTCTGGGCAGAGGAAATAAACACAGCGTGCTACATTCAGAATAGAATCTCAATAAGACCTATTCTGGAAAAGACTCCATATGAATTGTGGAAGAACAGAAAGCCCAACATTTCATATTTTCATCCATTTGGATGTACCTGTTTTATGTTAAATACAAAGAATTATTTGAACAAGTTTGACTCTAAAGCACAGAAGTGTATTATGTTAGGATACTCTGAACGCTCAAGAGGGTACAGAGTATACAATACAGAAACACAAATTGTGGAAGAATCAATCAGTGTTCGTTTTGATGATAAGCTTGACTCTGAAAAGTCAAAGCAGAATGAAGTTTTTGCAGGTATGGAAATTGAATTTACAGGTTCTGAAGACAAGTCATCAGAAGCTCTCAACACAGACACTCCTTCAACGTCTGAAAGGAGCACTACTAGCAATCCTACAACAGCTGCTGATCAACCTCAGAAGAGATTACCCAGAAGCAGCTTGGATCACCCAGAAGAAACTATCTTAGGAAGAAAGGAAGATCCAATCAGAACAAGAGCAAGCTTTAGAAACTCTGAAGAAACCCTCATGGGACTTGTGTCTCTGATTGAACCCTCTTCTATTGATGAAGCACTTCTGGACAACGAATGGATTCTAGCAATGCAAGAAGAGCTGAATCAATTCACCAGAAATGACGTATGGGATCTTGTTCCCAGACCAAACGGATTCAACGTCATTGGAACAAGATGGGTGTTCAGAAACAAGCTAAATGAACAAGGTGAAGTCATCAGAAACAAGGCACGACTGGTAGCACAAGGTTATAGTCAGCAAGAGGGGATAGACTATACAGAAACCTTTGCTCTAGTCTCCAGGTTAGAATCTATCAGACTTTTGATTTCATTTGCTGTTAATAGAGGCATCACTCTGTATTAGATGGATGTCAAGAGTGCATTCTTAAATGGTTATATAGAAGAAGAGGTTTATGTGCACCAACCCCCTGGTTTTGAAAATACAAAACATCCAGAACATGTTTTCAAACTAAAGAAGTCACTATATGGTCTGAAACAAGCTCCCAGAGCTTGGTATGAAAGACTAAGTAACTTTCTGTTAGAAAATGAATTCACCAGAGGGAAGGTGGACACTACCTTATTCTGTAAGTCAGTTAAGAATGACATCTTAGTCTGTCAAATTTATGTTGATGATATTATTTTTGGATCTACTAATCCTTCTCTTGGAAGAAAATTTGCTAAGTGTATGCATGCAGAATTTGAGATGAGCCTCATGGGGGAACTGAAATTCTTTCTAGGAATTCAGATCAATCAAACTCTAGAGGGAACTTACATTCATCAGAGAAAATATATCAGAGATCTTCTGAAGAAATTTGACCTCTCAGAATGTAAGCCATCAAAGATTCTAATGCATCCCACGTGCATTCTGGAAAGAGAAGAGGTAAGCAAAAAGGTAGAACAAAAAGTCTACAGAGGTATGATTGGTTCTCTCCTTTATCTGACAGCTTCAAGACCTGATATATTATTCAGCGTATGTATTTGTGCTAGATTCCAATCAGATCCTAGAGAATCTCACTTAACAGCTGTTAAGTGAATTTTCAAGTATCTGAAAGGTACTACTAATCTGAATTTATTTTATAGAAAATCTAGTGATTACAGCTTAGTAGGCTACTGCGATGCTGACTTTGCTGGAGACAGAGTAGAGCGTAAAAGTACTTCTGGAAGCTGCCAGTTTCTGGGAGACAATCTGATCTCTTGGTCCAGCAAAAGGCAATCCACAATTGCGCTATCAACAGGAGAAGCTGAGTACATAGCAGCAGCAGGATGTAGCACACAAATGCTCTGGATGAAAAGTCAGCTTGAAGACTTCCAGATTTTTGAGAGTAACATCCCAATACTCTGTGATAATACTTCTGCTATTTGCTTAAGTAAGAATCCTATTTTACATTCTAGAGCTAAGCATATAGAAATAAAACATCATTTCATTAGGGACTATATTCAGAAAGGAATTTTAAACTTAAAATTTATTGATACAGACCATCAATGGGCTGATATCTTCACTAAACCCCTTTCTGAAGATAGGTTCAATTTCATTCTGAAACATCTCAGCATGAAAATCTGCCCAGAGTGAAAATGCTTTAATTCTATATATTTATCTTCAGAATGTATTTGTTTTACTGTGAACTTCTGATCAATCTCTTTTTAGAAAGAAAGAACATGCAGATTGTATCAGATGCTAGTCTTAAAGATCTGAGCGTTTCAGCTCAAGGATAGACGTGCTGATCACTAAATCAAACAAGTGTCATCCAATCATCAGCAAATCTCTGAAGCAGAACACGCGTGCACGCTTCTGAGAAGGCAAAACGCTGATTGGGTGCATTGAGACACATGTCTGGTAACCGTTTCAAGTATCTTTCTCAAATCCCCCAAAACCAGGAAGCATTAAATGAAAGTAATCATGTTTTAAAACGTAATCATGATTTTATTTTCTCTTTCTTGAAACCGTTTACACTTTCAAAAAGCATTTTGAAATCTATTTAAGCACGTTAACTTCTCAAATTAATCCTTTACCGTTTCTCATAATCTCTCAAATATTTTCTGCATCTTCTCTGTGTTCATCTCTTTCAAACTTAAACCCATTTTCTCAGTTTTCTCAGAAAAACCCTAACTGTGAACATGGCAACCTCCAGCAATGCTTCTGCAGGTTCTCAGAAGAAAGATTCCTCTGAACAGTACCAAGTTCCATTCAGAACACTCCTTACACCAGTGAAGAATCTAGAAGTGTTATCTGAACTAATTATTGACTTTGGCAGTCTGAAAGAGAATGGTTTTGACTTGACAGAAGAAGTTAGGGCACAGAAATGGGAGAGATATTTTGACAGGTTGGTTGGACCAACATTCCCAGTTTTGGTCAAGGAGTTCTGGATTCATGCGACCTCTTCAACGCATCAAGTCACCTCCTACATAATGGGAAAGAAGATTGTGATCACTGAGGATCACATAGCAAAACTGATTGGTTACAGTGGCGGTGGCGTCCGCTGTATTGATATGGATGAAAGATGCTCTGACGTTGGTGTCATAGCACAACAGATTTTCACCCTTGGGGTGCCCAGCAGCAAAATCAGAGACCTAAAGGATCACCACAGAGTTTGGGCGAAGATTATTCTGGGGTGCTTTAATCATAGGAAGCCAACAAGTTCCCCTGATTATATAAATATAGATCAGCAGTTTCTGATCTACTTTATTAATCAGAAGGTAAAAATCAACTTGGCTCATCTTCTGTTTAATCACCTCAAAACAAGCGTGAAGGAAACCAGGGAAGAAGAAAGAATAAAGAGGGATTGGATACCCTTTGGGAGGTTAATATCATATATTCTGACTGAGAATAGGCTGATAGAGCACCTGATAGAAGCTCAAGAGTTAAGCACTATTGAACCAACTGTTGGCAAGCCTCTGAACGCGAAGAATCTGAAGAAAATGAAATTAATAGAGAATATCAGAAAGGAACCCAGCGTTACTCCTATTGCTGACATCACCAGCAGAAGAGTTCCACTGAGCGACTTTCCATTATTTTCTGAGATAGAATCTAAACCAGTGGTGGTTCTCAGATACTTGGACGCGTGCAAGGCTGATGGTATAGATCCCAAGCTAAATATCAAAGATCTGCACCAACAACAACCAGAAGTTTCTCTGAAGAAGACGAAGAAAAGGAAGGCCACTTCAGAAGGATCATCCCAGCAGACACCCAAGAAAAGAGGTAATTTATCTGCTGCTTCTGTTTGAAATTCTTCTGCTATTCCAACATCAATCCCAACTCCAGCTTCTCATGAAATTCCAATCCCCATACCAACAATAGATGAAACCGAACCAGAAGATGACCCTTCTGAGTCACTGACTCTCAGAAGACCCCGCACCAAACATCCCAAACCAACAACTTCAACAACATCAGAACTTGACAAAGTTCTGTCTGACATTAATCAACGTGTTTCTGATCACCTCTCCAACAATCCAAACTCTGAACCACAAATTGCCCACTCTCCTCAACCAGAACAACCTCTCTCACCCATACCAGAAGAACCACACATTCCTGAACAACCAGAAATTCCTCCTCCTTCTCCACAACCAGAAATTCCTTCTCCCTCTCCTCAACCAGAAATTCATCAACCATCACCTCCTCCATCACCTCCTCAACCTGAGTTTCACCATTCTGAAACTCCATCTCCTGAACCTCATTCTTCTCAATCCTCTGAGCCACAACCTCTGACAATCCAGCTGCCATGTGGAACAACTGTAACCATGGCCCAGCTGCCATCCTCGCCAGAAACTACCCATTCCAAATACTCCAAAAACCCCACACAGTCCAATTATTATTTCTGACTCTCCCACTCCATCTCCCAAACAAGCATCTCCCAAACAAACTACAGATGACCCCAGCAGGACCTTCATCGATTTAACAATCCTTGACCGTCTTGCTGATCTCAAAAATAAAATAGCCATTCCAAAACCAAAACAGCCAGATGTTGGCTCTGGCATTGTGAATTTTGAAACAGGTTTGCAGCAATGGATTGCTTCTCTGAAGCAAGTCTGTCCTGGAATGATTGATCCTGCTGCCTCAGACCAGCTCTGGTCACGTTTCAGAATTTGGGTACGTGCTGAAGCCCTCAAATTGCAGGATATTAACTATGAACAGGCACAACAGAACTTCAGCAAGCTGCTGAAGGAAGTTGAAAGTCAGCTGCCACAGGAAGACGTGCTCCTTATGGATAGTGAGCCATGGTCTGAGAAGCGTCCAACTTCAAAAGTGCAGCCAGAAGAAGATCAGACAATTCAAGCTGAAGCCAGTCAAGCTGAAGATATTGCAGAAAGCTCTCAGAAGCTCCCTGCTTCTGATGTTTCTCAAACTGCCTTGGACAGGCAGACTCTGGAAGAGCTGAAGCTGAATGATATTCGTTTGCAGCAAAGGATGGATGAAAATGATCAGAAGATGAAGGAAAGGATGGATGTGCAGGACATCAAGATAGATACAGTAGTCAGCATGGTGCACAAGCAGACTGAAACTACTGATCAGATTAAGGCAATGCTGGAGACTCTGTTCACACGCTTTCCTCCCCAACCTTAGTTTTACATTCATGCTATTTTCAATGTTTTTCTTTGCATATCTTTTGTACTGTTCTATCTGGCTCTGAATATTTTAATATAACAAGTTTTTCTGCTCTAATTGTTTTAGCACATCACTTACACTTTTTGATTGCTGACAAAAAGGGGGAGAACAAGAATGATATTTTTCAATAACGGATTACTGAGACAAAAAGTCTCAAACATTCTAACTCTAATATTTTTGAATGTTTTCTGTGTTTGCATAAGGCTACAGGTACAAGAACGCTCTTTGATACACTGAAGCCTAAAGCCCTGACACTCTGATCCAAAGCAAAGCTCTGATAAAGCTCTGATATTATGATCTGAAGTTCTAATAGCCAAAGCTCTAACATTCTGATGTTCAAAAATTCAATAAAGATCTGATCCTGAAGAACTCTTGGAATTAAAAAGGGAAGTAATAAATTCAGGGGGAGTATCTCTGATCCTATATCTTTATCCCTTATCTTTGATAACTCCTTATTTAATTCTGATGCAACTCATCATTTAGTTATCTCTGATACTTCTTCATGCTATTTTCAATTAAAAAATATCTAGTTTTTGTCATCATCAAAAAGGGGAAGATTGTTAGAACAAAGTTTGAATCTACTACCCTAAGTTTAAGTTTTGATGATAACAAAATGAAATGGTATATTAATTACGTGATTCATGTAAGAACTATTTGCTACCTAAAATATTACTTTCTGTTTTGCAGAAACTCTGATAGTTATCAGCAAGAGTACACCTTAATCAGCATCAAAAAATTGGAAATCAACATCAGCATCAGAAGTTGCTATATCAGAATACCAGAATCAGAAGAACAACTCACGTTTATGCTGAAGCTTGATGAACAAAATTGTGCTCAACACTCTGATCTCTGATAAAGACAACAACAGTTCATCAGCACTTAAGCAGCGTCAGAATGAGCCAAAGCCAGAACACGCTTTAAGTAGCAACGGTACTGTGCATTCAAGACGAGTTATTACCAACGGCATCATTCCAGACAATATCTGCTTAATAAGGAAAGTTTGTTATTGGCATTGAATCAAGATTATTGCTCCAACGTTCATCAATTTCAATGCTATATAAACAAGACAATGAAGATTGAATTGGCTAATCCTCTACAACTATTTCCATGCCTAAAAGCTATTCATCATCTTCTTATTCTCAGTTTGCTAAAAGTTACATATTTCCTTACTCAATTATTTTAGCAATCTAGTTTCAATAAGCTTAAGTTGTGTAGTATCACAGTTGTGATAAATAGTTTTGTAGAAAACATTCACACACCTAGATTTCTATTCTGTGTAAGAAAGTGATTCCTTGACAAACCGGTTTGTGGTTTGCATCAAGAAGGCTTTAGCAGTTGTTAAAGCAGATTGTAATATTCAGTTGAATATAGTGGATTAATACCTCGTTGGAGAGAGGAGAAATCACCTTGACGGGTGGACTGGAGTAGTTTGAGATCAAACGAACCAGGATAAAAATATCGTGTTCATTGCATTGATTTTCAGTTTTACAATTCAACCCCCCTTCTTGTGTTTTTCACTTCTTCACTTCCTTCTGAGTTTGCTTTAGACTTGCGTAGAATGATGTTTCTTTCTAAGATTGCATGAGTCAGAACATTATATGAACTTAGAGAACACAAATGTCAGAGTATAAAATGTATTTGACAAAATTTTATTTCATTTTTATCATCAAAACTCTAAGATATGATTAGAACCAAACTTTGTTCTAACAATCTCCCCCTTTTTGATGATGACAACACAATTTAGATTTTGAAAAAAAAATTGTGTAAGTGTGAGAGGCTCCCCTCTGAGATAGATAATCTCCCCCTGAGATTGATATTTCTTCTTCTTAAAAAAATAATCAAAGAGTTTAAAAGCATAAGGAAACTTCCTGTGACTTTGTTCTTCAGAGCTTTGAGACGTTTTTCTTTCAGAGTTCTTTTCTAGATGATGTTCAAAGCATAGTCTTTCAGGGTCTTGAGGTACCTGCATATCTCTTAAACATAACAGAGCTTTGTATTTTGTTAGAAATGTTTGAGACTTAGTCCCATAACTGTTATCATGTATCTGATTAAAATCTTATTTTCTCCCCCTTTTTGTCAAAATCAAAAAGTAAAAAAAATAAAGAGATTCAAAATATTTGTATATTGAAGATTCAAAGGAAAACAGAGTTACAAAACAAAAACAACAGGGAAACTAAAACAATTAAAAACTAGGATTGACGAGAGACAAGAGAAAGAAGAATATTCTTGATTTAATTTGAGGATTCCTATTATTTCATCATCCAAGTTCTGATTTCCTTGTTGGTTTCATCCTATTTGTCCAAACGCTTATGGATGGCTTCATTTTCCTTCTTCAGTTCATTCAGAGTATCCATCACCAGCGAAGAAGGAGCAGATGTTGAAGCAGCTTCAAAAGATACAACCTGTGGAGCAGAAGCAGCAGGGCCAGAGCCTACAACATTGGAGAGGAGGGTTCCAAGATCAATCAGAAGAGTTTCCACTTTCTCAGAGGCAGCTTGAGCAGAAGGTTGGTGATACAAAGTCATTGCCAAGGGATTTGGGTCTAACTCAGAGCCATCTTCAAATTCATCTTCTGAAATTTCCATGTGGTCAACAAGTGGTAACAGAGCATTTGTAATCTGCAATGGAGACTTTTTATCCCAGCTATTTACCACTTCTATCTTGAAGGTATTCAGATACTCGGTGAAATTCTCAAGAACCTGAGAATAGCACAGATCTTGCAACTTGAAGGTTTCATCATTGAATTTCCTTTTGAATGCTTCCCACTGAAAATCACATGCAGCTGGGTCCAGGTTGCTGGCACTGTTTGCCTTTAGCAAGTCTATCCACGTCTGCATTTGTTGTAAAATTATGAAAAAGTACAGTAACATCTGGCTGAACAGGTTTTGGGGTTGGTTTGGGAACAACCTTTTTGGTGGATATTATTTGTTGATTTCGTAGAGCTTTAAGATCAAATACAGTCCAAAGGAAGTCAGAAGGTTCAGAGGGTTCTGGAGGTTCTAATGAGGATGGAATAAAGGTTGGTTCTAGAGAGTTAGGTGATGAGGGTTCAGGTGAGAGAGGTGTGGGAATTGCTGGTGACGTAGGAGGGGTGATGTCAGGAGAGATAATGACGGTGGTTTGGGATGAGGAAGAGGGAATAGGTGCGGGGGATTTATTTACAGCAAAAATGTTCTCAGAGGGAATGATGAAGGACAGAGGTTGTGTAGCCAGAGGCACATTTATTCCTGGTAATCTCCACGAACCATCATACCACTTAGAGGATCTTGGGGATAAAGGTCTGATGAAGGATGTTGGAAGAGGGTTTTAAGCAGGGGTATTTGGATGTTGTTAATGGGGAGCAGAAGTAGGTTGAGTTATATGTGGTTGAGGTTCAGATTATATAGGGACTACAGTATCAAAATTTTCTATGTTAGAGAGAACTTGATCAATTTGAGGATTATTTTGGAGTGGTTCAGAAGGAATGGTGAGGTCTATGTCTACTTCTATATATTCTAGAGTTTGGGGTTCAAAAGATGGTGATATACGTACAAAATCACAAACAAAAATTGTTTCAGTGGATGTACCTGAAGATTTCTTCTTCTTCTTTTGAGCACATGCAGAGGGGCCTTCTCCTGCTTGCCTTTTATTCTGCTTCTGGATGAAAACATCTAGAGCAGGTAAATTTCTTCCTTGAAGCCATGTGGGGTCAATGGGAATGCCACTTTCCTTGCAAACTTCAATGAAGTGCAGAATGATCTTCGGATGATCACCAGAGTTGAAGAGAGGGAAATCTGCAATGGGGATTCTCCTTCTCGTGACAGTTGCTGACAAGTATGGAGTAGGTTCTACCAGAAGTTTGTCAATCAACTTCCTCTTCAACAGGTTCTTCCTTATCAGAGATTTTCCATACATGGGCTCCAATTCAACAAGCAAGTTGGCATCCTCTAAATAAGCTATCAGACCATTCTCAGTCATAATGTCTGAGACTAATCTTCCCAGAGGGATCCAGTTTATTTTTGACATAGGGTTTTTGACCCTTTCAGCTTCCCTGGTTTCCTTCACATGCGTCTAGAGGTGGTTAAACAGAAGATAGGGTAGATCAATCTTCGCATTTGTTCCAAGACAGAACAAAAGGTATTGTTGGTCCACATTGATGTAGTCAGGAGAACTAGTTTCCTTCCTGTGATGAATGCAGCCATGAATGATTCTTGCCCAGATTTTATACTGGTTCTTCAAGTCTCTGACTTTGTTGGAAGCTTGCCCAGTAGTAAATATTTCAGCATAAACTTTGGAGATATCCATTCATCCATTAGAGATTCCAGTAACACCATTTCCTTCAAAGCCTAGAAGTTTCTGTAAGTCTAAGAGTGCCTAAGGGGGGGGGGTGAATTAGGTCTATAAAAATTTATTCGGTTTTATGAGAATACTTGTAGTAATATTTGGTTAAGAGTTTGAAGGTTTTGCTTATCTTATATTTTCTTTATTATGATGATGAAAGCGATAAAAGCGGAAAAGTAAAGAACACGATGATATATCCTGGTTCCCCTTACAATCCGAGAGTACTCCAGTCCCCTTTCCAACACGAAAGAGATTTCACTATAGTTAGAATGATTGTACAGCCTATGCTTACTATCTAACCTATAGGGTCACCAAAGGTTCTTAACACCTTTAAGATCAAACAAACACTAAAGTGAATGAAGAACAATCCTCTTCAAATCACAACACTTGCTTCCAACAATCCTGGATAGTAAGGGAATAATTTCTTTAATGTAATAGAATGATTTAATTTGAAATATATGGAGAGCACTATCAATCTTCAATTGATCTTCTTCTTCAAGATAGAAACAATTCTCAAGCAATGATTATAAATGTTCACAATGTATGTATGAAACTTGTAATGATTTCTTAATGAAAGTGTATATGGCAAGTTTCACAAAATTTATGAACACATGAAAGTTTAAGTGCAAATTTGAATGAATGAGAAAATTGTTAATATGAAGAAGGTTTATTTGTTGTTTTTGAAAGTTATGATTGATTATTTAAAATCTGAAAATCTGCACATTTATAAAGTCACAAGAACCTCTTCATTCATGCCATTTGATATGAAAAGATGCAATGCATTCATGAAAGGATACCTCTTGAAAAATGTTCAAAAAGCAAATTAAAAGCTGCACTGGTTCGCTGGGAACCGGTTCTGACATTGGAAGAACCCGGTTCTTAGTGAACGTTATAAGTCAGATTTCAAAAATATTACGCAGGAACCGATTCCCCTATTGGTACAACCCGGTTCCTGGTAAAAATTCCAGGGAGGTGTTTTTGAACAGGTTTTGGAACCCGGTTCCCTATTAGGGAGGAACCGGTTCCTGAAAGATTATTTTCAAAAATTCTTTTTGAAAAAGATTTCAAACAAAGTTTTTCTTAACATTAAAAATGTGGGATATATATATATGATTATGAATGCAAATTTGTGAACATCTATATTCAAGATTAAGAATCATTTATACCATTTGACATTTGATGATTCTTCAATAATTCTTCTTCTAATCTTCAAGACTTCTTATATGATGTTGATAAGCTTTTTGCACATCCTTTGAATGTTGATGTCCATGTTGTCTTCATCAAAACTAATGCTTTAAATATGACTTGTGAAGCTTGCAATTACATTCTCCCCCTTTTTGATGATGACAACTAAGTCTTGAAAACAATTCTTGAAATGTTTATGTTGTTTTGTGTAGCAAACATGTTGAGCAAATGCAAGGCTCCCCCTAAATCGTATGCTCCCCCTAAGTCCATGATTCTTTGAATTTTGGAGTGAGTATGATAGATATTTGGGCCTGCAATTTATTTTGAAATAAAACAACACATATGCATATTCTTCTCCCCCTTTGTTAACATCAAAAAGGATGGGGAAAAAGAGTGAAACAAATACATTTAAAAAATAAGACGTAAAAACATATAAAAGAAGGAGTAGAAGCAGAGTGTACTGAAACATAAATTTTTTGTTGAAGAAGAATTAAGACTTGCACCTTATGAGAAACATTTAAAGATCACCTTCATCCAAAATACCAAGTTCTCTTCGGATTTTGAAGAATGGTTCTCGAGCAAGCGGTTTTGTGAAGATATCTGCGAGTTGGTTATGAGTATCCATAAAAGTGACTTCGACATCTCCTTTAAGTACATGATCACGGAGAAAATGATGTCGAATATCTATATGTTTGGTTCTTGAATGCATGACCGGATTCTTTGTAATATTGATAGCACTTGTATTGTCGCATCAAAGAGGAATGCATCCGAGATCAAGTCCGTAATCACGGAGTTGTTGCTTGAGCCAAAGAATTTGTGCACAACAACTACCCGCTGCTATGTATTCTGCTTCGGCCGTGCTAAGAGCAACACATGCTTGCTTTTTACAAGCCCATGATACTAATGTATTTCCAATAATGTGACAAGTACCACTTGTGCTTTTACGATCAGTTTTACAACCTGCATAATCCGCGTCAGAATAACCAATTAAAGTGCAAATACTACCTTTAGGATACCATAAGCCGACATTGGTTGTTCCTTTTAGATACTTCATGATCCTTTTAACTGCCATGAGGTGTGATTCCTTTGGATTTTCTTGAAACCGAGCACAAAGACAAACACTAAACATGATGTCAGGACGGCTTGCTGTCAAATACAATAAGGAACCAATCATACCTCGGTATTTTGTAATATCAATTGGAGTACCAGATTCATCTTGATCAACATATGTACTGGAGCCCATTGGAGTATTCATTACTTTACAATTGTCCATATCAAACTTTTTCAATAATTCTTTGCAATACTTAGATTGGTTGATGAAGATTCCATCTTCTAGTTGCTTGATTTGTAGTCCAAGAAAGTAGTTCATCTTTCCCATCATAGACATCTCGAATTCTCCTTGCATCATCAATGAGAATTCCTCACACATTTCTTTGTTAGTTGATCCAAAAATGATATCATCGACATAGACTTGAACCAATAAAGTGTTACTTTGGATTTTCTTAATGAACAAAGTTTTATCAACCTTACCCTTTTCGAAACCTTTTTCACACAAAAAATTGCTAAGTCTATCATACCATGCTCTTGGTGCTTGCTTTAAGCCATAAAGAGCCTTTCTCAACTTAAAGACATGTGTAGGATGTTTGAAGTCTTCAAAACCCGGAGGTTGTTTGACATAGACTTCTTCATTGATGTATCCATTCAAGAATGCGCTTTTGACGTCCATTTGAAAAAGCTAAAAATTTAATGAACAAGCATAAGCAAGTAAAAGACGTATAGCTTCTAACCTTTCAACTGGAGCAAATGTTTCTTCAAAGTCGATTCCTTCCTCTTGATTGTAACCTTGGGAAACCAACCTTGCTTTGTTTCAAACAATTAGACCATTCTCATCAAGTTTGTTCTTAAACACCCATCGGGTACCTATGATGTGTTTATCACTTGGTCTAGGAACAAGTTCCCAAACTTGATTTCTCTCGAATTGATTTAATTCTTCTTGCATAGCAATAATCCATTGATCATCTCCTAAGGCTTCATCAACTTTGGTAGGTTCAATTTGAGAAACAAACGCCATGTTTAAGCAAGCATCTTTTAGATTCAATCTTGTTGATACTCCTTGGCTAATGTCACCAATAATTTTGTCAATAGGATGGTCTCTATGAGTTCTCAATTCTTTTGGTAGATCATTGATGTTTGAATCTTGTTGTACAATGTTTTCTTGATTTTCCGGTGATTTCACAACTTGATCATTTGAAAGATCTTCCGGGGGTAAATCTATAGGATCATCATCATCACATACTACTACTTTCTCTTTAGAGGTGTTAGTTTCATCAAAAGATACATGCATAGATTCTTCAATAGTTAAAGTTCTTTTATTATAAATTCTATATGCTTTACTAGAGAGAGAATAACCAAGAAATATACCTTCGTCGGATTTCTCGTCAAACTTACCGAGATTGTCTTTGTCATTGTTAAGAACAAAACATTTGCATCCAAAAATGTGGAAGTGAGCAATATTTGGCTTTCTTCCTTTGAAGAGTTCATATGGAGTCTTCTTTATTATAGGTCTAATGATAACTCGATTTCCAACATAACATGCCGTACTAACCGCATCCGCCCAAAAATATTTAGGAAGATTTGCATCACTAAGCATTGTTCTTGCAAGTTCCACTAGAAACCTATTCTTTCTTTCAACTACTCCATTTTGTTGTGGAGTTCTAGGTGCTGAAAAATTATGAGAGATACCATGTTCTTCACAAAATTCTTCAAATTGTGCATTTTGGAATTCTCCACCATGATCACTTCTTATGGATACAATCTTTAGTGATTTTTCATTTTGGATTTGCTTAGCATACTTCTTAAAAGCTTTAAAAGCATCACTTTTCTGCATAAGAAATAAAGTCCAATAATATCTAGAAAAATTATCAATAATAACCAGAGCGTATACATTACCTCCGAAGCTTTTTGTTCTTGATGGACCAAAGAGATCCATGTGTAACAATTGTAGTGGCCTTATACTAGACACCACATTCTTAGATTTGAAAGTTGATTTGGTCTGTTTTCCCTTTTGGCATGCGATACATAATTTGTCTTTGATGAACTTCATCTTTGGTAGACCAATAACTAAGTCATGCTTAACCAATTTGTTCAAGTGCTCCATGTGAATGTGAGCAATCCTCTTGTGCCATAACCAAGCGTCATTGTTGTTTACCATAAGACATTGTACCTTCATAGACAAATCATCTAAAGTAATCATAAAAATATTGTTAGTTCTTATACCTTTGAGTTTTACCTCATTGGTTGCCTCATCCATAATAAGGCATTCTTCTTTGTTGAATTTGATCTTGAACCCTCTATCGCAAAGTTGACTTATACTAAGAAGGTTGTGCTTTAATCCTTCAACATAGAGAACATTCTCAATTTGAATGGATGAAGGTGTGACAACTATTCCAATGCCAAGAATCTTTCCTTTGGTGTTGTCTCCATAGGTGACATACCCTTTGGCTTTATGTACTAGATATGAAAATTGGTGTACATCTCCTGTCATATGCTTTGAACATCCACTATCAAGATACCAAACATTTGATGTGGATTTTAAGCATACCTACAAAAACAAATTATTCTTTGTTAGGTACCCAAGTTGCCTTGGGTCCTTCATAGTTAGTTCCCTTTTTCACCCACACATAATGCCCACTTGCCATACTAAAGTTTCTAACATAGCAAGCATTAGGTGTATGGCCTTTAATTCCACAATAAAAACAAGTAGGTTCAAAGTTACTTCTATATCTAGAAGGATAAGATTTCTTCTTAGGAAATGTTTTCTTTTTGGATAGATTAGCCTTTTTCTTTTGATGATTATGAACAACTTGCTTATTTTCTACTTTCTTGGGATTGGAACTATTACTAGCCTTTACAAAAACAGTGGGATTGTTACTTGGTTTCTTAGTATTCACATAACCAAGACCTCTTTTATCATTTGGATAACGTTGTTGGCTTAGTAATCCTTCCAATCCTATTTGTCCTTTTTCATATCGTTCAATGACTCTTTTCAATTGAACAATTTGAAAGACATTTGATTCACACTTGGAGCATGCAAAGTTTTCCTTTTCTTTAATAAAATTTTGTTTTTGAAGATCAAAATCTTTAGTCATGGTGTCAATTTTTTCTAGACAAATTAGAAGTTCTTTTTCTTGATTTGACACCTTTTTGTATAAACATTTGCATTCTTCCAAGAGTTCATCAATAGCACCTTGAACATCATCATCAAAAAGATTAAATTCATTACTAACCTCTTCTTCATCGTCGGAGTGATGCGATGCCATTAAGGCTAAGTTTGCACATTCATCACTTTCTGAATCGGATGAAGAACTTATCTCATTATCTTCCCATGCAACATAACCCCTTTTGTTCTTGAACTCTTTTTTGCCTTTGAATCCATTTTTCTTGGAGAGTTTTGGACAATCCAGCTTTATGTGACCTTGCTTTCCACATTTATAACATGTGACATCTTGTGTTGATGTGGAGGCTTCTTTATCTTTATGCTTATAGAATTTCTTTCTTTTGACAAAGTTAGCATTATGAAGATTATTTTTATGACCAAAATATTTTCCTAACCTTTTTACAAGAAGCAAGAGATTTTCATCTTCCTCCGATGCATCTTTATCTTGACTTTCTTTTGAATCAACTTTCAAAGCAATGCATTTGGATTTCTTCTCATGATTCTCATGTTTTTCAAGTCTTCCAAGTTCCGTCTCATATTCTTAAAGCTTTCCGAAAAGTGTTGCGGAAGTCATAGTTGCTAGGCTTTTCTTTTCGGATATTACCGTCACTTTTGGTTGCCATTCCCTCGTTAAAGACCTAAGCACTTTAAGATTTAATTCATCGTTACTTAAAGTCTTACCGAGTGCCTTCAAATGGTTTGTCAAGTGAACGAATCTCTTTTGCAAGTCAAGGATGGATTCTCCGGGTAGCATTCTGAATAATTCATATTCTTGACTCAAAGTGTTCAATCTAGACCTTTTGACTTCGGCGGTTCCTTCATGAGTTTCTACAAGAGTATCCCAAATTTCCTTTGCCGTTGTACATGCCGATACTCGGAAAAATTCATCCATACTAAGAGCACTTTGGAGAATATTGATTTCCTTTTTGTCAAAGAGAACTTTTTTCTTGTCATCGTCATCCCATGATGCTTTAGGCTTTGATGACCCAACACCATTGACAACACACACCGGAGTAAATGGACCATTCTCAACAGCATTCCATATTTCTTCTCCTTGCGCTTCAAGATGAGCCTTCATGCGAATTTTCCAAAAGTCAAAGTATTCACCACAAAACAATGGAGGCTTGTTGTTACTACCACCATCTTTGAAAACCGGATTTGGATTTGCGGAAGCCATTCTGGATCTTTAGGAACAAGTTACCTATAACTTGCTCTGATACCAATTGTAAGTCTAAGAGTGCCTAAGAGGGGGGGGGGGGTGAATTAGGTCTATAAAAATTTATTCGGTTTTATGAGAATACTTGTTGTAATTTTTGGTTAAGAGTTTGGAGGTTTTGCTTATCTTATCTTTTCTTGATTATGGTGATGAAAGCGATAAAAGCGGAAAAGTAAAGAACACGATGATATATCCTGGTTCCCCTCACAATCCGAGAGTACTCTAGTCCCCTTTCCAACACGAAAGAGATTTCACTATAGTTAGAATGATTGTACAGCCTATGCTTACTATCTAACCTATAGGGTGACCAAAGGTTCTTAACACCTTTAAGATCAAACAAACACTAATGTGAATGAAGAACAATCCTCTTCAAATCACAACACTTACTTCCAACAATCCTGGATAGTATGGGAATAATTTCTTTAATGTAATAGAATGATTTAATTTGAAATATATGGAGAGCACTATCAATCTTCAATTGATCTTCTTCTTCAAGATAGAAACAATTCTCAAGCAATGATTATAAATGTTCACAATGTATGTATGAAACTTGTAATGATTTCTTAACGAAAGTGTATATGGCAAGTTTCACAAAATTTATGAACACATGAAAGTCTAAGTGCAAATTTGAATGAATGAGAAAATTGTTAATATGAAGAAGATTTATTTGTTGTTTTTTAAAGTTATGATTGATTATTTAAAATCTGATAATCTGCACATTTATAAAGTCACAAGAACCTCTTCATCCATGCCATTTGATATGAAAAGATGCAATGCATTCATGAAAGGATACCTCTTGAAAAATGTTCAAAAACCAAAAGAAAAGCTGCACTGGTTCGCTGGGAACCAATTCTGACACAGGAAGAACCCGGTTCTTAGTGAACGTTATAAGTCAGATTTCAAAAATATTACGCAGGAACCGGTTCCCCTATTGGTACAACCCGGTTCCTGGTACAAATTCCAGGGAGGTGTTTTTGAACAAGTTTTGGAACCCGGTTCCCTGTTAGGGAGGAACCGGTTCCTGAAAGATTATTTTCAAAAATTCTTTTTGAAAAAGATTTCAAACAAAGTTTTTCTTAACATTAAAAATGTGGGATATGTATATGATTATGAATGCAAATTTGTGAACATCTATATTCAAGATTAAGAATTATTTATACCATTTGACATTTGATGATTCTTCAATAATTCTTCTTCTAATCTTCAAGACTTCTTATATGATATTGATAAGCTTTTTGCACATCCTTTGAATGTTGATGTCCATGTTGTCTTCATCAAAACTAATGCTTTAAATATGACTTGAGAAGCTTGCAATTACAGTTTCCTGATGAGATTCTCAGTGATGGAAATCACTTTTCCCATGACAAATGAAAGGATGACCTTTAGAGAGGCAATGGCATGAATCCAGAATTCCTTGACTAGATGAGGAAACACTGGTCCAACAAGATGATCAAAGAAATTTTGCCACCCTTGGAATTCCACTGTCGGAAAGAAGTCAAACCCATTTGCTTTTAGATTATCAAAATCGACCATAAGTTCACTCACCACTTCCAAGCTATCAACAGGTATGAGCGTTGTTCTTTCAGGAACGATATATCTTTCTGCATGCTGAGAGCTGCTTGATGAAACAGGAATGCTCTTGGAAGGAGATGAAGATGAAGCCATTTGGAGCATTTAGGTTTAGGATTTGAAAAAAATAGAGATAGTTTTACACAAACACGCAAAGGCGATTGAAACTTAGAGAGAGAGAGAGAGAGAGAGTAAAAAGTAAAAGAGGGGAATTTGCGAGGTATTTATAGCTTGAGAATTTTTTTTTTTTGGAAATAAAACCAATAAAGAATTTTGAACGATTGAAATTAAAAGAATAATCATTACTAGCAATTAATAAAATATGACATTGAGGGAAGGCATGAGATTTTACCAAATCTGAACAGTTACCTAGGAACGGCGTCTCAATAGCAACGCACGCATGCGTGACCTTTCAGAATTGAAACACGCGTTCAACTTCTGAGGGTAGCATGTGACAGCTGGTTTAATGTAATGAACTTCTGACCATTCTAGTAATGAAAAGTTAGACACATTTCATAACATGATGAATGGCTTCTGATGTAACTCCTCTTCTCACTTCTGAAGAGTAGTTAATCATAACATGCATTTCAGAACATTCTGGAAACACATATAGAAGAAAAACAAATTTTCATTCAGAACAAAATTCCATGCTGATGTTTTTCAGAATGAATTTAAATCTGTCTTCAGAAAGAGGTTTAGTAAAAATATTAGCCCATTGATGGTTTGTGTCTACAAATTTTAATTTTAAAATTCCTTTCTGAATATAGTCCCTTATGAAATGATGTTTAATTTCTATATGTTTTGCCTTAGAGTGTAAGATGGGATTTTTTGAAAGACAAATAGCAGAGGTATTATCATAGAAGATAGGAATCTTACTTTCATATAGATGATAATCTTCCAGCTGGCCCTTCATCCAGATCATCTGAGTGCTACATCCAACAACAAATATATATTCAGCTTCAGTTGTTGATAGTGCGATAGTGGCTTGCTTCTTGCTGTACCATGAGATAACGTTATCACCCAGAAACTGACAACTTTCATAGGTGCTTTTGTGTTCTATTCTATCTCCAACAAAGTCAGCATGACAATAACCTACTAGTTTAAAGTCTTTGGATCTTCTGTAACACATTACAAGGTTAGTAGTACCTTTCAGATACCTCAGAAGTCGCTTAACAACAGTTAAGTGAGATTCTCTAGGATGTGATTAGAATCTTGCACATAAACATACACTGAATAATATATATGGTCTAGATGCACTCAAATAGAGAAGAGATCCAATCATACCTCTGTAGAGCTTCTGATCTACTTTCTTACTTACCTCATCTTTTCCCAGAATTCATGTAGGATGCATTGGTGTCTTTGCTTCTTTACTTTCTGAACGCTGGATTTTCTTCAGAAGTTCTTTAACATACTTTGTATGATGTATGTAAGTACCTTCTGGAGTTTGATTAATTTGAATTCCCAGAAAGAATTTCAGTTCTCCCATCATGCTCATCTCAAATTCGGTCTGCATAGACTCAGCAAATTCTCTGATAAGAGAGACATTAGAAGTTCCAAATATAATATCATCTACATATATTTGACAGATTAAAATTTCATTTTTAAATGTTTTTCTGAATAAGGTTGTATCCACTTTCCCTCTGATAAAATTCTTTTCTAAAAGAAAAATACTCAGACGTTCATACCAAGCTCTGGGAGCTTGTTTCAGACCGTACAGAGACTTTTTCATTTTAAAAACATGTTCTGGAAATTTTGGATCATCAAAACCCGGAGGTTGGTAGACATAGACTTCTTCTTCTATGTAACCATTTAAAAATGCACTTTAACATCCATTTGATATAATGAGATGTTGTGTTGAACAACAAAATAAATTAACAATCTAATTGATTCTTACCTGACGACTGGGGAAAAGGTTCCATTATAGTCAATTCCTTCTTGTTGATTGTAACCTTGTGCAACCAGTCGTGCATTGTTTCTAACAACCTCTCCTTGCTCAATCAACTTGTTTCTGAATACCCATTTTGTTCCTATGATATTGAATCCTTTTGGCTTTGGAACTAGATCCCACACATCATTTCTTGAAAATTGATTTAGTTCTTCTTGCATAGCTAGGATCCAATCGTTGTCTTGCAGAGCTTCCTCTATTGAGGTTGGTTCAATTAGAGAGACCAAACCAAATAGTCATTCTTCAATGTTTCTGAAGGAGGATCTTATTCTGATGGGATCTTATTTCTTTCCAATAATCACATTTTCTAGATGTGCTGATGTGACTCTGGGGAATTTATTCTGCGAGGGTTGTTCATAAATTCTTAGATTTTCCAGAGCATTTTCAATAAGAGGGTCTTTTGAGATGTCCTTTCCTTCTAACTCTTCAGAGTTTGTAAGATGATCTTCTGTACCTGCAGGATTTTCATTTTTCTTTGGCTTTTGTTGGCCAAGCTTATCATCAAATCTGACTTTGATTGATTCTTCAACAATCAAAGTTTCTATGTTGTATACCCTATAGCCTTTTGAGCATTCAGAGTATCCAAGCAGAAAGCACTTTTGTGCCTTAGAATCAAACTTGTTCAGATTATCTTTAGTATTCAGAATATAGCAATTGCATACAAAAGGATGGAAATATGAAATGTCGGGTTTTCTATTTTTCCACAATTCATAAGGAGTCTTTTCAAGAATAGGTCTTATAGAGACTCTATTTTGAATATAACATGTTGTGTTCACTACTTCTTCCCAGAAGTGTTTAGCCATATTAGTTTCATTAATCATGGTTCTGGCCATTTCTTGCAAGGTTCTATTCTTTCGTTGTACAACTCCATTTTGTTGGGGAGTTCCAGGACAAGAGAAATCATGAGAAATGCCATTTTCTTTATAAAAAAAATTCAAAATAATGGTTTTCAAATTCTCCTCCATGATCACTTCTAACTTTTATGATTCTAAAATCTTTTTCATTTTGTACTTGGATACAGAAGTCGAAGAACACAGAATGTGACTCATCCTTGTGTTTTAAAAACTTAACCCATGTCCATCTGTTGTAGTTATCAACAATGAGCAATCCATACTTCTTTCCTTTGATGGATGCGGTTTTAACTGGTCCAAACAGATCAATGTGAAGAAGTTCCAACGGCCTAGAGGAAGAAACGACATTTTTTGACTTAAAAGAAGGTTTTGGAAATTTTCCTTTCTGACATGCTTCTCAAAGAGCGTCTGAGTTGAACTTTAGATTAGGAAGTCCCCTGACCAGATTGAGTTTGTTAATTTGAGATATTCTTCTCATGCTAACATGTCCTAATCTTCCGTGCTAGACCCATTTCTCATCGCTAACAGACATAAGGGATTTTACATTTTGAGATTTAAGATCAGAAAGATTAATTTTATAGATGTTGTTCTTTCTCTTTCTAGTAAAAAGGATTGATCCATCTTTTTGAATAACATCTCTACAAGATTTTTGATTAAAGATTATGTCATAACCTTTGTCACTTAATTGACTTATGGACATCAAGTTATGCGTTAATCCTTCTACCAATAGAACATTAGTTATAGAAGGAAGGTTACCATTTCCAATGGTTCCATAACCAATAATCTTTCCTTTTTGATTTCCTCCAAATTTGACATCTCCTCCAGATTTAAGTTCCATACTTTGGAACGTAGACTTTCTTCCTGTCATATGTCGCGAGCATCCATAGTCCAGGTACCATGACCGGTGTTTCAACTGAGCTGTTAAAGACATCTACAACATAGATTATTTTCTCCTTAGGTGCCTATTTATTTTCGGGTCCTTTTTGGTTAGAGTTTCTAAAGTTCAGGTTGAACTTTGATTTTGCATAATAATTTTCAGAGTGAGAAGTGTATTTGATATCATGTGTCTGCCCAAAACTAAATTGTTTGTGTAGTGGCTTATATGTGATAACCATTTCCTCAACAGGATTAGCTTTATATATTTCTTTCCCTTTGGGAGCTTTATATCCAATGCCTCTTTTGTTATTTCCACTAACACCATAGATCATTGAAGCCATCCTGCTTCTATCTATTCTTTTAGAAAGAAACGTTTGAAAACTAGAGTCATATTGTTTAAGAATATATTTTGAACTTGAAGGAGAATCTGAAATAGGGATCTCTTGAAATTTTTGAACTTCCTCTTTGAGTTTAAAAATGTTTTCTTTAAGTTCAGAGTTTTCTGTTTCAAGTTTCTCGAAATCAGATGCAATATTCTTTTTGCGTTTCTTGTATTTGATTTTGAGTTTACTGTAGTTTTCAAGAAGTTCAGATAAGCTTCCAGCAAGTTCAGTTCTAGAAATTTCAGAGAATACCTCTTTTGGTTGAGTCAGAGTCTTAGTCATCATCATCTGCTGTGGTAGCCATAAACGCTAGATTAGCATTCTCATCTTCTGAGTCAGATTCAGCTTCAGAGGATTCTGAATCATCCCAGGTGGCCATCATGCCTTTCTTTCTTCCAAACTTTTTCTTTGGTCTTTCTCTTTGCAGTTTAGGACAATCACTTATGTAGTGTCCTAGTTCTTTACATTCATAGCAGACTATATCTCTCCTGCTTGACTTCTTATGTCTAGAAGATTCTGGTTTATCTTCTGACCTCTTGTAGTTTCTGAACTCCTTTTGTCTGTGCTTCCACATCTGGTTGATCCTTCTAGAGAGCAGAGATAACTCATCTTCTTCTGATGCAGAATCTTCAGAGTTTCCTTCTTCTTCCTTAAAAGCATTAGTTTCACATTTTTTAATAGATTTAAGGGCGACAAACTTACCTTTCTTATGAGCCTCATGTTCATGAAGTTCTATCTCGTGACTTCTTAAAGCACTGATAAGTTCTTCAAGGGATACATCATTCAAATATTTTGACACTTTGAATGCAGTAACCATAGGTGCCCATCTTCTGGGTAAACTTCTGATAATTTTCTTAACATGGTCTTCCTTGGTGTATCCTTTGTTCAGAACTCTCAGGACAGCAATCAGAGTTTGGAATCTCGAGAACATAGCTTCAATAGACTCATTTTCTTCCATTTTGAAGGCTTCATACTTCTGGATGAGAGCCAGAGCTTTTGTCTCTTTTACTTGAGCATTTCCTTCATGAGTCATTTTGAGAGACTCAAACATGTCATGTGTTGTATCTCTGTTAGTGATTTTCTCATATTCAGTTTTTGAGATAGCGTTCAGAAAGATGTTTCTGGCTCTGTGGTGATTCTTGAAATCTAACTTTTGTTGTTTATCCATGTTATTTCCGTCAATCTTGTTTCAATCTTGTTTTCGTCTTTGTCTTCTAGATGAGTGTACCCATCTAGGACCAATTCCCATAGATCAACATCATGACCTAGAAAGAATCTTTCTAGTCCATCCTTCCAGTATTCAAAACCGTCTCCATCAAACACAGGAGGTTTGGTGCAGTTGTTGTTGTTTTGTTCAGTTGCCATAATGTTTTCCTTCTGGATCTTTTTCTGACACTGTTAGGTGTTTGTACCCAGAACTAGAGCTCTGATAACAATCTAAGAGTGAGAAAACACTTAAAAGGGGGGGTTGAATATGTTTTTCCTTTTTCTCGCGCAATACTAATGGAAGGACACAGGTATTTTTATCCTAGTTCGTTTGAAACTCAAACTACTCCAGTCCACCCGCCAAGGTGATGTTGCCTCTCTCAACGAGGACTTAATCCACTATAATCAAACTGATTACAAATGCACAACCAAACTGTTGTGACTAATAATACAATGCACAAGCCAACTGCAAGTGACTAACACCTTTAAGACTTAACTAGTCCTAGCCCTCTTGAGAAATCTGAACCAACTGGTCTCTCAAGGAACACTTACAAAATTATCTCTTAATAGTAGTGAAACAGAATGATTCTAATAAGCTTTATCACAAATTGTGATTTATCACTAAGATTGTTGCTCAATGCTTAAGATCTACCCACTATAAAGTATTGGTTTACAAGTATGAAAACAACGAGTGTAAGATTGTTTCTCGTAGATCAGTAACCTTTCTTTGAAATAAAAGGTCTTCTATATATAGCTTCCAGTTCTTGATCATTACTGCCTTGATGAGAGTGCATGCATTTAATGATGTGTGTAGGCTTGGTCTTTACGTTTCCAATGCTCGTGCGTAGTACACTTGAGTGTGTTAGCCGTCTTAGCATTTAATAACCAACGGTACTGTCAGAGCTTGTCTCTGGAAGTTTAAGTGTTTGCTTGTAGTGTTTCCATTTCAGAGTATACTTTATCTTTTCTTCTATCAGAGTATTCTTCAATTGATGTGTTCATCAGAGTTTGTTTTAATCTTGATTTATCAGATGTTTCTTTCAGCGTGCTTCTTTCAGATCTTTGCTTCAACTAGCTTTATCAGAGGTTGCTTAGTATTGCTCTTCATCAGAGTTTGCTTTGGATTGCTTCCTTCTGAGTTTTCTTTAGACTTGCATAGAATGCTGTTTCTTTCTAAGATTGCATGAGTCAGAACATTATTTGAACATAGAGAACACACAAGTTATAGTATAAAATATATTTCACAAAATTTTATTTCATTGTTATCATCAAAACTCTAAGATATGATTAGAACCAAACTTTTTTCTAACAGCAAAGACGTCCACATACTCTTTCAAAAATTCAATCAACCTGCTCTTTACGTCGGGATGAAGCAATGCTCCAACCTTGACATCTTTCGGATCTTCCTCTGTACCCAAATAGATTGTCTCCAATGTCTCTTTGTGCGTCTGAATTGAATTTTCCTCGCGCTCGAGCAACCCTGAAACCTCTTCTGGAAATTCATCATATTCTTCTTCTTCGGCCACATACATAGGATAATCAAAGTTGGGAGAGGGTGCAGGGTCATTGTATTCAACAGGTTTTTTAATTAATTTGCACATATAATTTATGATTGCTTTTAGAAACTGAAACATATATCAAGTGACTATGAAGATTTATTTACAGTCATTATTTATTCCAAAAGTGTTTTTTCCGATTACCATTTTCCAAGAAAAAGTAGAAAACAAAAGCATAATTTGGGAATCAAAGACAACTTTTATTAATTATTTTAATGATCAAAGCAAATAGATAAGCCCATAAAATATCAACTTTCACCTTGGGCAGAGTGAAAGCTTTTTGAAAAGATTAACAAAAACAAATTACTTTGAGACATGGATGCAAGTGGGAACATCAATAGTGACCCAGTTCTGGACTATGGCTCCATGCGTAACATAGTTTGGCATTTCCTACTCTTCATCCTCCACAATAGCATTGATTATAGAAACAGTTGGATGAAGATAACCTCCGTTGGGGAAAATATCCCGATACTTTCCCAAAGAAATCTTTGGCTTCATGTTCGCACCTTTATCCTTCTTCGCAGAAAATACCAAACCAGTCATATTCTTGTTCACTGGCGGATCAACAATTTGTTCCCATACTTTACTAGGGCCATTACGCATAACCTGCTGAGCATCTTTGAATGATGCCATAGAATTGTCATTCTCCCTTATATTATCAACAGATAAAGCTTTGAACTAAGTTCCAACAGTAGCTTCATCCGCTTCCACAACACTGAAAAAGGATACATCAGATATTAACAATGCTTGTTGTCCATTTATGATAACCACTTTTCCTTCACGCACGAACTTCAGCTTTTGGTGCAAAGTTGAAGTGACAGCCCCTGCCTCATGTATCCATGGTCATCCCATTAGACAACTGTAGGTGGGCACAATATCTATAACTTGGAAAGTAATCTGAAACAAGTGTGGGCCTATGTTAATAGACAGATCCACTTCCACAATAACAGACTTCCTTGATCCATCAAAAGCTTTTACAATGATTCCACTTGGGCGCATGAGATCTCCTTGATACTTCAGCTTCATGAGCATGCTCCTCAGTATGACATTTAGAGCAAACCCATTATCAATCAACACATTTGACAAAGAATTGTTCTTATAGTTCATGGAGATATAGAGGACCAGATTATGATTCCTTCCTTCGTCAGGAAATTTATCATCACAAAAACGTAGGTTATTACAGGATGTAATATTCCCTACCACACTACTGAATTAGTCTAATGGCATATCACTTTTCATGAAGGCTCGATCCAAAACTCTCATCAATGACTCCCTATGAGAAAAAGAGTTCATCAACAAAGCTAGAATAGATATCTTTGATGGTGTTTGTAATACTTGTTCTACGATCCTGTAGTCGCTCATCTTGATAATATTCAATATATCATCCACATCTTTCTCCAGTGTAGCACCACTGGATTCTCCCACTTCTCTCTTAGGTTCAACACTTTCGACAACCTTATTATCAGTACCAACACTTCCTCAAATAACCGATGCAAAAACAGGGCCACTACGGGTCACTCGGCTGGCTTCAGTAATATTCTCGACATCAGATAAAGGTTGGATGGGAAATTCCACACTATCCTCTAGAATTGTAGCGTTGTATTTGTATGACACATCTTTGTCAAATTCATAAGGAACAAGACCCGGTAAGCAAATCACGACTGGAGCAACAACTGGCTTGCTACAATACTTAATCTTTATAGGTGCGGGATCATTGAAACACGGTGCAATAACATTCACACCTCCTTCAGCATATTTGGTCATCACAAAATCATTGATGGAGAACATATCTTCATCTGAGGAAAAGAATTCATTCGCAGAAGCATATTCATCATCCAACTAAATCTCATCCAAGCAATCTTCAATCACATTAATCCTGTTGTAATCATCTCTATAGCTTGAAACCTTGACAGTCTCATTATCCAATAATAACTGAATACCCCTTCTCAAAATGGCACAACCACGAGAGTCTCTGCAGCAAACCCGTCAAGATCCATAGTGGTGTTCTACTTGACCTTCCATGTGGAAGAAGGTAGCATGCAATTGCACAAAATCATCATTCATATGGTTCACGTCAAAGATCCAGAACTATCAAGGACATCTGAAGACCACGTTCACTTCTGTCTCGTATTCTGCCATATGCCTGATTATATGAATAAGGCCTTCATCCATCATTTCCTATAAATTAGCCTTTATCTTATCACACCCCTGCATATCAACACTGCAGATACCACAACTAGCATGGTCATGCGTATAGTAACTAAACTCGCAAAGGTCGGCATACATCTTTACTAAATCTCCCCTAACCAAGTTGATATCAAAGATTCGGAAGTCCCCTGGACAACCAGGAATCATGTTGACATCATTTGTTCCTTCATTCTTTGGCAAAGGAGTATCTTTTACATTAGGGCTGGCATCTTTAAAGGACAAAAGGCTATATCTCACCATTTTTTGTACCTCTGATTTCAAAGGATAAAATTTTTCCACATTGTGCCTTGGTGCACCCTGATGAAAAGCGCACGTCTGATTTGCCTTATAATACCAAGGCAAAGGTGATGGTATAGCAGGGGGTGGCCTGGTATGAACCAACTTTTTATGAACCAATGATGGGAGTAACTCTGCATAACTCACGGGGATAGAGTCAAAAGCCTCTCTCCTCTGATTCTGCCCTTTATTTCCCCGAGGGGCTGTTCTTTAATAAGCCACTATGGTCGGAGCCGTATTGACAACTAGAGTTACTGAATGAACCTGTTGGTGGTGCTGATGATTTCTTCTAGGAGGATTAACCCTTATCTCTTGAATAACAACATTTGTCTCTCCTTCTTTCTTTTTAGCAAACCGGTATGATGGTTTCTTCCTACTTCCAGAATTTTCACTTCTTGTCAAGCGACCCACTCTTACAACTTCTTCCAAACAGACACCCATGCTCACCATCTCGGTAAAATCACTAGGCGCACTCGCCACCATTATTTCATAATAGAAAGCACATAGAGTCTTCAGAAAAATCTTTGTCATCTCTTTTTCTTCCATTTGAGGGATCAATTGGGCTGCTACTTCATGCAATCTCTATGCATATTCCTTAAATGACTCTTTGTCCTTCTGGATCATTTCCCTGAGTTGATCATGGTCAAGTGCCATGTCCATATATTATTTGTACTGTCTAATAAACGCTTCACCCATGTTGTTGAAAGTATGAACATTGGCATTATCCAGGCTCATGTACCATTTCAATGTTGCACTAGTCAAACTATCTTGGAAGAAATGAATTAACTGGCATTGATCATCGGTGTGAGTAGACATCCTTCCCACATACATCACAAGGTGAGAACAAGAACAAGTATTTCCTCTGTACTTCTCAAATTCCGGTACTTTGAACTTTGCAGGTATTTTCACATTTGGAACCAAACACAGATTATTCACATTCTGCCCAAACAATTCTTTTCCTCTGAGGGCCTTCAACTCTTTCTGCATCTTATCAATCTGATCCTGAAAATCTTCCATTTGATTATATACACCCAAGTTTTCACTTGGTAAAGGAATAGGGAGATAAACTTCATCATTAGCAAATGGTACAACATTCACCGAAGGAGGTGCGACATAGTGAATCTCATTTCTAGAAGCAGGAGTAATATGCACTACAGGAGGTAATGGAGCAGCAACTTCCTGAGCAAATGGAGCAACTTGAGCATCTTGATTATAACCTTCTAGAATGAAGTTCTATGGCATTCCCCACGGGTAACCTAAGGCATAAGATTCTGAACAACAGTAACTAGAGTAACAGAAACAGGAACTGCCGGAGCTTCAGAAGTAACTGTTGTCTGTTGAGGATGAGCAAGTGGTGGATGATTATGAGCAGCCACCAACGATTCCATCAAAGCAGTGACATTATCCATACCGGACTTCAGAGCAGTAACTTCTTCGTGTAACTCGTGATTCTTTTTTTCTAGATTATCCATCTTCCTTTTGAAATTGGCTCGAGTATTATACTTGTGAGACAACTTGCTGAACAAAGTAAAGAAGCACAGTAAGACACTTGGAGATGAACAGAAATGCAATAAGTATGTACAATATGATGCATGATATGAAATGCACATGATTTATTTTATTATTAATATTTCAAGGAACTCAAAGATTTATAGACAATTTGCAAATATAAAAGTACTAACACATTTGAAATACTGAAAATCTCATTATAGTAACTTCAACACAGATTACAACTTTTAGTATAAGTTTCAATAATCCCAAGTCCAAGATGATATGAAAATATAAGATCCTAAAAAAGCCAAGCTGATGAAGATGACTCCACAAACTGACATTTCCCTGTGAGTCTTGCAATCTAAACCTTCAACTGCTTGTTTTCTTATGCATACCTGTTTGCGACCTCTTTCCAATCAACAGAGTTAGGAAGTGAGCAACTAGGTCTTGACTGATATATAGAAGAAAATAAATCCTCTTGCCTTTCCATCGTCTCTACAGCACGACTCTTAAGAATCTCGATCAGGTCATCTTTCTCTTTCAGTAGGACACCTCTAAAGTCTGACACTTATTCTTCCAAGCCTCCTTTTCGTGCTGCATCCTGACTAGATTAAGCTGAAGCTCTTCCACATCATCCAATAGGGGAGGAGTGGTCTTCACAAACATATCAGGCATGGGTTCTTCACGGGAATACGACATCTTCAATTGGATGGCTCTTGCTTGTACCCACTAAAGATAAGGCTCCAAAGAAACAACCCCTCTAGGTCCCAAGTCCTTCCTGCTCTTCCTGTGAATGTGACGCCAAGCCTTCAAAATCTCATCTTTAGATCCCTTATGAACCTCTCCATCATTAAGGAAGAAACCACTCAGATAAATACTATTTGGCTTATCCCTCATCGGATATCCAAGTTGTCTTTGTGCAAGAACGGGATTTTAGTTAATTCCTTCCTTTGTACCAAGAATAGGTACATTAGGGAAAATACCACAACTGTCAACAATATCTACATCATGGTAAGCCTGATGGTACCAAACAATATATGAATGAGTGAGGGACATAATCTTCAGATCCTAACAAGGTTCCTTCATGACATCCCAGAAAGCACCAGACCTAGGTAAGTGAGAAAGAAACCATTGATACAACAAAGGCGTGCAACAAATGATGATCCCTCCATGGTAAGAATCTCGAAGATGAATATATTAATAAGTATCACCCAATAATATAGGGACCAGATTCCCAACCGTAAAGATCCTAATGGTATTGATATCCACAAACTTGTCGACAATGGGAAATAAGAACAATCCATAAGCAAGTAGAGCAAAGATGGCCTCAAAAGCAATTGTACTCTTAATCCTAGCAAAGTAGCAAGATTTCTCCAATAAGAACTTAGAGGGTAATCCTATAATCCCTCCTTTGGTAGTCATGTGGGCTTCAACCTTAGACTTCCCCAAATGGACCAAAGCAGCAATCCCATGGGATTTTGGCTCCCCCTCCAAACCAGTAAAAGGAACACGATCGGTAATAGGTAAACCCAATAGATAAGAATACTCTTCCAATGTAGGCATCAACTAATAATCTGGGAAAGTAAAGCATTGATACATCGAATCATAGAACTGGACCAAAGTCAAGAGAACACCCTCCTTCATCCTGAGCTTTATAAGAGAAATGATCGACCCATACTTTCTTAGAAAATCTACAGAACTCGCGATCTCGAGAATTAGACTCATCAAATAATCTATCTTGGGATCTTTAAAGTTGTACTTCTTAGTCTTTATTTTTCCAGAATCCATTGTAAAAAAGTACCTGAGAAATTCGCAAAGAGTCAACCTTTAAGTCCCTTGAAACAAAATGCTTTAAAGGATGCTCATGGGTGCATGATACATGATGCAACAATCACACACAAGATAAAAAACATAGGGTTCATAGGTTTGACGTCACGAGCATGAGGTCAAAGGTACTAACCACATGGTATGACCTAAAAGTTTATCACCTGCCGAACAAGGTTCTAAGAGGTTCCCAGAGTCTACATCCTTCCTTTGGATATTACCATTGTCCCGATTGACTCGGTAATAAGAAATATTCTCGGGAAAAACTCGTCCGAGCGTAGTATCGCATGACAACCATTTCTAGATTACTCCACCGTAGCTTCCGCACTACACCAAAAATTCCAAGATGGTTTAAAGGTTCTACGATCCTCAGTTTCAGCAGGCTCCCGGGTTGAAAGCAACACGTCTTCCCGATTACTCGGTAAATGACACTACAGTTAAAGGGGCCTCCATTGAGTGGGGGATCTCATGTCTCCTTTTTTTGGGATTACTCCCTCAAAGTTAACATGACTATACTACTCGTCCTATATTAAGTTTGCCCAAGTTCGGGTAGAGAACTTATGAGAAATCACCAAACACTCTGAAAACCAGGAAAATCCATACAAACATATATATAACATATAATATACAACAAATAATAGCACATACACAAACAAGCAAAGATAGGCTCAACCCACTTAGGGATGGATCAATAATAGGTCTATCTTTCCTCAATGAAGTTGCCATTTTTTTCTATAGTTGTAGAAATGTTGAGACTATGCCATTGGATTGAATTGACTCACAGAGATCAAATTAAAAATCGCCACCGCGCTTTATTGTTTCCAAAGGA